>CM036761.1:14116111-14776111 GCA_020796225.1 Arion vulgaris
CCTGGTACCTTTGGCACAAGAGACGAGCACCTAACATCTAGGCCAAGAGAGACCCCTCCCGGTGGAATGTGGTATTAGGCTCAAAGTTTTCACTGACCATCGATGGATAATGTGGTCAACATCACGCAGATCGCCTATACTTCCCGGTGCTTTACTGGTACCCAATTAGACTAGGTTGACCTGAGAGAGCGGACCGGCTTGCATTGAAAGCATAAATTGTTGGGGAGTTTAGGATGGATAAGGGGGATGTTATTCGGCCTCTTGACGATCTACTGTTGGATGAGGACACTAAAACTTAACGTTTAATCAATCCAGCAATTTAAGAAGTTTGGAATTACATGTACAAGTAGAGCTGAATGCATGTGGGGCAGAGAGAGGAATGTGTTTAACCAGCGAGCCACAGGAATCATCAGTATGCATCCCCCGTGACATCTGTTGGTGGAGACCAAACACCTATGGGTCTGCCCGGATTGTGAAGTCAGTTTAGTACCCATGACCTGAGACTCTTCACAGCCTGAAATTTGCTTTCATTCCCACTGCGGAATTGATCCTGGACCATGCGACTACGAAGCAAGTGGCCTAACAACTATACTACCATGGCTCTAGCCTGGAACAGAGTTTGAAGGAAATGAGATGACACGATTTTGCAGTATTCTCTCTAAATGACCTCCACACAACCAGGCAGAAGAGGAGAAACTGTCTTTTTAAAAACCGTCCTTACTGCCTGTAATATTGTTTTTAGGGTGCTGTAGGATGTGGGGATGGGGGAATGATAGGATCACAAATGAGGAACATATGGAGAGAACAAGACAGATTCCAGTGAACCAAAGGTTAAAAAAGACACCAATGCTGGACAGGACACACTTTGCGAGGGAATATAACAAGAAGGGTCCTTTCCTGGAACCTGCAGGGACAGCAAAAGAAGGGGAGGCCAAGAAATACATGGAGACGGAATTTGGAGGCAGAGATCAACAGTATAGAGCTGGAGGGAGCTGCAGGAAATAGCTAGAGATTTGGCATGTTATGTTATGCGATCGACGTCATGGCACATTGGGCATTCCCATGCATGCTCTGTCCTCCGCTGCAGCAGCCATCCTAAAGTCCATTTGCTCACCGTACCCATGAGAAGTTGATTACTATATCTTCTCTCTCTACCACGAAGACGACACTGTCTGGCATGTCCACACTTAACGCCTAATTCTCGAACTCGTTCCAGTGTCTGAGACGTGCCCATGTCACACAATTGAGAGCGTACGCATTGATGATATCGGCTCTGTCCATACTTCTGCCCGTTTGAGTCGGGCATTGTTTGCAAGAAAGTCTGCACGCTTGTTACCCTGCACTCCAGCATGTCCAGGTGTGTACAGCCAAGTCATTTTTTGAGATGTGATCTCCGAATGCTGTCCACCCATTCCCCACGCATACTTCCAGGTTCAATCAGTTGAAGCATATTCATCGAGTCTGATATGATGATCGTATGGGTAACCTGTTGCTCAGCCACCCATGACAGAGCCCTGGAGGCAGCAGTGATCTCCATAGTCATGCTTGATGTCGTCTTGAAAGCGCCGCAGTCCTCATGAAGTGTGCGACCATTTCGCTGTGCTGAATAAGCCCACGATGATCTGGTTTCGCGTCTGACAGAGCCATCGGTGTAGATAATGATATCACCTGGATGGGAGTGCTCATCCACGAGTGCAAGAATCTCCGCATTGACGACGCCGGGGCCCCTTCTCTACAGCGTCTCCCAAGTGTACTGACAACCATGGTGTAAGCAGTCATATCCTCTGATATAGGCGTCCATTCTTCATCATGTCTCAGCTCATCTAGAGTACAGACCTGTTTAATAACATCCTCTGCCTCGGCCTTCCAGGATCGGCCTTTCTTCAATCGCCTGCCCTTGTTTTCATTTATGGATGTGTGCAGAGGATGATTTTTGTCAGCAGAAACGCTCAGATAAGCTTTTACCTGTGCGACTTTGTGTCTGATGGCCATCGTTGGCAATCCAAGGACATAGCGCATTGCTGCACATGAAGTGTCCAGTGTGCAACCAAGTATAAGCCTTATCGCTTCATTTTGGACCCTGTCTAACATATCCAGCGATGTTCTGCTTACTGTGAGAAGGCCAAGACCATAGTCCACCATGCTCAGCACTAGTCCTTGATAAAGAAGAAGCAGCAGACGTTGTTCAATATCCGCCTCCGCCATAACATGTTGAGAACGTAATCCTAAAGGCAAGAAAAGGACTAACTGCCCTCAAAGTTATAGCAGAGAGATTTGGCATGTGTTGGTTGAGGGCCTATGCCCAATCCGGGTTTAAAAGGCAGAGAGAGAGAGAGGACATGAGGGACATAAACCTGAGAAATTTAATGGTCGCATGGCTAGTGCAGTCCCCTGCAAAACTGTTAGGATTTTTTCTTTATACCAGAGGAGAAACTAACTAACCAAAAATGGACACAGAAATGATTGATTACAACTTTTACATGGACATGTTACCTAAATTTCTTTGGCATTCATTTGCTTTGATGTCAGCATCTTCTAGAGAATACCTTGATAAGTTGTAGTTGGACAACTTTCATTACAAAAATCTGGGCACAGCTGTTCTTCTCTGTTGTCCTATTATGTTTGAGAAATGATACTACGTGTTTATTAAATTACGAATTATTATTGTCGTCTGCTGCGGACATAACATATAGAGATGATCAGACTTAATGGAAGGTTGGTGAACTTAGTGTTCTTATAATAAGTGGAAGGTTGGTGAACTTAGTGTTCTTATAATAAGTGGAAGGTTGGTGAACTTAGTGTTCTTATAATAAGTGGAAGGTTGGTGAACTTAGTGTTCTTATAATAAGTGGAAGGTTGGTGAACTTAGTGTTCTTATAATAAGTGGAAGGTTGGTGAACTTAGTGTTCTTATAATAAGTGGAAGGCTGGGAGCTATCAATTATTAGTTATAAAAGGATTATCATCATAGCACTCCGGACATGTCCATAGGTCTCAACAAATCCAACAGCGCCCAGTGGCCCAACATGCCAGTTTGATGTTGAGTAATCAATCTTCTTGCATATTTGGTGTGTCATTCTTTTGAAATATTCCAATATTGACACCCATCTCTCTCAATCTGGTCAGCGAGTGGAATTTGCAACCCTGAAACTCCTCTGTTCGGAAAGACTCTCAATGAGTTCAGAATGTCATTTCGGTCGGTTGCAGCTCCTGATATTGTAACCATGCCAGCCAATCTATCCGCTCGTTCATTACCACTGACTTCTGGGTGCTCATGGACAAAAATGAAGGTGGTTTATCTGATCCCTGTCTGTACCAATCCTTCCACTTATTTTCATGATTCGACTTGACAAATCATACTCATGACTAGGAAAACATGTGTAGATTAAATGAAATGACTAACATAAAAGTGTTGACAGGCAAGACTGTTTTCTAGTAGGCCTTGGATTGACAATACCATCATCATTGCATTCACTGAATAACCAGGTGTGTTTTCATCTCTTCTTACAAAGGAAGATCTCAGCTGCAGTGCACTAACTCTGAAGAAGATATCTCCAAAATTTCAGATATTTTATTGTTAATTGGTGACCTTTAATTGCTATGCCAGTGCTCCAGTCACTCGACTGTGCAGCGCTCCAGTCACTCGACTGTGCCAGCGCTCCAGTCTCTAGACTGTGCCAGTGCTCCAGTCACTCAACTGTGCCAGCGCTCCAGTCACTCGACTGTGCCAGCGCTCCAGTCACTCGACTGTGCCAGCTCCTCACTCGACTGTCCCAGCGCTCAAGTCACTCAATTGTTCCAGCGCTCCAGTCACTCGACTGTGCCAGCGCTCAAGTCACTTGACTGTGCCAGCGCTCAAGTCACTCGACTGTTCCAGCGCTCCAGTCACTCAACTATGCCAAAGTTCTAACCACATGAATACGCAAATACTCTAACCAACTGACTAGACTAGTGAATTAATCACCTGACAACACAGATACTCTAACCACTCCACTAAGTCAGCACTCTAACAATCAACTCTGTCAGTGCCCTAACTACTACGCCATGGCAGAACTCCAATCATACAACTATGCTCCAACATCACACTTACTCTCAACTGCAACAGCACACATTAACAATGCAACTAAACCAAAGATCTAACTTCGGTTAGTATTTGCATATTATACCCCAACCAACTTGTGAATCAGTTCCTTCCTTCGCTACTTCTTTCCGATCCGGAATGTCAGATGAAGATCCTTCCTTTCGTTCGCATGAAAGTGTCTATATATTCAATGTTGTCTCTTGTATAAACTTCACTGTCTTTTGTAGCTCACACTGAGGTCTGTGTAGTTTTTTTGTCGAGTTGCCTCAGTATATCATATTTGGGGCAGTCTTGAAGTATGTGCTCTGCAGTTTGATGTGCCTGTCTACATGTACACATGACTGAATTGTCAATCTTGAACTTTGTATAAATGTGGCTGCGGTCAACTAATCAAATGATTGTGTCCTGTTCTAAGGTGCAGGATGACAACTTGTTCCAATCCGCTCAAATTATAGTAATCGTCTTGTGTTGGTATTTGTTGCTAGCTGACTGATTTAATCATCCTTTTCTTTTGGTGGTAGGTAACTGGCTCATCCGGTTGCTCTCCAGCAGGACATTCCTTGGCTAGTCGGTCTGCTGTTACATTTCCTGGTATTCCACAGTGAGACGAGATCCACAGCAAGATGATCCTCCTGCCTTGGTTGCACAGTTTAGACAGTAAGGAGTGAATGAGTTTAAAGAAATGAACTTTGAGCTACTTAAAAACTTACAAGAAACATATGCGTAGATGGATCGACTCCCTGCGTCAATCTCCCCCAGTCAATGGAGCTGATGTGACATAATTTGTGGTTTCTGGTGAGTCTCACTGAACCATTTATCACAGTCAAGCCTACCAGCCCTAGCTCTTCAAGATCCCGCATCTCATAGGCCACAAGAGCGTAGTCTTTGAAGAATCGAGTCTGGCCACGTATAACGGTCAAGTTTGGAAACAGATTGCGAAGAGTCTGGAGACCGAATACACGAAACATCATCAGGTGACCTGTAATTTCTCGCAGTAGAGGAAAGCTGAAACAAACATGGAATTAGTTGTATTATATGACACATTTGGGTAGTTTAGAATATTTGGTTTTCATTTTTTCATCACCTTTCAACTCCCCATCACCTTTCAACTCCCAACAGAGCACAGATTTTCAACAAACTTCTTTCAGCTCTTCCTCTCTCCTGCCATCCTTCCAATTCTTTCCATGTTTTACCTATCATTTTAATATCAGCATCCAGCTCTCTTCTCCAGGTATCTTTAGGACTTCCCAACTCCTCTTTTCCTGTGGGTTCCAAAACTGTGCCTGTCTTGCAATGCTTCCGGTCGATCTTCTCAATGTGTGTCCTATCCATCGCCAGCATCTCTTCCTTATTTCTTGCTCCACTGGTACCTGCTTAGTTCTTTCTCTGAGTTCATCGTTCGTAATCTTATCATACCATCTCAGTCCCTTTATTCTAAGTTAACATCCATTTATGAAGATCTGTAGTTTTCTGTTAGTTTCTTTTCTTGTCTTCCATGTTTTCGAATCATAGAACAGCACTGACTTCACTATTACATTACATATTTTAATAATCATTTGTACTACTAGGGCAAGCTGAAAAGTTGTGCCTGCACTTTTATATTTATTTAGCAACATCAAACATATCTGGAAAATTGAATTCTCTAGTCGCATGGCATCTCCCCATCTACCCTGACTGACCTTATGCACAAAGACAATAACATTTTACTACCCAGTGCACATTGAAATGGAGGAGTGTTAGAAGAATATGCGGTTCAAAGAGTGCGCTGTTATTGTATGTTTTTAACAGCAGATCATGTTCATGAGAGCAGCAGTGGTGTAATTGTTAGTGAACTTGCTTCTTAAATTCGTGGTCCGGGTTCAATTTCACAAGTGGGCGTGGAATTTTTCCGACTGTAACAGCTCTCAGGTTGACCCAGCCTCAACTGGGTACCAAGAAAAACACTGGGAATTAAAGGCAGTCAGCATGATGTTGACCACATCACCCATTGTGAGCAGAGTCAATGAAAAATATGGTCTAACACGGTATTAGCCAATATACCATGAATATAAAAATGAAAGAAGAACAAGAAAGAAAGACCCTTATTAAAGACAAGAAGGAATAAGTAAACAAACATTGAAACAGTTTTGCAGCACCTTTAACAGTTTTGTTGTATGGCTCGAAAACATGGCAAGTCACTAAGTTAAACACAAATAAGATTCAGACCTTTGTCAACGGACATCTTCGGATTATTCTCAGACTGAGATGGTATGACACAGCTGCAAACATAGTCCTGTTGATAAGAACAGGTTGGAGCCTATGATGACCCAGGTTAAGAGGAGAAAATGGCGATGGGTCGGGCATACACTGGAGTGCTACTAGACACGCTAAAAATATATACGGCAAAAAATCAGCTTGATGAAAAAAAAAAATCAGAACTAGTCTTACAGTGGATAAAAGCACACTGTGGCATACCAGGAAATGAAAAGGCTGACAAACTCGCGAAAGGCTGGAGGGAGTCTAACACAACACCACCCAGTGCTACCTCAATCGCACCGCCCTGTTTATGACACATACCGGAGTAGTCACATAGCAGAAGTTAATCGCAGAAGAAGAAAACCAGACAAGCACTTGAATGGAGCCTGGCGAGTGGTTACCGGGGCCCAAATGTGGGGTGTAAAGAATAGAACCACTGTTACCTGCCACGCATGTCGTAAGAGGTGACTAAGGAGGTCTGGATGAGATCGGATGCATGTATCCGCTAGGGAATGCTAACCCGAAACAAATGCTTGCAGAAAATGGATGCACCAGGCCGTAAGGCGCATAACATGGTGCAATGACCCTCACAATGAGGAATGGGATAACGGATTCTACGGTTGCCAATCTGCCTCGGAGATTTAGCCACGCAGTAAGAATGTCAGAATTACCATCACAAGGGTGGACAAAACTTACTGCGGGAAGAGGTCAGCACAAACGGGAAGCAGAAATCATAGGAATTATATCCTACAGAACTGCCCCAGTATGCAAACTTGAGAAGAAAGAGGTGGCCCACTTACACTAGCGTCCAAGACAAACTGTATGGCGTGGCTGATAATCTGAGGCAGACGGCTGCCTTTATTAAAGAATCCGAAATCCTAATCTAGTGAGAACGAAGAAGAAGAAGAATGGAGCCCGCAAGAAAAATAGAAAAGGGGACATTCTAAACAGACCTGGAGATGGAGCCTTCTTAAAGAAATGATGAGGTGCTGGAATATCCTCAGAGACCATAAAGAAAATAGTCAGAGACCGGAAAAGTGGCAAACAACTGTTGAGGCCCTATGCTCGCAGAAGCAGAGAGAATAAGTTTAACAGCATATTTTAAGAGTCTAAGCATGTCAAGTCTACATTAACTTGTATTTGTTGTATCTTCTGTCTACATTATTCTTCACCTCTAGGGAGGCATAGGTCTGCAATCAAGGCCTTCCAAGCCCTCCTATCCAAGGCCATCTTATCCAGATCTCTCCTCTTTTTCATTCTGTTTCCAACTCCTGCCTCCAGGTGTTCCTGAGTCTTCCTGTACCCTATTACCCTGGGGGTTCCATCGGAGAGCCTGTCTCATGATGCTGTCATGCGGGTCTCCTCAGTGTGTGTCCTACCCATCGCCACCTTCGGCTCCTTATCTCTTGTTCCACATGCCGTTGTCCAACTCTATCCCACAGTTCTTTGTTTGCAATCCTGTCATACCATTGCAGATGGAGTATCCTGCATAAGCATCTATTGATGAATGTCTGCTACTTTTTGCTAATGTTCCCCGTAGTTCTCTGTGTCTCTGCTTCATACAGAAGGACAGTATTGACATTTGAGTCAAATAGCATCATCTTAGTTTTATTTCTGATCATTTTTGAGCTCCATGTGTTCTTTAGTCTACATCCAATCAATCAATCAAGTGCTGTGCCGGCTGGCATAGGCGATCGTGTCTCCCCATATCTGTCTCTGGTATAATCCATCAACTCCGTCACCGAACCACAATTTTAACACTTCGAAATTTTGTCCATTTGTTTCTCTCTTCATCTCTTGTCCTGTATTTTGCCTGTTGTAACCAAATGTTCTAACTTGCCCATTCTAATTATATGTCTGAAAAACCTTGATTCTTCTTCTTCTCTTCCACCATTTACTTCTTTATCCACTTACTTCTTTATAGAGTGTTGGGGAGGGGAAAAAAGAAGATGTAGTGATCTTGTGTGTGCTTGTATTAACTCTTTCCACACTCTAAGCCGCACACTGCGCCACGGCGAAAGTCTGTTGCACGCTATTAGCAGCACACTGCGCCATGAGTTGCTTCCCTTATAAGAAGTCTTTCTAGTTTTACTTCTACTACTTTTCATCTTTGTTATTCTATTAGGTTGTCCAGTTTTCTTCAATTTAGTATATAATAATAATATATATGTATGTTTACTTATTGACAAGTAGTTGGGATGTTTTTTTTTTTTTACCTCCCTTGAATTAACTGCTTAAAAATTCAGGAAATAGCTCAGCATGGAAAGAGTTAATGCACATTGTAAGCTGTTATTCATTATCTTACAGCTGTTCTTGATGCTGTCGCTCTATCTTTAGCATGGTATTCCTCTTGCTCTGTACTCGTTACACTTTTTCTGTGTGGCTCTCTGTGGTAGACGATGCCAGGGCATTCTTGTCAGGTGTCCAAACCATTTAATCGTTGTTCTTTTATGAATTGCATGACTGGTTTCACATCTAGTCTTCTGATTTCTTCATTTTTAATTTTATCTCTTGTCACACCTGCAGCTCTTCTAAGACATCTCATCTCTGTGGTTATGATTTCACCCTCATTATTTGAACCTTGATTGTCTGCTTCTTATTCGATTGATTAGTCTACATTCACTTACCTGTATTTGTTATACTCTTCCTGTGGTATACAGTCTATGAGAGATATATGAGTGACCCTTCTATAACGGTACAGTTCTCCAACATTCTCAAGTGTCTTACACCCGATTGATTAGTCTACATTCACTTACCTGTATTTGTTATACTCTTCCTGTGGTATACAGTCTATGAGAGATATATGAAGCTTACCCTTCTATAACGGTACAGTTCTCCAACATTCTCAAGTGTCTTACACCCGATTGATTAGTCTACATTCACTTACCTGTATTTGTTATACTCTTCCTGTGGTATACAGTCTATGAGAGATATATGAAGTTACCCTTCTATAACGGTACAGTTCTCCAACATTCTCAAGTGTCTTACACCCGATTGATTAGTCTACATTCACTTACCTGTATTTGTAATACTCTTCCTGTGGTATACAGTCTATGAGAGATATATGAAGCGACCCTTCTATAACGGTACAGTTCTCCAACATTCTCAAGTGTCTTACACCCGATTGATTAGTCTACATTCACTTACCTGTATTTGTTATACTCTTCCTGTGGTATACAGTCTATGAGAGATATATGAAGCGACCCTTCTATAACGGTACAGTTCTCCAACATTCTCAAGTGTCTTACACCCGATTGATTAGTCTACATTCACTTACCTGTATTTGTTATACTCTTCCTGTGGTATACAGTCTATGAGAGATATATGAAGCTTATTCCTTCTATAACGGTACAGTTCTCCAACATTCTCAAGTGTCTTACACCCGATTGATTAGTCTACATTCACTTACCTGTATTTGTTATACTCTTCCTGTGGTACATAGTCTATGAGAGATATATGAAGTTACTCTTCTATAACGGTACAGTTCTCCAACATTCTCAAGTGTCTTACACCCGATTGATTAGTCTACATTCACTTACCTGTATTTGTTATACTCTTCCTGTGGTATACAGTCTATGAGAGATATATGAAGCTTATCCCTTCTATAACGGTACAGTTCTCCAACATTCTCAAGTGTCTTACACCCGATTGATTAGTCTACATTCACTTACCTGTATTTGTTATACTCTTCCTGTGGTATACAGTCTATGAGAGATATATGAAGCTACCTTCTATAACGGTACAGTTCTCCAACATTCTCAAGTGTCTTACACCCGATTGATTAGTCTACATTCACTTACCTGTATTTGTAATACTCTTCCTGTGGTATACAGTCTATGAGAGATATATGAAGCTACTCCTTCTATAACGGTACAGTTCTCCAACATTCTCAAGTGTCTTACACCCGATTGATTAGTCTACATTCACTTACCTGTATTTGTTATACTCTTCCTGTGGTATACAGTCTATGAGAGATATATGAAGCGACCCTTCTATAACGGTACAGTTCTCCAACATTCTCAAGTGTCTTACACCCGATTGATTAGTCTACATTCACTTACCTGTATTTGTTATACTTCCTGTGGTACATAGTCTATGAGAGATATATGAAGATCCTTCTATAACGGTACAGTTCTCCAACATTCTCAAGTGTCTTACACCGATTGATTAGTCTACATTCACTTACCTGTCATTTGTTATACCTTCCTGTGTATACAGTCTATGCAAAATATATAAGTCTGACCCTGCTATAACGGTACAGTTCTCCAACATTCTCAAGTGTCTTATAACCATTAATTAGTCACATTCACTTACTGTCATTTGTTATTATCTCTTTCCTGTGATGTTTGCGAATATGAAGCAATTTCTATAACTGCCAGTTCTCAACATTCTAAATGTTTTAAAAACCATTGATTTGTCTCTTCCTTACCTGTATTTTTATCTCTTCCTGTGGTACATAGTTGATGAGAGATATATGAGCTTTAACTCTTCTATAACGGACATGTTCTCCAACATTCTCAAGTTCTTACACCATTGATTAGTCTACATTCCTTACTGTATCTTCAGTTTACTCTTCCTGTGTACTAGTCTATGAGGATATATAGTTTCTCTTCATAAGTATATTCTAACATTCTAAGTGTTTTAAACAATCATTGATTAGTCTAATTCACTTACCTGTATTTGTTAACTACTTCCTGTAGTATACTAGCTAAGAGTATATAGCACCTCTATAAGCGTACAGTTCTCCAACATTCTAGTGTCTTACTTCGATTATTAGTCTACATTCACTTACCTGTATTTGTTATACTCTTCCTGTGGTACATAGTCTCATGAGAGACATATAATGTGTTCTCTTCTAATTTAACTGGTACATTTTCCTAACATTTTATGCTTAAAAGAATATTTGATTGATTAGACATAAAATACTTCCCTGTATTTTTAAATATTTTCCTGTGGTACATAGTCTTAGAGATATATACATCTCTTCTATTTTACGCTCAGTTTTTCAACATTCTCATGTCTTCATTCGATTGATTAGTCTACATTCACTTACCTGTATTTGTTATACTCTTCCTGTGGTATACAGTCTATGAGAGATATATGAAGCGACCCTTCTATAACGGTACAGTTCTCCAACATTCTCAAGTGTCTTACACCCGATTGATTAGTCAACATTCACTTACCTGTATTTGTTATACTCTTCCTGTGGTACATAGTCTATGAGAGATATATGAAGCGACCCTTCTATAACGGTACAGTTCTCCAACATTCTCAAGTGTCTTACACCCGATTGATTAGTCTACATTCACTTACCTGTATTTGTTATACTCTTCCTGTGGTACATAGTCTATGAGAGATATATGAGCACCCTTCTATAACGGTACAGTTCTCCAACATTCTCAAGTGTCTTACACTGTTCCTGATGTCCATATCTCCACAAGCTGCAAAAGAAGATGACAACAAATGGTCATACCGAACGAGGTATTACATAATAAGATTTGAGTGGATAGTGTTTGTAAAGAAAATCGTGACATACACTTTATAGGATGTAGCCATCAACCACAGTAAACGAGTCGTTGATTTTCTAGCCACCACTTATACGTTCAGTAGTTTGCCATTGCTTCCAAATTGATTGCCACAGAGTTTGAACCAGGTACGCTTTGGTTGTGATCGAGCTCACTACTGCTTAAGCTTCAGACTCTCACTTATATTTACTGATCACAATATGTCATTAAGTCAATCTGTTTCTTCTTCTAACCAGAGATGCGAGATTTCATTCTTGCGCAGCCGCCTGTGTGTTGCCAGGGCTTGCAAGAGGAGCAAAGAATAGTAACACTGCGACCTACAAGGCACGTCGTAAGAGATGACTGAGGTAGGGACCAAGGGAAGCTACCCTAGTAAATAAAAACGTTGCAGAAATCGGATGTGCTGGCCTACTTGTAGGCGCATAACTGGCACAAAGTACAATCGCTCTTAGGCTTGGATCACATATAAATCACAAAGAGTGGTCGCCCGAGTGGTTACCGGGCCCAAATTTGGGGTGTAAAGAATGGAACCACTGTTACCTGCCATGCATGTCGTAAGAGGCACTAAGGAGGTTTGGCTGAAATCGGATGCACATGTCCTAAACGTGTAGAGGTCTATGCGTTTAGGGGCCTACAAACCAATGTGCAACGTATACACGTTCTTGGCAAAGACCAAACATATCACAAAGAGTGATTAAAATTGGTCGTGAAGAATGAATGCAAAGAAGAAGGAGAAGACAAAGAGTGGTTAGCAAGTGGTCAATATGGAGCGGTCCAAGAAGAAGATTCTTTGGGGAGCTAATGCCTATCTATAAAGTCGTGAATGTTTTCATTAATTTGGATAGACTACCAACTACTTAGGAGATCTCTGTTGCAAAGTGGTTAAGATGTTCACCATGCTTTCTGAAGGTTGTAGGTTTAAATCTGCATCCCATAATTCAGTTCACATGTATTTTTTTTCTGTTGATCCTTGGGATTATTTCTGGAGCTACGAGTTCGTACTCGTGCAACACTCTCGACAGGTGGCTTGCCATTTCTTAGGAGAGGAATGGAGTCATATGGGAAAACCCAGAGCAATGAAGTCCATCCTTTTCCTTTAGAGCATTTACTACATTATTTTATTGTAACACTAAAATTGACGTTGAATCTATTGAACAATTTAGATTCCCGTAGTCTTATCTATGCCATCTGTAAGCGGTGTAACAAGGCTTATATCGGTGAGACAGGCAAGAGGCTCAGTGACCGATTTGCCCAACACTTGCATGACATACGCCAATGCTCTGTGACCCTGTAGCAACCCATTTCAATGATACTGGCCATTTAGGAGCTCACAATGTCCAGGTGTACGGGCCATCCTCATTTCTCATAATGATGATTGTTTGAATCTTGATTTTTTGTATGATCGATGGTATATTCTTTCTTGCTTCTAAAATTTCTCTTATGCCTTGTAATCATATGGGTATAGTTGCATGTATTCAGTTGTATACCTTTACTAGATTTTGGTTTCTTTCTCTTCCGTTCTATTTCTAGTTTTTATGTAGTGTTTTGTGTTAATTATTTTGATGGTTTTTTCCTTCTTGAATGTTTATTTATGGTCCTTTGTAAAATTTTCACTCTGATGTCGTTGCTATGAAAACCTTATAAATCTTGTTATTTTTATTTATTGATTTTTAATGTACAAATACATCATCTTTGTAATGTTTTTTGCCAATCTTGTTTACTCATTCGTTACTAACACGTCACTATTTTTCTACACAAAAAACGTCGTGTCTTGTAGTCATGTGTTGTACTTCTGCATAGAGAGTACAACACATAGTCTCAACTATAAAATAATCTAATTATACTACCTATCTATCTGACTAACTGTCCATTCCTCCGCTGCCATCTGGGGAGCTATGACACAGGTCACAGCCATCCGATCATGTTCCTCGGATGATCGCAGTCGATTTGCTCTGGAGAATCGGTTGATTTCTTTGTATGGTATCTTGCGACCATGTGGGCTCAACGTATTACATTCCTATGCTTCTTAGTACTTTCTCTCCCATGCCTTGTAATCTATATGGGTATATGTTGCATGTATTCAAGTTATATATTTACTAGATTTTTCATTGTTTCTCTTCCGTTCTATTTCTAGTTTTTATGTGTGTTTTTGTGTTACATTTATTTTGTTATTTGTTTTTATTCCCAGATTTTCATTAGAAACGTTTGTATTTGGTCGTCCATTTGTTTTTTAAAATTTGTCACTCCTGTTGTTCGCTTGCTTGATAAAGGCCTTGTTGGTCGAAACGTTGCTGTATTTTATCATTGTTTTTTTAATTTGTAAAATTACAGTACTTTGTAATTACGTGTTTTGCCAATCAAATAGTTTTACTGCAGTCTCATCTATTTTGAGCAATTTAAGGAGTTTGGAATTACGTTGTACAAGTACAGATGAATGCTTGAGGAGCAGTGAGAGAGAGGAGTGTGTTTAACCAGCGAGCCCAGCCTCTTACATCTGTTTGGGTAGATCTATGGGTCTGTACCCACACTCATACATCTGTTGGGGTAGATCTATGGGTCTGTGCCCAGCCTCCTACATCTGTTTGGGTAGATCTATGGGTCTGTGCCTACACTCCTACATCTGTTGGGGTAGATCTATGGGTCTGTGCCCACACTCCTACATCTGTTGGGGTAGATCTATGGGTCTGTGTCCACACTCCTACATCTGTTTGGGTAGATCTATGGGTCTGTGCCCACACTCCTACATCTGTTGGGGTAGATCTATGGGTCTGTGCCCACACTCCTACATCTGTTGGGGTAGATCTATGGGTCTGTGTCCACACTCCTACATCTGTTGGGGTAGATCTATGGGTCTGTGCCACACTTACATCGTTAGGGTAGACTAAGGGTTGTGCCACACCCAATCGTTGGGGTAGACTATGGGCTGCCCAGCCTCCTACATCTGTTGGGGTGATTTGGTCTGTTCACACAGACACATCTGTTGGGTAATCATTCTGCAGTTAGCATCTGTTGGATAGATCTTGGGTCTTGTCCACACTACATCTGTTGGGGTAGATAGGGTCTGATTACACTGTGGGAGACTATGGTCTGTCCTCTACATCTGTTGGGTAGATCTTGGTCTGTACCACACTCCTACATCTGTTGGGTAGATCTATGGGTCTGTGTCCACACTCACATCTGTTTGGGTAGATCTAAAGGGTCATAGTCACACTCTACATCTGTTGGGGTAGATCATGGGTTTGTGCCCACAACTACATCTGTTGGGGTAGATCTATGGGTCTGGTCCACACTCCTACATCTGTTTGGGTAGATCTATAGGTCTGTGCCACACTTACATCTGTTGGGGTAGATCTATGGGTCTGTGTCCACACTCTACATCTGTTGGGGTATATCTATGGGTCTGTGTCACTCACATCTGTTGGGGTATATCTATGGTCTGTTGGAGGCTTGACGCAGTTCAGTAACCAATAAGGCGTTAACTAATCATAAAGAGAATTGTATTGTTAAGTAAGAAAGTGTTTGACTGTCAGCAAGACAAACTTGAACATTTCTAGACTGAAAACTTGGTTATGCACTTGTCCTAACTAGTAGGGGCTTAAAGGAGTAATGTTCTAACCATTCTTATCAAAGACTGTTTAATATATATATAAAAAGAATGATCAAATGGTGGAGAAGAACTAAAAAAAGTAACAATAACCAATACATTAGAATTTTGTATAAAACCGATTAACATATAACTCAAAACAATTTCAGCTTTTTTGTGTGTTATAGATCATCCTTATATAGCCAGACTTAGTGTTATTGTTGTTAGAGATTAGTGTTATTGTTGTTAGAGATTAGTGTTATTGTTGTTAGAGATTAGTGTTATTGTTGTTATAGATTAGTGTTATTGTTGTTATAGATTAGTGTTATTGTTGTTATAGATTAGTGTTATTGTTGTTAGAGATTTGTGTTATTGTTGTTAGAGATTGTGTTATTGTTGTTAAGATTAGTGTTATTGTGTTAGAGATTAGTGTTATTGTTGTTAGAGATTGTGTTATTGTTGTTATAGATTAGTGATTGTTGTTATAGATTAGTGTTATTGGTTAAGATAGTGTTATTGTAGAGATTAGTGTTATTGTTGTTAGAGATTAGTTTATTGTTTTAGAGATTGTGTTATTGTTAGAGATTATGTATTTTGTTAGAGATTAGTGTTAGTTGTTGAGATTATGTTAGTGTAGAGATTTGGTTATTGTTGTTAGAGATTAGCATTCAAAGAAGAAATCAATATTCTAGAAGTATCATATATAATCACACATGGCGGATCATGAAGGAGAAAAACCAATCTAACAAGTGAAACATCAATATGGACTTCTTTCTTTTTCTTTGACTGCTCCATATCGACTACCACTTGTTAAACCACTCTTTGTGATTTGTATGTGATATGAGCATAAGAGCGATTGCACGTTGTGCCAGTTAAACACCTACAAACATGCCAGCACATCTGTTTTCTGTGGCGCTTTTATTACTTACTAGGGTAGCTTCCCTAGGCCCCTACTTCAGTAGCCTCTTACCTACTTCAGTAGCCTTGTAAGTCACATCGTTACTATTCTTTGCTCCCCTTTCAGATCCCGACAACTTACGGGCGAAATTCAGGAAGAAATGAACAGACACAATCTGTACTATTTCTTTCTTTTCTTCAATCTTGTTTTACCTCACATCATCAGGATTAGAAGAGATTTCTAGAACAGGCTATTCTGTGCGCTTCATAAATAGTGGTTTTCGTTGCCTCTGTTATCTCTGAGGACCACCTTTTGCGTGGACGGCCTTTTGCCATATATATATCGTGCAACATATTACAAGGCCACAACAAGAAAAAAGATCATTACGCCCTGATATAACCCAAAACGACACATGTCTTAGGCTGAAAGGGCGTGCCTCAGCCATATAGAGGTTTAATCCCCTACCAAATAAAACAAAACGGTTGTCTCTTTACATAGCATGTCCTTTGTAGAACATCTATCTAATCACAGCCCGTTGGAAAGACGGATATCTAGTCAGTTCTCACACCTTCTCCATCATCATGCTTAATGTTTCCTTTGGTTATTGGTTACTAAACTGACGTCATTGCACTCCGGGCAGACCCATAGGTGCTCAGTCTCCCCAACAGATATCGAAGAGTATGCATACTGATGGTGCACGTGGCTCGCTGATTAAACACACCTCTCACTCTGCCTCTCAGGCATCCAGTTTCCTTAATGTGCTATTGCTATGGTCATCCCTTGTCTCATAGTTCCAAGAACTATGTTCGTCATTACTACTATTCTTGGTCAACCCTTGCAACGCTTAATACTAGCAGCGTATTTCAGTTTCAGAGACATGTTATTGATTGATCAGTACTGAACTTCATCAAGAAACAACACATTAAATGGTTCGGCCATATAAGCAGATTACCAACAGACAGTGCTCATCAAAGAGCAATGTTACTTCTTCTTCTTCAAACGATCCATATCGACCACTTGTTAACCACTCTTTGTGATTTGTATGTGATCTGAGCTTATAAGCGATTGTACGTTGTGCCAGTTATGCGCTTTCAAGTAGGCCAGCACATCCGATTTCTGCGACGCTTTTTATTTATTAGGTAGCTTCCTCTTCCCTACCTCAGTCGCCTCTTACGATATGCCTTGTAGGCCGCAGTGTTCATATTCTTTGCTCCCTTTGCGAGTCCCGGCAACACATGAGTGTAACCGATATTTAGATCTTACGAATGTTAGAGCAGCTGCTAAAACACTACAAAAATCCGCCCGAGTGGTTACCGTGGCCCAAATTTGGGGCGCAAAGAATAGAACCACTGTTACCTGCCACGCATGTCGTAAGAGGCGACTAAGGAGGTTTGGCTGAAATCGGATGCACATGTCCTAAACCTGTAGAAATATATGCGTTTAGGGGCCTACCAAACCAATGTGCAAGTATACACGTTCTTGGCAAAGATCAAACATATCACAAAGAGTGAGTAAAATTGGTCGTAAAGAACGAACGCAAAGAAGAAGAAGACTACAAAAATCTACCAATAAATTCTATGAAAGGAAAGATAATCCACACAGCCTTGGTCGATAATCACTGCCGGCAAAAAACATCTAATTGACAGTTAAGCGTGCCCGCAGTTCGTGCGCCATCAAGGTGAAAGAGAGAGTGTCATCTTATATCTGGCTGAAACTGCCGGCCCATTAAGAAAATTGTTAGCAATGTCAGTTATAAGCCGAGTGTACAATAACAATATCAGGTGACAAGGTCAAATGAAAACTAAAATAGACTAGAAAAAAATAAGACTACAAGTACATCAGTTTAAAAAAAAAAAGTAATTGTTACGCAAGGCATCAAATATAGATCTTTCTTACTTTTGTCTTTCTCAGCTTTTTTGCAGTTAAGTGTCATAGGTTAAATTGATGATCGGTTTCCGGGATGGTGCAAGCTCGGTCGCTTGATATGCTGTGATATTGTGAGTTTTAAGATGTCTGATGAACTCCGTCAATCCATCTTTTTCTAGGCCTGCCCCTTCCTCTTGATGATTCTATTTTCAGGTTGTACTCTCTTGCAACATGCACTCGGGTTCATTCTCACCACGTGGCCAAACCATTTGAGTCTCTGTTTTTCAATGAATATAACAGGTGTTCCGACTGTTCTTCTAATTTCCTCATTTCTTATATGGTCTCTTCTTGTTTTATTTACTGCTTTCCTCAAGCATCTCATTTCAAATGTTTTATTTTTCCTTGCTTGTTCTTTTGCCAGTGCCCAAGTTTGACCTTCATTTTACTTAGTTCTTCCGAAATATCGAGAGCAGATTCTTGTGAACAAAGTGCGGGAGTGCAGGTCGTCTACGGGTCGCTGCCCTGAAAGAAAATAGCAGCCTGCTGCCTTGTGGGTTTTGGCTGGGGACAGCAAAAGGCTAACGGAGAGCGAACCCAGTAAACGCTGGTTGAAACCGAACACACCACCGAAAGATAAGCACTTGAGCTCCAATTGGTACTGAAGGCTGTGCACGTACATTCCGTTCTTGATGTTTGGCTGTTTATATATCACAATAGAATGATAAAAACGGCTTAAGAACGAGAGAGAGAGAGAGAGAGAGAGAGAGAGAGAGAGAGATAACATTGCACCGTTACAACAAATTTAAAATTGGCACAAATAGCCTGTACCACTGCGAAAAGGCGGACATGACGGCAGATCACCTCCTGCATGACGGAAGATCACCACTGCTAGAAGGCCTGAGAAACGAAAATACCATAAACGAAAAGCCGGAAAATACCGAGATAAATTAGAAGCTGTACGGAGGGATGGAGCCCCTAAAAACAACAGCAGAATTTATGTGGACATCTGGTACATAAATCTAAGCGGTGATCGCGAGAGAGAGATATCAAAATTGCAACATAATGTGTTTACAAAAGCGGTCAAATAACGTGACTTACATAATCTGCCATGTATTAGCTCAAGAAAGAAACCCTTTAATGATGGGGAAATAGTGGAAGAAATAGTTGTTATTGCAATCGACGCACGGTGTCCAGACATCCCCAGTAATCAGTCAAATTCGCCCCAGTTTACAACAATGTCGGACAGAACTGGTATAATATATTTGAGAAAAGTCATACATAATTTACCATTATACAAACATACATATTACGTGCCCTAATTTTCCAGAATGGCGTCTCTAGTAGCAGACGTACTAATGGCTACCGGGCGTATAGACGAAGCTCATTATATTTTTGGGATTATATATATGACCGCAAGGTATAATTCAAAAACTTGACAAAATTATTGGAAAAACACAAAATGACATTAATTATTGATGTACAAATAACAAAAAAAAAAAAAACATGTCTGGGTTTTTTTTGTCCGCTTTCAACTCAGACGAAGTTTCATCTCTGAAACTGATTTTTGCGTGAAAATCCGTTTTTCCAATTTCTTACAATGACAGCAGCGTGCACATTGTAAATTACTTTACACTGGCAGCCGTGTGCTCAATGTACTCGTAATTAGTATTCCCTCGCCATACAGGCAGATTTTCTCCGACTTCAGAGGTACTCACGTTATCGTCCTGAGTAAGACCAGGGGACTCGAACAAATGCCGGACAGTAGGTTCGAACCCGAGCTATGAGGCGTCTCACAGCTAGCAGGCCGAGCTACTATCAACTACTCTAGGCAGTCCCCCCAACATGTCTGTAATACCGATTTTTAGGACAGTGTAGGACATGTCCTAGTCCTCCATGTTGGGGGTTGCGCGATGGGCTAACTATCCATCCATTTAAAAAAGAACGTACTTACAGAAACCCAAAACAAATTGTTCAAAACTAACTCGAATCTCGGAAGGACTAGGGCTCCATGCTGGAGATAGATTACACACAGCAGCCAAATCCGCGTGGTGGCGTCTGTGGCTTAGGGGGTAGTGACTTGGTCTATTAACCCCGACGTTCTGAGTTCGAATCACGCTGCGGACAGTTTGGTTGCAAATTGTTTCGCGTGGATTTTTACGAAAGGACGATGACACCACCCGTTTAGAAAGCAATGGCAAACTACTGAACGTAATAATGCCTAGAAAAATCACAAACAGCGTTAAAAAGCAGGGGTTGATTCGCAAAGTCCTGTCAAGGATATGCAATTAACTTAACCAAACCCGCAAATAAGCTGATGTTCTACCATAAAGAAAACACCCAGAGGCCGAGAAAAGTGGCTAACAACTGTTGAGGCATTATGCTCCACGAGGAGCGCGGAGAGGAGTAAGTAAGTAAGGCCAGGGAGGACATGTACCTGTGGTAGTTAATGGTCGCATGGTTAGTGGAATGGCTAGTGGAATACAGTCGCCGCGAAATTGTTCAGGTTATGAATTTTTTTTTATGCCCACCGATATAAAAAAAAACCTCATTGGCATTACCGGGGACTGAACCCGGGGTCTCCCGAATGAGAGCCCGCGCTCTAATCCATTCGGTCAGACGTTAATCTATTGATGTAATATATATGTATAATCAATTTCTACTCAAAATAACGTTTCTGGAATGTGACCTAATTAGGTTGATGGAAACAACAAATGGAAAAGATAAGTGGGCATCGTCCGGTATGCAGAAATCTTCTAATGGACTTGAATAATGACATGGCATAAGCAAGGTGCAATATCAACTTATAAAATTCTAAATAAAATATGGAACTACAAATTCATCATCATCATCATCATCAAGTAGCATGCCTCTTGCATAACGTAGCTCTCGTCACAGACTGCCTGAAAAACTATCTGTCTCTAGCAAGCTTTCTCGCCTCTTCTAACGTCATGTTCAATATTTCTTTAATGTCCTGCTGCCACCGTCGTCTTGGCTTTCCTCTGCCTCTACCACCCATGGAGCCATGCCTTTCATTACTGTTCTTGAATTACCACCGTGTCTATTTAAAGTGACCAAATAATTCATTTTCCCAGGACATGGTTTTGTTTATGCAAGTTATATCGTTTTAAAAGTTAATTACGAATTTTCAATTCAAATGTCGTATCAATCCTAACATATGCCAGCGAGAGTTGGAAAAATGACTAAATATATAGAATGTCAATTAAATTTATTTCAAAATAGATGTCTGCGAAATATAATGAACATAAAATTGGATGAATTCAGGAGAAGTGATAAAATGTCTGGTCAACTACTAGTAACAAATGTTATAAGAAAGAGAAGATGAAGATATGTTGAGCATACTCTAGAAAAATGATCAAAGAATAACAAAGCAGGGTTGAGTGGAGTCAAAGGTTCAAGAAGAGGGAACGCCTAGGGAAACTATTAACGAACTTTACTGAGAAAGTCGATAAATATCGGACCCAATTTCATAAAGGAGATTGAACTAAGTTGCCCAGGATAGAGCGGTATAGATAAATTGCTTGCAGTCCCTATGTAACGTATAAAGGTAAGAGAGGAATACGATATAATAATAATAGACTGTGTACATTCAGTTCTTCTTATCTCTAATCATGTTTTCCTCATAGCGTCAGGATATGAAGACATTTCTAGAACGGGTTTTTGTGTGCGCTTCATAACAAAATATTTTTCACTGCCTCTGCTATTTGTGATGTCCACCTTTATCGTGGACGGCTTTTTGCTTTGTATTCACTGTATCGGAGTAGAACTTCTCTTTGACGCGCACTGTCTGTTGGTAATCTGCGTATGTGGCCGTACCAATTAATTTGTTGTTTCGTAATGAAGATCAGTATTGATGTTGTACCCACTTTTCCCCCTGATGTTTTCATTTCTAAACATCCAGTTCTGTAGTTGTAAAATAAACAGTATCGGCAAGTTTTATATACTGTATCATAGAGACATATTATACATGTAGTAAGTAAATTATGTTCAGATACGAGCCCGTACCAAAAAATGATGTCATAGTTATGATCATCAAATAGCTTCGCCTGAGCAGAACTTTGCCATCATAACAGTCCTACGGTATTTCTCTCATATGTCCCGCTTCTGAAGCCGTCATGCTCAAACCATCAGTTACAACCTGAATCCATCTACTCCGTGGTCTTTCTCTTCTCCTCTTTGCCCGGATGTCTCCTTCCAGAAAGGTCTTCTACAAACTTTCGTGTATCTTTATATGTCCAGAATACTTCAATTTTCTCTTTATTTGTAGCAACGTCCAGTTTTCTTGATTTTGAGTTCTTTCTGGGTAGATCTATTTGTTCTCTTTTAGATGATAACATGATGCTAATTATCATTGCTCTCTCTGTCTCTCTCGCCGGTGACGATCTTCGTGCTTAGGGCAGCAACAAATGTACACCATTCTTTTCTATTCTTGTTCTTCCTCCTCTGTATTGTGTTGTAACTTCCGTTTCTGTATGTTTTTTAATGCGAGTTTCGAGGTGTTCTTATTTGAGTGCGTGTGTGTGTTTACAATATATTCTCTGTATGTCTACGTCCGTGTTTCTGAGTGTGTATGTTTACAATATATTCTCTGTATGTCTACGTCCGTGTTTCTGAGTGTGTATGTTTACAATATATTCTCTGTATGTCTTCTTACATGCGTGTTTCTAGTGTGTGTGTTTACAATATATTCTTTTGTCTCTACTGTTTTAGTGTGTGTTAATATATTCTCTGTATGTCTTCTTACGTGCGTGTTTCTAGTGTGTGTGTGTGTTTACAATATATTCTCTGTATGTCTACGTGCGTGTTTCTGAGTGTGTGCGTGTTTACAATATATTCTCTGTATGTCTACGTGCGTGTTTCTGAGTGTGTGCGTGTTTACAATATATTCTCTGTATGTCTACGTGCGTGTTTCTGAGTGTGTATGTTTACAATATATTCTCTGCATGTCTTCTTACGTGCGTGCTTGTGCGCGTGTGTCTACACATATATTCTCAGTCTGTCCATCTGATTATGCGCGTGCGTGTTTGCGCGGGTGTTTTTACATATATATTTTCTGTCCGTCTGTCTTGCCCCTGTGAGTGTCTCAATCTTCAAGAACATATTAGCACATTAATTGAACAAGCAGAAACAATGTCAATGTCGGACACCAGTTTTAGTGAAATGATAATGTCATGGTATATTTGATGGCATCTGGGTAAATTGGCTGGGAACAATTTGCATCTATCGATCAATAATGCAAAAGTTACAATATCATGGACAGAGAAAAGAACAAATGCTTCTATTCTGCAACAGCTTGATGTTAAAGAGAGTTGGATATTATAGATTGCTAGGACCATCATCACTGCACTTCGGTGAGTAGCCATGTGTGCTCCGATATCTTTCTTACACAGAATTATCTCAACCACAGTGCACGTACTCTGTAGCACCTGCGAGGCCCCCGATGTAATTTTGAAGATGGTGACGATATTTTTGTAGGAATGTTATTTTTAATCTTTTCTAATGAATTTTGCCCGGGCAGCGGCTTTCCAGCCTGCTCTTCTCTATTTTGAACTGACAAGGGTTCTTTTACATGCTCAAATTGAACATGAGACCTACATTTTATGGCCCGTCTCTGATAGGACTAGGAACTCGATCTCACCTACACAGAGATCAGGGATCTCTGGAAAAATATCCAGACGGTTCCACGAGGGAGCGAACCTAGTACCTTTAGAGCGAGAAACGAGCAACTAACCTCTCCGCCACAGAGACCCTTCGGCTATTAAAGAACACAAATACAAGGAAAATTAAATATTTCGGGCACATCAAACGACATGAGTGCCCAGAGAAGATCATCTTGAGAGGAATGGTGTCTGGAAGAAGAATGAGAGGAAGACCTAGAAGACGATGGGTGCAAGATGTCATTGACAATCTGAGAATGACCTGCTGCTGACGCCGGTCATCTTAGGAAGGAAAGATAGTTTTTCAAAACTGTTGTCATGGTAGCCAGGTTCCGGAAGGGACAAGCTACTTGATGATGATGAATATATACTAAGAAACGTCCCATAAAACCAACCATCATTTCAAACATTGACATGTCCCCCAACTGTGATGTTATATTGTCCAGAATGTTCTATCCACACCATCCAGTACCTAATCTCATGTTCATTTTACAGGCTGTCAACAATGCTTGAAATCTAATTTTTCCGATATATGTTATACTAGCTGTACCCTGCGCGCGTTGCTACGCCTCCAACAAAAAATTGAATTACGTCTCATTCGATATACTGCTTCATTGCTACTAATGTCGCGTCCCAGTTGACATACTGTTTCATTGCTACTAATGTCGCGTCCCAGTTTACATACTGCTTCATTGCTACTAATGTCGCGTCCCAGTTGACATACTGCTTCATTGCTACTAATGTCGCGTCCCAGTTGACATACTGCTTCATTGCTACTAATGTCGCGTCCCAGTTGACATACTGTTTCATTGCTACTAATGTCGCGTCCAAGTTGACATACTGCTTCATTGCTACTAATGTCGCGTCCCAGTTGACATACTGCTTCATTGCTACTAATGTCGCGTCCCAGTTGACATACTGTTTCATTGCTACTAATGTCGCGTCCCAGTTTACATACTGCTTCATTGCTACTAATGTCGCGTCCCAGTTGACATACTGCTTCATTGCTACTAATGTCGCGTCCCAGTTGATATTTCTCTTATCATGATTCGAAATGAGTAGAAATCCTATGAAGAAACAAACCTGGATTGCGTATTTTAACTTCAGCTTGTTTGTAAAATTGCCTTGAAACGATTATTTTATGCTATGAAAGAGATCGAGGTCTTCATAGTTTTAAAACATACGTCATCGAATCTTGTGTATATATTAATGTGTATACCGTAGACTTCCGGAAACGTTCATAGCAAATTGTAAACAAACTCTCGATGAAATTAGCGTGTTTTCGATTTTGTAGATAAGCTTCAGCGCTACCTATTTCAAACTATGACAGGTAGCATCCCGACATCAAAACAAACATATCCTGTAAATTTCAGCAAAATCTGCTCAGTAGTTTCCAAGTCTATAGGTCACAAACAAGCAGACAAATATCCATTTTTATATATATAGTAGAAGATGTGTACACATGTGTGTGTATGGTATATGTATACACATGTGTGTATGTATGCCATATGAACACACATGTGTGTATGTATGTTATATGTATACACATGTGTGTGTATATTATACGTGTACACATGTGTGCGTCCGTATGCTATTATTTCGTCTCAAACAAACAAGAACAATAAGCTTGTGGTATGTGTTTGTGTAAACACTGTTCGATTGAATCTGACCAACATCTGTGTTCAACATACGAGCGTTTGTGAAAGACAATTGTCAGTAAAGCAATCGTATTATTCGTTAGGCAGTGGGTGCGTTAGGAAAATAAGGGTTTGTGATTCGAATCTTGAATTGGTAACTTTTTTCTTCGAAGCCCATAATACTTGTACACTGTCTACATAATTTTTTCCCCTAAGATGACAGAAAAAAATCATAACTATCGCGTTCTGATGTTGACAAAGATATATATTGATATCTAAAAAATCAACATAACTATCGCGTTCTGATGTTGACAAAGATATATATTGATATCTAAAAAATCAACATAACTATCGCGATCTGATATTGACAAAGATATATATTGATATCTAAAAAATCAACATAACTATCGCGTTCTGATGTTGACAAAGATATATATTGATATCTAAAAAATCAACATAACTATCGCGTTCTGATGTTGACAAAGATATATATTGATATCTAAAAAATCAACATAACTATCGCGATCTGATGTTGACAAAGATATATATTGATATCTAAAAAATCAACATAACTATCGCGATCTGATGTTGACAAAGATATATATTGATATCTAAAAAATCAACATAACTATCGCGTTCTGATGTTGACAAAGATATATATTGATATCTAAAAAATCAACATAACTATCGCGATCTGATGTTGACAAAGATATATATTGATATCTAAAAAATCAACATAACTATCGCGTTCTGATGTTGACAAAGATATATATTGATATCTAAAAAATCAACATAACTATCGCGATCTGATGCTGACAAAGATATATATTGATATCTAAAAAATCAACATAACTATCGCGTTCTGATGTTGACAAAGATATATATTGATATCTAAAAATCAACATAACTATCGCGATCTGATGTTGACGAAGTTATATATTGATATCTAAAAAATCAACATAACTATCGCGATCTGATGTTGACAAAGATATATATTGATATCTAAAAAATCAACATAACTATCGCGGTCTGATGTTGACAAAGATATATATTGATATCTAAAAAATCAACATAACTATCGCGATCTGATGTTGACAAAGATATATATTGATAACTAAAAAATCAACATAACTATCGCGATCTGATGCTGACAAAGATATATATTGATATCTAAAAAATCAACATAACTATCGCGATCTGATGTTGACAAAGATATATATTGATATCTAAAAAATCAACATAACTATCGCGATCTGATGCTGACAAAGATATATATTGATATCTAAAAAATCAACATAACTATCGCGATCTGATGTTGACAAAGATATATATTGATATCTAAAAAATCAACATAACTATCGCGATCTGATGTTGACAAAGATATATATTGATATCTAAAAAAATCAACATAACTATCGCGGTCTGATGTTGACAAAGATATATATTGATATCTAAAAAATCAACATAACTATCGCGTTCTGATGTTGACAAAGATATATATTGATATCTAAAAAATCAACATAACTATCGCGATCTGATGTTGACAAAGATATATATTGATATCTAAAAAATCAACATAACTATCGCGTTCTGATGTTGACAAAGATATATATTGATATCTAAAATCAAATAACTATGGTTCTGATGTTGAAAGGTATATATGATATCTAAAAATCAACATAACTATCGCGATCTGATGCTGACAAAGATATATATTTTATTGATATCTTTCCCAAATAATCTGAGAAAAGTCTGGCAAATCCCTGATTAGCTATTCCTAACACAGAACTCACTTTAATGAAAGTTTTTTGGTTTTTATTTGCAAACCACAATCTTAGTTTCAAATTATACTTCTTTTGTTGTCACACTGTTACCAACCAGGTTGTTGCCCAGTGTCGTGGGTGATAATATTTTCTGCTTTTTTTAAAACAGGATTTTGCTATGCTAATTTTCCACATTATCCTAGATGGATAAATCTCTATTTTGCTATGCTATCTA
The DNA here is from genome assembly GCA_020796225.1 of Arion vulgaris. NCBI lineage: Eukaryota > Metazoa > Mollusca > Gastropoda > Stylommatophora > Arionidae > Arion > Arion vulgaris. The sequence continues at coordinate 14,143,609 of CM036761.1, forward strand.
TCTTTTTCATATTATCCTAAGTGGATAAATCTCTCTTTTGTTGTCTGCGTAAGAAATCAACCACAAAAAAAAAAAAAAAAAATCCAGCATCGTCTTCTTTAACAGATTCTTTCTTCTTCTTCTTCTTTGCGTTCGTCCTTTATGACCAATTTTAATCACTTTGTGATATGTTTGATCTTTGCTAAGAACGTGTATACGTTGCACATTGGTTTAGTAGACCCCTACTAAACGCATAGACCTCTACACGCTTAGGACACATGCATCCGATTTCAACCAATAACAGATTCTTTCACGTTTTAGAGCTGATTGTTTGATAGGACCATCATCATTGTACTTCAGTGAGTAACCATGTGTGCTCCGATCTCTTTCTTACACAGAAAGATCTCAGTGGCCGTGCATTAAATCCGTAATACCGCGGTAGGATCCGTTTTTATTTATTTATTTTTTTTCTAACGAATTTTTCCCGGGTAGTGTCTTTCCAGCCTGCTCTTTTCGACTTTGAACTACCAAGGGTTCATTTACATGTTAAAGTTAAACACATGACCTACTTTTTATCGTCCGTCTCGTGTAGGATTAGGAACTTGATCTGACCTACACTGACATCATGGATCTCTGGAAAAATATCCAGATGGCTCCACGAGGGAGCGAACCGAGTACCTTTCAAACGAAAGGCGAGCACCTAACCTCTACACCATAGAGACTGCTTACGAAATTCAACAAAAACTGCAACACCTTCTTCAACATGTTATTTCACGTTCCAGATCTGATATCGCTTACGAGGGATAACAATAACAATTTAAAACTGTCAATGTTTTGAACAAGTTCTCCAGATTTAACCAAGCTTTGTGGTGGCGTAGGGGATAGTGACTCGGTCTATTAACCCCGACGTTCTGAGTTCGAAAAACGCTGCGGACAATTTTGTGGCAAATTGTTTCGCGTCGATTTTTACAAAAGGACGATGGCACCACCCGTTCAGAAAGCGATGGCAAACTACTGAACGTAATAATGCCTAGAAAAATCACAAACAGCATTACAAAGCTGGGGTTGATTCGCAAAGTCCTGTAAAGGACATGCAATTAACTTTTTTAATTATTTGTAATAATTGTTAACTAAAACAATTGTAATATTCTGTAAAGTGCGGTGGGTGCCCGTTTGTTTCCGGTGCCGCAAGGAAGCAAAGAATAGTAACACTGCGACCTACAAGGCATGTCGTAAGAGGCGACTGAGGTAGGAACCTAGGGAAGCTACCCTAGTAAATAAAAATCGTCACAGAAATCGGATGTGTTGGCCTACTTGTAGGCGCATAACTGGCACAACGTACAATCGCTCTTAAGCTCAGATCACATACAAATCACAGAGAGTAGTTTAACAAGTGGTCGATATGGAGCGTTCGAAGCAGAAGAAAGTGCGAAGTGTTTCAATGCAGCGTAGAGATATGATGTTTACCTTTCGCTTCAAAAGTACACGGCGCCTAGTTTCCTGCGTTGAGGAAACGGACTACTTTTTCATTGGTTTCTGATCTCAAAGTAGGTCAGATGAGTTTCTAGTTCTATCAAAAACGAACGATAAAATGCAGATCCTCCCATGTTTCAGTTGAGCACATAAAAGAACATATTGACAGTGTCAAATCGATAACTGTAGGCTGGGAAGCTGCTGCCCGGGGTAAAAATAATTAACAACAATTACAAATTACATTTCTATAAATTTTTACCCCCAAACAAATCTCAATGGTGACCCTTGCCGATGCTAAGGCGTCAGTGCACTACTACAAAGATCTTCCCAAGTGGGTGGGGTCTCTGTAGCGTAGAAGTCATGTGTTCGCCTCTTGTTCCTAAGATACCGGGTTTGCTCCTCGCTGGAGCCATCGGGATATTTATCCAGAGATCCCTGATCTTAGTGTAGGTGAGATCTAGTTCCTAGTTCTAAGGAGAGAACCCCCTTTTTTTTAGTTCTACGGAGACGGATGATAAAACGTAGGTCAAGTGTTCAAAATCGAGAAGAACTGGCTGAAAAGCCGGTGCTAAGGAGAGAGTGCACTGCTGTTGAGATCTTCCTGTGTAAGAAAGAGATCGGAGCACACGTGGTTAGTGTTAGTCACTGAAGTGCAATAATAATGGTCCTATCGATCAATCAATCCATTAATCTTAAAGTAATCTTAGAGTAAAGAAGAGATCGAAGCACACATGGCTATCCATCGAAGTGCAATGATGATGATCCTATCAATCAATCAGTCAATCAATCAATCAATTTTCATGAGTAAAGAAGAGATCGAAGAACACATGGCTATTCACCAAAGTGCAATGATGATCATGGAATCAATCAATCATTGAAATATTTTTGAAATGTGTATTCGCATCATCATCATGTGCCCTTTTATCTCATTCTGAGGAGATAATACATTTTGCGCCACGTAGTTTGTTCTGTGCTGAATCACAGCGTCTGTTGTGGCTGTAATAGCATATTCTGGAGTGACAATCCTTGCCACAGTTGATGCAGGTGAAACTGATACATAGAATGGTCTGCCCTCTTTTTGTCTCCACATATGATAGTATTTTTTTCTTTTGAGCCATCCCTCACTGCCGCTCGACATTCTTGCCTGACTTTAGCCACATGTTCCCAATTTTCTTTCTCTGTGCTGCATGAAGTTAGGTCACGTTTGCATGTGTCTATAAAGCGTAGTGATGGGCGCCCGTGCTGTATAGTAACAGTTATAAGATACCAGTATTCTCATAAATTATACAAAATATGGTGACTCTGTGGGCTTCATACTTAACAGTAATAGCTAATATAAAATAATAATTCCTCTCGTACCGTTATACGTTACATAGGGCCTGAAAGTAATTTCTCCATACCGCTCTATCCTGGGCAACTCGCTCAATCTCCTCCCTGGAACTGAGACCGATATTTCCAGCCTCTCTCAGCAAAGTTCGTTTCAGGGTCTCCTTAGGTCGACCTCTCTTTCTTGAACCCTTTGCATCCCACTTCAATGCCTGATTTGATATTCGTTGATCATTCCTCCTCAGGGTGTGCCCAACATATCTCCATCTTCTCTTTCTTATAACAGTTGTCACTAGTGGTTGACCAGACATGTCTCTGATTTCATCACTTCTCCTGAATTCGTTCCATTTTATATTTATTATTTTTCGCAGACATCTATTTTCAAATGCATTCAACTTGCTTTCTACATCTTTAGTCATTTTCCAACTCTAGCTGGCATATGTTAGGATTGATACATTTGAATTGAAAATTCGTAATTTAGTTTTAATACTATATGACTTGCAGTTCCATATGACTATATCTATATGTATAGCTGGCACTTAACTCCAACGTTTGGAATACACAAGGAATTACACGGAATTACATGAAAGAGGATGATACTCTTAAGTGAATAGTTAGCACACACACAAAAAATTGTTTCTCCATGATTTATACACGTACTAAAAAAAAACCACTGTCGTTACTGCCTATAGTACCGCTTTTTAGGGCGGTACAGGACAGGTTGGACGAGAGCTTGAGTAATTTAATGGCTGCATGGTTAGTGCATCAGCTCAAATGTGAAATCTGTGTTGCTGTATGGCGAGTCACCAAGTTAAATACAAATAAGATTCCAACCTTTATCAACGGATGTCTTCGGCGAATTATCAGATTGAGATGGTATGACAAAGTTGCAAACACAGACCTGGAATTATCAGATTGAGATGGTATGACAAAGTTGCAAACACAGACCTGGAATTATCAGATTGAGATGGTATGACAAAGTTGCAAACACAGACCTGGAATTATCAGATTGAGATGGTATGACAAAGTTGCAAACACAGACCTGGAATTATCAGATTGAGATGGTATGACAAAGTTGCAAACACAGACCTGGAATTATCGGATTGAGATGGTATGACAAAGTTGCAAACACAGACCTGGAATTATCAGATTGAGATGGTATGACAAAGTTGCAAACACAGACCTGGAATTATCAGATTGAGATGGTATGACAAAGTTGCAAACACAGACCTGGAATTATCAGATTGAGATGGTATGACAAAGTTGCAAACACAGACCTGGAATTATCAGATTGAGATGGTATGACAAAGTTGCAAACACAGACCTGGAATTATCAGATTGAGATGGTATGACAAAGTTGCAAACACAGACCTGGAATTATCAGATTGAGATGGTATGACAAAGTTGCAAACACAGATCTGTGGATAAGAACCGGATAGGAACTCATGATGACCCAGGTCAAGAGGAGAAAATGGCGATGGACATACTCTGGTGAAGACACAGTCAAGTGTCACTAGACAAGCACTTTAGTGGAACCCGCAAGGAAAAGGAAAAAGAGGACGCCATAAACAGGTCTGGAGACGAAGTCTTCTTGAGGAAGAGTGCTTGACTATCCTGGGAGACCACAAAGAAAGCAGACAGAGACCGAGAAAAGTGGCGAACAACTGTTGAGGCCCTATGCTCCACGTGGAGCGGAGAGGAATAAGTAAATAAGAATGGCTAGTGCAGTCGCCGCGAAGCTGCTCAGGTTAGGAGTTTTCATTTATGCCCCCAACAGAAAATAATCCTTGGCGTTACCGTGAATTGAATTATGGGTCTCCCGCATGGGAGCCGCGGTCTAATCCATTCGGTCTGACACGCTCCTCCGTGATTCATACTCGTGTGAAATAATTGCTTTGTGAACCTTGCCCTGCTGATATTCAAGAAAACAACAGAGCTGTACCAACGAATCTCTTTATTTACAAGTTTTAGTTTGGAATATCATCATTGCACTCCGGACATGTCCATATGTGCTAGAATCTCCTTTTAAGTATCCCCAACAGCGTCCAGTAAACTAATCGAACCAGTTCAATGCTGATTGATTGATGATTGAAAATCATGGCATATCCTTTACAGGACTTAGCTAATAACCACAGTAAACAAGTCGTTGATTTTCTAGGCACTACTTATGAGTTCAGTAGTTACTTATGAGTTCAGTAGTTTGTCATTTAATTCTAAACGGTATTGTTAATTTTTATCATTTGTAAAAATCAAAGGGAACTAATTTGCTTCCAAACTACCCGCCGCGGTGTTTGAACCAGGTGCGCTTGGGTTGTGATCGAGCTCACTACCGCTTAAGCTACAGACGCTGACTTGTTAAATAATTGCTCACGTGAACCGTACCATGCTGTTTTTCAAGAAAAAAATAGAGCTGAACTAAACGAACCAGTTCGATTTTGACTGATACTCATGTTGTGCTCCTCTTTTATGGCCACTCCAATCTTCAATCCAAACTCGTGCAATCTAGCAGTCGGCTTTTTGTATTTCTCCATAGTGGTTAGATTATTGGAAGAGCGTCTGGTCCAATGGATTAGAACGCGACTCCCATGCGGGAGACCAGTGTTCCATCCGGCAAATGATTTTTTTTCTGTCAGGAGCATAAAAGAAAAATCATAACATGAACAGTTGCGCAGCGACTGTACTAACCATGCGGCCATTAAATATCTCAGGCTGACGTCCCACCTGTCCTACACCGCCCTAACAAGCGGTACTACAGACAGTAACAACAGTATTTTATATTTATTTGGTGAGGTTATTACTGCTTACCAATCTTCTGTTACTCCTTGTTCTACCAAGACATTAACCTATTATTCCTGGTACATAGTTCGCTCATAAACAAGTATATTGTAGCAGTAATCAATTTTAATCAGTCTTCAGTACAATCAATCAAAGCCTACATAAACCAACGAACACCAACAAAACAATACAGAATGTTAATCCGTGCGTTCTAGCAAATATCAAACTAGATGCAACTTATTTTGGTCCAACTTTCTGAGGAGAAAAAACAAACAGGAAATGGGAACCTGTTCTAAATATCGACAAGAAGATCGAGCAGTGCGTAGGGAAATCTTGTAATTCCACGATAATTGTTGTAATCGAAGTCTATAGTATATACTTGACTTGGATCAAAGGTTAACGCTTGTTACGACTGTTTAGTCGGTACACGGATTCATGTTTACATACGACTACTGGTATCGATGAATCGACATGAGGACATGTTGATGCGATATCAAAGATGGCTGGGTCAAAGAAGCGGGGCGAATATCTCTAAACAAACAGCGTAGAAAATGTGTGGGTGGTTTTTTTGGGGGGTAACAAAAGATAAATTAATAGGAACATCATCATCGTAGTTCGGTGAATAATCATGCATGCTCCAATCTTTTTCAACACAGGAAGATCTCAGCGACAGTGCACGAACTCCGTAGCATTGGATATTATCTCCAATGTAATTTTAAGGAAAGTGATAATTTATAAGAAATTTATTTTAATATTAATGATATTGATGGGACATATTAGCATAATGCATACGCGTTCGACTATCGGCTCGGACACAAGAGAGATGTGTGTTCAAACCCCCACTCGATGTTCCACACACGAGGAAAGAAATTGGTCTTACTACCTTCTAGGGTCTAGAAATGTGAAGTGTCTTCATACCCTAAAGTATGAAAAGGTTACGGGAAATTGTATTTATATTAATGATATTGACACAGGCAGCGGCATTCCAACCTACTATTATCAATTTTTAATTGCCAACGATTCGTTTTCAGTGCTGAACATGAACACTGTATCTACGTGTTACTGTCCGTCTCTGATAGGACTAGGAACTTGATCACACCTACACTTCTTCTTTCTCGAATCCTGTATGCCTCACAGCGTCAGGTCAGGAAGAGATTTCTAAAACGGGCCTAGTATGCGCTTCGTAGATAGTCTCTTTCGTCGCCTCTGTTATCTCTGAGGTCCATCTTTTGCGTGGCCGGCCTTTTGCTTTGTACCCATTGTATCGGAGCAGCATTGCTCTTTGGGTGCACTGTCTGATGGTAATCTGCTTACGTGGCCGAACCATTTAATTTGTTGTTTCTTGATGAAGTCTAGTACTGATGTTGTACCCACTTTTTTCCTGATGTCTTCATTTCTCAACCGGTCTCTTCTTGTTACACCCAGCATTCTGCGTAGACACTTCATCTCTGTTGTGACTAGTTTTCTTCTATCGTTTGTTGTCAGCGTCCAGGTTTGACACTGGTAACATAATGTGGGGAGAAAGATTGTGTTGTACATTGCTCTTTTTGTGTTCATGGAGACGTGTTTGCATCTTAAAATTGGCGCCATTTGCCCTATCATTTGATTTGCTTTGTTGCATCTGTGTTGAATTTCATTAGTTATTCTTCTATTTGCTGAAAAATGCTCCCCAGGTATGTGAAATCTTTGACTTGATTTAGTTGGTGATTTCCTACACTGAGATCAGGAATCTCTGGGGAAAAATATCCCGATGGCGCCAGAAGGGAGCGACTCAAATACCTTTGGAACGAGAAGCGAGTACCTAACCTCTAGCACAGAGATATCAATTCTCCATGTTTCCGGCCCTCGTACATTCAATGATCTTATTATTTTTCCCTCTAATCTGGTTTGCCTCACAACATCAAGTTAAGAACAAATTTATAGAACGAGCTTTTGAATGCGCTTCATAAACAGTGTGCCTCACAGCGTCAGGAGAGATTTATGAAACGAGCTTTTGTATGGCTTATAAACAGTGTTCCTCACAGCGTCAGGATATGAAGGATTTATGAAACGAGCTTTTGTATGCGTCTAAAGTGCTCGTCAGGATATGAAGAGATTTATGAAACGAGCTTATGATGCGCTTCATAAACAGTGTGCTCACAGCGTCAGGATATGAAGAGATTTTGAAAGAGCTTATGTATGCGCTTATAAACAGTGTCTACAGCGTCAGGATATGAAGAGATTTATGAAAAGAGCTTATGTATGCGCTTCATAAACAGTGTGTCTCACAGCGTCAGGATATGAAGAGATTTATGAAACGAGCTTTTGTATGCGCTTCATAAACAGTGTGTCTCACAGCGTCAGGATATGAAGAGATTTATGAAACGAGCTTTTGTATGCGCTTCATAAACAGTGTGTCTCACAGCGTCAGGATATGAAGAGATTTATGAAACGAGCTTATGTATGCGCTTCATAAACAGTGTGTCTCACAGCGTCAGGATATGAAGAGATTTATGAAACGAGCTTTTGTATGCGCTTCATAAACAGTGTGTCTCACAGCGTCAGGATATGAAGAGATTTATGAAACGAGCTTATGCTCACAGCGTCAGATATGAAGAGATTTGAAACAGTTGTGGCTACACAAGCGTCAGGATATGAAGAGATTTATGAAACGAGCTTTGATGCGCTTCATAAACAGTGTGTCTCACAGCGTCAGGATATGAAGAGATTTGTGAAACGAGCTTTTGTATGCGCCTCACAGCGTCAGGATATGAAGAGATTTATGAAACGAGCTTTTGTGTGCGCTTCATAAACAGTGTGCCTCACAGCGTCAGGATATGAAGAGATTTATGAAATGAGCTTTTGTATGCGCTTCATAAACAGTGTGTCTCACAGCGTCAGGATATGAAGAGATTTATGAAACGAGCTTTTGTATGCGCTTCATAAACAGTGTGCCTCACAGCGTCAGGATATGAAGAGATTTATGAAACGAGCTTATGCATGCGCTTCATAAACAGTGTGTCTCACAGCGTCAGGATATGAAGAGATTTATGAAACGAGCTTATGTATGCGCTTCATAAACAGTGTGTCTCACAGCGTCAGGATATGAAGAGATTTATGAAACGAGCTTATGTATGCGCTTCATAAACAGTGTGTCTCACAGCGTCAGGATATGAAGAGATTTATGAAACGAGCTTTTGTATGCGCTTCATAAATAGTGTGTCTCACAGCGTCAGGATATGAAGAGATTTATGAAACGAGCTTTTGTGTGCGCTTCATAAACAGTGTGTCTCATAGCGTCAGGATATGAAGAGATTTATGAAACGAGCTTTTGTATGTGCTTCATAAACAGTGTGCCTCACAGCCTCAGGATATGAAGAGATTTATGAAACGAGCTTTTGTGTGCACTTCATAAACAGTGTGCCTCACAGCGTCAGGATATGAAGAGATTTATGAAACGAGCTTTTGTGTACGCTTCATAAACAGTGTGCCTCACAGCGTCAGGATATGAAGAGATTTATGAAACGAGCTTTTGTGTGCACTTCATAAACAGTGTGCCTCACAGCGTCAGGATATGAAGAGATTTATGAAACGAGCTTTTGTATGCGCTTCATAAACAGTGTCTCACAGCGCCAGGATATGAAGAGATTTATGAAACGAGCTTTTGTATGCGCTTCATAAACAGTGTGCCTCACAGCCTCAGGATATGAAGAGATTTATGAAACGAGCTTTTGTGTGCGCTTCATAAACAGTGTGCCTCACAGCGTCAGGATATGAAGAGATTTATGAAACGAGCTTTTGTGTGCGCTTCATAAACAGTGTGCCTCACAGCGTCAGGATATGAAGGATTTATGAAACGACTTTTGTTGCGCTTCATAAACAGTGTGCCTCACAGCGTCAGGATATGAAGAGATTTATGAAATGAGCTTTTGTATGCGCTTCATAAACAGTGTGTCTCACAGCGTCAGGATATGAAGAGATTTATGAAACGAGCTTTTGTATGCGCTTCATAAACAGTGTGCCTCACAGCGTCAGGATATGAAGGGATTTATTAAACGAGCTTTTGTGTGCGCTTCATAAACAGTGTGCCTCACAGCGTCAGGATATGAAGAGATTTATGAAACGAGCTTTTGTGTGCGCTTCATAAACAGTGTGCCTCACAGCGTCAGGATATGAAGGGATTTATGAAACGAGCTTTTGTATGCGCTTCATAAACAGTGTGCCTCACAGCGTCAGGATATGAAGAGATTTATGAAACGAGCTCGCTTCATAAACAGTGTGCCTCACAGCGTCAGGATATGAAGAACGAGCTTTTGTATGCGCTTAATAAACAGTGTGCCTCACAGCGTCAGGATATGAAGAGATTTATGAAACGAGCTTTTGTATGCGCTTCATAAACAGTGTGCCTCACAGCGTCAGGATATGAAGAGATTTATGAAACGAGCTTTTGTGTGCGCTTAATAAACAGTGTGCCTCACAGCGTCAGGATATGAAGAGATTTATGAAACGAGCTTTTGTGTGCGCTTAATAAACAGTGTGCCTCACAGCGTCAGGATATGAAGAGATTTATGAAACGAGCTTTTGTGTGCGCTTAATAAACAGTGTGCCTCACAGCGTCAGGATATGAAGAGATTTATGAAACGAGCTTTTGTATGCGCTTCCTAAAAAGTGTTTGCGCCCCCTCTGTTATCCCTGAAGTCTACCTTTTGCGCAGACGGCATTTTGCTTTGTAACCACTGTATGAGAGTAGCATTGCTCTTTGATGCACACTGTCTGTTGGTAATCTGCTAATGTGGCTGAACCATATAATTTGTTGTTTCTGGTTGAAGTTCAGTTCAGGGTCTCTGTAGCATAGAGGTTAGATGCTGGCATATCGTGTCAAAGGTAACCGGCTCGCTCCCTCGGGATATTATTCCAGAGCTCCTGATCTCAGTGTAGGTGAGATCGAGTTCCTAGACCTATCAGAGATGGACGATAAAACATAGGTCCCGTGGTTCAATTTGAGCGCATAAAATAACAATTGGCAGTTCAAAATCGAGAATAGCAGGCTGGAAAGCCGCTGCCCGGGCAAAATTCATTAGAAAAGATTAAATATAAAATTTCGATAAAATATCATCATCTTCAAAATTACATCGGCGACCCTTGCCGGTGCTATGGAGTTCATGCAATGCAGCTGAGATCTTCATGTGTAAGAAAGAGATCGGAGTACACATGGTTACTCACCGAAGTGCAATAATGATGGTCCTATCTATCAAACAATCATTACTGACGTTGTACCCACTTTTTTTCCTGATGTATTCATTTCTAAACCGGTCTCTTCTTGATACTCCCAGCATTCAAGGTATATAAATCGTTAGAATCTTACAATAACAGTGCTTCCGACTATGATGTCAAATTCATAACTTTCATTCAAGTTACAACATGACTTTTTATTTTTAGTTCCTACCTTGACATTTTCGTGGCTGGAACAACAACATTGTAATGTGTGTCGGATGCGCCACATATGTGGATTAGCAAGCAATCTGTGGACAAATGATATTGCTAGCAACAGCCAAATACGAGTGTGGGGGCGTGTGCTAATGACGTCGTGTATTGGTATTGATCGGAAGCGTACAATGTTCGAAGATTGATGTTGTTTTGTGTACCGTTCTATTTGATCGGGGAAACAGATTAGAGAACAGTTTAGATATTCCTGGCCCCCGGCAACATAAGGCCGACTAGCTCAAACGGGAAATCGAAAAATCATGCTTAATCGGGGGATGGTTTTTATATGTTTGATATCGTACGTGTGTTGCCGGGCCCTACAAAGGAAGCAAAGAATAGTAACACTGCGACCTGCAAAGCATGTCGTAAGAGGTGACTAATGTAGGACCTAAGGAAGCTACCCTGTGTTATTTTTTTCCCCGATCCAGAAGCACTTGAGCTTTTCAGCTCTTCGGCTCAGTGCCATGGACATCGTAACCCTTCGGCTAGGTGCCACGAACACCGTAAATCTGGGGAATCTGTGGCTTTTTCTGCCATCCCGCGGAATTGAACCCGCACACAGAGGGATAGTCACCGTAGTCCAACGCGCTACGAACACGCTGGGCAGACGGGCAAACCCTGAGATATAAAAAGCATTGCAGAAATCGGATGTGTTACCTACTTGTAGGCGCATGACTGGACAACATACAATCGCTCTTAGGCTCAGATCACATACAAATCACACAGTGTGGTTAGCAAGTGGTCGATATGTAGCGTTTGGAAAAAAGAAGAAGAAAAGTACATGTTTGATAGAAAACTGGAAACTGTTTTGTAATTGTACTTAATTCTTTGAGTCTATGTTATTTATTGACAAATAATAATCATAATACTGATATTACTTAGCTTTAAACTTGTAACATAATATAACCTTGATTTTAAAATGAATTTGTCTTTAATAATACTGGAATGCCAGATCACGCGACAGTTGTGGTCTTAATTCCTAGAATTTTTACCTGAGCCCGCCGCTGTATGTTATCGGAGCCCACGACATATTTAATCGGAGCCCACGACATATTTAACCAGAGCCGCAGAAATGTAGTTGTTAGAGAACTTCCTTCTTAGACACGTCGGCCGGGTTCAATTCCACAGTGGGCGTGTTAATGACGTCGTCTATTGGTATTGATTCAGAGCATACAGTTATACAAGATTGATGTTGTTTGTGTATCGTTCACTTTGATCGGAAAACAAATTAGATACTGTTTCAATCAATCGTGCCATGTCTAAGAACGTAATATCGGATTCCCCAATATAAAACGTGGTGTCATTCTCGTCAGATCAGATGTTTCATCTGCTACCGTATGACAGTAGACGGTACCATCTACAACTGTGAAACCCACTGTCAGATGTTTCATCTCCTACCGTATGACAGTAGACGGTACCATCTACAACTGTGAAACCCACTGCCTTGTGGAGGTGAGCTTGGGAGAGGTAAAGGCTATGTGAGTAAATCCTGGCAGAAATCCCCACTGCCTTGTAGGTCAGCACGATTATGCAGAAATCTAGAGGAGTAAACCTTGACCCCAAATACGGAGGGATGGACTCAGTTGATGGTTATGTGTGTATTCCATTTCCATCTCCTGGCATCTTCTGCAAATCATGATTGATTCCAAACGTATGAACTTTTTCCTTTGGATGAAACAGTAGGGTAGATAGGGGTTTGTGCAAAATGGGCAAGGCACATTCTCCATATCAACTTGTCTGCGAAAAATCTTACACGTGTACTGGCCGACTACTATCTCGAACCAAGAATTGCTTGCACGATGCCAACAAGAGAATATGGGCACTATCATCCGAAGACGACGCTGGAGATGGATTTGACATGTGATGCGCATTGAGACTGGCTCCGACACGAAAACTGCACTGAGATGGACTCCAGAGGGTAGGCGAAAGCGTGGAAGACCCAAGACGACCTGGAGGAGAACGATAGAGCAAGAACTGAAGGAAATGAATCATAGCTGGAACACAATACAGAGGAAGGCCATGAACAGGGAAGAATGCTGTACGTTTGTTGCTGCCCTAAACGCCAAGGGTGTAACAGGCTAAAGAGAGAGAGAACATTCTCCATATCAGCTGTCCAGGTTAGGCATAAATAGAGATTATATTTGCTGTCAGTTCGGACGCAGCACGGAAAGCGCAGTTCGGACGCAGCACGGAAAGCGTGCAGAATCTTTTAAAAAGAAATTTCGGGATGAGCTGAAATGCAAGAGAGACAAGCGTCAACTCAAAAGTTATCTCAGTAAAACACTTGCCAGTTATCAGTTATATGAAGACTATCATCATAGCACTCCGTACAAGTCTATAAGTGATCCGATCTCCACCTTCAACAAATCCAGCGGCCCAGCACACCAGTTCGATGTTGATTAATCAATCTCTTTGCGTATTTTGGTATGTCGTTCTTTTCGGGCTGCACCAATATCGACGCCCATCTCTCTCAATCTGGTCAGAGAGTAGGATTCACAACCCTGAAACTTCTCTGTTCGGAAAGACTATCTCATTGCGTTAAGAATGCCATTTCGGTCTATTTCAGCTCCCTCTGATATTGTAACGAAACCAGCCAATCTATCAGCTCGTTCATTACCAGTAACTCCTGTGTGCCCAGGTACAAACATGAAGGTGATTTCTCCTAACACTGTCTGTACCAGTACCTCCACCCAGTTTCCAATCACTTGCCAATTGACCGTATGTAAAGATATACCATATGGTATAACAAATGGTATAGCAAATCGTTCCAAACTTTTCAAAACATGCTTCATAATAAACACCTCCACCCTGATATACAGGGTGTTCAAGATTATAAAGCAGCCCCATTGACAAATCGAAAGTTGCCAGATAATATATCGCGTTATGTTTATGTACTATTTAAACCGGTTCTGACTAGCTCGTTTTACGTCACATTTGTTCATCGCCCCTTCCTGCACTACAATTACATACCGTCACATAACCTTGACCTATACTACGTCATAACTGAACCTTCTCATTTTCATACATATATGCCAGATTGACTCCATTCACAGGCTGCTATTATCTTGAACACACTGTATTTCCAAAGTAACGAAAGTCACTGGTACAGTTTTAGAACACGTGACGTCACGACGTTGCTAGGATACTGGCGAAAACATCCAAACAACACATGGCTGTCTTTGGGACTTCCGATCCAGATATTTCCTCGGAGCGTTCTTCAAGATACTTTACAGAAAATGGATGATTTCCTTAAAACAGACGAAGGTTTGAAATCTGCAGTATTATACATAGGTCTACTTCATATATTACAGGGATTTTCACATAGGTCTACTTCATATATTACAGGGATTTTCAACTTTTTTAGTTTTGAGAGTGAGGGTTGCACAACTTTCTTCACCTTAAAATATTCACACATTTTCAGCCACTCACCCCGCTTATATAAAATAAGTCTGATACATAAAACTAATTTCTCATAGTTTGTGTTTTTTTTTATTCAGTGTGAATATTTTGTGTCCATCTTGGTAGGTTCAAGTGTTGGGCGCCTGTGACTTAGCGCTATTGAGTCTTGGTAGGGTCAAGAGTTGGGCCCCTGTGACTTATCAGTAGTGAGTCTTGGTAGGTTCAGGAGTTGGGCCCCTGTGACTTTAGCGGTAGTGAGCTCAATCACAAACCAAGAGAAGCTGGTTCAAACTTCGCGGCGGGCAAATTGGACAGAAATTTGGTCCTGTGGATTTTTACGAACGGTAAAAATATACCTCACCATTCATAAAACAATGGCAAATAACTGAACGTATAAGTGGTGTCTAGAAAATCAACGAATCGTTTACTGTGGTTGATGGCAACGTCCCGTAAAGGATATGCCACAATTTTCATTTCAGGTTCAAGAAGACACAACATGGCTGTCTATCAAGAAGACACAACATGGCTGTCTGTCAAGAAGACAACATGGCTGTCTGTTTAGTTAAATTCAAAAATGTGTCAGTGTTTGTGTGGGGAGAATAACCTAACATTGAAAAAAACCTCAGAGAGAGATAATCTTAATGGGAAATTGCGGTGTAAACAATGTGTGTTAAATTCGAAGGATGTGTTTACAACAGAGCTGTCAAAACGAGACGCCCGGGTTGAACATTCCTGACGCTCTATTTTACACCAAAAAAGGGAGACTGCAGTAAAACTTGGTGAAATAGCGAAACACGAAAAAACAAAGTACTATAGTTTTACAAAATACAGAAACAGTGACGATATACAGCAACGTTTCGACCAAAAGGCCTTTATCAAGCAAACGACACAACAAGAGTAACGAATTTCGACGAACACTACAAATGGACGATTACATATTGAAACATTCAAACCTATCTAATGAAAAACTGGGAACAAAAATGAATAACGAAATGAGTGCAACACAAAACCAGAAAAACAATAAACAATTACGTGAATATATAACTTATATATATGAAGCAAATACACATATAGATTACAAGGTATGAGATGAGAAAGTACTAAGAAGCATAGAAATGTAATGTAGTCCAAGAGGTCGCAAGGTACCATACAACGAAATAAAACGGTTCTACAGGGAAAATCGACTGCGATCATCAGAGGAACATGATCGGATGGCTGTGACCTGGACATCGCAAGCTCCTGAATGGCCAGTGCCATGCATCGGGTTCAGCTAATTGCTCGCCAGGAGGCCCTTTCCAACCAACATAGAACTTCCAATTCTGACAGGGTTAAACCAGAGCCAACTATAAACGTATGGGCCTTGGGACTCAAGTAAGAATTATGGGAAATCAGACCCCAACTACACCATGTGGCCTCGCATTCCGGTATTGTTGTATATAGACGAAATCATTTTAAAATCAATACAAAATGCTAAATCGAAGTTATATTATGCAACAAGTTAAGTTTAACAATAAGGAATATCAATATAATGAATATTTTTCACCAATAAATAACCACAGACTCACAAAATTGAGTAAAATTGCATAAAAAGCTTGCAGTGTTCTATCAAACATCTGTAATTTCCAGATCCCTTTTCATATCTAGGTCAGGGAATACCCGGCCAGTTGTCTGGCTTGTGCTAGAGCCCGGCTGTGATTAAACTTATCTTAACTTTCCACCCTCATAGTTCCCTGGTGAAAAGGTCTTATTCCATCATCTCCCTATTCTTCAGTCTGATCCTGAGACACGTTCAGTCTTCCAACACTATTCTTTGGTCGCGTACAGAAGTCTTAAGGATATGTTGGTACACAGTCGCCTCAAGCCTAATATCCAGTCATTTTGGCACTACCCAGTGTGGCCGTTGGCGCTGCAATACGTGTGCATATGTAATACAGATCCGAACTGTTTCTTTTCCAAAAGCCACGTATGTTATTCAAGAAAGTTTCACGTGTGAGTCCCGCAATATCATTTATGCCATCACCTGTAAACGGTGCAAGAAGGCCTATATTGGTGAGACCGGTAAGAGGCTCAGTGACCGATTCGCCCAACACTTGCGCGATATACGCCAATGCTCTGTCACCCTGTAGCCACTCATTTCAATGATACTGGCCATTCAGGAACTTGCGATGTCCAGGTCACAGCCATCCGATCATGTTCCTCTGATGATCGCAGTCGATTTGCCCTGGAGAACCGTTTTATTTCGTTGTATGGTACCTTGCGACCTCTTGGACTCAACGCATTACATTTCTATGCTTCTTAGTACTTTCTCATCTCATACCTTGTAATCTATATGTGTATTTGCTTCATATATATAAGTTATATATTCACTTAATTGTTTATTGTTTCTCTTCTTTTCCGCTTCTGGTTTTGTGTTGCATTCATTTCGTTATTCGTTTTGTTCCCAGTTTTTCATTAGATAGGTTTGAATGTTTCAATATGTAATCCTCCATTTGTAGTGTTCGTCGAAATTCGTTACTCTTGTTGTGTCGTTTGCTTGATAAAGGCCTTTTTGTCGAAACGTTGCTGTATATCGTCACTGTTTCTGTATTTTGTAAAACTATAGTACTTTGTTTTTACGTGTTTCGCTATTTTTCACCAGCAGCTTTGATGTTAATCGGAATAAATAATTTTAAAAAGTTGTATGAATAACAGTATGTTTCTGTGGGTTTTTTTTAAAAAATTAAGCAGAACTCTCATAAATATTCTTCTGGTTCTAGTAATCTTATTTTCTATTGAAACCATTTTACTGCATCTTAACTCATACCCTTTGCTTTTCTACAGAAGATACATAAGACTGAAAAGAAAACATATTAAATGTGCAAACTACACATGTGACAAGTCAACTGATTAATAGAAACATCATCATTGCACTTCAGTGAGTAACCACGTGTGATCCGATCGTTTCCTTACACAGGAAGATCTCAGCTGTAGTTGCCGAACTCCATGGCACCGGCGAGGGTCCCGGATGTAATTTTGAAGATGGTGAAGACAAAGACATGGTTGTAGGAATTTTACTTTAAATCTTTTCTAATGAATTTTGCCCGGGCAGCGGCTTTCCAGCCGGCTCTTTTCGATTGTGAACTGCTATGGATTCTTATACGAAAACAAATTGAACACGGGACCTCCGACTTATCGTCCGTCTCCGATAGGACTATGAACTCGATCTCACCTACACTGAGATCGGGGATCTCTTAGAAAAATACAAGTAACCAATTTCAAGAATAACCGGGTACTAAGCTGTAGTAACATTTCCTACTTTTGCTCGATAGCCGCGACAGTGAAGTGGTTAGTGTACTTGCTTTGTAGCCGCGTGGTAGCAAGATCAAATTCCCCAGTGGGAGTTTTCTTTCTTTCGATCGTAACGACCCTCAGGTTAATACAGTCTCAACTGGGTACCAGAGAAACACAGAGAAGAAAAGATCACTGAAGTGGTGTTGACTTATCACCCATCGTGTGACGTTCGCTAGTGAAAGCAAAATTCGACTCTAACATAGTCTTCCCCATTATACCTCATAGCATGAAAACGAGTGGCCTTCATTTACTTCACTGATTCCGCTAATGATCACAAGAGAGTAATCTCATTATGGCGCACTATTCAAATCTTACCAAACCTCGACGACGCCACAAACCGATCTCGACGTCGTCCAGTTTGAAAACCCTTATTGTCCACACTACAAAAAAAAACCAAAACGATTATTTTCAATATCATAATTCCCACATCTATGATTGAACTAAAAATTGTACCCGGCTACGCCCGGGGTATCTGACGCTTGACTTCATTAAAACTTGCATTTTATATTTAATTACATTTTGCAATAATTTTTTCTTGAATGATTTGTAACTGTGTAAATGTATTTCGAAATAACGGATCTAACATCATTTCTGTTGAACTACAAATGTTCAGGCCTATCTTCTTTCTACTTTTCTTTAATCCTGTTTTGCCTCACAGCGTTAGGATAAGAAGAGATTTCTGAACTTGCTTTTGTGTGCGCTTTATAAACAGTGTACTTCGTAGCTTATGTTATCTCTGAGGTCCACCTTTTTGCTTTGTATCCCATGGTACCGAAGTAACATTGCTATTTGAGGGGTACTGTCTGTTAGTAATCTGCTTATGTGGCCGAACCATTTAATTTGTTGTTTCTTGATGAAGTTCATTACTAATGTTGTACATACTTTTTCCTGATGTTTTCATTTCGAAAACTGTTTCTTCTTGATACTTCTAGCATTATGCGTAGACACTTTATCTCTGTCGTGACTAGTCTAGCTGGACTATATCCAGCGAAAATATCTTGTTTATGCAGTATCCAGTGGAGCGTCTGGCCGTATAGATTAAAGCGCGACTCCCAATGCAGGGGATCTAGGTTCAATCCCCAGTAAGACCAAGAAGTTTTTTTCTGTCTTGGGCATAAAGAAAACATCATAACCATGAACAGTTTCGCGGCGACAGCGCTAGCCATGCGGCCATTAAACTAAACAGCGTCATGTCCAGTGGCGGCTCGTGATCCTTTGTGTTGGTGGGGCCAGACACAAATTTTCGGAAAACTCATGGTTTTAGGTTAGGTTTTTTCCCCATTTATTAAATAATAAATACACGTTACACATTATTTTTGTGCCCCACTGGCCCTTAATGACGAGCCGCCACTGGTCATGTCCCTCCTGCCCTACGTCGCCTAAAAAGCGGTATTACATACAGTAACGAGTGTGTTTTTTTTTGTGTAGTTTTTTTTAACTTTCGATGATTAAACCAATAATTTGTCATATTCTACGTGAATAAACAACTTCTTCAAAGTTACAACTAAACAAAAAAAAAAAACAACTTACCACCATCTCTTGGGATTTCCACCACTGGTAAAGGGCATCTCCAAGACGAACCATGTGATGACTTGAGACACATGAGCAGAATCATCATTGTAAAAGCATGTCTTTGCATCCATGAATGTTTTTGAAATATCACAGACCAAGTGGGCGCCCACATTGTGATTGTCTCAAATACACAAGTAATAATGACGAATATAATTTATGTACTTATCACACATTGCGGGAAATCACAGTTCGTACTTTAACACCAGTGCTGCCTAAGTTGACATAAACAAACTGTACAACTAACTAGGTACTTAAATACTACTGTTTGTTCACTGTAAGAAAGAAATAACAAATCAAACATATCCGAATGAATTAACGAAGACAAAAATTACAATAACACTTTTTAACGTATAGGTCTCTCAATTCTTCTTCGAACGTTCCACATCGACCACTTGTTAACCACTCATTGTGATTTGTATGTGATCTGAGCCTAGGAGCGGTTGTACGTTGTGCCAGTTATGCACCTACAAGTAGGCCACCACATCCAATTTCTGCAATGCTTTTATTTAATAGGATAGCTTCCTAGGTCCCTACCTCAGTCACCTCTTACGATATGCCTTGTAGGTTGCAGTGTTACTATTCTTTGCTTCCTTCGCGGGTCCCGGCACAACACGGGCAAGTCACCTCTTACGACATGCCTTATCGGGCGCAGTGTTACTATTTTTGCTCCTTGCAAGCCCCAGCAACACATGGGCGCTTCAGTTCCTCAAGAAGACTTCGTCTCCAGGTCTGTTTAGGACGACCCCTTTTCCGTTTTACTTGCGGGTTCCACCCAAGTGCTTGTACAGTGACACTCGACTGTGTCTTCCGCAGGGTATGCCAGACTCACCGCCATTATCTTCTAACTTGTGTCATCATGGGTCCTTATCCACAGGTTATCAGAGAACTATCATCATAGCACTCCGGACATGTCCATAGGTTCTCCGATCTCCGCCTCAACAAATCCAGCAGCGTCCAGAGGTCCAACACGCTAGTTCGATGTTGGTTAATCAGTCTCTTTGCATATTTGGTATGTCGTTCTTTACAGGCTGTACCAAGATTGATATCCATCTCTCAGTTTGTTCAGCGAGTGGGACTCGCAACCCTGAAACACCTCTGTTCGAAAAGACTCTCAGTGCGTTATGAATGGGACTCGCAACCCTGAAACACCTCTGTTCGAAAAGACTCTCAGTGCGTTATGAATGTCATTTCGGTCCATTGCAGCTCCCTCTGATACCGTAGCCATGCCAGCCAATCTGTCAGCTCGTTCATTACCCCTGACTTCTGCGTGTCCAGGGACAAAAATGAAAGTGATTTCTTTGATTCCTGTCTGTACCTATCCACAGGCTGTTTGCAACTCTGTCTTATTAACTCAGTCTAAGAATACGCCGAAGACATCCGTTGACAAATGTCTGACTCTTATTTGTATTTAACTTGGTAACTCGCCTTGAGATAACTAATAGAGTAGTATATATGCGTATTTACCAGATAACTTATCATCCATAGTGTCAAAACTTTGACAGCAGATAAGCTATGATAAGCTATGAAAAGATAAATACAATATAATGAAGACACCTATGACAACTATAATGCAGATATCAAGCAGATATGTTTACTGTGGTTGATGGCTACGTCCTTGGGATATGCCACTTTCATCATCTTTCCCTCCATGAGGCCATTACCTTGTAGTGGTGGTGGGGGAGGAGAGGAGAGGGGGGCTTGCGTACCTCAGGGACCCGGAGAGCTATGCCGGCAGGGTTACCCAAGCCGGGAAGGTCGAAGGAGAGAGGGCAGACTAAATGTGGTCTCCTGGTCCTCCAGGTTGGGGTTGTGCGATGGGCTAACTACCCATCCATTTTAAAAAAAACAGTTACAGAAACCAAAAACAAATTGTTCAAAACTAACTCGAGTCTCGGAAGGACTAGGGCTCCATGCAGGAGACAGATGACGCGCAGCAGCCAAACCCGCAAGGAAGCTGATGTGCTGACGACCCTTTTTAACAGCCAGAGACCGAGAAGAGTGGCGAACAACTGTTGAGGCCCTATGCTCCACGAGGAGCGGAGAGGATTAATGATGAGTATATATGCGTATTTACCAGATAACTTATCATCCATAGTGTCAAAACTTTGACAGCAGATAAGCTATGAAAAGATAAATACAATATAATGAAGACACCTATGACAAGTATAATGCAGATATCAAGCTGGAATCCAAAATGATAAAAATAACAAAGACATAAAACTATATGGGTATCAAGTTTGACGGTACGGGAGATACTTAACAAAATTATATTTGAAGTATCAAAGCAATTTCAGTTTTTAGAAGTCTAAATTATCCCTCTGTGTGTGCGGGTTCAATTCCGCGGGATGGCAGAAAAAGCCAGATTCCCCAGATTTACGGTGTTCGTGGCACCGAACCGAAGGTTACGATGCCCATGGCACCGAGCCGAAGATCTGAAAAGCTCAAGTGCTTCTGGATCGGAAAAAAAAGTCTAAATAAAATATGGAACTTTAAGATATATAGTTGGAGTTCCATATTTTATTTAGACTTTTAAGTAAAAAGTGATATTGCTTTGATACTTCATGCATAATTTCTTAGTTATATAGTTGAGCGACGCAGTAGCGCAGTTGTTAGTGAGCTCGCTTCTTAGGCTTGTTAGTGATCCGGGTTCAATTCTACAGTGGGTGTAGAATATTTTTCCAACCGTAACGGCTCTCATGTCGACCAAGCCTCAACTGGCTACCAAGAAAAGTACTGTGAAGTAAAGACTGATGACGTGATGTTGGCCTCACTACCCATCTGGTGCAGACGGTCAATGAAAAATACGAGTCTAACACCGTATTGCCCAATATACCTCAGGTATGATAAAGTTTCGAAAGTTATTTGTTAAAATACTACATTAAGAATTGTCAATTCCAGTTTCAGTTTGGAATATCTTCATTGCACTCCGGACATGTCCATAGGTGCTCCGATTTCCTTCGCAATATCTCCAACAGCGTCCAGCGACTGACCGTACCAGTTCTATTTTGATTGATGAGCCTACTCGTATACTTGTACTGTTCTTTTCTTGCCACACTAATCTTCAAACCCAGCTCTCACAATCTAGTAGTTTAGTATTGGTTCAGATGAAGGTCTGCTCTGCGGCCACGCTCTATGGGGGCGTTCACGATGTCAGCTCTGTCTATTGGCTGACCCTCTGATGTAGCGGCAGAGCCAGCCAGCCTGTAAATTCCAATGTTGCATCAATACTAACATATGCCAGCGGACAAAATGTACTCGTTAGAATAAGGAAATAATGTGGAAGACTGCAACAAAGACTGATATAACCAGCATATGGTAAACATGCTCTATAACCGATATAACCAGCATATGGTAAACATGCTCTATAACTGATATAACCAGCATATGGTAACAGATATAGCCGTCCATCTGAAGCGATGATGACAACAGCCTCAGACAAGAGCTGTTGCACCTCTCTGGTGTATGTGGATGTGACTGTAGCGTTCAATTCTCTCCACAGGTGGGGCATTCATGATCAAGGTTAGATATGTGGGTGTTCTGTCTTTAAAGCGCAGCTCGTTTTCTCTTCGCTTCAACGACACGACGATTCTAGCTATGCAAGTTCCTCTTGTGGTGTTACACCGCCACATTTGGCGATCTTGCGCAAGGATTCCAACACGTGGTGTCTGATATAACTATCATTTGATAAAGAGATTCCACATAATAAAAGAACACAGTCTTCCTCAGTATCATTCTGTGACAAAATCCCCTTGGTAAAACAATAGCTACAGTATCATTATGAGACGCATCATTATACATTCTATTCAAAATTAAGGAAATCATTTGCTAGTATTGCCGGGTCTGCTGTGTAAGTGCTTTACAGCTGACACTTTCAAACAGATGAAAGAGACCTAACAAAACATGAACGCGCATGCAAGCACTGTCATCTCTATTTTTCTCTCTCTGTCTTTTAACCTGGATTGGAGCATAGGCCCTCAACCAACTCATGCCAAGTCTTCATATCTCTAACTATCTCCTGCAGCTCCCACCAGCTCTTATTTATTTCATCTCATTTACAACCTGTGCTGTCTTTCCCATTTCATACATACATCTAACATTTCAGGTGCCAATTTTGAAGCTTTTCCTATGTGACAGGAAGATAATCTGCGGTGCAGATTCCTTGCGACTTTCTCTGCATCGCTTCATACCTCTTCTAGAAGAGCTTCCTTTCCTCTTGGTTGGCACAGTTATTATTTTATTTTTATGTGACTTGTTGGTTGGTTGGATTTTGTGGCTAAAATTTTCTGCTGGATAAGGTAGCCATCCCTACGCCAAACCCCCACCGTATTTGCCTTTTACAACATGCCTTGTAGGTCGCAGTATTGCTATTCTATTGCTCCCCTTGCGATCCCTGGCAACACACAGACAAAACACTGTCATCGACTACATCAATATTTGCTTCTACTGAAAAATAGAGAGATGAGTGACATACTTAACTAACGTTGTCTTAAAATCGATTTGAGTGAACTACGAAGCAGACGAGATAAGTGGCATTTCCTGCCTGTAACGTGCAGTAGGGATTTCAACTAATCATTTGGTAAGCTGGTCACTATATCATCTCAGAGATCCATTAACACCTGTCATTTGTAGCAATTCTTTGATCTTAACGATATCCATTTCATATTGATCAGGGCTTTCTCTACTGGAGTCACAGGTCGCCTAAGGAACATCATCACCAGGTGTGGTGGGGGGTGGTTAATACGGTCGCTAGTCTTATTGTGATTAACCAGACGTGTGTCCTTAGTTCAACAGAAAAACCACATGGTTCATGGAAGAAACTGTAACAAGGTAGGATGGATTGATTGATAGGACCATCATCATTGCACTTCGGTGAGTAACCAAGTGTGCTCCGATCTCTTTCTTACACGGAAAGATTTCAACTGCAGTGCACGAACTCAGTAGCACCGTCGAGGGTCCCAGATGTAATTTTGAAGATGGTGAAGATATTTATGTAGGAATTTAATTTTTAATCGTTTCTAATGAATTTTGACCGGGTAGCGACTTTCCAGCCTGCTCTTCTCGATTTTGAACTGCCGAGGGCTCTTTTACGTGCTCAAATTGAACACGGTACCTTCGTTTTATCGTCCGTCTCCGATAGGACTAGGAGCTCGATCTCACCTACACTGAGATCAGGGATCTCTGGAAAAATATCCCGATGGCTCCACGAGGGAGCGAATCTGGTACCTTTGGTACAAGAGACGAGCACCTAGCCTCTGCGCCACAGAGACCTCTGGGTAGAATAGAAAAAGCACATAGCTCTTAAAAGGATCTCTAACAAAGTTGTTGGCCGCTATTGCTATTGAACTAATGTTATAACACTCCATGCAGGCGCTCAGTAGCCAAAAGCAGACATTGAAGAGTACGAATACTGATGATTAATTAAGTCCTTCGGAATTTCTCTCATATACCACATGTCCTTTCTTTGCAGCCGTCACGCTTAATTCGTGTTTTATCTTCAATCCATATTCTCCGTGGTCTTCCTCTTCTCCGACCCTTCGTGTCTCTTTTTATTATTTTTAAAATTTTTACTTTTAGCATCGGTTAGTTTTCTTTGATTTTGAGTTCTTTCTGGATAAATAGATATATTTGTTCTATTCACTGTCCATGATATATGGAGGACTCTTCTGTAACACTTATATTCAAAAGCACATATATGTTTTTCCACTGCCTTGTTAAATGGCCATGCTTCACACCCATACTTGCCACTGGAATATGCATGCTCTTAATATTTTAATCTTTGTTTTCCTACCAGTTCCATTCTACACTGTTTTTAGTTGTTTAATTTTTTTGTAATGCCATGTTTGTTCTTCTTTTAATTTCCTTCATCCCATTTCCATCTGTTGTTAGTAGTGAACGGAGATATTCAAAACTGTTCACATTTTCTATTTTCTCTCCGTTGATAAAAATATCCTTTGCCTTGCTTGTTTTTTCCGTTCTCATTCTCACAATGAGATATAGATTTTGCTTTTCACTTTTATCTTGCACTTCCGCATTCCATTATAAAATTTCTAATTATAAATTATTAAGCTAAATAACTGAAATAATCACAAATATTCGATAACTATTTTCCAAATGTTTCGTGGACATAGCGAACACTCACAACAGTTGTGTAAACAATGTTTCAACTTGGCTATGAATCAATATGTTAGGCTGAATATTATTCTCGACCACCACCTGTGTATGTCTGTGTCCTGTTTTCAGAATTCAAATATGACATGGCCGTCGCAATTTGATGTCAGAGGAGATTCCAATAGCATTAAGAAAAATGTCACTAAAAGCAAACAAGAAGAGGCTGAAGAGAAAGTGAAAATCGATACATCAGCTGTGATCCTGCTGGATAAATTGTGAAGATTCGGCATAGTTTTAGCATTTGCGACAGTTTAAAACCCTCCCTTCTTGCAGCTGGACATTATCAGGTGAAATATGAAGCTTAGACGTCTGGTTACACAGTGTTATGTGACACAAACATATCTACTTGCAGCTGGACATTATCAGGTGAAACATGAAGCTTAGACGTCTGGTTACACAGTGTTATGTGACACAAACATATCTACTTGCAGCTGGACATTATCAGGTGAAACATGAAGTTTAGACGTCTGGTTATACAGTGTTATGTGACACAAACATATCTACTTGCAGCTGGACATTATCAGGTGAAACATGAAGCTTAGACGTCTGGTTACACAGTGTTATGTGACACAAACATATCTACTTGCAGCTGGACATTATCAGGTGAAACATGAAGCTTAGACGTCTGGTTACACAGTGTTATGTGACACAAACATATCTACTTGCAGCTGGACATTATCAGGTGAAACATGAAGCTTAGACGTCTGGTTACAGTGTTATTGACACAAACATTCTACTTGCAGCTGGACATTATCAGGTGAAACATGAAGCTAGACGCTGAGTTCATAGTGTTATGTGACACAAACATATCTACTTGAGCTGGACATTATCAGTGAACATAGACTTAGATGTCTGGTTACAAGTGTTATGTGACCAAACATACTCTCTTGCAGCTGGACATTATCAGGTGAAACATGAAGCTTAGACGTCTGGTTACACAGTGTTATGTGACACAAACATATCTACTTGCAGCTGGACATTATCAGGTGAAACATGAAGCTTAGACGTCTGGTTACACAGTGTTATGTGACACAAACATATCTAGGAAATGATGTGGTATATTATGCCGACTGGCATGGGCGATAACAGTTATCCACAGCAACGGTATAATAGTTATCTATTCTTTGATATTTTCAAGGAGCGTCTGGTCAGATGGAATAGCGCGCGGCTCCCATGCGGGAGTCCGGGGTTCAATTCTTCTTCCTCGAACGCTCAATATCGATCACTTGTTAACCACTCTTTGTGATTTGTATGTGACCTCGAGCCTAAGAGCGATTGTCCAGTTATGCGCCTACAAGTAGGCCGGCGCATCCAATTCTGCAACGTTATTTACTATGGTAACCTCCTAGACCTACCTCAGTTGCTCTTACGACATGCCTTGTAGTCCATGGTACTATTCTTTTCCTGCGATCACCAGCAATACACGGGCGCCTCGACTGAAAGATGCTTTCATCAACTACATAACAAACCAAACAGAGGGCAAGAAATATGGGACTTAATTCCATATAAAACATTGAACAAGTTGTCCAGGACAGAGCGGTATTGGGATATTGTTTGCAGGCCCTATGTAACGTATGGCGAGAATACCACCAGTGCCGTGATTCAGAGAGGGGCCGCATCAGGCGGTACCGTAAAGGGGCGGCATAAGCAATTAAATCAAAATAAAACATAATAAATCAAAATAACAATTGAAGGTTATTTTAAAGAAACAACTTTTAAGGGCGACATTTCGAAGACTTGCATCATACTAAGAAAATATACCGCACGGCCCTGAATACCGCAATATAGAAACAATCATACACAGATGTATTCAAGTGTGTAACACAGGAACGAACACACAATAGTCAGTGTGCTTATACGTAATGTCGAGAGGAACACGCACTATACTGTACACAGTAAGCAGATATGACACATTTTTGAATAAATGACGCAACATCTGTGTTTTGTAGTGATTGTCTGATACCCTACCGGAAGCTTATGTCTGGTCTTGCGGCGATGTACGGAAATCTACAAATCTGGTCAGACCAGACCAGATCTGGAGAAACCCTTGTGTAGGCTGCGGTAATACTAAGTAAATTGGCGTTTAAGGACATAGACACGTGTGTATAATATCACATAAGTAAGCAAGAATTTAATAAAATATCACACTAATGACAATATATGGTCTTGTAATATTATCATTTGTGTTGCCTAGTGAACCATCATCGGAAAGAAAACTATACAGATCTCCGTTTGAGCTAGACAGTGAAGTTTATACAAGAGACAACGCCCGCCTGCCCAGCGTGTTCGTAGCGCGTTGGACTACGGGTGACAAGCTCCCTGTGAGTGCAGGTTCAATTCCGCGGGCTGGCAGAAAAGCCACAGGTTCACCAGATTCACGGTGTTCATGGCATCGAACCGAGGGTTACGATGTTCAAGGCACCGAGCCGAAAACTGAAGTTTTCAGTGATCTAAAAAAATATACAAGAGACAAAATTGAATATATAGACAATATTTCAAGTGAACAAAAAAGACAGTGAAGTTTATACAAGAGACAACAATGAATATATAGACAATATTTCAAGTGAACAAAAGACAGTGAAGTTTATAGAGACAACAATGAATAATAGACAATATTTCAATAACAAGAAGGAAGACACAATAATATAGAACAATATTTCAAGTGAACAAAAGACAGTGAAGTTTATACAAGAGACAACAATGAATATATAGACAATATTTAAGTGAACAAAAGACAGTGAAGTTTATACAAGAGACAACATTTAATATATAGACAATATTTCAAGTGAACAAAAGACAGTGAAGTTTATACAAGAGACAACAATGAATATATAGACAATATTTCAAGTGAACAAAAGACAGTGAAGTTTATACAAGAGACAACATATAATAAATAAACAATATTTAAAGTGAACAAAAGACAGTGAAGTTTATACAAGAGACAACATATAATAAATAAACAATATTTAAAGTGAACAAAAGACAGTGAAGTTTATACAGAGACAACATATAATAAATAACAATATTTAAGTGAACAAAAGACAGGAAGTTTATACAGAGACAACATATAATAAATAAACAATATTTAAAGTGAACAAAAGACAGTGAAGTTTATACAAGAGACAACATATAATAAATAAACAATATTTAAAGTGAACAAAAAACAGTGAAATTTATACAAGAGACAACATATAATAAATAAACAATATTTAAAGTGAACAAAAGACAGTGAAGTTTATACAGAGACAACATATAATAAATAAACAATATTTAAGTGAACAAAAGACAGTGAAGTTTATACAAGAGACAACATATAATAAATAAACAATATTTAAAGTGAACAAAGGGAAGAACAACATATAATATATAAACAATATTTAAAGTGAACAAAAGACAGTGAAGTTTATAAACATATAACAAATAGACACTATTTCAAGCGAAAGAAAGGATCTAGTCTTATCACTTGTAAGGTTTATTGTTGTCTATATTTATATTTCGGATTTTATGGGCTCTCTGTGGCGAAGAGGTTACGTGTTCGCCTCTCTTTCCAAAGGTACTTGGTTCGCTTTCTTGTAGAGACATCTGCATATTTTTCCATAGATCACTGATCTCAGTGTAGGTGAGATCGAGTTCCTATCAGAATACTTTGCATGGAACAGTAATCAGCAGCCAGCAAGTTTTGTGGCTCCTTATAGGACAACAGTGTATCCACTATATGTTATACAAAGATATCCAAGACTGACCACCGTTTTCTTCAGAAATATTGAAAACAAGTGGTCACTACCATTTTGGGACAAGATAAAGTTGGTCTAGACAGCAGAATATTTGTTACAGATGAGATGGATCAACCTTTCAAGTTATGGCCCAGAGGGAAATAAGTTGACTGTCCACAGACAAGAAGGAACAGCTCAGCCACTACAAGATATCCTTAAGCAGATTGCAGAGGTTAATGTCAGGAACGTGACCAATCAAAACTACAAGATGACATTTACATACGAAACTAGAATACTTGACTCAGTTAAGTGATTACAACTAGAACAATTAATTTCTATAGTTAAGTGGCTACTACTAGAACAACTGATGTCTATAGTTAAGCAGTTACAACCTGATAAAGGCCTTTTGGCTGAAACATCGCTGTATATTGTTATTGTTTTTAGACTTTGTAAAACTACAGCATTCTGTTTTACATGTTTCACCAGTTACAACTAAAGCACTCGACTCCTACACTACCTGAGTGCTCTTTCCCCCCATGGCACTATAGAAAAAAGAGTGAACATTCATAATTCCTGGGGTTCGACAAAATACTTTTCAAACATTAGTAGCTATAGAAGAGTTCATGTTCATATATCATGGCAGCAGTGTAGGGACTCAATAAGGTGAAACAGAGGCAGATATGAAATCTTGTTTGGGCCACCTCTGTCAGGATGAAACCAATTTAGCAAACCTATAGCAAAGAAGCCAGCAGGGCTGGGGAAATCAAACCAATGGGGGTGGGGGCGCAATTTGTAAGCTAATATTCAATTTTGTAAGGCTGTTCTTGATGCCGTCACTCCATCTTTTGTGTGGTCTGCCTCTTGCTTTGTACTCGTTATACTTTTTCTGTGTGACTCTCTGTGGTAGGCGATACCAGGGCATTCTTGTGTCCAAACCATTTAATCTATTGTTCTTTTATGAATTGCATGACTAGTTTCACATCCAGTCTTCTGATTTCTTCATTTCTAATTCGTTTAACCAGACCTGCTTTATGGATCAAAGTGCTGGAGAATGACATTAAGGGACGAGGAGACTGCCTTCCAATAATAATACCTGTGCAGGATCATAAGAATATTCTGGCCAGGAGAATAACTAAATAGACTTAATCAAACACGTTGTACAAGCGGAGCTGGACGCGTGTGGGGAAGAGAGAAGATTGTGTTTAACCAGTGAGCCACAGGAACCCTCATTATGCATGGCCTTCAACATTTGTTCGGGGAGAATGAGCACCAATGGGTCTGCACGGGGCGTTGTGATGTCAGTTCAGTAACTTATCCAAACAAACAGAAAACAATCAATACCATCCTAAAAATAAAAAGAGATGGAAATGATTGGCCATGTTATGCAAATTATTTTCCCAATCCCAGTGAAAATAGGCCTCACATGATACCCGAGGTGATAAGAAAGAAAGGAAAACCAAGAAGGAACAACATAGAGACGAATGATGGAAGAAGAACTGTCTGCAGTATCCCTGATGTAGAATACTGTACTGAAGGTTGCAAGAGATGACCACAGAGTATGGAAATCCCTTACTAAAATCTCATGTGTCACCAAGTATGAAGAAGACAAGTAAGTTTTAATGTCAGATCATCATCACTGCACATCAAACCAATTAGTCCATAAGTGCTCTGATCTATTCCATGAGTACATCTCTAAGCATGTGCCAACTAATGATATCAGTTCTATGTTGGTTTACTATTCTTATTTGGCTTTCAGTATAGTGCTTTTGTCAATACTCACACTAGGAAAGTAAACCAACTGTTATTAAGTTACAGCTCGAAATGATGAACACTTCATATAACAAGGATCCATGCATCAAAATGACATTCTTCACGCATTGAGTCTTTCCGAACAGAGGAGTTTCAGGGCTGTGAATCTCACTCGCTGACCAGATTGAAAGAGATGGGTGTCAATATTGGTACAGCCGAAAAGAACGATATACTAAATATGCAAGAGATTGATTAATCAACATCGAACTGGCGTGTTGGGTCGCTGGACGCTGCTGGATTTGCTGAGGCGGAGATCAGAGCATCTATGGACATGTCTGGAGTGCTATGATGATAGTCCTCATATAACGGATAACAAGGAAGCACAGTGTACACAAAAACTAGATATGTCTTACGATAATGTGGTCCAATATAGTCACACTCAGGCGAACATTGGGTTGTACATAACGTTATCTTTTACTTATATCAATCCTTCCTCACATGTTTTAATAGGGTCTGTGATAGCTAAGTTGGTAACACACTATGCTAGTGACAATATGTTGTGGAGATTTTGGGGTTCCAGGCCAGCTTGGGCCAAAAAATTTTGGTGTGTACACGGTTGCACTACATGAAACCCTGAACCTTTACTTGGGGATCTAAATTATAATTACCTCTGAACTTAGAGTAAAGCTCCCTGAATGACAAGGGCACTGGTGATAAGGAAAGCAAGCCTTCATGCAAAAATTAATCAGGTGTAACATTAAGCACCATGACTAAGCTGAATTTATAGCAGGCAGACAAAAATGTGTTTCTTTACTTGTTTTTGTTTGTTACCTTATTCAAGGATCGTTGGTCAAAACATCTACGATATGTTACAATGTCAGACATGGACAGATTTAGAAAGTGATAAGAGTAAGATCACGACAGGAGGGAAGAGATGTATACAAAATGAAGAAGGTAAAACAAGAAGAGATAGAATATCAAATAAAATGCTGAAGAACAAGTGTAGAATTAACAACAATCAATGAGTTTATAGAACATCAAAAACTTAACTGGTTCATCATTTGGATGGAATGGAACCACACCAGCCTACAACATTAGCGTACCATACGCCCGAGTGGTTACCAGGGCCCAAATTTGGGGTGTAAAGAATAGAACCACTGTTACCTGCCACGCATGTCGTAAGAGGTGACTAAGGAGGTTTGGCTGAAATCGGATGCATGTGTCCTAAACGTGTAGAAGTCTTATGCATTTAGGGGCCTACCAAACCAATGTGCAACGTATACACATTCTTGGCAAAGATCAAACATCACAAAGAGTGATTAAATTTGGTCGTAAAGAACGACGAAAGAAGAAGAAGCGTACCACATGAGAACTTCAGACAAGGCAAGAGGAATACCCAGAAAAAGCTGGATAAACAAAATGAAAAAGATGCTAAATTAACACAATATGACAACAGCCATGATTGCACATGGGGCAATCAAAAGAAAACTATATTTACTGCATCTCTGCAAAACTTCACAGTACAAATAGTAAGACAAAAGAAAACTATATTTACTGCATCTCTGCAAAACTTCACAGTACAAATAGTAAGACAAAACAAAACTATACATACTTCATCTCTGCAAAACTTCACGGTACAAATAGTAAGACAAAAGAAATAGAAAGGTCGAAATGTTAGTCTGTTTTCTATTTAAAAAAATTTTATTTACATGATTTCTCCTTGCTTCTGTAAAAATGTAACAGGCCATTTATTTTATTGCTTGCTCAGTTTTACAGCAGCCTTCATCATTGGAAATCTGGTTATGGCCCACAATATTGCACAGAGAGAGAGAGAAAGCACACGCTAAAAAAGTCTAGACTTAAATTAACTAGCAGAGCAGTAGATATAAATCTTACAAAAGCTGATTCACAGTTTGGTCCAAATTGAGATGTGCCTGTCCTACATGCGGTATAGAGACCTAACAGGGACACACTGCAAACCACACCACAAAGTTAACTTGGTTACACGAACAAACAGACCCCCCACAGTTTGTACAGAATTCTTCTTAAAACGTTCAATTTCGATCCGTTTTTAAACCAATCTTTGTGATTTGTATGTGATCTGAGCCTACAAGTAGGCCAGCACATGCATTTCTGCTACGCTTTTTATTTACTAGGTAGCTTCCTAGGCCCCACTGCAGCCGCCTCTTACCACATGTCGTGTAGGTCGCAGTGTTAGTATCCTTTGCTCCTTCGGCTCCAGCAACACATAGGTGGAACAGAATTCAGGAAGATATTCTCACATGTCAGAGCACATGTGAAATTGGTTCAGTCAATATTTTATATAGGTCCCAGGGTATTGACTCACTATTGGCTTCGGATGGAGCATTCCAGTTTTTGAAAAATTGGTTCTAAGTCAATCTTTAATATACACAATTGATGCATTTAGACACTTAAAATATTGGCTGTAACGTGTGTGAATGAAGTCTTCAAGGTCTTGGATAGATCTATTGTCCTGGACTTGCAGGGGTTCGTGGTAATGAGCGAACTAACATGTTAGCTTAGAAAGCTTCTATAATAGGAAAATATGATTTCGGTAGGGTGACATACTTAAGCCTTTTTCAAACGCAGTTATTTCCTCAGTTTTACACAGTTAATTCAAAGCAGGTTAAAAAAAAGCAATTAAAATAAAATTCATTACTACTAATAAATATACAGATATATATAAGATTATATACTAATTTTAAGAAAACTGGACAACATATTAGAATAACAAGGTTAAAAGTAGTAGAAGTAAAACTAGAAAGACTTCTAAGAAAACAACTGAATGGTGCAGTGTGCAGCGAATGGGTTAACAGAAATACTCTGTGGCGCAGTGTGCTGCGATTGCCATGGAAAGAGTTAAATACAGAAATGGAAGCCTAGACAGAGAGAGAAAGGCTAGAGTAAAAAAAGTAAATGCTGTATGCTGCCAGCCCCATTGTTAAAGCATCCAAACACCTCATTAACAACTAAACAACAGCATTTTTATGCCTACTTGATTACCATTGCAAACATGGACATTGAGCAAAGCACTATTGTCTATTCACAGGTGGATGATGGAGTTGGTTGTCCACTCTTGCCGTTAAGCGTAGAGGTGGGAGCTTTAATTTGTGTTTCAGGGTCAGATGAGTCGTCCTTTTTGTGTTATATCCGTGTTTATTTAGTGTGGTCTTGATATTGTAAATCCATCTTTTTCTTGGTCTTCCCTTGGCTCTAGAACCTGATTTCTTTTTATTGTATGCTGTTATTGGTGGTTGGCAAAGCACAGTCGTGGAAAAAAAAATATATGTGAAATGTGATGCCTATGAAAAGTTACCAACAACACCAGAAAAGACAGTCATCAACATCAGCATAAGAAAGAAAGTTGGCACATAACCTTGTTTGATGTACATTGAGAAACACAGAATGAAGTGGTCTGGTCACTTAATAAGAATGCAACCAATTTCCCCTGTTTACAGTTTTCTACAAAGAACATCAGGAAGGAAGGTGCGAGAAAGACCACGAAAAATATGGATAGATGGCATATCAGAATCCTGTCAAAAAGCAAAAATAACTATCACCAAAGTCACTAGAGCAAATCAAGACAAAAACAGAAAACCAAGACACTGAGCAACAACTCGGTAACAGTGTGACAACAAAAGAAGAAAAACATACTTAAGTCTTTCCAGGACATTTTCCTTGATGATGATGATTGAAAATGGACTTGAAATGGAATTTAACATCTTTCTCTTTTTCTATGATTCAGAAACGTCTGGGTTCGAAACCTTGACCCTCTGTCATGTAGGATTTATATTGTGCATAACATTAAAGGGCATTGGGAGGTCTTTGTGGCCAAGTGGTTAG
Source organism: Arion vulgaris (assembly GCA_020796225.1). Classification (NCBI taxonomy): domain Eukaryota; kingdom Metazoa; phylum Mollusca; class Gastropoda; order Stylommatophora; family Arionidae; genus Arion; species Arion vulgaris. The sequence goes on from CM036761.1 coordinate 14,178,420, forward strand.
GCTGTTGCCTTGTGTTTCAAATATGGAAATATTAAATATGGTTGAATCTGAACTGTGACGTTTTGTTGACAGTTGCATTTTCTCCAGGAACCATTAGGATTGTTGCCAGAGCTACGAAATTCTTGCAATACTCTAGGCCAGTGGTTCCCAAACTTTTGCATTACCGCAGACCCACTTTTAAATATATTTTGCGCCAGTGGTTACCGGGCCCAAATTTGGGATGTAAAGAATAGAACCACTGTTACCTGCCATGCATGTCGTGAAGAGGCGACTAAGGAGGTTTGGCTGAAATCGGATGCATGTGTCCAAACGTGTAGAAGTCTATGCGTTTAGGGGCCTACCAAACCAATGTATACACGTTCTTGGCAAAGATCAAACATATCACAAAGAGTGATTAAAATTGGTCAAGAACGACACAAAGAAGAAATACATTTTGCTGCCGCAAACCCCAAAAGTTTCCATATATGAAAATCTTCTAGCTATTATTACACTATACCAAGTCAAGCTGGCTCCAATTTCCCAGACTGCGGGAAACTTCAAATGATCTTTCATTTTTTCCTGCCAGAAATTTAGACTCTGATCTGGTCCGTGTCCTTTGATTTAAGAGGAACTAGTTTACCACTGTTTTTGTACAAGTTTTTAAAATTTATTTGTCTGTTTGAAATCGTAATATTTCTTCAAGAGCTTGAGAATCCCCTCAGTACCTTGCAGATCCCAGTTTGGGAAATGCTGCTCTAGGCACATGGTGAGCCATTTCTGTATAGTGGGACCAAGTCATATGGGGTAAAACCCAGTGCTATTATATCAATCCTTTGTCTTTAGGCCGTTTTACAGAAGAGCTAATTTTTATCAAAGGGGCGAAAGACATGAAGTGCTGGAGAAGACCATCATGAAAGGAGGATACCGGCAAAAAAAAAGGAAGACCATGGAGAAGATGGATTCAGGATGTAATTGATGATTTGAACATGACGGCTGCAGAGACACGACATCTGTCCTATGAGAGAAAGAAATTCCGGAGGACTGTTGGGGTGCAAAGTTCTGCTCAGGACAAACTACTTGATGATGATGATTTGTTCATGACAAGAGAATCATCATGTCCCAAGTAAGTGCGATTTATTGGACCATAATCATTGCACTTCTGTGAATAGCTATCTGTTCTATTCTATATCTTTATTACACAAGCGATTCTCAGGGTTCCCAACATTGAGGTGTTGAAAATTTGTAAAATATTATACTATAATTTATATTAATTACTTTTGTTTTGAATTGAAAAATGACTTTCCGCCTATTCTTAGTGATTTTAGACTACGGTTTTTTACATACTAAAACTTGTATTACTAGGGCCCACAAGGAGAGCAAAGAATAGTAGCACTGCGGCCTACAAGGCATGTTGTTAGAAGTGACTGAGGTAGGGGTCAATGGAAGCTATCCTAGTAAATAAAAAGCGGTGCAGAAATCGGATCTGTTGACCAACTTGTAGGCGCATAACTGGAACAGCGTACAATCGCTCCTGGGATCAGATCACAAAGAGTGGTTTAACAAGTAGTAGATATGGAAATTCCTAGGTTCGTACCTCAGTCGCCTCTTACGACATGCCTTGTAGGTCGCAGTGAGACTATTCTTTGCTCCCCTTGTACGCCCTGGAAACACACAAGCATTTGAATGTCCAAAAATGATGCTTGCTTTTTTATTATAATTTATTATAAATAAACAAAACCGTTGATATCTTTGAATATTATTGATAATATATGTCCAACTGTAAACATTAATACTACCACTATTTTTATCAAAAACAATTCTCCTGACAAATAATTTATTTAAAAAGAAAGATTTCCTGCTATTCATACCAAACATGTTTGACTAAACATTATAATTTGTTCACATATTTCCACTCTTCAAAATCGACAAGTCAACATTAATTAAAACCCATCATGATTATAATAATTATATCATCTGTTATCAATGCAAATAGTTATTATATTAAAATTACAACATGCAACGAGAGAGAGGGGGGTATTAGTATTTACATTAACTGAGAAAGCACATCTTTGGTGTTAAATTGAAATAAACATACAGATGAGACAGTTGTGAAAACAAATATTGTCTATTTGGTGAGCACTGTCACTGAGTGTGGACATTTGCAACATATTATTACCTCTACTAGTAAATGATACATGTTTAACAACGATATAATTGAAACACATACACTCGTCGAGTACTCGTATGTATGTGAATTTTGTAGACTATAAGTATACTAAACCTTACGAGACGGAAAACAAATTAAACGTAATGAATCGTGTCCGTGTCCCAAGTTTAAAAAGGAAGTAGATGATTACGTTAATATATATATGAAGATAGACCAAAGTCTATATGAAAACAAATTAAACGTAAGGAATCATGTCGCCAAGTTTAAAGGAAGTGGAAGATTGTACAATATTTAATGAACTTGTAGGCTGAAGTCGGTTAGGGAGGATATTATCCAACTCCAGACGTAGTATACTATGTTTACGAGTCGAAAGATCTATATAATAACTTGTAGACAGTAGACACTTATAAACTTTAACACAGTAGCCTATTAGAGAGTTTAACAAGTAACAACACTGACACAACCGTATATTATAATATATGTAGTATAATGAATTATTTTTGGGGAGTTTCGTTTTTCGATGCTCAAAATGTACATGTCTAAAATGTGTTACACAACACTAACAACGAAATTATATACCGGTCTTGCCCTCTGCTATAACTGCACACTGTAACTTAAACCTGTTTGTATTATTTCTGCACAACTGATAACAATTAACACACTTGTAAAACTTTACAAACTATTTAACACGGTTTGAACATTCAAATTATATTAATATAATCATAATAAACGATAGTTAAACACCGTAATATCTCTAACAATCAGAGTATCCATAGAACGTGAACTTTGTTAGTGGAGGCCATAATTATTTCTAGAGCTTCTTCTGCGTGTACACTACATCAGAACAACACAGCCAAACGGGATCAGAGATGTGCCACGGGAACGGTTTAACTTAACCGAAGCGTGTAAACTCTACCACATAGCATTTTATGTCACCTTGGTTGAGCTTTATAAATAAATGTTAATAGATGAGTACTCACTGACTTGTAGAACATAACGTGCACATAACAAAACCAATAGTTGACATACAAGTGCACGCTTGAATACAACAAATACACGTATCCTATTTTTGTTACACGCACTGTGCACTGTCACTGCGGGAGGGAATGGCGGGGAAAGACAATTACCCTCGCTCCCCTCATCCACCCGTCCTCAACTTAAGATCTGCTATTTGATTGGTTGGGATATGATTGGCGCCATGCAAAGCTATGTTTGACAAGAACGATTGAAAGTTTCGCACACACAAACAACAGCCACCACCCCCATCTGACCCTAACTTAATACTTGAAAGTGATGTGGTACACTTTCCAACTTTGACCTAGTTATCCGTCCGTGGCGGGTTAGAAGCTGAATCATATTGTTGTCAAAACAAAATAAACGATATCGCTTCTATCTGCAGGAATGTCAATGTTGCTTCATTTTTATTTAGGGAAATCGTTCTTCTTGTTATAACCGTTTTGAAAAACAGCTGAAAAGAATTGACGACTGTGCGCACTCAAGGCCCCACCATTACATTTCGGATCTTGTGTTATTTGATATTGTATTGGCAGAACACTAACAAGTGGCGATGAATTCGAATTTCCCCCCAACTCAGATAGTTCAACTACTGTTTTCAGTTTACTGAATAGAGAATCTATAGTATTGGAACTGACCACCACTCACTAATGCGCATATTCAGCTCAATGTAAATTTACTAATTACGATTCAAAATAAAGTATCCGTGGCGTGGAGCCAAGTTACTTGCCTCTCGCACCAATGGTACTCGGTTCGTTCTCCACGTGGAGCGATCAGGAGATATTTTCCTAGAGATCTCTGATATCAAAGTCTGACCTACTTGAGTTCCCAATTGATTGAGTTCCTAATCCTATCGGAGACGGATGATAAAACGTAAATCCGGTGTTCAATTTAAGCACGTAAAAGAACTCCTGGTAGTTGAACATTAGTATAAGTAGGCTGCAGAGTTGCTGCCCGGGAAATATTTATTAAAGAGATTTAAACAAAATTCGTTCAAAATGTTCATCATCTTCAAAATTGCGTCGGGGACTCTCGTCATTGCTACGAAGTTCGTGTCGCTGAGATATTTCTGTGCGACAAAGAGATCCGAGCACCCACGAATATTCACCGAAGTGCATAGATCGATGGCTCAATCAATCGATTGATTCAAAATAAGATATTTCTTTTTTGTTATTGACTAGCGTATTTGTAATGGTGAGAATCTAATGGACTGCTAAAACGGTTATTCGTTACTAAACTGACGTCATTGAATTCTGCGCAGACCCATATGTGCTTAATCTCCCCCAACAGATATCGCAGAGTATGCATACTGATAGTTCATGTGGCTTGCTGATTAAACGCATGTCGTAAGAGACGACCAAGGAGGTTTGGATGAAATCAGATGCACGTGTCCTAAACGTTTATGCGTTTAGGGTCTACAAACCAATGTGCAACGTATGCACATTCTTGGCAAAGATCAAACATTTCATAAAGAGTGATTAAAATTGGTCGTAAAGAACGAACGCAAAGAAGATGAAGAAGCGTCTTCATCCAACAAGCAGTCGCGAAAAGACCGAAGAACAACCCTGAATCAAGGCACAGAGAAAACTTATTATCCATATAAGAAAAAGGCAGCCATCATTTTTCAGACATGTGATGAGAAGGGGAGATTTAGAACACATTGTGATCAACCGTAAAATCGAAGGAGACAAGACAGAGGAAGGCAGAGACAAAATATTAACAGTCTGACTTCATGCACGGAAGCTCGTCAACTTATAGATGATAGCAAATACCAGGCATTAGATTTTGATTAGTGATCACATACGCCATCCTGCATGTCACATGATGATGATAAGATTCACTTATCGTCAATCTTCTTCTTCTCTTCCACCATTCACTTTTTCTTCTCTTCCACCATTCACTTCTTCTTCTCTTCCATCATTAACTTCTTCTTATCTTTCACCATTCACTTCTTCTTCTCTTCCATCATTCACTTCTTCTTCTCTTTCACCATTCACTTCTTCTCTTCCACCATTCACTTTTTCTTCTCTTCCACCATTCACTTCTTCTTCTCTTCCACCATTCACTTCTTCTTCTTCTCTTCCACCATTCACTTCTTCTTCTCTTCCACCATTCACTTCTTCTTCTCTTCCACCATTCACTTCTTCTTCTCTTCCACCATTCACTTCTTCTTCTCTTCCACCATTCACTTCTTCTTCTTCTCTTCCACCATTCACTTCTTCTTCTTCTCTTCCACCATTCACTTTTTCTTCTTCCACCATTCACTTCTTCTTCTCTCCATTCACTTTTCTTCTCTTCCACCATTCACTTCTTCTCTTCCACCATTCACTTCTTCTTCTCTTCCACCATTCACTTCTTCTCTTCACCATTCACTTCTTCATAGAAGTGTTGGTGGGGAGGGGGAGGTAGTGATCTGTGATCTTGCGTGTGTGCTTATTCTAATACACTTTGTAAACTGTTATTCATTTTCTTAAGGCTGTTCTTGATGCCGTCGCTCCATATTTTGCGGGTTTTCCTTGCTATGTACTTGGTTTTCTCCTGATCTGATCCGGTCTGTCCACCTCAGATTTGTATGTTTCCGTACATTGACTTAACATATTATGTAATGCGGTGTTAGACCTTTTGGTTTCATTGACCGTCGGCACACGATGGGTAATGTGGTCAACATTACGCCGGTCACCTTTACTTCCAGTGCTTTTCCTGGTACTCAATTGAGGCTATGTCGAATGATATCCGTTACGCTCTGAAACTAATTTCACGCGAAAGAAAGGTTCCATGACAATTGCACACATGACAATTGCACACATGGGAATTACACACATGGCAATTGTACACAAGAGAATTACACATGTTAGAATTGTAGATAAGACAATTGCACACATGACAATTGCACTCATATTGTCCTGTGTGTAGATGTCTTGTGTTCAGTAGTCTGTTTACCGAAAGAAAGTATAGGGACAAGTAAGAGAATAAGGAGGTTTAACAATCACATGGATGCCCACCTGCCCAGCGTGTTCGTAGCGACGGGTGACAAGCGCCCTGTGAGTGCGGTTCAATTTCGTGAGCTGGCAGAAAAGCCACAGGTTCTCCAGATTTACGGTGTTCGTGACACCGAACCAAAGGGTTACTATGTCCATGGCACTGAGCCGAAGAGATGAAAAGCTCAAGTGCTTCTGGATCGAGAAAAACAACCCCTATAAACCAATCACATGGAAAGTCCCGGGAAGCCAATGAATATGATCAATAAATAAACAGTGAATAAGTATTGGGGGATTCTGGGTAAAACAAATAACCAAACACAGGATTCGAATACCATTTATTCGTATCGATTCTTCCTCTTGGCTAATTGTTCTCGCATCTTGGGGCCATCCACGACATGCCACGCTTGATTCTTGTACCCTTAACATCGTTAGTATTCTTGCGTAGTTGATGTCTCTTATCCACGGTAATTGGTTATTGGTTACTAAACTGAGGTCATTGAACTCCGGACAAACCCATAGGTGCTCAGTCTCCCCCAACAGATATCGAAGAGTATGCGTACTGATGGTCCCCGTGGCTCGCTGGTTAAACTGTAGCCCCCGATAACATTAGACCGAATAACTTAGCCGATAAACCGGAAATTCCGGTTAGATTGGGACTGGTTTTTGTATATGTTGGATAATGGCCAAGCACGTAATAACAAAGTACTTATATATATGTTTGATAGAACACTGTAAGCTTTTTTAAAATTTTACTCAATTCTATGAGTCCATGGTTATTTATTGATGAAAAATGTTAATAATACTGATATATCTTAGTTATCAGTTATCAATTATCGGTTATATGAGGACTATCATCATAGCACTCCGGACATGTCCATAGGTGCTCCGATCTCCGCCTCAGCAAATCCAACAGCGTCCAGCGACCCAACACGCCAGTTCGATGTTGATTAATCAATCTCTTGCATATTTATTATGTCGTTCTTTTCGGGCTGCACCAATATTGACACCCATCTCTCTCAATCTGGCCAGCGAGTGGGATTCACAGCCCTGAAACTCCTCTGTTCGGAAGGACTCTCTCAATGCGTGAAGAATATCATTTCGATTCATGGCAGCTCCTCTAATATTGTAGCCAAGCCAGCCAATCTATCAGCTCGTTCATTACCCTAACTCCTGCGTGCCCAGGAACAAAAATGAAGGTGATTTCTCTGATGATTATTTGTACCAGTACCTACTCAGTTGCGTCTTAGCGTTAAACTTAACTTGTAACATAATATAACCGTGATTTAGAATGTTGTGTTGTTGTTAACATTATACAGCATTACTGGAGTTCAAGGGTCATGCGACAGTTAGGTCTTATATCCTAGAATTTTTACCTGAGCCGCCGGCCGTATGTTATCGAAGACCACTGTTAAACCAGAGCCAACTATAAACTACTGGGCCTTCGGCTCAGGTAAGAATTGTGGGAAATCAGATCCCAACTACACCACATGACCTCGCATTCCAGTATTGGTGTATATAGACGAACTCATTTTTAAATCAACACAAAATGCTAACTCGAAGTCATATTATGCAACAAGTTAAGTTTAACAATAAGGAATATCAATATTATAAATATTTCTCACCAATAAATAATCATAGACTCACAGAATTGAGTAAAATTGCAAAAAGCGTGCAGTGTTCTATCAAACATCTGTAATTTCCAGATCCCTTTCTTATCTAGGTCAGGAATACCGGCCAGTTGTCTGGCCTGTGCTAGAGCCTGGCTGTGGTTAAACACAGTCCTTACTCTACCCCTCAGGCGTCCAGTAAATCACATACACACAGTAAACACCATATCCACATTAAATCGCATATAATTTACAGCTTGACGATAATATTTCAGGAACGTAGTGACATAATGCCAAGCGTATGATATTCTTCATCTTCTGCGTTCTCACTAGATTGCGATTTCGGATTCTCTAATAAAGGCAGCCGTCTGCCTCAGATTATCAGTCACGCCATACAGTTTGTCTTGGATGCTGTAAAAGGGCCACTTCTTTCTTCTAGGTCTGCATACTGGGGGCAGTTCTGTAGGATATGTTCTGTTGTCATTCTTGCCAGGCCACAGGTCGTTGGTGTCTATTTTGAATTTAGTGCACATGTGATGTCTCATTCTGTTGTGACCGTCTGCGGCGCAGTAAGGCTGTCTGATCCCTTCTGGACAGTTGGTAATATCCATCGTTCGTGTGTTTTGGGTGTTCTTTATTCTATTTTACTTTGTAGTGCCCTTTGGCGATTGTTTTTGCTTCTTCATAGCTAACCAGGTTGTCATCTTAGGGCATTCCTGCTCCTTCTTTAGCCAGTCTGTCAGCATCTTCATTCCCTTGATCTTGCAGTGTGAGGGTATCCACTGGATTACTACCCTCTAAGAATCATGGGATAACTGGGCTCAGGTTGACCTGAGATCACTTAGTTCTGTGTTCTTTCAGATTTCAGTGCTGAGATAGGGGACAATGCGTCAGTCAAGAGCACTATTTTTCCATGTATTTGGTTCATATGTTGTAGCGCCATTTTTGCAGCTGCACTGAGGGCCTTTACCTCAGCCCTGAAATTGGTTGAGAACTTGCCAGTGGTCAGAGCTAAGGTTAGTTCTGCTCCATTTTTTAGTCTGAGGACAACTCCCTTCCTTCGTTGTGGGGGGCATCTGTAGCCGAGCCATCCGTGTATGCATGTGTCCATGAGTCCATTGGGTAGTTTTATATGTTTTCTGCGACGATCCTTCTCTCCAGGTCTGTCTGTGTTCCTTTCTTGCCAATGCCACTTATTTCTTCTGAGAGCTCTGGGAGACTGCATGCCCAGGGAGGGGAGGTGCTGGCTGCTTTTATGTATCTTGGTTGAGCCAGTGCCAATATTGCATCTTTGTAAGCAAGTTCTTTAAAGTTTGCACGAAGTTACTTCTTTTTAATCTGCCCCTAACGTAGCTGTTGATTCGGAGGTGCATTGGATGGTTCATCAATCTCTTATATTTCTATCCTTGTTAAAGTACCTTCATGTCCCGTCTGTCCTCCATTTGCTTGAGCTCTGTCACAGTTTCCAGCACTCATATGGGGGTAGACTTAGACTTCATGGCTGAACAAACTAGCAGGCACCACCTGGGGTGCAGATGGTAACATTTTGAAAATGTTGTACACTGGAAGAGTTCGACCAGTACTAGAGTATGGCATAGCAGCCTGGGCCCCAACCTCCAAAACACAATTTGTAAGGTTAAGCAGAGTGCAAAATCAGGCCTAACAGATCATCACTGGAGCCCTGAAGCGTATGATACGACGATGATGAAAAAAAAGGATGACGAATAAAAAATATTAAACCAAAACACTCAACGCCCGAGTGGTTACCGGGCCCAAATTTGGGTGTAAAGAATAGAACCACTGTTACCTGCCACGCATATCGTAAGAGACAACTAAGGAGGTTTGGCTGAAATCGGATGCACGTGTCCGCTAGGGAATGCTAACTCTAAACAAATGCTTGCAGAAAACGGATGCACCAGGACGTAAGGCGCATAATATAGTGCAACGACCCTCACAATGAGGAATGGGATAACTGATTCTACGGTCGCCAATCTGCCTCGGAGATTTAGCCACACAGTAAGTATGTCAGACCTACTATCACGAGGGTGGCCAAAACTTATGTGGGAAGAGGTCGGCACAAACGGGGAAGCAGAAATCATAGGAATTATATCCCACAGAACTGTCCCCAGTATGCAGACCTGAGAAGAAAGAGGTGGTCCACTTACATCAGCGTCCAAGATAAACTGTATGGCGTGGCTGATAATCTGAGGCAGACGTGTGCCTTTATTAGAGAATCCGAAATCCCAATCTAGTGAGAACGCAGAAGAAGAAAACCAAAACACTCCAAAAGTAGAAAATTTAAAAATGTGGGCACGGATAGGTAGTTGATCTCCAGATACGTCCATTGTGGTGTACCAATAAAAATTACCATTTTCTCAACAACAAATATACAATCGTTTGTCCTGTATGCAGAAGTCATGCCGCCATTACGCCGGCTGTCAACTTTCACAAATGGTATTCACCACGGATTTCTCTGGAGACCAGAGGGTCAGACAAGGGTGACATCCATGCATGATATCGAGCATCCCCTGCTCGTCATACACAGTCGGGCGAGGCCAGCAGTCGGCCCTTATCTGCTACCGGTGTCCGTGCGAAATGAGACGCAGAAAAACACGGCAAATCTATAAGGCTTGAGAATGTCCAGGAAAACACGGTTTGTTTTGTTTCTTAGTATAGTCTTGTAATGTGAGTGACGTCACATACTTCTTCTTCCAATATTTTCAGATTCGATTTGTATACTTTTAAAGTAGTTAGTGGTCAACCGACAGATGTAAGAGAAAACAACTAAACTGAAAATAATCTCACAACAACTGGTTCTGAATATTCATTAGGAAAAAACAAAGATCATGAGATTAAATACTAATTCCAGAGACCCGATCATACTGAGAGGATCACCACTAAAGGAGGTGGACACATTTACATATCTGGGAAGTGTTATCAACATTCAAGGTGGCTCAGATGAAGATGTTAGGGTTAGAATACAAAAGGCAAGATCAGCCTTTGCCATTCTAAAGAACATATGGAGTTCAAGAAAGATCAGGAACAAAACTAAGATAATGATCTTCTTCTTTCTTCTTTTGTCATTCTCTGCTTTTTTTGCCGCTAGGCGTAGCAGGTTTAAATGATGATCGGTTTCCAAGATAATGCACGCTCGGTCGCTTGATATGATGTGGTATTGTGGAGTTTTAAGATGTCTGTAACTCCATCAACCCATCTTTTCTTGGTCTGCCCTTTCCTCTTGATGATTCCATTTTCAGGTTGTACGCTCTGCAACTGGTGTATTCGGGTTCATTCTGACCAAGTGGCCAAACCATTTGAGTCTCTGTTTTTCAATAATCTAATAGCAGGTGTTGTTCCGACTGTTCTTCTAATTTCCTCATTTCTTATATGGTCTCTAAAATAACGATATTTAACTCAAATGTCAAGTCTGTCCTTCTATATGGAGCGGAGACATGGAGAACAACTAAGGGGATGGAGTTTCCTTCGCAGGCATCTATTGATGAATGTCGCCAGCTTTTTTGGCGTTCTCCTTAAAAGGGAGGAGGGAGGGGGGTTTAAAACCTTTCTAAGGGGAACACCAAAAAGTTGCAGATATTCATCAATAGATGCCTGCGAATGATACTCCATTTACGATGTTATGACAGGAATACAAACAGAGAACTATGGGATGGAACAGGACAACGACATTTGGAACAAGAGATAAGGAGCAGAAGGTGCGCTGGTTAGGACACACACAGAGAAAACCCCCTAACTGCATTACAAGACAGGCTCTCCAATGGAACCCCAGGGCAATAGAGGTAGGGGAAGACCCAGGAACACACGGAGACGGGAGCTGGAGACGGAATGCAAGAAAATGGGGACAGAGAGAGAGAGGGGAGAGATCTGGAAAAGATGGCCTTGGATAGGCGGGCTTAGAAGGCCTTGTTTGCTGACCTATGCCTCCATAGGGACGACGTGTGAAGAAGAAGAAGAAGAAGAAGAAGAAAGCTGTCCTCATCACCAGTGTCCCTGACCATACAGACGAGCCTTACTCCAACCTCAGAGGTAGGATAAAGATAGGAGGAAGCAGTGATATCGTAGTGATTAGTGATATCTCTTCTTATTCATGGGGTCCGGTTCAATTTCACAGAGGTATTGTATTTATGTTTCGACCCTTAGGTTAACCCTCCCTCAAATGAGTACCAGAAAAAGTACTCACGTGTCGACAGTCAATAAAAAATACAGACCTAACATCATATTCCCAAATATACCTCATGGTAGGAAAAAAGGAGACTTTACTATTATAAACTGTGGCTAAGTGTTAAACCGCTCGCATTGGATTCAGAAGGTCTTGGGTTCGAATCTGGACTGCGCCTTTCTGTTCGTGAGTGTATTTTTTTGTAAAGATTCTAGGATTGTTGCCAGTGCTATGAAGTTCTACTTTATGCAATACTCTGGTGTACCATTTATATGAAAATAGACTGAGCCAATGAGGACAACATGTGCTACTGAAGTAAATTCTTCGTCTATAGACGTTTAAGCTAATTGGCAACTTAGATACAGATTAGAGATTAAGAAGGGGGAATAACCAAGAGTATACAAATCTTAGAAACAGATCTCTCTGTAGCGTCCCTTGAATAATGCACGTTTGATAACACAGAAACTCCCGTGTGTTGCCGTGGACCTCAAGGGAAGCAAAGAATATTAACACTGATAGTAATAGATTAGCAAAGAATATTAACACTGATAGTAATAGATTAGCAAAGAATATCTTTTGCATGTCTTGAGCTATACTTAAATCTAGTCTTATGCATGTCTTGAGTTATACTTAAACCTAGTCTTATGCATGTCTTTGAGATATACTTCAAACCTAGTCTTATGCATGTCTTTAGCTATACTAAACCTAGTCTTATGCATGTCTTTGAGATATACTAAACTAGTCTTATGCATGCTTGAGATATACTTCAACCTAGTCTTATGCATGTCTTTGAGATTACTTAAACCTATCTTATGCATGTCTTGAGCTATATCAAACTAGTCTTATGCATGTCTTTGAGATATACTTAAACCTAGTCTTATGCATGGCTTTGAGATATACTTCAAACCTAGTCTTATGATGTCTTTGAGATACTTTAAATCTAGTCTTATGCATGTCTTTGAGCTATACTTCAAATCTAGTCTTATGCATGTCTTTGAGATATACTTCAAACCTAGTCTTATGCATGTCTTTGAGCTATACTTTAAACCTAGTCTTATGCATGTCTTTGAGCTATACTTTAAACCTAGTTTTATGCATGTCTTTGAGATATACTTCAAACCTAGTCTTATGCATGTCTTTGAGATATACTTTAAACCTAGTCTTATGCATGTCTTTGAGATATACTTCAAACCTAGTCTTATGCATGTCTTTGAGCTATACTTCAAACCTAGTCTTATGCATGTCTTTGAGTTATACTTCAAATCTAGTCTTATGCATGTCTTTGAGATATACTTCAAACCTAGTCTTATGCATGTCTTTGAGTTATACTTCAAATCTAGTCTTATGCATGGCTTTGAGCTATACTTCAAACCTAGTCTTTGCCCGTCTGCCAGCGTGTTCGTACCCGTTGGACTATGGTGACAAGCTCTCGTGAGTGCAGGTTCAATTCCACGGCTGAGAAAGTCACAGGTTCACCAGATTCACGGTGTTCGTGGCACTGAACCGAATAGTTACAATGCCCAGGCACTCGAGCGAACTGAAAGCTCATGTCTGGATCGAGACTTCCCAAAAAACACAAAAACACAAAAAAACCTAGTCTTTGCATGCTTTGATCTATATCTCAAACCTAGTCTTATGCATGTCTTTGAGCTATATCTCAAATCTAGTCTTATGCATGTCTTTGAGCTATACTTCAAATCTAGTCTTATGCATGTCTTTGAGCTATACTGCAAACCTAGTTTTATGCATGTCTTTGAGCTATACTTCAAACCTAGTCTTATGAATGTCTTTGAGCTATATCTCAAATCTAGTCTTATGCATGGCTTTGAGATATACTTAAATCTAGTCTTATGCATGTCTTTGAGCTATACTTTAAATCTAGTCTTATGCATGTCTTTGAGATATACTTCAAATCTAGTTTTATGTATGTCTTTGAGATATACTTCAAACCTAGTCTTATGCATGTCTTTGAGCTATACTTTAAACCTAGTTTTATGCATGTCTTTGAGATATACTTCAAACCTAGTCTTATGCATGTCTTTGAGATATACTTTAAACCTAATCTTATGCATGTCTTTGAGATATACTTTCAACCTAGTCTTATGCATGTCTTTGAGATATACTTCAAACCTAGTCTTATGCATGTCTTTGAGCTATACTTCAAACCTAGTCTTATGCATGTCTTTGAGCTATACTTCAAACCTAGTCTTATGCATGTCTTTAAGATATACTTCAAATCTAGTCTTATGCATGTCTTTGAGATATACTTTAAACCTAGTCTTATGCATGTCTTTGAGTTATACTTTAAACCTAGTCTTATGCATGTCTTTGAGCTATACTTCAAACCTAGTCTTATGCATGTCTTTAAGATATACTTCAAACCTAGTCTTATGCATGTCTTTGAGTTATACTTCAAATCTAGTCTTATGCATGTCTTTGAGATATACTTCAAACCTAGTCTTATGCATGTCTTTGAGTTATACTTCAAATCTAGTCTTATGCATGGCTTTGAGCTATACTTCAAACCTAGTCTTTGCCCGTCTGCCCAGCGTGTTGTAGCGTTGGACTATGGGTGACAAGCTCCCGTGAGTGCAGGTTCAATTCCACGGGCTGGGAAAAGTCACAGGTTCACCAGATTCACGGTGTTCGTGGCACTGAACCGAATAGTTACAATGCCCAGGCACTGAGCCGAAGAGCTGAAAGCTCAAGTGCTTCTGGATCGAGAACCCCAAAAAAAAAAAAAAAACAAAAAAACCTAGTCTTTGCATGGCTTTGATCTATATCTCAAACTAGTCTTATGCATGTCTTTGAGCATATCCAAATCTAGTCTTATGAATGTCTTTGAGCTATATCTCAAATCTAGTCTTATCATGTCTTTGAGATATACTTAAATCTAGTCTATGCATGGCTTGGATATACTTCAAATCTAGTCTTATGCATGTCTTTGAGCTATACTGCAAACCTAGTTTTATGCATGGCTTTGAGCTATACTTCAACAGATTGCTTTCCTATTCTTAACGCATTGAGAGAGTCTTTTGAACAGAAGAGTTTCAGGGTTGCGAGTCCCACTCGCTGACCAGACTGAGAGAGATGGGTGTCAATATTGGTACAGCCTGAAAAGAACGACATACCAAATATACAAAGAGATTGATTAATCAACATTGAATTGGCGTGTTGGGTCGCTGGAAGCTGCTGGATTTGTTGAAGCGGAGATTGGAGCACTTATGGATATGTCCGAAGTGCTACTATGATAGTCTTCTGATAACTGATTGCTTCAATGTGCCCGCAGGTTCTTATTTTTTCCGCTGTCCCTGCGGTGTCCACTGCAGTACATATTTTGACCCCATTCTTTTCTCATCCTAAGTACATGTCCAATTCATAGCCATCGTTTCTTTTCTATCTGTTTATTTATATCTTCCAGACAAGTTTGATGCTTACGTCTATTATTGATCTTCTTCTCCTTCTTTTGTTCGTTCTTTACAACCAATTTTAATCACTCTTTGTGATATGTTTGATCTTTGCCAAGAACATGTATACGTTGCACATTGGTTTGGTAGGCCCTAAATGCATAGACTTCTACACGTTTAGGACATGTGCATCCGATTTCAGCCAAACCTCCTTAGTCGCCTCTTACGACATGCGTGGCAGGTAACAGTGGTGCTATTCTTTACACCCTAAATTTGGGCCCGGTAACCACTCGGGCGTTATTGATAATCTTAATATTATCTTACCAGATACACACATATACATCCAAGTTGTTTTCTAAGACGTTTTTCTTCGAATCCTCTAAACCTACTTTCTATTCTTGATCAATTATCATCATCAAATAGCTTGTCATGAGCAGAACTTTGTCGCCCTTATAGTCCTCTGAGTTTCTTTCTCTCATAGGCCATATGTTCGGTCTATGCATACGTCGCGCTCAAATCATCAGTCACATCTAATGTCTTGGTTCATGTGATTACTTGTCGTAAAATTAGTAACGTAAGAACGGTTTGTTAGATGGCTAGTCGTTTTGTAGGAGTTAAAGAAGATCACACTTTTCGCTGAACTATATTTATATGTTGTCTATCTTTTGTTTCATCGGACGACACTTCCTTTCACATTGAGATAGACAGCGGTCTCGTTTGTTGCCGTGTTGAGAACCACTGATTTTAGATAGGTCAGTTACACGTTTAGAATAATGATTTGTGTACTATATATTATTAGTAGTAAGTAATAGCTGTTGTGTCTGACTCTCAGTCGATGTTACTGCAGGTTCAAAATGGCAGGTTGCGGTATGAGTAGATGTCGTCTATTGACGTTTTCAAACACCAGAGGCGTGGATCTCTATACTAGACATGAGGGTGTTCACGACAATGAGAAAGCGGCCAGGTTTGCATCAACAGCATTGCTCGTTGGGGAGTTTATTATGGATAATTGGGGATATTTTTCGGTCTCTTGGCGACTTCCTGTTGGATGAAGACACTAATAAAATTGATGTTGAATCTATCCAACGATGTTAGGAGTTTGGAATTACACACTGCACAAGCAGAACTGGATGCTTGACAGACAGAGTGAGGAGTGTGTTTAATCAGCGAGCCACCGCAACCCTCAGTACGAATACCGTTCAACATGATTGATTGATTGATTGATTGATTGATTGATTATAGGACCATTATAATTGCACTTCGGTGAGTAACCATGTGTGCTCCGATCTTTTCTTACACAGGAAGATCTCAGGGCAGTGCACCAACTCCTTAGCACCGGCGGGGTTCCTGATGTAATTTTGAAGATAGTGAAAATATTTTTGTATCAATTTTCTTTTTCTTTAATGAATTTTGGCAGCGGATCTTCTCGATTTTGAAATGCCAAGGCTTCTTTTACGTGCTCAAACTGAACATCAGACCTACGTTTTTTCATCCTTCTCCGATAGGACTAGGAACTCGATATCACCTACATTGAGATCAGCGATCCCTGAAAAACTATCCAGATGGATCCCCGAGGGAGCGAACCGGTTACCTATGACACGAGAGACGAGCACCTAGCCTCTAGGCCACAGATTATGACTAGCAAAACACGTAATTACAAAGTACTGTAGTTTTACAAATTACAAAAACAATGACAAAATACAGCAACGTTTCGACCAACAAGGCCTTTATCAAGCAAACGAACAAACAGGAATGACAAATTAAAATGAAACACAAACGGACGACCAAATACAAACGTATCTAAGGAAAATCTGGAATAAAAACGAATAACGAAATAAATGTAACACAAAAACACACATAAAAACTAGAAATAGAAAGGAAAAGAAACAATGAAACATCTAGTAAATATATAACTTGAATACATGCAACATATACCCATATAGATTACAAAGCATGGGAAGAGAAAGTATTAAGAAGCATAAGAATGTAATACGTTGAGCCAGCGTGGTCGCAAGGTACCATACAAAGAAATCAACCGATTCTCCAGAGCAAATCGACTGCGATCATCAGAGGAACATGATCGGATGGCTGTGACCTGGACATCGTGAGCACCTAAATGGCCAGTATCATTGAAATGGGTGGCTACAGGGTCACAGAGCATTGGCGTATGTCGCGTAAGTGTTGGGCGAATCGGTCACTGAGCCTCTTGCCTGTCTCGCCGATATAAGCCTTGTTACAACGCTTACAGATAATGGCATAGATAAGATTACGGGACTCGCATGTGAACCCATCGTCAATAAGAAACGTGCCTAAAGGAAAGATACAGTACGCGTCTGTATCACATAAGCACACGTGTTGCAACGCCGACGACCACACTGGACAGTGCCAAAATGAGTCTGGATATTGGACTTAAGGCGACTGTGTACCAACATATCCTTAAGATTATGACTATAAACATAGACAATATAAACATAGACAATATAAACATAGACAATATAAACATAGACAATATAAACATAGACAATATAAACAAGACAATATAAACATAGACAATATAAACATAGACAATATAAACATAGACAATATAAACATAGACAAAATAAACATAGACAAAATAAACATATACAATAAGATACAACACAGGGAACAAGATATACTTGAGAAATTGTCTCGGTATGTCATACGTTTTAGATTAACTATCAGTTATCAGTTATATGAGGACTATCATCATAGCACTCTGGACATGTCCATATGTGCTCCGATCTCCGCTTCAGCAAATCCAGCAGCGTCCAGCGGCCCAACAGGCCAGTTCGATGTTGATTAATCAATTTCCTTGCGTATTTAGTATGTCGTTCTTTTCGGGCTTCACCAATATTGAAACCCATCTCTCTCAATCTGGTCAGCGAGTGGGATTCACAGTCCTGAAACTCCTCTGTTCGGAAGGACTCTCTCAATGCGTGAAGAATGTCGTTTCGATCCATGGCAGCTCCCTCTGATACCGTAGTCAAACCAGCCATCTATCAGCTCGTTCATTACCCCTAACACCTCAGGGTAATGAACGAGCCAGACACCATAATCTGATTAACTATAACCTGAGGAAAGACAAGAGAGACAAACGAAAACTTAGAAGATGTTGTCACAGTCAAACACTTGCCAATTGACCGTCTGTAAAGACAAGAGACAAACGACAACTGAAGTTGTCACGTCAAACTTGTCAATTGTCCGTCTGTAAAGACAAGAGACAAAAGACAACTTGAAGTTGTCACAGTAAAACACTTGCCAATTGTCCGTCTGTAAAGACAAGAGAGACAAGCGAAAACTTAGAAGAAGTTGTCACAGTCAAACACTTGCCAATTGTCCGTCTGTAAAGACAAGAGAGACAAACGACAACTGAAGTTGTCACAGTCAAACACTTGCCCATTGACCGTCTGTAAAGCAAAACGCCACACACACACACCCACACACATATATATATATATATATATACATTTACCCTAATGGGTCAGTAACTTTGTTCCCGTGGTAACGAACGGTAAAATATATCTCACCGTCCGGAAAGCATTGGCAAAGTACTGAACGTATAAGTGGTGCCTAGAAAATCGACGATTCGTTTACTGTGGTTGATGGCAACATCATGTAAAGGAAATGCCACGATTTTCATTTTTCATTGGGTCACTAGAGGATAAGAAGTTACAAGAACCATAGTGGAAGCACCGGAACCAATGAATATGATCCATAAATAGACTGTGATCAAGTATTTTGGGCTTCCAGAGAAAAGCAAATTACCAAACACAGAATTCGAACCACAATCCCTTATTTCTTACGCTATCCGTTGCCTAGCCCTACAGACGAGCGTTTTTAGGAAATCAACAAGCTTTCGTTTTCCGGTTATTTTTAATGATCATGTTAGATTCGACCGAACAGTGCCACTGCCACTAGTATCACTGTCTTTCACTTATCCGCTTGTTCATCAACATTTATTTTTTAAAAAGATATCAAAACAGCAGGGTATGGCTCTCCGAATCAGTGACAGCATTATCGATCGAGTACAAGCTGGCGCGAGCGAAGCCAGCAGAAAGGAATTGGCTTATCCAAACTGAGGCTATAACATTCCTTGGAGAATAAGTACGTCACTACACTTTTTTTTTGGTGTAAAATATCTGACAAAAACAAACAATAAACATTGGAAGATTATGACGTGGGTTCGCTTCCCCTTGTTGCTCAGTCAAAGAAAGGCGGCGCTGATGTTTTATTCCAGTAGCGAGCGCGGTTCGTTCAGCGGCATAGAGTTCTGAAACTCAATTCCCAATGCATCAGTTCTGCTGCCAGGTTGGCTTACTGCTGTCAACGATCTGGATCTTAGGCATGAGCTATTATTTTCCTGTTTTTCTTTACCCTTTTGAAGACGATACGTCGACGATGTGGTCGTTGGGGGGTCTAGAAATATCTACGTCCACGACATCATCATTGTGGGAGCGGCTAGTCAACGAAATTTATACTGCGTAGAAACTGTGAGTTTCTCTTTTAACACAGATTATCATCTGACGGTTTAGTTTACCGCTGTTGTTAGTGTCATCCCAACGTTAAACTTGACAGCAATAGACACATTCATTTCAATTTGGATAATTAAAAACACGAAATTCTGGACAACCTTCTCGTATTCATCTGCTGTTGTTACAAAGGACACAGTGTTGCGCTAATTAACTGTTAAAGTTGAAATGACTTCCTGGTCTTTGTAGGTAACTATTTTCGTGTTTTCCTGGAGGGATGGCGCTCAGGTAATTATTCTCTTCTATACTATTATATTTTTCTGATTCTTCGAACGTTTCATATCGACCACTTGTTAAACCACTCTTTGTGATTGTATGTGATCTGAGCTTAAGAGCGATTGTACGTTGTACCAGTTATGCGTCTACAAGTATGCCAGCACATCCGATTTCTGAGCCGCTTTTTTATTTACTAGGGTTGCTTCCAAGGCCCCTACCTCAGTCGCCTCTTGAAATGACTTGTAGGACGCAGTGTTGCTATTCTTCTCCCGTGAGACTGGCAACACACTGGCGTTACCATTATATCGAAACTAGTTTATATTAATTTCTTCTTCTATTGCGATCGTTATTTTGTTTATTATGTTTATTATACTACCAGACTCGTACTTATGGTGAAGTCGACTGTTATCTGGAACTACCAGACTCTACTATGATGAAGTCGACTGTTATCTGGAACTACCAGACTCGTCTTGATAAGTCGACTGTTATCTGAACTCCAGACTCGTTCTTATGATGAAGTCGACTGTTATCTGGAACTACCAGACTCGTACTTGGTGAAGTCGACTGTTATCTAGAACTACCAGACTCGTACTTATGATGAAGTCGACTGTTATCTGGAACTACCAGACTCGTTCTTATGGTGAAGTCGACTGTTATCTGGAACTACCAGACTCGTTCTTATGATGAAGTCGACTGTTATCTGGAACTCCAGACTCGTTCTATGTAAGTCGACTGTTATCTGGAACTCAGACTCTACTTATGGTGAAGTCGACTGTTATCTGGAACTACCAGACTCGTACTTATGATGAAGTCGACTGTTATCTGGAACTACCAGACTCGTACTTTGGTGAATCGACTGTTATCGGAACTACCAGACTCGTTCTTATGATGAAGTCGACTGTTATCTGGAACTACCAGACTCGTACTTATGGTGAAGTCGACTGTTATCTGGAACTACCAGACTCGTACTTATGATGAAGTCGACTGTTATCTGGAACTACCAGACTCGTACTTATGGTGAAGTCGACTGTTATCTAGAACTACCAGACTCGTACTTATGATGAAGTCGACTGTTATCTGGAACTACCAGACTCGTTCTTATGGTGAAGTCGACTGTTATCTGGAACTACCAGACTCGTTCTTATGATGAAGTCGACTGTTATCTGGAACTACCAGACTCGTACTTATGGTGAAGTCGACTGTTATCTGGAACTACCAGACTCGTACTTATGATGAAGTCGACTGTTATCTGGAACTACCAGACTCGTTCTTATGATGAAGTCGACTGTTATCTGGAACTACCAGACTCGTTCTTATGATGAAGTCGACTGTTATCTGGAACTACCAGACTCGTTCTTATGATGAAGTCGACTGTTATCTGGAACTACCAGACTCGTTCTTATGATGAAGTCGACTGTTATCTGGAACTACCAGACTCGTTTTTATGATGAAGTCGACTGTTATCTGGAACTACCAGACTCGTTCTTATGATGAAGTCGACTGTTATCTGGAACTCATCTCTGGTTCTATGTAGTTTTGAATGTAGTGTTCAGTTGTAGGCCCAGCATTTCTTTCTAGTCTATTGTCTATCTTTTCCCAGATGGATGATGGAATTGGTTGTCCACTCTTGCCGTTAAGCGTAGGGGTGGGAGCTTTAATTTGCGTTTCAGGGATACATGAGTCACTCTTGTTGTGTTATATCCGTGATTATTTAGTGTGGTCTTGATATTGTCTATCCATCTTTTTCTTGGGTCTTCCCATAGCTCCAGTACCTGATCTCTTTCTAGTCATCATCAATGTGCGTATCCTTTATAGAACGTTGCTCTCTTTGCAGCGCATCTGAAATTCACTCTGTCTCTTGCCAGTTCACCCACTTCGTCGATGGTCATATTCATGGTTTCTTTAATATCTTGTTGCCATCTTCTTCTTGGTCTGCCTCTGCCTCCTGGGACCCTGCCCTCTAATATTGTTCTCTCCAGGACATCGTGACGCTTGATGTGACCAAAGTATCTAATTTTTCTGTATAGTATATTGTTTATCAGCCAATTGTCTTTAACATTTAGTTCTTTCAGGACATCAGTGTTCTTTTTTTTTCTGTCCATGTTATTCGTAGGATCTTTCTGTGGTATTTAGTTTCGAAGGACTGGATTTACGTTCTTGTTTTTTTTGCAATGGTCCGAGATTCACAACTATAAGTAGCCACTGGAAAAATGCATAGTTCTCAATATTTTTAATATTAATATTTTGCTGTGCTTTGCACATATTCTTCATTGTGTTTAATAACTTCTATATATTTTAATATTTTGCTAGTGCTTTGCCACATATTCTTCATTGTGTTTAACTTCTATATATTTTAATACTTTGCTGGTGCTTTGCCACATATTCTTCATTGTGTTTAACTTCTATATATTTTAATACTTTGCTGGTGCTTTGCCACATATTCTTCATTGTGTTTAACTTCTATATATTTTAATACTTTGCTAGTGCTTTGCCACATATTCTTCATTGTGTTTAACTTCTATATATTTTAATACTTTGCTAGTGCTTTGCCACATATTCTTCATTGTGTTTAACTTCTATATATTTTAATACTTTGCTGGTGCTTTGCCACATATTCTTCATTGTGTTTAACTTCTATATATTTTAATACTTTGCTAGTGCTTTGCCACATATTCTTCATTGTGTTTAACTTCTATATATTTTAATACTTTGCTGGTGCTTTGCCACATGTTCTTCATAGTTTTCTAGTACATTTTCTAAGACTGAAAGATAAATTAATAAGCAGTAATAATAAGTTAATAGATATGCTAGTACCAGGAAGGGATTTAGTGTCAAAAACGATCATCTACCACTTCGTATATGTGTCAAAAACGATCATGTACCGCTTCGTATTGTGTCAAAAATGATGTCCAACTTGTCAAAAATGAAAAGTATCGAGTGGACAAACATATTTTGTTGTATTTATAGCTAAAGAAAATTGTTCAGACTAAAAGTATTGGCAACAACTGAGAACATAAAGGTCATTGTTAGTCTGTGTTAGTTGATGTGAAAGATGAAGACATTTTGAAGTCATATTCTTGTTTCTCCGCAGAGAACTAAGTCGAAGGTTATTTATTACTTGCAAGTATTTTGGCGTTGGTTTTTGTGTAGGTTTATACTTGTTACTAAATTTGTTATTTCAAGTATACAGAAATAAAGATATCTTGATATTTATACAAGATTTCGGATTATCGAAGCGATCGAAACAAGGTACTACCGAAAAATTCTTAGTACATCCTGGGAAGAGAAGAAAAAAAACAGGACATACTGCAAGACTTACAGATCGTGGAGCATTGGCTCATAAACAACATCTTCTCCCGGAAAAGGAAGTATTTCGGTCACGTTAAACGATACAGTGGTTTGGGAGAACAGTAATTGAGGGTAGTGGCGGCTCGTGGTAATTTTTCTTGGTAGGGCCAGACACAAATTTTCGGAAAAATCATGTTTTTTTAGCATTTACTATTCCAGGAAGTTATTCCTACTATCGATTATTGGTGGGGCCGGGCCCCATTGGTCCTTAATGACGAGCCGCCCCTGAATTGAGGCATGGTTTCTGGGGATAGAGGCAGTGGAAGACCAAGACTAAGGTGGTAATAGGACATCAAATAAACTTTGAACATGACGTTAGAAGAGGCAGGAGAACTTGCTTGAGACAGAGAGTTTTTTAGACAGGCTGTGATGAAAGTGACGTTATGCAAGGGGCATGCTACTAGATGATGATGATGATGATATTTATACAATTAAATAACGATGTCTTGAGATTTATGCAACAAAACATCGACATCGAAAAGTTTGCAATGTTATGTTATGTTATTCGATCGACGTCATAGCACATTGAGCATTCACATGCATGCTCCGTCCTCCGCCGCAGCAGCAGCCATGCCAAAGTTTGAAATGAAAAGTGAATTGTTAAAAATGATAAAGAAAGGACAAATATAATATTATGGACACATAAAAATACATGAAACTGATGACAACTAAACTGAAAGGAAAGATTGTGTGAAACTGATGACAACTAAACTGAAAGGAAAGATTGTGTGAAACTGATGACAACTAAACTGAAAGGAATGATTGTATGAAACTGATGACAACTAAACTGAAAGGAATGATTGTATGAAACTGATGACAACTAAACTGAAAGGAAAGATTGTGTGAAACTGATGACAACTAAACTGAAAGGAAAGATTGTGTGAAACTGATGACAACTAAACTGAAAGGAATGATTGTATGAAACTGATGACAACTAAACTGAAAGGAATGATTGTATGAAACTGATGACAACTAAACTGAAAGGAAAGATTGTGTGAAACTGATGACAACTAAACTGAAAGGAAAGATTGTGTGAAACTGATGACAACTAAACTGAAAGGAATGATTGTATGAAACTGATGACAACTAAACTGAAAGGAATGATTGTATGAAACTGATGACAACTAAACTGAAAGGAAAGATTGTGTGAAACTGATGACAACTAAACTGAAAGGAATGATTGTATGAAACTGATGACAACTAAACTGAAAGGAATGATTGTATGAAACTGATGACAACTAAACTGAAAGGAAAGATTGTATGAAACTGATGACAACTAAACTGAAAGGAATGATTGTATGAAACTGATGACAACTAAACTGAAAGGAATGATTGTATGAAACTGATGACAACTAAACTGAAAGGAAAGATTGTATGAAACTGATGACAACTAAACTGAAAGGAAAGATTGTATGAAACTGATGACAACTAAACTGAAAGGAATGATTGTATGAAACTGATGACAACTAAACTGAAAGGAATGATTGTATGAAACTGATGACAACTAAACTGGAAGGAAAGATTGTATGAAACTGATGACAACTAAACTGAAAGGAATGATTGTATGAAACTGATGACAACTAAACTGAAAGGAATGATTGTATGAAACTGATGACAACTAAACTGAAAGGAATGATTGTATGAAACTGATGACAACTACTCAGGAATGAAAGATTGTGTGAACATGAACAAGAAGAAAGAAACGATACACGAGAGAAAGTAAGATGAATAGATGAATAAAGATTATATTAGTAGAATACAACTTGCTATACAGAACCAACCAAGTGGGCGTCTTTAGCTTAAGCAGTAGGGAGCTCGTTCATAACCCAAGTGTACCTGGTTCAAACTCCGAGGCGGGCGGTTCGGAAGCAAATTTGTTTGCGTGAATTTTTACTAACGATTGCAATAAACCTCACCTTTCAGAAAGCAATAGTAAACTACTGAACGTATTTGTGGTGCCTAGAAAATCGACGACTCGTTTACTGTAGATGATGGCGAAGTCATGTAAAGGATATGCCACGATTTTCATTTTATATGGAACATGGTTCATTGTTCGTTGTTCATTTTATATGGAACATGGTTCATTGTTCGTTGTTCATTTTATATGGAACATGGTTCATTGTTCGTTGATCATTTTATATGGAACATGGTTCGTTGTTCGTTGTTCATTTTATATGGAACATGGTTCATTGTTCGTTGTTCATTTTATATGGAACATGGTTCATTGTTCGTTGTTCATTTTATATGGAACATGGTTCATTGTTCGTTGTTCATTTTATATGGAACATGGTTCATTGTTCGTTGTTCATTTTATATGGAACATGGTTCATTGTTCGTTGTTCATTTTATATGGAACATGGTTCATTGTTCGTTGTTCATTTTATATGGAACATGGTTCATTGTTCGTTGTTCATTTTAGATGGAACATGGTTCATTGTTCGTTGTTCATTTTAGATGGAACATGGTTCATTGTTCATTGTTCATTTTATATGGAACATGGTTCATTGTTCGTTGTTCATTTTATATGGAACATGGTTCATTGTTCGTTTTTCATTTTATATGGAACGTTGTTCGTTGTTCATTTTAGATGGAACATGGTTCATTGTTCGTTGTTCATTTTATATGGAACATGGTTCGTTGTTCGTTTTTCATTTTATATGGAACGTTGTTCGTTGTTCGTTGTTCATTTTATATGTAACATGGTTCATTGTTCGTTGTTCATTTTATATGGAACGTTGTTCGTTGTTCATTTTATATGGAACATGGTTCGTTGTTCATTGAAGGATCATCTTTATCACACATCGAACATGTCCATAATTGTTCAGATCTCCTCCAAAGCATGTATTTCAATGTGTTAAGACTAACACCATAATTGTTCCGATCTCCTCCAAAGTATGTATTTCAATGTGTTAAGACTAACACCATAATTGTTCCGATCTCCTCCAAAACATGTATTTCAATGTGTTAAGACTAACAATTCCCGTTATGTATTGGTTGATGTATCTAATAGGGTTTCTTTCATGGTTTTCCCATTTCGTCGCATCTATCGGTATACATAACTTGCACAACCGAGATAGAGAATACCCTTTTACCTGCCCAGTGTGTTCGTAGCGCGTTGGACTACGGGTGACTATCCCTCTGTGTGTGCGGGTTCAATCCCGCGGGATGGCAGAAACAACCACATATTCCCCAGATTTACGGTGTTCGTGGCACCGAACCGAAGGGTTACGATGTCCATGGCACCGAGTCGAAGAGCTGAAAAGCTCAAGTGCTTCTGGATCGGAAAAAAATATATATATATCAACACCCATAGAAAATATCTTCTTCTTTGACATCTTCAGAGCGTATGTTTTCTCTTAGAGCGTTGATGATGTTATTTGTGTCCATAGAAGACGCATTCTCGATCGCAGCATTGCTCGCCAGTGCATCCGCTCTTTCATTGCTCTTCACCTCAGAATGATCTGGAACAAATATGAAGGTAAGTGTCTGGATTGTCGCATTTTGTATTAATCGCATTCACTACCTTTGTACATAACCGGAATATGGTAGACGACAGAGAAGGTTCGATATTCAGTCTAGATCTGATATTCAACGTAAAGAGATGGTAACAAAACCAATCTGACATTTACTGAAGTTACATATTCAAGAAAATTGTTGATTGAAAAACAATCCAGGTAAAATGCATAGTTGAACACAAGAATGTTGGGAAATTACATGTTACAAGTGTTAGGATGTGATACAGAGACTGGCTGCATACTTTACGACATTTACCTTTGTGAATTCTCTAAGGGAAGTAATATATATATATATATATCGGGAATGTTATAAAAGAAATTAAATGAATGATGAACATTGCTTTGCAAAAACTAAAAGAACTAACTAACCCGTGGAAGGGAACTGACATGAGAACAAAAATCAAGTGTTTAAGAGTCTGCGTTTTTACCATGACAACATATGGTTGTAGAGCCGCGGTAGCGTAGTTGTTAGTGAACTCGCTTCTCAAGGCTGGTGGTCCGGGTTCAACTCCCGCAGTGTGCGTGGAATTTTTCCCGACCGCGACGGCTCTCAGGTCGACCAGCCTCAACTGGGTACCAGACATGCTCTGGGAAAGTAAAGGCGGCCGGTGTGATGCTGACCACATCACCCATCGTGTGCCAACGGTCAATGAATAATACAGGCCTAACACTGTATTGCCCTATATACCACAAGGTATGAAAGGGTTCTTTTACTTTAAAAAAAAACTTGTATATGGTTGTGAGACATGGAACATTGATAAAGCGTGGAGAAGATCACTAATGCCTTGAATACAAATGCTACAGAAGAGTACTTAGAATATCATGGACAGAACGACACAGACATCTGAGTGAGCTAGAAAAGACAGTGAAGTTCATACAAGAGACAACATTGAACATATAGACAATATTTCAAGCGAACGAAAGGAAGGAAGGATCATGGACAGAGAAAAGAACAAATGCTTGTGTTCTGCAACAGCTTGATATTAAAGAGAGTTGGCTATTAAAGAACATAAAAACAAGGAAAATTAACTCTTAGTGGACCAGGGCAAAAGCCATTATAGAGTAAAAATGCCACTTTGTGTGGCTCCTGGTCCACAAGGAGTTAAATATTTCTCACACATCAAAACGACATGAGTGCGTAGAGAAGATAATTTTTGAGGAAATCATGGAGAACTTCGTCTTATCTTCATCTCATATATTTTGATTGCTCATTTTGATGGAGTCTGTCTTTTTGAGATGATCATAACTTTTGTTTGTTTTATATACAGACTTGTACTTTAGTTGTTATTTGCTATCACCGCTAGAGGTCTCTGTGATGTAGAATTTAGGTGCTCGTTTCTCGTGTCAATTGTACCAGGTTCGCTCCCTCGTGGAGCCAACTGAATATTTTTCAAGAGATCCCTGATCTCAGTGAAAGTGAGATCGAGTTCCTAGTCCTATCGGAGACGGACGATAAAACGTAGGTACCGTGTTCAAGTTGAGCACGTAAAAGAACCATTGGCTGTTCAAAAATCGAGAAGAGCAGGCTGGAAAGCCCCTTACCGGACAAAATTCATTAAAAAAGATTTAAAAATAAAATTCCAACAAAAGTATCTTCACCATCTTCAAAGCAAAAATTTACATCGATCACACTCGCTGGTGCTACGGAGTTCGTGGCTGCAAATGAGATCGTCCTGTGTAAAAAGAGATCGGAGCACACATGGTTACTCACCAAAGTGCAATGATGATGGTCCTATCAATCAATCAATCTATCACCGCTAAACTAACTAGTTCCTAAAGATCTATTTCATTTCTTGTTCTCAAGACATCTCAGGTCAACCTTATCCCAGTTATCCCAAGATTCCGAGACTGTCGTAATCCAGTGGATACCCTCACACTGCAAGCTCAATGGAAATGAAGATGCTGACAGATTGGCTAAAGAGGCAGCATATGTGACTCAAGATGACAGACTGGCCAGCTATGAATAAACAAAAACCATCACCAGAGGGCACTACAAAATGGGAGAAAGAACACACAAAACACAACAAGGATGATGGATATTACAAACTGTCCATATGGGACCAGACAGCTATACTTCGCCTCCGGACGGGCCACAACAGAATGAGACACCACCTGTACACTAGATTCAAGATAGGCACCAACGACCTGTGCCTCTGTGGCTTGCGAGTATGACAACAGAACATATCCTACAGAACTGCCCCCAGTATGCAGACCTGAGAAGAAAGAGGTGGAACACTTACACCAGCGTCCAAGACAAACTGTATGGCATGGCTTACAATCTGAGGCAGACGACTGTTTTTATTAGAGCATCCGAAATCCCAATCTTCTTTTTATTCTTCCAACGCTCCATATCGACCACCACTCTGTATGACTGCATGTGATCAGAGCCTAAGAGCGATTGTACGTTGTGCCAGTTATGCGCCTACAAGTTGGCCAACATCCGATTTCTCCGATGCTTTTTTTTTTACTAGGATAGCTTCCATAGGTCCTACATCTGTCGCCTCTTACGACATGCCTTGTAGGTCGCATTGGTACTATTCTTTGCTTCCCTTGCGGACCCCGGCACCACACGGGCGAAATCTTAATCTAGTGAGACAGAAAAATAAGAAGAAGAAAATCTCAAGATATTGTAGCCAGCATATCTCAAGTTATTTATGTTATATCCATTTACCACTATTCCAGACATCTCATTTATTGATCTCAAAATGCTTCATTGTACACACACACACACACACACAGAGAGAGAGAGAGAGAGAGAGAACATATCTGGTGATAATACACATCCTTGTCTAACTTCATTTTTTTTCTTGAAAATTTTAAGAAGTTCTTCAACGTTTTTGATCTATCTGAATCCATTATATTCTTATCCCGCCGCTGTTTCGTGTGTGTGTGTGTGTATGTGTGTGTGTATGTGTCTGTGTGTGTATGCGTGCATGTGTGTAAGTATTGTTGCGTGTGTATGTGTGTTTGTTCTCTCCTGGGCAAATGTTCTTATAATTATCTGACTGCACATTACTGCAGACTAGTGTTAGTGGTAGTAGTAGTAGTTGTGGTAGTAGTAGTTGTGGTAGTAGTAGTAGTTGTAGTAGTAGGTGTAGTAGTAGTAGTTGTAGTAGTAGTAGTAGTTGTAGTAGTAGTGGTAGTAGTGCTACTCGTAGTAGTAGTAGTGTTATTATTATTAGTAGTAGTAGTAGTAGTAGTAGCATTAGTCGTAGTAGTAGTAGAGCTAATGGCTACAATAGTGGTAGTATTGCTAATTGTAGTAGTAGTAGTATTATTAGAGTTAGTAGTAGTAGTAGTTGTAGTAGTGCTATACAGTAGTATTGCTAGTGGTTACAGTAATGATAGTAGTGCTAGTAATGGTGCTAGTAGTAGTGCTTGTGGTCGTAGTAGTAGTAGTGCTAGTAGTAGTGTTATTGACAGCAGTAGTAGTAGTAGTAGCAGCAGCAGTAGTAGTGGCATAGTAGCAACAGCTGTAGAAGCAGTAGCAGTAGCAATGGCTGCAGCAATAGTAGTAGTAGTAGTAGCAGCAGCAGTAGTAGTAGCGGCAGCGGTAGTAATAGTAGTAATAGTGCTTCTGGATGTAGTAGTAGTAGTAATAGTAGTAGTAGTAGTAGTAGTAGTAGTAGTAATAGTAGCAGAACTAGTAGAAGTAGCATTAGTAATAGTTGTGCTGTAGTGTAGTAGTATTAGTCGTAGTAGTAGTAGTAGTGTTAGTGGATGTAGCAGTAGTAGTAGTAATAGTATTAGTAGTAGTAGTAGTGTGAGTGACTGTAGTAATAGCAGTAGTTCTGGTGGCTTACTTGTTAAACTATTCTTTGTGTCAGTATGTACTTTTTTTTTTTTTTTTCCGATCCAGAAGCACTTGAGCTTTTCAGCTCTTCGGCTCGGTGCCATGGACATCGTAACCCTTCGGTTCGGTGCCACGAACACCGTGAATCTGGGGAATCTGTGGCTTTTTCTGCCTGCCCACGGAATTGAACCCGTACACACAGAGGGCTAGTCACCCACAGTCCAACGCGCTACGAACACGCTGGGCACGCGGGCGTCAGTATGTACTTTGAGCCATAGAACGTGAGTACGTTGCACCAGTTCGGCGACTACAGACCAGCATATCCTGGTTCTGCGTGTGTTTTTTTCTCCAGGATCGTCTCCATGCATAGAATCAAAACAAAACATGACCTAGGGGAACCAGAGTCCCTTTAACCTTTGACCTCACAATCAACGTTTCTACATCTGCACCCCTGGGATGTGGGGTTGGATTATGCATTCTACAGGTCATCAGCAGACTACTAATTTTTACTTTCCCCCTTCCTAAGAGCGACTAGCTGATCCCAACTCTGCTGGATACAGAGCCAGAACACGCCTTGTAGACCGATCAAGACTCAACCAGGTACCAGAGAAGAACTGGGAAGTAAAGGAGACCGATGAATGTGATGTTGTCCATACCATTAGTCAAAGAAACACCTGTGTGTTGCCGGGGTCCTCAAGGAGCAAATAATAGTAGCACTGCGACCTACAAGGCATGTCATAAGAGGCGACCGAGGCAAGGACCTAGGGAAGCTACCCTAGTAAATAAAAAGCTTCGCTATTTGCACAACTGGCACAATGTACACTCGACAACAGATATATAGATAGATAGATATATAGATAAACAGACAGGCAGGCAGGCAGGCAGGCAGGCAGGCAGGCAGATAGATAGATAGATAGATAGATAGATAGATAGATAGATAGATAGATAGATAGATAGATAGATAGATAGATAGATAGATAGATAGATAGATAGATAGATAGATGATAGATAGAAAGCTGATGTACTATAGCATTAGAACTATTCTCATTTCAACCAGACATCACACTAGACGAACTATCTAATTTTCTTTACAGATATTTGAAAGGTTCACATCCGCCGCTGGGGTAGCTGGGGGACACCTCTGATACCATCTCGGAATTATTTACGCTGTTTCACGAGTAAAAACCTAGAGATCATTTCATTATGACTGGGACACCTCTGAAAGAGTAAGTACTTAATGTCGCCATTGTCATCATCATCAAGTAGCTTGTCTATTCCGGAATTTGGCTCCAATGACAGCAGTCCTGAAAAACTCTCTATTCTGTCTTGCACCCATCGTCTTCTAGGTCCTCCTCTCATTCTGCTTCCAGGCATCATTCCCTCCGAAATTATCTTCTTTATGTACTCAGGTCCTGTGATGTGTTAGAAATATTTAATTTTCTTGTTTTTATGTTCTTTGATAGCCAACTCTCTTTAATACCAAGCTGTTGCAGAACAGAAGCATTTGTTCTTTTATACCATTGGTCGTCATTGCACGTAAAATATATACGTTCATCGTCATTAGATGTGGTCTCCGCAGCGACTGTTTGCTTGAGAGATTGATTGATTGATTGATTGATAGGACCATCATCATTACACTTCGGTGAATAACCATGTGTGCTCCGATCTATTTTTTATACAGAAAGATCGCAGCGGCAGTGCACGAACTTCGTAGCGCAAGCGAGGATCAACGATGTAATTTGAATATGATGACAATTTTTGTAGGAATTTTATTTTAATCCATTTAATGAAATTTTGCCCAGGCTGAGGCTTTTCAGCCTTCTATTATAGATTTTCAAGTGCCAATGGTACTTTTACATGTTTAAAGCTTAAACATGGATATCATAATGTTGGGAGAAAGATTGTTTTGTACAATGCTCTGTTGGTGTTCATGGCGATATGTTTGCATTCAAATTGGTGCTATTTGACTTATATAATTTGATTTGTTGATTGCATCAGTGTTGATTTCTTAGTTTTTCTTCCATACGCTGAAAAAGTTCAGATTTATATATTTTTTTTTCGATCCAGAAGCCTGGCTTTCAGCTCTTCGACCGTGCCATGGACATAGTAACCTTCGGTTCGGTGCCACGAACACCGGAATCTGGGAACCTGTCGCTTTTCTGCCAGTCCGCGAGTGAATCCGCACACAGGGACTAGTCACCACGTCAACGGCTACGACACGCTGGGCAGGCGGCTGATTTATATAAAGTCTTGGTACTGATTCTATACATCAGAGTAGATACCAGTCTCTACAACTTAACCACCCAATTTCAGAATGCACTGATCTCGTTCGGGCACACGGTGTCGATGGCAATAAGAGCAAACAGGCTGGCTGAATTTGCCACCATAACAGGAGTCAGTCAATGGATGACCACCATAACAGAGAGTCAGTCAATGGATAGAGCCACCATAACAGGGAGTCAGTCAATGGATAGAGCCACCATAACAGGGAGTCAGTCAATGGATAGAGCCACCATAACAGGGAGTCAGTCAATGGATAGAGCCACCATAACAGGGAGTCAGTCAATGGATAGAGCCACCATAACAGGGAGTCAGTCAATAGATAGAGCCACCATAACAGGGAGTCAGTCAATGGATAGAGCCACCATAACAGGGAGTCAGTCAATGGATAGAGCCACCATAACAGGGAGTCAGTCAATGGATAGAGCCATCATAACAGGGAGTCAGTCAATGGATAGAGCCACCATAACAGGGAGTCAGTCAATGGATAGAGCCACCATAACAGGGAGTCAGTCAATGGATAGAGCCACCATAACAGGGAGTCAGTCAATGGATAGAGCCACCATAACAGGGAGTCAGTCAATGGATAGAGCCATCATAACAGGGAGTCAGTCAATGGATAGAGCCACCATAACAGAGAGTCAGTCAATGGATAGAGCCACCATAACAGGGAGTCAGTCAATGGATAGAGTCACCATAACAGGGAGTCAGTCAATGGATAGAGTCACCATAACAGGGAGTCAGTCAATGGATAGAGCCACCCTAACAGGGAGTCAGTCAATGGATAGAGCCATCATAACAGGGCGTCAGTCAATGGATAGAGCCACCATAACAGGGAGTCAGTCAATGGATAGAGCCACCATAATAGGGAGTCAGTCAATGGATAGAGCCACCATAACAGGGAGTCAGTCAATGGATAGAGCCACCATAACAGGGAGTCAGTCAATGGATAGAGCCACCATAACAGGGAGTCAGTCAATGGATAGAGCCACCATAACAGGGAGTCAGTCAATGGATAGAGCCACCATAACAGGGAGTCAGTCAATGGATAGAGCCACCATAACAGGGAGTCAGTCAATGGATAGAGCCACCATAACAGGGAGTCAGTCAATGGATAGAGTTGACATTCGAAACGCCATCATAGAATGTGGCCACAAAGAGAATTTTCATTTAAACCAATCCCCGCCAACTGCCTAGATTGAGAGAGCTTGGATTGAAGATTGGAGTGGCCAGAAAAGAACAGCACAACGGGTATATAAGTAGGCCTATCCATGGCCTCCGATAACATACGGCCGGCGGGTTCAGATAACAATTCTAGGAAATAAGACCACAACCGTCACGTGACCTCGCGTTCCAGTATTGTTGTATAAAGACTAATTCATTTTTAAATAAAACCAACACAACATGCTAAATCAAGGTTATATTATGCAACAAGTTAAGTTTAACAATAAGGAATATTAGTATTATTATTATTTTTCATCAATAAATAACCATTGTCTCAGAAAGCAGAGTAAAATTGCAAATAAAAGCATATAGTGTTCTATCAAACATATACAAAAACCAGCCCTAATTAAACAGGGATTTCAAATGATTTCCGTCTAGCTATTGCCTTATATTGCAGGACACGGTCATCGTCAATATCAAACTGAAATCAGTTGCTGAATGTTGAAACGAACGAGCTTTGACATATCAGAGATGAAGCACTATTGACATCCAGTAGATCGAAGCAGCTATTGACATGTGTCAGGGTGAATGATCATCACATCAAGCAGCTATGACCATGTCAGAGACAAATGCATATGACCCTCAATAAAGCTTGTATCATTCAAATTGAATCACATGACATGTCCAGGACGAAGCAGCTATGATCATGTCAGATCACAGTAACATTCGAATTGTCCTATGAGTCATGTCAGGAGATCGAAACAGCTATGATCATGTCCAGAAATGAAAGCTATGATCATGTCAAGGAATCAAGAGTGACATGTCAGAGACAAATGATATGACATGCCAGAAATTAACTTGATCATTCAAGGAGATCAAAGAGCTATGACAAATGATTCAGAATAATTACTTGTCTTCAATGTGAGTCAAGTGCAGCAAAATGATATTCAGAATAAATAACTTGTATTCTAGAGTTGAATCAAGGTGCAGATCAAAATGATATTCATCACATAATTAACTTGTTCTTCTAATTGTAGTCAAGGTGGCGACAAAATGATATTCATCAAAATCGGACTAAATAAAATGAACTTCTATGTGAGCAGCTGGCTACATATTGTTGTGGCTAACTACATCATTTTTTTGAAAAATCATGGTTGGGTTATAATTTAATTTATAAAATAATAAATACATATTACAAATTATTTTTAGTGAAGCCTGGCCCCACTGGCCGTTAATGACGAGCCGTCACTGATTCCTATATTGTACTAGTGTTACCCCCATTATGCAGAAGATGTACACGCTTGATGCTATGTCTACACAATCGATACATCTGTTGGTTTAAATCAAATTCTATATATGTCTTAATGAAGCCAATAGACGTCCTTTTCATAAGAACACTGCCGATACAAGAAGCACAAATCAATACAAACATGTCATGAAGATAGTCTAGGGGGAATATATGGATTTGAAAAGTGACCACAGTCAGAGCTAAAAAAATACAAGAAATATATTATATCAAAACTGATTTCTCCTTCTTTTATTTGCCGTCACAATGTTAACAGGATGTTGTCAACTGTCCATGTCGGTTTTAAAAATCTTGAACTGTTCTAGTGGATTATGTGATAGTCGCTCTTGTGGTGCCGGGGCGCGCAAGGGGAGCAAAGAATAATACCAATGCGACCTAAAGGCATGTTGTAAGAGGCGACTGATGTAGGAACTAGGGAAGATACCCTAGTAAATAAATAACATCGCAGAAATCGGATGTGCTGGTTTACTTGTAACTGACACAACGTACAATCGCTCTTAGGCTCAGATCACATACAAATCACACAGTGTGGTTAAAGAGTGGTCAATATGAAGCGTTGGAAGAAGAATAAGTGTGACAGCTATTTTAGCTTTTTTTTAAACAGGATTCTGCAATGCCATCTAACCACATTTCTTTCGTTGTATTTCTCTCTGTTTCTTTCCTGATGTTCTGATGAAAAATGATTAAAACAATGATCAGACAAACTATACACATTAAACCTCCTTTTCATAAGAACAATGCCGACACTAGAAGCACGAAAATCAATAAAAACATGGCCATGAAGATAGTCTAGATAAAAAAAACTATCGATCTGACAAGTGACCACAGTCAAAGCTAAAATAGAAGAAAAATACTACATCTAAACTGATTTCTTCGTCTTTTATTTATCGTTAAACTGTTACCTGGTTTTGTTCAGTGTCGTAGTTTTCTGATTTGCTCTTGTGCTGTTCTAGTGAATTGTGTGATAGCTATTTTGCATTTTTAAAACAGGATTCGGGCTATGTTATCTAATATTATCGATATAAAAGAAGACTGCAGTAAAACTATGTAGCAATGTCGATATAAGGAAGACTGCAGTAAAACTATGTAGCAATGTCGATATAAAGGAAGACTGCAGCAAAACTATGTAGCAATGGCGAAACACGTATAAACAAAGTACTGTAGTTTTACAAAATATAAAAACAATAACAATGCACTGCAACGTTTCGATCAAAAGGTCTTTATCGAGCAAAGGATATAACAGAAGTAAAGAAATTCACTTCTTTACACGGCACAGAACATGTAGAATCCGACAATAAATTTCTAACGGTGCTAAAATTAAAATCTGTGACTTCTTCTTCTGCATTCTCACTAGATTGGGATTTTGGATTCTCTAATAAAGGCACCGTCTGCCTCAGATTATCAGCCCCACCATACAGTTTGTCTTGAACGCTAGTGTAAGTGGGTCACCTCTTTCTTCTCAAGTCTGCATACTGGGGACAGTTCTGTAGGATATAATTCCTATGATTTCTGTTTCCCCGTTTGTGCCGACCTTTTCCCGCAGTAAGTTTTGGCCACCCTCGTGATGGTAGATCTGACATTCTTACTGCGTGGCTAAATCTCCGAGGCAGATTGGCGACCGTAGAATCCGTTATCTCATTCCTCATTGTGAGGGTCGTTGCACCATGTTATGCGCCTTACGGCCTGGTGCATCCGTTTTCTGCAAGCATTTGTTTCGGGTTAGCATTCCCTAGCGGCCACATGCATCCGATTTCAACAAACCTCATTAGTCGCCTCTTATGACATGCATGGCAGGTAACAGTGATTTGGGCAACGGTAACCACTCGGGCGAAAATCTGTGACTAAAAACAAATATATGTAGTGTGCTGTGTACGAAGTGAATTTCTTCACTTTTGTTGTATCCATGGCTTGATAAAGGCCTTTTGGTCGAAACGTTACTGTGTATTGTTATTGTTTATGTATTTTGTAACACTACAGTACTTTGTTTTTACATGTTTCGCCTCTGCCATCTAACCATATTTTTTACATGGTATTCCTCTCGCCTTCTTTCCTGATGTTCCGATGAAAACGGTTTGTACATTGATCAGACAAACTAACCATAAATTGTCCTTTGTCTATTAAAAAAAAAATTTAGTCTAGGAATCATCATCACTGCACGTCGAAACAACTAGTTCATAAGTGCTCTAATCTCCGCCTCAGTATGTCTCTCAATTTAGTTTAGTTGTCCGATCATCATCACTGCACGTCGAAACAACTAGTTCATAAGTGCTCTAATCTCCGCCTCAGTATGTCTCTCAATTTAGTTTAGTTGTCCGATCATCATCACTGACGTCGAAACAACTAGTTCATAAGTGCTCTGAATCTCCTCCTCAGTATGTCTCTCAAATTGTTTAGTTGTCCGATCATCATCACTGAACGTCGAACCAACTAGTTCATAAGTGCTCTAATTCCGCCTCAGTATGT
The DNA here is from genome assembly GCA_020796225.1 of Arion vulgaris. Classification (NCBI taxonomy): domain Eukaryota; kingdom Metazoa; phylum Mollusca; class Gastropoda; order Stylommatophora; family Arionidae; genus Arion; species Arion vulgaris. The sequence continues at coordinate 14,216,387 of CM036761.1, forward strand.
CTCTCAATTTAGTTTAGTTGTTGAATCATCATCACTGCACGTCGAAACAACTAGTTCATAAGTGCTCCGATCTCCTCCTCAGTATGTCTCTCAATTTAGTTTAGTTGTTGAATCATCATCACTGCACGTCGAAACAACTAGTTCATAAGTGCTCTAATCTCCGCCTCAGTATGTTTCTCAATTTAGTTTAGTTGTCCGATCATCATCACTGCACGTCGAAACAACTAGTTCATAAGTGCTCCGATCTCCTCCTCAGTATGTTTCTCAATTTAGTTTAGTTGTCCGATCATCATCACTGCACGTCGAAACAACTAGTTCATAAGTGCTCCGATCTCCTCCTCAGTATGTTTCTCCGTCTAGTTTAGTTTTGGATCATCATCACTGCTCATTGAACCGATTAGTCTATAAGTGCTCGATCTCCCTTCAGTATGTTTCTCAGCGTGTGGCGACAAACGACCCCGGTTCTTTGTTGGTTTACTATTCTTCTTTGGCTACCAGCATATTGTTCTTGTCTAGCTACACAACACTTGACCTGGAATTCTTGCAGTCTGGTTAGTATTGTAGATTCACCACTTTTACTTGAATCATTTATATATCCTCTCTCCGTTAGGTAAGTTATAATATCAGCCTAGTCCTTTGCTTGCCAGCTATTTACAGCAGCCATACTTGCAAGCCTATCGGCACGTTCATTGCCCCTTACACCTGCATCCCCTGACACAAAACTAAATCGTCTGTAAAAAAAACAAAGGCAAGAAAATGTTGGAAGTTGTGCAAATATGCATATATATCTTTTTGTTGAAATTAAAGAAAAATTGCTAATGATGAGAGGAAAATTAAGCTGTTAAAGTTGGGTGTGTTATTGTGTATCTGTGATATGCTTTTGGTTGAGTAATTATGATATCTTTTCATTATAGTAATTATAGTATAATATAGCCCAATTATAGCCCAAAATAGCAAAAATCGAAGAAAATTGGCTGATGCTAAAAATAAGAGTGAGAAAATTGTAGTATTTTGGACATATAAAGAGACAGTAAAGATTGGTAGAAGACCATTATGGAAGGAGGGTATCCTGACTAAGAAAGAAGAAGGGGGAGGAGGAACACGGAGAAGAGAGATTCAGGATGTAACTAGCTCGTCTGTTGCCGGGACTCTCAAGGGGAGCAAAGAATAGTAACACCGTGACTTATAAGGCATGTCGTAAGAGGCGACTGAGGTAGGGACTTAGGGAATATACCGTAGTAAATAAAAAGCGTCCCAGAAATCGGATGTGCTGGCCTACTTGTAGGCGCATAACTGGCACAACGTACAATCGCTCTTAGGCTCAGATCACATAAAATCACAAAGAGTGGTTTAACAAGTGGTCGATATGGAAGAATAAGATGACTAGCTAGAACAAAAAAACAGAGAGTTGTGGAAGAACATGATAACATGCTAGCACGGTACTTGATGATGATGATCCCAGACAATTTCCTCCTATCTAACTATCTGAATATTCTCTTAACCCCTGGAGCCCAAATTTCCCATTTTTTTATTTCAACGTAACTAGTTTATTCCCACAATTCCTTCCTTTGCGTTCCCGTATTCCCACAATTCCTTCCTTTGCGTTCCCGTATTCACACAATTCCTTCCTTTGCGTTCCCGTATTCCCACAATTCCTTCCTTTGCGTTCCCGTATTCCCACAATTCCTTCCTTTGCGTTCCCGTATTCACACAATTCCTTCCTTTGCGTTCCCGTATTCCCACAATTCCTTCCTTTGCGTTCCCGTATTCCCACAATTCCTTCCTTTGCGTTCCCGTATTCCCACAATTCCTTCCTTTGCGTTCCCATTCCCCAATTCCTTCCTTTGCGTTCCTATTCCCACAATTCCTTCCTTTGCGTTCCGTATTCCACAATTCCTTCCTTTGCGTTCCCGTATTCACACAATTCCTTCCTTTGCGTTCCCGTATTCCCACAATTCCTTCCTTGCGCCCGTATTCACACAATTCCTTCCTTGCGTTCCGTATTCCCACAATTCTCCTTTGCATTCCCGTATTCCCACAATTCCTTCCTTTGCGTTCCCGTATTCCCACAATTCATCCCACTGATACTATGACCCAGCAATGCCAACTGTTTCGACCATCTCCATCCCACTCGACAAATAACAGAAATTAAAATGCCATCACCATTCTCTATATTCTGTGTCCTGTACAATTTTCTGTTCAATAAATTGTTTACATTTTCCATTTCATTTTTCTAGAAAAATATTACTTTTTATCATAGCGTCAAAGATATCATTACTTCTGCTGTGTCTTCAAATTACTGCTTGCTTTATGCCACATAAGTCAGCCAACCTCATTTCACACCCATTGTCCTCAGTTGATATTGAGTACATCAGCGCTATGATACGGTCTACTGTCCACAGTTAGTTAGTTAACTAGTTAGGTCGTTAGTTAACTAGTTAGGTCGTTAGTTAACTAGTTAGGTCGTTAGTTAACTAGTTAGGTCGTTAGTTAACTAGTTAGGTCGTTAGCTAGCAAGCTAGCGTAGTTAGGTCGTTAGCTACAGCTGCATCTAGGTCGTTAGCAGTAAGCTAACGTAGTTTGATCGTTAGCTAGTAAGCTAGTTAGTTAGCTAGTAAGCTAGTTAGTTAGCTATAGCTAGTTGGGCTAGTAAGCTAGTTAGTTAGCTAGTAAGCTAGTTAGTTAGCTAGTAAGCTAGTTAGTAAGCTAGTAAGCTAGTTAGCTAATTAGCTAGTAAGTTAGTTAGCTAGCTAGCTAGCTAGCTAGTAAGCTAGTTAGTTAGCTAGTTAGCTAGTTAGTTAGTTAGCTAGTAAGTTAGCTAGTTAGTTAGTTAGCTAGTAAGATAGTTATTAGTTAGCTAGTAAGATAGTTAGTTAGTTAGCTAGTAGTTAGCTAGAGTAGTTAGCTAGTAAGATAGTTAGTTAGTTAGCTAGTAAGATAGTTAGTTAGTTAGTTAGCTAGTAAGATAGTTAGTTAGCTAGTAAGCTAGTTAGGTCGCTAGCTAATAAACTAGTAAGCATATTTATGTTTTATGTAAGCAGATCTTCAATGTATGTAAGACCTTGATTAAATTATGACAGTCTTATATCCACCCACCACCCCTACCAAGAAATGTTTGAAAAATCAGATAATGCAATAACCAGTTCAACTTTGCTAACATCCTAGTAAACCCTCTCCCCTCCTCTAATCTATGGAATCTCCGCCGCTTCCAGTCATCCACAACCTACTTTCACTTCTTGAAACTCTGACAACCAGAAACAAATAATTGTACCTTCTTGTAAAACACTTGACTGCTCTGTTCTCTTTTCTACAGAATTATTCCATATTGTAAACACAAATTTTGTTCAACCAGGCGATACAGACACAGACACAGACACAATATAAGTAATATTGAAGTCAAACAAGAACAATTATTTTAACAACACAAAATGCAAGCAAATTTCTGTATTTGAACAAAATAGATGAGAATTATATCTTTACTTCACAAACAACAAGAGATCTTTATATTTTTTTATATAATTATCGGAGATAACAACAAAACTGTTGTGTAAAGAATATAAGAACAAAATGAAGGCAACATTTTCTGTTGAGATTGTTTTTCGAACTCTCAAGTTGTGTATCATTTACGTTGAATATCTGTTAAAATTGTGTATCATTTACGTTGAATATCTGTTTAAAATTGTGTATCATTTACGTTGAATATCTGTTTAAAATTGTGTATGATTTACGTTGAATATCTGTTAAAATTGTGTATCATTTACGTCGAATATCTGTTAAAATTGTGTATCATTTACGTTGAATATCTGTTTAAAATTGTGTATCATTTACGTTGAATATCTGTTTAAAATTGTGTATCATTTACGTTGAATATCTGTTTAAAATTGCTCAGATCGCATACTTCTTACTGTTCGAACATTCCATATCGACCACTTCTCAACCATTCTGTGTGATGTGTATGTGATCTGAGCCTAAGAACGATTGTACGTTGTGCCATTTATGCGTCTACAAGTAGGCCAGCAAATCCGATTTCTGCGCTGTTTTTATTTACTAAGGTAGCATCCCTCGTCCTACATCAATCGCCTCTTACGACATGCATTGTAGGTTGCAGTGGTACTATTATTTGCTTCCTTGCGGCCCGGCACCACACGTGCGAGATCGCATACTAGCCATCGCGTCTAATATTGTACATCTGACTGATTTTTTGCGAGATAATTTTCTTTCATTATCGCTATTCAGGCAAGTCTTACTCCGACTTCAGAGGTACCTGTAATTTAGATAACAAAGTAAAGGATCACCGTTTCCTGTAGTCTAACCACGTACCGTGTGCATACCATCAATTCATCACCCAAATTGGCATCGAACTCCGGAATTTTCTCTGCACGTTGTGCCACTATCGCAAAGTGTTATCCACTGCACTATCGGCGTCTTCATTGTTGTTATTTTATCGCAAGTTTCTTTTCAAATTACTAGTACCTTCTTCGTGGACGACCAAGACAAAGGTGGCAGCAGGATATCAAAGAAACATTGAACATGACGATGGAGGAGGCAGGAGACGAAGCCGTCCTAAACATACTAGAAGTTTTCTTGAGGAACTGAAGGGTGCTCGACTATTCTGGGAGACCATACAGAAAAACAGTAAGATACCGGGAAAAGTGACAAACAACTATTGAGACCCTATGCTTCACGAGGAGCGGAGAGGAATACGTCAAGCCAAGTCTGGAGGAGGCGGGAGAACTTGCTAGAGACAGAGTTTTTCATGCGGACTGTGATGAAAACGGCGTTTCGCAAGGGACATGTTACTTCTTGATTACCGACAAGAGTCCCAAGGCGAAGGATTGGCTTCATTGCAACGGGTTTTCCCACATGGCTCCACACATGTCGGCAGAGAGCATTACACAAAGCACGAACTCCGTAGCTCCTTCGCTTTCTATCTCTATCTCTCGCGATCGTTCTTTTTTGGCCATGTTTATCATTCTTATTGTGATATGTACACAGCATTTGCCAAGAACGCAGTTTTACGTCACAACGTTCAGTACCATTTGGAGTTCTAGTGCTTATCCTTCGGTGAAGTGTTCGATTTCAACCAGCGTTTACTGGGTTCGCTTTCCGTTAACCTTTTGCTGTCCCCAGCTAACCTGCAAGGCAGCAGGTTGCTATTTTCTTTAAGGGTAGCGACCCTTAGACGACCTATCCTCCCGGGCTGTTGAGCATCATCTGCCCAGAAAACCTGTCTTTTCTGGACTACTTGGTTTTCCTGCCGTCCAGTTTTGTGTACGGTTTACTCCGCTAGCATTGATTGTCCTCAATCAAACTACAAGGCAGCAGTAGTTCCCTGCGAGCGGAAAAAGCGCATTGGATTCAACCGTAGCTCCTTCAACACTTCTAGAGATCTCATGACAAATTTCACGTATGTCTCGGTCCAGATCTGAACTCACAACCTTCAGTACGATAGACAAACGATTTAACCACACAGCCATTGAGACCCTGACTTGATTACCTGCTTCAAGAAAGTGTCCCATCTTCTCTCGTCTCATTACGTGTTACATCAAGACAGATTGATCTGAGATGATCTACTACTCAAGGTGTAGATAGAATTCTAAACAAGTAATAGATTCATGGGTAAGGATTCTTCTTGTCTCTGTCTGTCATTGATTCCGTCGCTAAGTTTCTATTCTTCTCTCAGACAAATGCTAGAGCTGGCACATTCTGATTCTAAAGACGATTTCAAGTAAATATTCATTTTCATTCTGATTTTCTCTCACTTTTTTTTTCTCTCTCTCTTTAATTCACGCCTCTCTCTCTCTCTCTCTCTCTCTCTCTCTCTCTCTCTCTCTCGCTCTCTCCTTCGTTCGCTCCTTCAAGCTCTGTTTTTTTGCGCTGTTTGGTGCCATCTCATTCTCGTTTTCTCACATTCTCTCCATTTTGCTCTATCAAGCTATATCTCTTATGTTCTCTTTTTCTCGATCGTTCTCTCTGTTTCGTTTGTTCTCTCACGCTCTCTCTAGCTCGCTCCTTCAAGCTCTATCTCGCTCTCTCTCTCTCTTTATCTCGTTTCTCTATCTCGTTCGCTCTCTATCTCGTTCGCTCTATCTTTGCTCATCTCTTGCTCTCTATCTCGTTTGCTCTCTATCTCGTTCGCTTCTCTATCTCGTTTGCTCTCTATCTCGTCTTCTCTCCGCCTCTCATCTCGTTCCTCTTTCCTTCTCTTATCTCAGTTTGCCTCTATCTCTTTGCTCTCATCTCGTTTGATCTCTATCTCGTTCTCTCACGCCTCCATCTCGTTCCTCTTTCCCTCTTTCCAGTTCCCTCCTTCAGCTCTACACCCTTCACTCTATATCTCTATCTCGTTCTAGCTTGCTCTCTCTCTCTCTTCTCTCTCTCGTTCACTGTCTCTCTTGTTCGCACCACCATCAAACTCTATTTTGTTCGTTCTCTGATGCCTCTCTTTCCTTTCTAGTTCGCTCCTTCAAGCTCTCTCGCGTCCTTTTTCGCTTTCTTCCTCTCCCGAGCTTCCTCTGGTTCTTCCCGTCTCTCTCTCTCTTTCTCTCTTTCTCTCGTCCTATATATATATCTCATTACAGCGAACGATCTAGGAAACTTATATTTGATATTACACAAAATGAAATTACGCTAAAAAAACCGTTTTTGCAACGTCAACAAAATGCCCTTCCTATAAATAACTGCTCAAATAATATATTAATAAAAGAATAACAGTGTTCCACGTGATATCACAAGAATGACATGTATACACAATTAATATCAATGATTGAAGAGATTATTTTACAAAATCTGACAACTGAATTATTTTACAAAATCTGACAACTGAATTATTTTACAAAATCTGACAACTGAATTATTTTACAAAATCTGACAACTGAATTATTTTACAAAATCTGACAACTGAATTATTTTACAAAATCTAACAACTGAATTATTTTACAAAATCTGACAACTGAATTATTTTACAAAATCTGACAACTGAATTATTTTACAAATCTGACAACTGAATTATTTTACAAATCGACAACTGAATTATTTTACAAAATCTAACAACTGAATTATTTTACAAAATCTGACAACTGAATTATTTTACAAAATCTGACAACTGAATTATTTTACAAAATCTGACAACTGAATTATTTTACAAAATCTGACAACTGAATTATTTTACAAAATCTGACAACTGAATTATTTTACAAAATCTGACAACTGAATTATTTTACAAAATCTACAACTGAATTATTTACAAAATCTGACAACTGAATTATTTTACAAAATCTGACAACTGAATTATTTTACAAAATCTGACAACTGAATTATTTTACAAAATCTGACAACTGAATTATTTTCAAGTGATCTAACAATAATTTAATTATAATATTCGTCGTCTTACTTTTCTCTAATTCTGTTTTACCTCACAACGTCAGGATAACGTAAGGATAACGTCAGGATAACGTCAGGATAACGTCAGGATAACGTCAGGACAACGTCAGGACAACGTCAGGATAACAAGAGTTTTTTTTTTTTTAACCGATCCAGAAGCATGAGCTGAAAGCTCTTCGGCTCGGTGTCATGGCCATCGTAACCCTTCGGCTCGGTGCCACGAACACCGTAAATCTGGGGAACCTGTAGCTTTTCTGCCAGTCCGCGGAGTTGAACCCGCACTTACAGAGTACTTGTCACCCGTAGTCCAACGCGCTACGAACACGCTGGGCATTCGGGCACGAAGAGATTTACAGAACGGGCTTTTGTGTGCACTTCATAAACAATGTTTATCGTCGCCTCTGTTATCTCTGAGGTCCACCTTTAATATATAGGTATTTTTGCTTTGTTTCCACTATATCTAAGTAAATTGCTCTTTGAGGCGCACTGTCTGTTGGTAATCTGCTTATGTGACTGAACCATTGAATTTGTTGTTTCTTGATGAAGTTCAGTACTGATGTTGTACCCAAAAATTAAAAAATCTCACTTTAAAGAACCAATTCTGGAGTTATTACTGTATCCATGGGGTCCATAGGTTACGGCAAGGAAGGAGGAGAGTGCTTCCAACCACTGATTCGTGGAAAATAATTTTAAATTTTTCTAAAATAGCTAATTAGTTTTCTTCTTATCAGCGCCCTAATTTTACATGATAGTTGTTAGTATGTGACTGAGTGTTGCTAACTAACTGCGGTTTAACGCATTTATAAGAAGTTTGTATTTCTATACACAGCGACCGCAATCAAAATCTGATCTAAATCTAAACTTCTCGATTTACGCGTAGTAAACAATCAACACAATTTTACTTCAATTCATATTTTATCTTATTTAGTATTTTATAAAATAACTACACGTGAATTGCGCTGTATGAAGAAAAAGAAACAACAACATCAGAAGAAGACATAGTCACCAGCATCAGCATAAGAAGAAAGTTGGCACAGAACCTTGCTTGAATTACATTGAGAAAAAAGAATGAAGTGGTTTGGCCACTTAATAAAAATAGAACCAAGCTCCACAGTATACAGAGTCTTCTACAACAGAACATCGGGAAAGAAGGCGAGAGAAAGATCACGAAAAAGATGGTTAGATGGCGTAGCAGAATCTTGTTAAAGAGCAAAAATAATAACCATACAAACCACTAGAACAGCGCACGACAAAAACAGAAAACCCCGACACTGGGCAACAACCCGGTAACAGTGTAACGACAAAAGAATAAGAAGTATTTCGTCTTTTGTTTGTGTTGTCTTGATAAAGACCTATGGTCAAAACGTCGATTGTTGTTTCTTTTTATATTTGATTATATCATTTTTTTCTCTTGCTTTTGTAAAACTGGCGTATACTTGTCTTTTCGTGTTACGATCTCTTTCATATGTTTGAAGATCTCAGTGTCAGAGCATGAACTCCGTAGCACCATCAAAGGTTTCTGATGTACGTTTTAAGATGATAACAATTTGTAGAATTGCATATTAATTCTTAATGATTTCTAAACAGGCATCATCTCTCCAGCCTTCTGTTATACATTATATGAATGCCCGCCCGAGTGGTTACCGGGGCCCAAATATAGGGTGTAAAGAATAGAACCACTGTTACCTGTCACGCATGTCGTAAGAGGCGACTAAGGAGGTTTGGCTGAAATCGGATGCACATGTCCTAAACGTGTAGAAGTCTATGCGTTTAGGGCCTACCAAACCAATGTGCAACGTATACACGTTCTTGACAAAGATCAAACATATCACAAAGAGTGATTAAAATTGATCGTAAAGAATGAAAGCAAAGAAGAAGAAGATATAAATGCCAATGGTACTTTTACTTTCTTAAATTACTGCATGATATGGGATCTCTGTGGCTAAGTGCTTAAGCCCTTGCCTTGACATGATATGGGATCTCTGTGGCTAAGTGCTTAAGCCATTGCCTTGACATGATATGGGATCTCTGTGGCTAAGTGCTTAAGCCCTTGCCTTGACATGATATGGGATCTCTGTGGCTAAGTGCTTAAGCCCTTGCCTTGACATGATATGGGATCTCTGTGGCTAAGTGCTTAAACCCTTGCCTTGACATGATATGGGATCTCTGTGGCTAAGTGCTTAAGCCCTTGCCTTGCGAGTTAAAGTCGTGGGTTCGAATTCAGACCACACCGTTCTGTTCACGAGTGCATTTTTTCCAGAAATCCCTAGGATTGTTGCTGGAGCTACAGAGTTCGTACTTTGTGCTATACTCTCGGCAGGTTGTGTGTCATTTCTGCGGAGAGGGTCCGAGCCATATGGGTAAAACCCGGTGCAATGAAGTCAATCCTTCGGCTATAACTACATGATACGTCTCCTGATTTTGATTCTCGTACACCTTCTTCTGACTAAGACATAAGAAAGAAAGATTACAACATGTGAAATGATATGTCTACGAAAAGCTGTCAACGTTACAAGGCGAGATAGAGTGAGAAATGAGAATATCAGAAGCATCGTTGGTACTATACCATGCATACAGTACACCGAGAAGCAAAGAATCAAGTGGTTCGGCTATCTAATGAGAATGGAACCACATTTACTACCATCACGTGCCTATAATAATCGACACTCAGGCGCAGAGCACGAGGCAGGCCAAGAACACGATGGATAGATAACATCTCAGAGTCCTGCGAAAGCATGGACTGACAACGTCAAGCGCAACACACCTGACACAAGATAGAAACTAACTCTCCCCACGTCGCTTCACGGCAAATGTGGTAAGATAAGAGATAAGAGAGACCTTCTTTAAACTCAGACTTAGTCATAGCTCCTATATATGGCGCATTCCACTGGTTTTTTTTATCGTGAATACTTACTTTCCTTATCATAATTGCCCCTTCCATTCAAGCGAGCTTGACATCTGATGTATCATTCACTAATGAAGAAGACACGTCAAGTCATGACTCAGATTGCACATCATTTGATGACGTCATTAGAAACATTTTGAATCAAAACTATGACCGAGCAGAATGGAACAGACGAGAGAAACCACTACAAAAGTCGAGACACAGAAAACATCATTATCTATACACATTTAACATCTTTTGGAGAGAGCCCAGCACCCAAATAGCTGCATAGAATGTCGGGATTTCCAATGTAATAATCAATATCTAATTTAACGATGCACCGTTATTGATCCGCTTCATTTCATAATCTATTTTTAAAAAAACAACGTTATCTTATGTAACATTCAGATAAGGGACGCAGTTCCCGAAGATTGTTACATCCAACGCTGCCATGACTATAAAATTATTTCATGGACCTCAGAAATAACAGAGGCAGTAAATGACACTATTTATGAAGCGCACACAAAAACCCGTTCTAGAAATCTCTTCTTATTCTGACGATGTGCAGACAAAACAAGATTTGAGAAATGAAACGTAGAAAGATCACTATAAAGATGTGAATGTAGAATATATGCAAATAGTTCTTTTAATATGTTGTATACATTCTCCTACTTTTAATATGTTGTATTTTATTTTTTTCCCGATCCAGAAGCACTTGAGCTTTTCAGCTCTTCGGCTCAGTGCCATGGACATCGTAACCCTTCGGTTCGGTGCCACGAACACCGTAAATCTGAGGAATCTGTGGCTTTTTCTGCCATCCCGCGGAATTGAACCCGCACACACAGAGGGATAGTCACCCGTAGTCCAACGCGCTACGAACACGCTGGGCAGAAGGGCTAATATGTTGTATAAATTCTCCTACTTTTTCTTTCTTTTTATCTTTTTCTTTCCTTCTTTCCTTTCTTCTGTTCCTTTCTTTCTTCGTTTTCTTTCTTGCTTCTCTGCGTTAGTTCTTATCAAGCAAGTAAACCATTCTTTGTGATTGATTGATTGATTGCCTGATTAATAGGACCATAATCATTACACTTCGATGAGTAGCCTTGTGTGCTCCGATCTCTTTTTTTACACAGGAAGATCTCATCGGCAGTGCACGAACTCCTTAGCACCGGCAAGGGTCCCCGGTGTAATTTTTTGAAGATGGTGAAGATTGTTTTCTAGGAATTTTATTTTAAAATCTTTTCTAATGAATTTTTGCCTGGACAGGGGCTTTCCAGCTTGCTCTTCTCGATTTTGAACTCCCAAGGGTTCTTTTACATGCTCACATCGAACACGGGACCAACGTTTTATTGTCTGTCTCAGATAGGACTAGGAACTTGATCTCATCTACACTGAGATCAGAGATCTCTAGAAAATATTCAGATGTGTTCATGAGGGAGTGAAACTGATACCTTCCTTTCTCATCACATGTCCGAAAAATGATGACTGACTCTTTCTTATATTGGTAATGACTAAATCTGGTCAGCAATGGCGGAATGCGGGAGGGCCATTCAGAGTCAGAATTGTTTGATTGTGAACACGACTTTGCTAGCGCATTTTCGCCATGTTTGATCGGGCATTTTCCGGTTTCGTTTGCTGAGCTACTGGGTTAGTGCTTGAGCAACGCTGTGAGCTATGAATGTTACATGGAATGCTTTTTGCTGTGTCAACCGTGCGTTTGTTGTGTGTATTCAGAAAATGGCGGACAGCGGTTATGACGAACAAGCTCAATCTGCCGTATGCAGTTAGCGAGTGCAGAAAGCTGGATCTTGTCATGATTGATGTTTCCTTCGACAAGAATTGCAATTCAAATGATGAACAGTTTTGTGTTGCTACATTAGTGACGGCCATATGCATTTTATGCGGTGCAGGTTTCTTATTGTGGCGGTACACGTCTGTTTCATTCTGGAATTAGTTCACACAGGAAACATTTCACAGTTGTTAGTATTTCGTGTGATTTTCATTGGCACAGGAACGGAGCAATTATGGGGTGACCCATTGCAGTGAAGTTGGAAACATTACTTATGAACTATGAACTATGAACTATATTGGTAATTAAGTTTTCTCTATGTCTTGACCTCATTCAACATCTTTTTCTTTTTTTGATCCAGAAGCACTTGAGCTTTCAGCTCTTCGGCTCGGTGCCATGGATATCGTAACCCTTCGGTTCGGTGCCACGAACACCGTAAATCTGGGGAACCTGTGGCTTTTTTGCCAGCCCACGGAATTGAACCCGCACTCACAGAGGGCTAGTCACCGCAGTCCAACGCGCTACGAACACGCTGGGCAGGTGGGCAACATTCAACACCCTAATATTAGTGATTTTAGCAGTCCATGGAATTCTCATCATTCTTCTGTAAAACCACATTTTTGTGAACCTCCAAAGATTTTTCGATTTGTTTGTTTATTGTATACGGAAAAAAAGTACTAGCAGAATAATAGCACTTGTGTAAAAGTACTAGCAGAATAATAAACACTTTGTAAAAAGTATCTAGAACATAATAAACACTTTGTGTAAAAAGTACTAGCAGAATAATAGACACTTGTGTAAAAAGTACTATAGTTCGTTCCAAAATTAGTGATCACACTAAGGTTTAATTTGTACGAAATCTATCTGATGGATACAAGTAATTTTTTGCATGCAGTCTTATATACCTCACGACGTTACGACTCCATGTTTAACTAATTGGTAGGTAGCTTAGTTGATGCAAACGTTTTTGTTATATAATTTTGCATAAGCACAACAAAATGATCATCAAAGTTTAGAACTTACAGTAATACACAAAATGGTGGCGAATGATTGCAAAGGCGTATTCCTATTACATATTATAAAAGAAAGGTCACATAGTGAACAAATGATACCTTCCACGTCTATAAATGAAAGTAAATGTTGCGTACATACGCCAATGACAGTCGGTAGGAAACATTGTGAACTGATTAATTCCACGGATTCCCGATTTTGACGGCACTGAATTGCACTTTGGAACACGGAAATGCTTAAATGAAAATTTCGACAAGTATACCAGATCAACATCGCGGTAAATTTAGTAATAACATATAATAAAATTCTTACAGAACTAAAGGTTTGGGTGGGCAAAAAATACTTTTGGAACGTTGTCACTGTTACCTATATAAAAATGCAAAAATCAATAATTTCTGTCAAGTGGATGATTTTATATCGGTCAGTAAAGATGATCACGAATTTTGGAACGAACTATAGCAGACTAATAGGTACTTGTGTAAAAAGTACTAGCAGACTAATAGGCACTTGTGTAAAAAGTACGTTGCAATAAACAAATAATAATTCTTTACTTCCATCTACAAGCTGTCGACAGAAGACTTTGAAGTGCATCAACTGTCGGCCATTTCTAATGGCGGTATGTGCTCTGGTGGTTGTAGAATGCGCATGTGTGCTAGCTGAGCTTATGATTGATCTTCAAGGAATCAAATGTAAGTATCAACAATATATCATCATCATCAGTGGCGGCGCGTGATCCTTTTTGTTGGGGGCCAGACTAAAATTTTCAGGAAAAATCATGGTTTTGGGTTAGGTTATATTTTAATTTATTAACTAATAAATACACGTTACACATTATTTTTGGTGGGGCCCGGCCCCCCTGACCATTAATGACGAGCCGCCACTGATCATCATCATCATGAAGTAGCTTGTCATGAACAGAACTTTACTACCCTTCCTTCTGAATTTTCTATTTCATAGGCCAAATGTCTCGCTTCTTCAGCCGTCATGCTCTTCTTCGTTTTCATCTTTTTTTTCTTGAAAGCTCCATACCGACCACTTGTTAACCAATCTTTATGAGTTGTATGTGATGTGAGCCTAAAAGCGAGTGTATGGTCTAACAGTTATGCGCCTACAAGTAGGCCAGCATATCCGATTTCTGCAACACTATTTACGAGTATTTACTGGGGTAGCTTCCCTAGGCCCCTACCTCAGTCACCTCTTACGACATGCATTGTAGGTCGCAGTGTTAAAATTCTTTGCTCCCCTTGAGAGCTCCGGGTAAATACGGGCGATCCGTCATGCTCAGATCACCAGACAGACTCTGAATCCATCTACTCAGTGGGTTTTGCACTTCTCTCTTTGCCCGGTATGCCTCGAGACTCTGAATCCATCTACTCCGTGGGTTTTGCACTTCTCCTCTTTGCCGGTATGCCTCGAGACTCTGAATCCATCTACTCCGTGGGTTTTGCACTTCTCATCTTTGCCGGTATGCCTCCTTCTATAATGATCTTCTCCAGCCCTTCGTTTTCATGAATCTTAAAGTAGAGGAACAAATGATGAATTTATGGAGAGGACAAGACAGATTCCAGTAAATCAAGACGTGAAAAAAGACGTTAGCGCTGGATAGGACACACCGTGATAAAATCAAGATAATAGCAAAATGTTGAACCGAATAAAAGTGATGCCTAGAAATACACGGTGAAGAGATTTTCAGGAATACATTAACACAATACAGAATCTTCTGAACTGAGCTGCAGGAGTAAGCTAAAGATATAACGACTTGGTATGAGTTGGTTGAGGGTTTATGCTCCAATCTGAGTTTAAAAGGCATGAGAGAGAGAGAGAGAGAAAGTGAGTGAGAGAGAGAAAGTGAGTGAGAGAGAGAGAGAGTGAGGAGAGAGAGAGAGAGACAGATAAGGAGTAGAGAGAGAAGAGTGAGTGAGAGAGAGAGAGAAAGGTGAGGAGAGAGAGAAAGTGAGTGAGAGAGAGAGAAAGTGAGTGAGAGAGAGAGAGAGTGAGTGAGAGAGAGAGAGAGAGACAGAAGTGAGTGAGAGAGAGTGAGGAGAGAGAAAGTGAGGAGAGAGAGAGAGTGGTGAGAGAGAGAAAGTGAGTGAGAGAGAGAGAAAGTGAGTGAGAGGAGAGAGAGAAGTGAGTGGAGAGAGAGAGGAGTGAGAGAGAGGAGTGAGTGAGAGAGAGAGAGGAGTGAGAGGAGAAAGTGAGGAGAGAGAGAGTGAGAGAGGAGAGTGAGTGAGAGAGAGAGACGTGAGTGAGAGAGAGATGAGTGAGAGAGAGAGAAAGTGATGAGAGAGAGAGAAAGAGTAGGAGAGAAAGTGAGTGAGAGAGAGAGAAAGTGATGAGAGAGAGAGAGGTGAGAGAGAGAGAGAAGAAGGGAAAAGAAGCAATAATATAAAAATAAAATTATAGAATCGGTTAGTAAAAAAAAAAAAAACATAAAGACTAGCAAAAAAAAAATAAAATGGAATAAAAAAACAATAATAATGCCAATATGCAAAAAAAACACAAAAGACTGAATATCAACAATTGATTGAGAAACAAAAACATAAATAGCCAAACGAAGAAGCTATCAGAACAGCAAACGTTCACTGTGTGCGCTAAGACGGCACATGAGAGATTGGGAAGTGGAATTGTTGCAAATCCTCCGCTCACGTCACGTGAGGTCATTGCATTCCCTTATTGTTAGATTATAAGTGACAGTTAAGGAATTTATTTTTAAAAGCAATACAACACGCAAAACAAGGTTATTTAACTGTCTTTACGGTCTGTAATACCGCTTTTTAGGGCGGTGTAGAACAGGAGGGACATGAGTCTGAGGAAGTTAATGTAGTCACTGCGAAACTGTCCAGGATCGGATTTTTTCTTTCAGACCGAGTGTGCACTATCTTGGAAACCGATCATCAGTTAAACCTGCTACGCCTAACGGCAAAAAAGCAGAGAAGGATAAAAGAAATAGAAAAAAGAATATTTAAAATCTGATTTTAACCAAAAAAAAACAGCTGCAACAAATAAAACGCAGTCATACAGAATAACCTTCAGAATACCAAACAACATTTGAACAACCTTTCTCCAGTACGGAACAGGCGCCATGCTAAAAATACATCTGATTTATGTTCAATTAACGAAACATTAACCTGCTTCTTTCACTAATTTTAGCTATTTAAATCTTTATGATTTTGAACTGACATTACAATAACAATCTAGAACAGCGTATCCCAAACTGGGGTCTGGGGACATCCGGGTGTCCGTGAGGTACTCACAGGGAGTTCTCAAGCACTTAAAGAAATATGAACTTTGACATTTCAAACAGAAAAATAGATGTTAAAAATATGTATCAAAACAGTGGTAAACTAGTTCCGCTGTGAAATCAAAGGACCCGGACCACACCGGAGTCTAAATGTCTGACATGACAAAATGAAAGTTCATTTGAAGTTTCTCGCAGTCTGAGAATATTGTTTACTATTGTAACACAACGCTAATTCATTCCTGTCTATTTTCATATATAGAAACTTGTGGAGGTCCATGGCAGAAAATGTATTTAAAGGGGGTCTGCGTTGATGCAAAGTTTGGGAACCGCTGATCTAGAGTACAAAGCGCGAGCATAATTCAAATTGGAAGATACGTCTGCGGAACGCGAATATTTATTAAATTAGCATAAAAATGTATACATACCTTTGAATATATATATATATGTTATAGAAGCGTTCTTTAAATTACATATACGTGTTCAATCGAAGGCATTTATATATTATTCTGCTAATTTGATAAATATTCGCGTCCTGCACGAATTGTTGACCTCCACGTTCTGATATAACAAATGAAAGGCTCGTCCTTAGGTTGAAAGAGGCATGCCTCGGCTTAAAGTGCTTTAAACCCTGCATAAAAACAAATTTATATGCTATAGAAGCGTTCTATAAATTCCACGGATAGAGAAGTGAACAAATATATATGAACTCAGAATAGAAAAAAAAAATTAGTTTGTTAATGGAAATAAAATTAAGGTAAGTGAAGTATTGTGGAAACGTAAAGGTATCTGACGGCTTGGATATATTTAATTATGGAGAAAGAATTTCGGGAAAGCGGAGAAGAGGAAGACAATGATAAAGATAGATACATGAAGTAATAGATGACTTGGCCATGACGGCAACAGGGGCAGGACATCTGATCTCGATAGAAACTCATAATGGGTGAATAAAAATATAAGTTTAGGAATCTAAATAAAATTGATAAATATTTCACACAAATTGTATAAGAAACTGTTCAATTTCCAGAATGTATGTTCTTCTTTTATTCTCTTTTGTTGTCGCACTGCTACCAGGTTATTGCCCAGTATCAGTTTTTCTGGTTTTGTTTTACGCTGCTCTAGTGACTTGGGTGATAGTTATTTTTGCTTTTTGACAGGATTCTGTTATACCATCTAACCATCTTTTTCGTGGTCTTCCTCTCACCTTTTTTTCTCTTGATGTTCTGTTGTAGAAGACTCTGTCTACTGTAGAGTTTGGTTGCATTCTTATTGAGTGACCGAACCACTTCATTCTTTTTTTCCTTCTGTTCTCATTATATATAAATATGTTCTTTGGATTTAAATTAAACTTGAACTTTTCTGATTCCATTTTTTTACAGTTCGATTTGAAAATGAGGAAACGGAAATCAACAGGTTCGTGTCCTATTTACGTCAAAGATACCCGGATGTTTTTAAGACAGAAGACATGAGAACGATGGCAGATGTAATTAACGTTCTAGAAAAATCGATTGTATTAAGAAGCCCCAGAGATTTGTTACTTGATGAAAGTCTTTGCACTTGTGAATGTCCATGTAATGAGAGTTCAACAAGAATGGAATCAGACGTGAAGGAAACATTATCGGACAAGATATCGGTAAAGTCTCCTCCATTATCGAAGCTACAACCAATCAATGATAGTAGTAACTTGGAACTGCGGTCCAGTTCTGATCAAATACATTTGTCACAAGGACATGAAAATGACGTAAAATCTGTACCTTTTTTACTATTATCAGATTCGTTTACATATTCATCGTTATATTCATCATCATCATTTGAATTATCATCGCCAGAGACTGTATCACAACATTCTTCTTTCGTAAAGCGGACGCATATATCGTCATCTGAATCTAAATTTGTCAATAATTTGTATACGCCACATTCGCCAACTCCAGAATTAGAAAATACAGGAATATTTTCGGATTATTTCTCTTCAAACCAAGCTAGTCTGAACGATATATTGGAATCAACGACTCAGATATATAATTTAAAGACAAGAAATTTTGATTCAAAACTAGGAATTGAAGAAAACGCTGTAGAACAAGTTACAAAAACAGTACCTATTGTTGATATCATCCCAACAATATTACATCAAAACTCAAATACCCCATCTTCTATCACTACCAACGACGCCTCTGATGGAACAATCAGTAATATTGTTTCAACGCCTTTGATAAACCGACGACTTTTATGGATTGATGCAATAGCCTCAAGTTTGTTTTCAGATTCTGAAAACGTTGCTGCCAGATCTTTAGAAGAATACCCTGCTTCGTCATTGAGATTAGACTCGTCTGTCCAGAAAATCCAGTCAAACGTACAACAGAGAGTTCATGTTTCAGGTCATCAGGCGAATTCAAAAACTGATACGAGGAAGATCAGTTCAGAATCAAGTACAGTCATACAGTCTTCTAAAGTAGAAGACAACATGGACAGCTTAACAAATATAAAATCTTGTGACTGTAGTCAATACGAGAGTACTACATCCATGTTTCCTCCAGAACATATGACACACAAACTGTCACATTTTGTCACCTTATTATCAAATTTGTCACATATGATTAAGTCTAAACTTTTAATTGCAAAGAAAGAAACAACTCCATTTTCATTGAATTTAACCAAGGAAGAAACTGATAGAGATCCACCAGAGACAACTGGTCATTTCCCCAAACTAAATTTGAAAGATACAACGGACCCTAGTTCAAAATCCGACCCCCACTTAATGAAAGCAATGCTTATCCAATCTCAACCAGCTTTACACGGATCGTCCTCTCTGCCAGCATCGATCCCAGCAAATATTTCATCTGTTCAAAGAACAGTTAGTTTGCAAGATATATTTATTTTGGAAATTAACAATCTCATCGATAGCTTCTTTCTAGTGGCAGAGTTTGTCCCTGAACAGAACAGTGTTAATCGCACCAAGTTTATTCAGAATACTATGGAGTATAGTAAAATCTACAAGGCAAGCAAAGCTCTTCATTTCATCAGTCTTTCTATTCTCTCAGTCATGGTTCTTGAGGTAAGTGGTTGTCAGTATTGTAAGATTAAGCATTGAAATAGTGTATCGCCCCTGTGTTGTCATTATTGTAAGCAGTGGCGGCTCGTGATAATTTTTCCTGGTAGGGTCAGACATTTTGTTCCGGATAAATCGTGGTTTTAGATTGCTATATTTTAATATAATAAATACACGATATACATTATTTTTGGTGGGGCCCGGCACCACTGGCCCTTATAGACAAGCCGCCACTGATTTAAGGTTAAGCATTGAAATAGTGTATCGTCTCTGTGTTCCTGGGGCTGGCAAGTAGAGTAAGGAATAGAAACACTGCGATTGCCCGCCTGCCCAGCGTATTCGCGCGTTGGACGACGGGTGACAAGCCCGCCCCCTGAGTGCAGTTCAATTCTGCGGGCTGGCAGAAAAGCCACATGTTCTTCAGATTTACGGTGCTCGTGGCACCGAACGGTTACGATGTCCATGTCACCGAGTCGTAGAGCTGAAAGCTCAAATGTTTCTGGATCGAAACAAAGCAATCAAATAAGAAACACTGCGACCTACATGGCATGTCGTAAGAGGCGTCTGAGGTAGAAGCATAGGCAGGGCTGTGCCGTGCCATGATACAGAGGTGGTCGCATCAGGCTGAACCGTAAGGGGAACGGCATAAGCAGCGATATCATAATTTAGGGAGAAAGATTGTGTTGAAAAGTGCTCTTTATATGTTCCTGGTGACATGTTTGCATTTGCCATTTATCCTATTTTATGTCAAATTGTTGGTCATCAAGTCATTAGTCTAAATTGTTGTCATTTGTCCTATTTTATGTCAAATTGTTGGTCATCAGGTCATTAGTCTAAATTGTTGCCATTTATCCTATTTTAGGTCAAATTGTTGGTCATCAGGTCATTAGTCTAAATTGTTGCCATTTGTCCTATTATTTGATTTGCTTTGCTACATCTATGTTACAAGTGATATTACAAAATTAGTGACTCGACTTCTGTATTCCAACAAACTTACATGAAGAGATGAAAGAGAAAGAATAATGACATGCTTACAGTCGAGAAATATGTTTTAACCATCTTACAAAATATTCAATATATCATACAACAATAGTTATAATTATCAAAGTACAATCCAGTAAATGTCAGATATTTCATGATATAATTTTCTTGTACTTGGACAAGTTTTTGATAAAGTTTAGAGTGGGCGGTGATGACACAAATATTGCAACATTTTAGAATAACTTGTGGATATAATTATACAGCGTCTAAATACGAAGGATTGGCTTCATTACACCGGATATCACTCCACATTGCTCGGTCACTCTTCGCAGAAATGGCACGTCCACTGACGAGAGTACTACACATAGCACGAACTATGTAGCTCCGTAGCTCCGGCAACAACTCCAGGGTCTTTGGAAAAAATGCACTCGTGAATAGAACGACGGGGTCCGGATTCGAATCCACGACCTTCGGAAAGCAATGCAAAGGCGTAACCACTTAACCACAGAGACCCACATATACACGGATGTATTATGTGCAAGTGAGAACAGCTTAGTATATCAGAGACAGAGACCAAAACGATCTATCCAGACATAACTCAAAATCAAAGAAAACTAGCTGATGCTTCAAATAAGAAAGAGAAAATTGAGATATTTTGGATATATAAGAAGACATGAAGGGCTGGAGAAGACCATCATGAAAGGAGACATACCGGCAAAGAGGAAAAGAGGAAGACCACAGACAAGATGGATTCAAGATATAACTGATGGTTTTAACATTATCGCTGCAGAGGCGGGACTTCTGGCTATAAGAGAGAGAAATTCCGGAGGACTGTTGGAGTGGTAAAGTTCTGCTTTGCTTTGTTTGACTATTAACTCCTTGTGAACCAAATTGCACACTACGGGGCTTTGGATTGGACAACTTTTTCCCAGGAACCACACTAAAGAGATTTTGTTAAATTCTAAAAACAAATGGCTTATAAAAACATGACTTTTGCCCTGGTTCACTAAGAGTTAAGGTTAATTGATTCTATCATCCGTTTTCCATTAGTCTTAACTTTTTTAAAGCGAGGCATATCCAACAAGGCATGAAGAATATATACCAAGTATAGTAAATAAATAGAGACTACATTGATATGTTACCAGTGTCAAACATGGCCAATAACAGCAGCTAATGAACGGAAAGTCATAACGACAGAGATGAGGTGTCTTAGAAGAGCTGTAGGTGTAACAATAAGAGACACAATTAGAAATGAAGAAATCAGAAGAAGACTGGATGTGAAACCAGTCATGCAATTCATAAAAGAACAACAGATTAAATGGTTAGGACACCTGACAAGAATCCCTTGCTATCGCCTACAACAGAGCCACACTGAAAAAGTATAACGAGTACAGAGCAAGAGAAAGACCGCGCAAAAGATGCAGTCACGGTATCAAGAACAGCCGTAAGAAAATAAATAACAGCATTATAACAAGCACACACAAGATCACTACATTCCCCCCCCCAACACTTCTATAAAGAAGTAAATGGTGACAAAGAAGGAGAAGACAGAGTTATGAGTTGACAGAAGAATAATGAGAATATCATGGACAGAAAAGATGACAAATGATAATGATATCAAAAAGCAAGCAAAACAGATCGTTTATGAAATACATCATAAAGAAAGAATCAATATTCTTTAAACATGTTATGAGATGAGAAATTCTTGAATATATTGTGTGGTAACAGACAAGATACAAGGGGAGAGAGAGAGAGATAAATCAACAGATGGAGAAAGAATCAATATTCTTTAAACATGTTATGAGATGAGAAATGCTTGAATATATTGTGTGGTAACAGACAAGATACAAGGGGAGAGAGAGAGAGATAAATCAACAGATGGAGAAAGAATCTAGACATATTAACATCATGGCGCGGCATGAAAACAGTAACAGAACTCATAGCTAGAACATGAGATAGTGAGGGGTTTCTACGACGTAGAGGTTAGGTCCCCCGCCTCTCGTTCTAAAGGTGCTCGGTTCGTTCTCTCATAATGCCATCTGGATATTTTCCAGAGATTCAAGATCTCAGTATAGGTGAGATCGGTTTCCTAGTCTTATCGGAGACGGACGGCAAAACGTAGGTTCCGTTTTCAAGTTGGGCACGTAAAAGAACCCTAGGCATTACTTCTTCTTCTTCTTTGCGTTCGGTTTCGTATGCTCGTCTAAACCATGAGATGGGTTGCCTCTATGAAGCTGCATGTCAGTTGGAGTTCTTCGAGAGTTCCCCATAGCTTGCTCTGTAAGCTTCGTTCATGAGCCCATGTTTCATTTCGTTGGTGTATGTATGATGGACATGACCGTAGGATGTGCTCTGGAGTCGGTGTTTCTGTCTGGCATGCGCACTATGCAGTCTGAGCAGGCTTTGTTCCCTTGAAATTTCAAAATCGGGAAGAGAATGCTGGAAAGCCGCTAACCGGTAAATTTATTAGAAAGATAAAAAAAAATAATATGCATACAAAATAGTTTAACCAACTAAATTACTCCGGCGACCCTCGACGGTGCTACGGAGGTCGTGTGGTGACGCTGAGATCTTCCTGTGTAAGAAAGAGATCGGAACACACATGGTTACTCACCGAAGTGCAATGATGATGGTCCTATCAATCAGTCATTACGCTAGTCATTTGCTTTATCCGAACTCAATACCGCTCCGGTGCAGTTTAAGATCCGCTGGGCAGGTCATGTAATCCGCAAGCCTGACCACATTCTTCACCTTTCAACTTCCAAACGGAGCACAGGTCTTTAACAAACTTCTCCCATCTCTCTCCTGCCATCATTCCCAAATCTTTCCATGTTTCCCTATCCTTTTAATATCAGTCTCCAATTCTCTTCTCCATGTATGTATAGGCCTTCCTCTACTCCTCTTTCCCTGTGGGTTCCAAAATAGTGCCTGTCTTGCTATGCTTCCAGTCGGTCTTCTCAATGTTTGTCCTATCCATCGCCAGCGTCTCTTCCTAAGCTCTTTCTCCAGTGGTATCTGCTTAGTTCTTTCTCTAGTGTTCTTCATTCGTAAACTTATCTTACTATATCAGTCCCTCTATTCTACGTAAACATCCATTTATGAAGGTATGTAGTTTTCTGGTGGTTTATTTTGTTGTCTTCCATGTTTCCGAGCCATCGAACAGCACTGGCTACATTTTATTGAAAGATTCTCAGCTTTGTTTTTATTTTGACCTCCTTTGACTTCCATATCTTACTCAATGCTATAAAGTTTCCCCATGCTTTTTGTATTCTTATCTTGACATCTTTGTTTGTTTCCCCCTCTGTGCCTAAGCCAGACCACCGGCGGCCCCAAAATCTTCTCAAGATAAACACAAGAAAGGGAAACACTCACAAGATGGACACAATAAATGTTTCAAAGAGAACCTCATGAAGTCACGAAATGTTTAGTTTAGTCGTCGGATCATCATCACTTCACATCGAACCAATTAGTCCATAAGTGCTCCGATCTCTTCCTCGGTATGTCTTTCTGTGTGTGGCAACTAACGACACCGGTTCTTTGTTGTTTTACTATTCCTTTTATCTACCAGTAAAGTGATAGTGTCTAGCTACAGCACATGTGATTTGGTATTCTTGCAACCTGGTTAGCGCTGTAGATTCACAACTATTACTTGAATCATTTACACGTCCTTTCTCTCTTAGGAAATTCAGAGTATCAGTCTTGCACTCACAAATAGATCTACCTAGAAAGAACTCAAAATCAAAGACATCTGGCTGATGTTACAGGAAAGAATGAGAAAATTCAAATATATTGGAGATATAAAGAGACACGGATGGTTGGAGAAGATCACCATGGAACGATGCGTCCCGGCAATGAGAAAAAGAGGAATACCACGGAGATGAGAAATTCAGGATGTAAATGATGGTTTGAGCATTCAGACTGCAGAGGCGGGCTGGTCTAAAGAGAGAGAGAGAGAAATTTGAAAGTACTGTTAGGATTTACCCAGGACGCAGAGGCAGAGGCAGACCAAGAAGAAGATGGCTACAAGATATTAAAGAAACCATGAACATGACCATCGACGAAGTGGGTGAACTGGCAAGAGACAGAGTGAATTTCAGATGTGCTGCAAAGAGAGCAACGCCCAATAAAGGATACGCACCTTGATGATGACTGTTAGGATAGCAAAGTTCTGCTCAGGATAAGCTATTTCATGATGACACACTAAATGTTGATTGGTAGATAGAACCATCATCATTGCACTTTCGGTGAGTAACCATGTGTACTCCGATATCTTTCTTACACATGAACATCTCAGCCGCAATGCACGAACTCCGTAGTACCGGCGAGGGTCCCCGATATAATTTTAAAGTTGGTTAAGATATTCTGTGGGAATTTTATTTTTCATCATTTCTAATGAATTTTGCCACGGGCAGCGGCTTTCCGGCCTGCTCTTCTCGATTTTGAACTGCTAAGGGTTCTTTTTTAGGTAGCAATTTTGATTGCACAGGAAATGTTAAAAAAGAAATTATGATACGAATTGGCAAAGCAACATCAGCTTTTAAAAGTCTAAATAAAATATGGAACTGCAAGTTATATAGTATTAAAACTAAATTACGAATTTTCAATTCAAATGTTGTATCAATCCTAACATATGCCAGCGAGAGTTGGAAAATGACTAAAGATATAGAAAGCAAGTTGAATGCATTTGAAAATAGATGTCTGCTAAAAATAATGAATATAAAATGGAACGAATTCAGGAGAAGTGATGAAATCAGAGACATGTCTGATCAACCACTAGTGACAACTGTTATAAGAAGAGAAGATGGAGATATGTTGGGCACACCTTGAGAAGAAATGATCAACGAATATCACAGCAGGCATTGATGCAAAGGGTTCAAGAAGAGAGGTTGACCTAAAGAGACCCTGAAACGAACTTTGCTGAGAGAGGCAGGAAATATAGGTCTCAGTTCCATGGAGGAGATTGAGCGAGTTGCCCAGAATAGAGCGGTATGGAGAAATTACTTGCAGGCCCTATGTAACGTATAATGGTACGAGAGGAATTATTATTCTTAATATTAAGGGTTCTTTTACGTGCTCAAATTGAACACGGAATCTATGTTTTCTCGTCCGTCTCCGATATGACTAGGAACTCGATGTCACCTACACTGAGATCAAGGATCTCTGGAAAAATATCCAGATGACTCCACGAGGGAATGAACTGAGTACCTTTGGCACGAGAGACGATCCTCTAATCTCTACACCACAGCGCCCCCTACACACTAAATGTGTTTGGTATAAATCCTGGCAACTAGGAAGCCGCTGCTACCTCCCGTTCAGCGTGACACTAGATTTCTACTAGAGAAGAGTGGCATGAGAGATATCTCTTGTGTTCCCGGGCATGAGAGATATAACTACTTCAGCAGAAAACCAAACGTAAACCAGAAATAACTCTGCATTTAATTCCCCTAACTCTCTAGTATTTTTCTACCAACACTTTGTTACAAGTGCCAAACTTAGTCTCTGACAGCAGCTCACCCCAGAAAGCTCACCATTTGTGAAATGAAATGCTTGAGGGAGGCATTGGGGGTGACCAGGAAAGATAGACTACGACGTGAGGACATCGGAAGCAGAGTGGGCATAGCTTCATGCACCGAATACATTGAAAAACAACAAATGCAGTAGTTGAGGCATTTAATGAGAATTGAATATAACCAACCATCAATAACAGCGTGCAATAAAAGAGATCAGGTACTATAGCCAAGGGAAGACCAAGAAAAAAATGGATATACAATATCAAGACCACACTAAATAAACACTGATATATGACAACAAGAGCGAATCTTCTGGCCCTGGAAGGCAAATTAAAGCTCCCACCCCCTACTCTTAACGTCAAGAGTGGACAACCAACTTCATCATCCACCTGGGGAAAGACAATAGATAATAGATAGACTCTCTCTCTCTCTCTCTCTCTCTCTCTCTCTCTATCGGGCCTTTTCAACTCTGGCTGGGATATAGGCTATCTCAACCAACTCATGCCAAATCTTTATATCTTTAGCTATCTCTTACAGCTCTTTAATCTCTCATAATGTAGGTATTTTTACAATAGTTGTGCTTTATTGTTGGTACCTTTACAGCAGAGTTTCTGATATGTTTGGCAGTATTTACTAAGACATGGACTCCAGAGCACATCCTGCAGTCATGTCCATCATACATACACCAACAAAACGAAACATGGCCCCGTGAACGAAGCTTACAGAGCAAGCTATGGGGAACACTCTAGGAACTCCATCTGTCGTACAGTTTCATAGAGGCAACCCATCTCATGGTTTAGACGAGCATACACACCCAAACGCAAAGAAGAAGAAAAAGATACGTTTGGTACTTGTAAAGCAGTTTCTGATATCTTAGAGAATTTGACAGCAGAGTGTCTCATATATTGACAGCAGTGTGTCTCATATATTGACAGCAGTGTCTCATATATTGACAGCAGAGTGTCTCATATATTGACAGCAGGGTGTCTCATATATTGACAGCAGAGTGTCATATATTGACAGCAGAGTGTCTCATATATTGACAACTTTTACACCAAAATAGATTTCAGTTTATCCTTCTTCTTTGAACTCTCCATATTGACCACTTGTTAACCACTCTTTGAACTCTCCATATTGACCACTTGTTAACCACTCTTTGAACTCTCCATATTGACCACTTGTTAACCACTCTTTGTGATTTGTATGTGGCCTGCACTTCCTATTTCTGCGACCCTTTTATTTACTAGGGTAGCTTTCCTAGCCCCCTACCTCAGTCGCCTCTTACGACATGCCTTGTAGGTCACAGTGTTACTATTCTTTGTTCCCCTAGAGGGCCACATCCCGGGAGCTACTGAGCACGTGTATACTTGGTTCGTTTCTTTCACGAGATAACATTAAAGTGTGTGCTATCACAATGAGAGAATATGGAATGGTATTGGGTAAAAAAAGAAATTAGAAAGATAAGGTGGCAAACAGAAAGTCATGCTCTAAGTCGCGTGTGAGTCGGACATGAGAACATGCGCAGTTGCAAAGCAACGATCCAAGCCATACACCAACAGAGAGCTGGTCACCGATTTACACATATTCAAGATTAGAAAAACAAACTCAATCGAGATTGTTGCTATCCAGTGCCAAAGCTACAATTGTAACGTCAGTCTTGAACGAGAGCCAGCCGTAACATGAAATTCAGCAACACTAGATCGATGCAAGGACCTAAATCAGATTAAGGATGTCAAATTGGGTGAGATTGGGGTAACAAGGATTGGTGATATTGAATGGTGAGTCTACAATTTGGGCGTTCATGAAAGATAATTGCCTGATGAAAACAACTTGGTTAGTTAGGTAGATAGTTAGTTGGTTGGTTAGCTACTAAGGTAGTTATCTAGTTAGTAAGCTGGTTGGTTAGTTGGTTGGTTGGTTAGCTACTAAGGTAGTTATCTAGTTAGTAAGCTGGTTGGTTAGTTGGCTGGTTGGTTAGCTACTAAGGTAGTTATCTAGTTAGTAAGTTGGTTGGTTGTTTAATTGGTTGTCTACCTAAGTAACTAACCAACCAAATAAATAAACAACCAATTAACTAACCAACCAATTAACTAACCAACCAGCTAGGTAGCTAACTAGCTAGTTAGCAAGTTCGTTCGTTAATTAGTTGGTTGGTTAGTTAGTTGGTTGGTTAGCTACTTAGATAGCTAGCTAGCTAGCAAGTTGGTTGGTTAGTTACCAAGTTAGTTAGTTATTTGTTTGGTTGGCTAGTTCATTAGCTAGCCAGTTAGTTGGTAAATTAGTTGGTTGGCTAGTTGGTTAGCTAGTTAGTTGGTTAGTTAGTTGGTTGGTTAGCTAATTACTAAGTTAGCTGGCTAGTTAAATAGCTAGTCAGTTGTTTGGTAAGTTAGTTGGTTGGTTAGCTAATTACTAATTTAGCTGGTTAGTTAAATAGCTAGTCAGTTGCTTGGTAAGTTAGTTAGTTGGTTAGCTAGTTAGTTACCTGATTGGCTGGCTATTTAATTAGCTATCCAGCTGGTTGGAAAGATAGTTAGTTGGCGTTGATTAGATGGTTAACTGGCTAGTTACTTGGCTGGCTTGCTGGTTAATTAGATAGTCAGTTGGTTTGTAAGTTAGTTGGTTGGTTAGCTAGTTAGTTACTAAGTTGGTTGCCTAGTTAATTAGTTAGTTAGTTAGTTAGTTGGTTAATGATCTATTTGGTTGGTTAGCTAGCTAGTATGTTGATCGATACGTTAGTTAGTTGACTAGTGAAGAAGATATCTAGTTAAGTAGTTTATTAGCAGGTTAAATGATTGGCCGATTAGCTAAATAAATGGTGAAGTCCTGCGAAGGATATACCACGATTTGCATTATTATTGCATTTACCACACAGCGCCAGCGCCTCCATAGTCATAAGTCAGATGCCGCCCCAATATATAAAACCGCTGGTTTAAAAAAAAAAGGTTTAAAATCCAAAGGATTGACTTCATTGCACCTGGTTTTACCCCATACGACTCGGTCCCTCTCCGCAGAAATGCCACCTGCCGAGAGTATTGCACAAAGCACGAACTCCGTAGCTCCAGTTCTAGGGGTCTCTGGAAAAAACTGCACTCGTGAACAGAATGGCGCTATCCGGACTCGAACCAACGACCTTCGACTTACAAGGCAAAGGGATTAACCACTTAGCCACAGCAGGTAGCACTGGTATAGAAGTTTAGTAATATAATATATTTAACATCTACCTTGTAGACAGATCCTTGATTTGTTAAATTATAACTTCTATTTCAAACTGCAGTAAAGCTGTTCTGTACTGGATGTGTTAAATTATAACTTCTATTTCAGACTCATCATCGAGCCACAGCTTAATGACTCCCAAATGGGATTCAGGAAGAACAAAAGCTGTACAGACACAATATTCGCCCTCAGACAGTTAGTAGAAAGGACTATCGAATCCGACAAACATTTACACGTTGCATTTGTAGATCAGGAAAAAGCGTTCGACCGCGTAGATAGGCACAAGTTGTGGAAAATACTAACAACCTATGGGGTTAATGAACACCTAATCAACCTTTGCAAGAACATTTATACTGACAGCCAATGTACGATTAGAACAAATACAGGATTATCAGAAAAGTTTCACGTAGGGTCAGGAGTAAGACAAGGTTGCGTACTATCCCCGCTGCTATTCATCACGTACATTGACCACATTTGTAAAATAGCTAACACCAGCGAAGGAAACAACCTCGGAGAACTCTTAAATGAATTTCTTTTGCAGACGATCAGGCAATCATATCAACAACAGAAGAACAGCTACAACAACACATCAACAGACTCCAGTTAGCATGTAACGAATACAACATGAGAATTAACATCGACAAAACAGAAGTAATGACATTCGCCAGAGAGGAAAACACTACCAACATCTCCATCGATAATCATCTACTAAATCAAGTAAAGATTTCACATACCTGGGAGCATTTTTTCAGCAAATGGAAGAATAACTAATGAAATTCAACACAGATGCAACAAAGCAAATCAAATGATAGGGCAAATGGCACCAATTTTAAGATGCAAACACGTCACCATGAACAAAAAAAGAGCAATGTTCAACACAATCTTTCTCCCACATTATGTTACCAGTGCCAAACCTGGACGCTGACAACAAACGATAGAAGAAAACTAGTCACAACAGAGATGAAGTGTCTACGCAGAATGCTGGGTGTAACAAGAAGAGACCGGTTGAGAAATGAAGACATCAGGAAAAAGTGGGTACAACATCAGTACTAGACTTCATCAAGAAACAACAAATTAAATGGTTCGGTCACGTAAGCAGATTACCATCAGACAGTGCACCCCAAAGAGCAATGCTGCTCCGATACAATGGGTACAAAGCAAAAGGCCGGCCACGCAAAAGATGGACCTCAGAGATAACAGAGGCGTCGAAAGAGACTATCTACGAAGCGCATACTAGGGCCCGTTTTAGAAATCTCTTCCTGACCTGACGCTGTGAGGCATACAGGATTCGAGAAAGAAAGAAAGAATTTCAGACTGCAGTAAAGCTGTTCTGTACTGGATGTGTTAAATTATAACTTCTATTTCAGACTGCAGTAAAGCTGTTCTGTACTGGATGTGTTAAATTATAACTTCTATTTCAAACTGCAGTAAAGCTGTTCTGTACTGTATGTGTTAAATTATAACTTTTATTTCAGACTGCAGTAAAGCTGTTCTGTACTGGATGTGTTAAATTATAACTTCTATTTCAGACTGCAGTAAAGCTGTTCTGTACTGTATGTGTTAAATTATAACTTCTATTTCAAACTGCAGTAAAGCTGTTCTGTACTGTATGTGTTAAATTATAACTTTTATTTCAGACTGCAGTAAAGCTGTTCTGTACTGGATGTGTTAAATTATAACTTCTATTTCAGACTGCAGTAAAGCTGTTCTGTACTGGATGTGTTAAATTATAACTTCTATTTCAGACTGCAGTAAAGCTGTTCTGTACTGGATTTGTTAACTTATAACTTCTATTTCAGACTGCTGTAAAGCTGTTCTGTACTGGATGTGTTAAATTATAGCTTATATTTCAGACTGCAGTAAAGCTGTTCTGTACTGGATGTGTTAAATTATAACTTCTATTTCAGACTGCAGTAAAGTTGTTCTGTACTGGATTTGTTAAATTATAACTTCTATTTCAGACTGCGGTAAAGCTGTTCTGTACTGGATGTGTTAAATTATAACTTCTATTTCAGACTGCGGTAAAGCTGTTCTGTACTGGATGTGTTAAATTATAACTTCTATTTCAGACTGCAGTAAAGCTGTTCTGTACTGGATGTGCTTTCTTCAAGAGAAAATTTGAGGTTTGTTTCTTTCCTTCTTTTACATACACTACCATTTTGTTAATTTGTTCTAGAAAATCTTTTTATATCTTTTATATATGGTACCTTGTGACCTCTTGAGTTCCTCTTCTTCTTCTTCTTCAAATGATCCATATCGACCACTTGTTAACCATACTTTGTGATATATATGTGATCCGAGCCAAAGAGCGATTGCACGTGGTGCCAGTTATGCACCTACAAATAGACCAGCACATCCGATTTAAGCGATGCTCTTTATTTACTAGGTAGCTTCCTAGGCTTCTACCTCAGTCGCCTCTTACGACATGCCTTGTAGGTTGCAGTGTTATTATTTTTTGCTTCCATTGTAGGCCCCGGCAACGCACGGGTGACCTCTAGAGTTCACTGCACTACATTCCTATCCTTCTTGATGCTGTCTCTTCACATGCTCTATAATATATTTGTATGTGTATATTTGATTATTATAATTGTTTCAATTATAGTGTCGTGTCTACAATCTTCTTCTTCTTCTGTTGTCGTCAAACTGTTACCGAGATGTTGCACAGTGTCGTGTCTACAATCTTCTTCTTCTTCTGTTGTCGTCAAACTGTTACCGAGATGTTGCACAGTGTCGTGTCTACAATCTTCTTCTTCTTCTTCTGTTGTCGTCAAACTGTTACCGAGATGTTGCACAGTGTCGTGTCTACAATCTTCTTCTTCTTCTTCTGTTGTCGTCAAACTGTTACCGAGATGTTGCACAGTGTCGTGTGTACAATCTTCTTCTTCTTCTTCTTCTGTTGTCGTCAAACTGTTACCGAGATGCTGCACAGTGTCGTGTGTACAATCTTCTTCTTCTTCTTCTTCTGTTGTCGTCAAACTGTTACCGAGATGCTGCACAGTGTCGTGTGTACAATCTTCTTCTTCTTCTGTTGTCGTCAAACTGTTACCGAGATGTTGCACAGTGTCGTGTCTACAATCTTCTTCTTCTTCTGTTGTCGTCAAACTGTTACCGAGATGCTGCACAGTGTCGTGTGTACAATCTTCTTCTTCTTCTTCTTCTGTTGTCGTCAAACTGTTACCGAGATGCTGCACAGTGTCGTGTGTACAATCTTCTTCTTCTTCTGTTGTCGTCAAACTGTTACCGAGATGCTGCACAGTGTCGTGTGTACAATCTCTTTCTTCTTCTGTTGTCGTCAAACTGTTACCGAGATGCTGCACAGTGTCGTGTCTACAATCTTCTTCTTCTTCTTTTGTCGTCAAACTGTTACCGAGATGCTGCACAGTGTCGTGTGTACAATCTTCTTCTTCTTCTTTTGTCGTCAAACTGTTACCGAGATGTTGCACAGTGTCGTGTCTACAATCTTCTTCTTCTTCTTTTGTCGTCAAACTGTTACCGAGATGCTGCACAGTGTCGTGTGTACAATCTTCTTCTTCTTCTTTTGTCGTCAAACTGTTACCGAGATGTTGCACAGTGTCGTGTCTACAATCTTCTTCTTCTTCTTTTGTCGTCAAACTGTTACCGAGATGCTGCACAGTGTCGTGTGTACAATCAGTTACTGTTAATTAAACCCTTTGCCCTTCTGAGCTGAAATACTGGCACGTAGTATTTTTCAATATGACGTACGGCCAGTATACAGGCCAATTGTCTACTTTGCAATATGAATGTGTCTGGAGGTACACACAATTAAGAAGAGAAAGAATTAAGGAATAAAGATGTTCACATTTAAAAATACTTGTTTTCAATATCTTTAGTATTGATAGTAATTTTGATGGTCCACATCTGCAGGTATTTGATGCATTCATAGTTGTCTCTTCATTCGCCTTGGACTTTGTGTTCTTGGACAGCAGATGGTATGAGACGGGCAAAGATGCAACCACAATACTTGTATTGCTTCTGCCATGGAGGGTTGTCAGAATTGTAAACAGTGAGTATCTGCAGTCTTATATATTGTTGTTATTTATACATCGATGATGTTAGTGTTGTTGATAAATCGATGATGTTTATGTTGTTTATACATCAATGATGTTGGTGTTGTTATGTATACAATCTTTAATGTTGGTGTTGTTTATACATCGATGATGTTGGTGTTGTTAGTTATGGATTTGGGTGCATGCTTTGGGTGGAATTGGTCTCAATGTAATGTGTTTGAATGTAATGTGTTTGAAAGCACATTTTGAATGCAAGTCGCCCGTTATGTTATGTTATGTTATGTTATGCGATCGACGTCACGGCACATTGGGCATTCCCATGCATGCTCTGTCCTCCGCTGCAGCAGCCATCCTAAAGTCCATTTGCTCACCGTACCCATGAGAAGTTGATTAGTATATCTTCTCTCTTACCACGAAGACGACACTGTCTGGCATGTCCACACTTAACGCCTAATTCTCGAACTCGTTCCAGTGTCTGAGACTGCCCATGTCACATAATTGAGAGCGTACCTCGTTTTTGTGGGGCTCGCAAGGGAGCAAAATGTATAGTAACACTGCAACCTACAAGCTACCATAGTAAATAAAAACGTCGCTGAAATCGGATGTGCTGTATTACTTGTAGAAGCATAACTGGAACAACGTACAATCGCTCTTAAACTCAGATTACATACAAATCACAAAGAATGGTTTAACAAGTGGTCGATATGGAGCTTTCGAAGAAGACAAAGAAGAAGAAGAATCTAATGTGTTTGAATGTAATGGTTTTGGTTTAGTTTAGTTTAGTCATTGGATCATAATCACTATACATCAAACCAATTAGTCCATAAGTGTTACGATCTCCTCCTCAGTATGCCTTTCAGCTTGTTGCGACTAACGACCCCGGTTCTTTGTTGGTTTACTATTCTTCTTTGACTTCAAGTAAATAATATAGTGAAATGTTATAATTATTGAGTTTCTGTAGCAATGTGGATGGTCTAGTTTTGTACTTCTAGCCATATCCTCTTATAACCATGTGCAATGTTACTGGTTATTGGTTACTAAACTGACGTCATTGCACTCCGGGCAGACCCATAGGTGCTCAGTCTCCCCAACAGATATCGAAGAGTATGCATACTGATGGTTCATGTGGCTCGCTGATTAAACACACCTCTCACTCTGCCTTTCAGGCATCCAGTTCGACTTGAACAACGGGTAACTCCAAACTGCTCAAATCGCTTGATCGATTCAACATCGATTTTAGTGTCCTCATCCAACAGACAGTCGCGAAGAGACCGAAGAATATCCCCTTATCCATCTTCAACTCCCCAACAATCGATGCTGTTGATGCAAGCCTGTCCGCTCTCTCATTACCGTAAACACCCGCATGCCCAGGACGGTATATCTACGTAAGCCGCTGGAGGTTAGAAACTTCTATAGACGACATCCACCGAAACCTGCCCTTCTAGATCTTGTGAAGCATCGACTGAGAGTCAGATACAACAACTGCCCCAGTAAATGAAGTCCCAGAAATCAAATGGAGGGCAGCAGTAACGGCCTCAACCTCCATCCTCATACTAGAAGTAGTTGTCCTGTATGCCCCACTTCGCTCAGCAACAACCCTACCATGCGCATTAGCCAAGAAACCCCAGCTGGATTTCTCACCACGATGAACCGACCCATCGATATATACAACAACATCATCATCCCTTGCATTATCTTCTATCATGTGGAATGTATTCTCCCTCATCTAAGTATAACATATTTGATTGAATCTATCAGGAGAACAAAATTCCCGCCGAAATAGCCCATGATATCAGTAAATCACGCAAACAGACCCATAAATCCTGCTTAACTACGTATAAAAAATTCAACATAAAGACGGTAACAAATCATAAAACTGTTTAATATTTCCTTATTATTTTTCCATTTCAGATATTATCAGTTTTGTAATCAATTTTTGTTTCTTTTCTTTAAGGTGAAATTTGTAATCATTTCGAATACAACACGTGACATCCAAGTAACTAATCGCATCGTACTATGAAATTTAAAGTACCAATCGGTGCACTGTATTACATAGCACGCGCATACGACGTCAATGTGTTTATTTTTTAGTAATGTGGTCTCCAAATCAACACCACAAAAACAAAAATTGTTGACCTTACCAGCAGTCCAGAAAATATCCAACTAAAAACTACACTCTTGAAAAAGTCAAAAGTTTTACATACCTAAGGAGTATGATGACATCTACGGGGGATACAGCGCCAGAAATTCCATACAGAATCGCATTGGCATCAAGTGCGTTTAACAAATTGTCAAATATATGGAAGTCCAATTCACTCAGCAAGCACTTAAATTAAAGATCTTTAACTCTTGTGTGATTCCAGTATTAACTTATGGATGCGAGAGTTGGAAAGCAACAAAAGCTCTAGAAATAAAATTAGATAACTTTGAGAATAAATGTCTTAGAAGAATACTGAACCTCAAATGGTCAGATTTCAGACCTAATACACAAATAAGACAAGAGACCAAGCAAGAAAATGTATCAAATTTTATAAGAAAGCGCCGCTGGAACTACATCGGCCACACACTTAGAATGGATGAGAGAAGACTCCCTTACCAATCCCTCATATGGACACCAGAGGGAAAAAGAAAACGAGGAAGACCAAGAGAGACGCTGCCTAGAACCATCATCAGAGAAGGCTCAACGATGGGCCTAGCAAACATTCTTCTTCTTCTTCTTTTGTCGTCACACTGCTACCGGGTTGTTGCCCAGTGTCGTGGTTTTCTGTTTTGTCTTGCGCTGTTCTGGTGGCTTGTGTGATTGTTATCTTTGCTCTTTCACAGGATGCTGCCACGCCATCTAACCATCTTTTCCGTGGTCTCCTCTTGCCTTCTTTCCCGATGTTCTGTTGTAGAAGACATTAAACATTAAAGACCTAAAACAGATAGAAACGAACCGCGAGACATGGAGAGCTATGACCTCATGCGCCGCCCACAGGCCCAAGAGGAAAGACTAACTAACTAACCGACCACAAATAAAACAAATAAGAAAAAACATAGGAAGAGATAAGAAGCAATACTTAATAAGACAGATGTACGAAGATAGAGGAATTACAGAAAAGGGGAACACTAAAGTAATGTTCAAAGAGACGAGATCTCTGACTGGCAAGTTTAAACCAAGCTCGAAGATAATCTACGACAAACTGTGCAGCTCACTGACAGAAAATGCTGATATACTTAACCGATGGAAGGAATTATTGACACCTTGAGCAAAAATTGTATAAATCATAACATGAAAATCAACAACACTTCTTCTTCTCTTCCACCATTTACTTCTTTATAGAAGTGTTGGGAGTGAAACGTAGTGATCTTGTGTGTGCTTTTTTAAGGCACTTTGTAAGCTGATATTGATGTTCGTAAGGCTGTTCTTGATGCCGTCGCTCCATCTTTTGCGTGGTCTTCCTCTTGCCTTGTACTCATTATACTTTTTCTGTGTGGCTCTCTGTGGTAGGCGATACCAGGGCATTCTGGTCAGGTGTCCAAACCATTTAATTTGTTGTTCTTTTATGAATTGCATAACTGGTTTCACATCCAGTCTCCTGATTTCTTCATTTCTAATTTTGTCTCTTATTGTCACACCTGCAGCTCTTCTAAGAAAACCTCATCTCTGTCGTTATGATTTTCCGCTCATTAGCTGCTGTTATTGATCATGTTTGATACTGGTAACATAGTGTTGGCCAGAAAATCGTTCTTATGAGATTTGCTTTAGTTGTTAGCGGTATCTCTTTGTATGACAACAGTGGTGTTAACTGTCCCAGTACTTGGTTAGCTTTTGTGCAACGATTTCTGATTTCGCTATCGATACTTCTGTCTGCGGTGAAAATTGCTCCTAATTTATTTGGCCTCAATTGTTTGTTTTATGTTTACGTTCTGGAGTTTTATTGTAAGGCTTTCTGGTTGTCTACTTATTGCCATTGTCTCTGTCTTTATTATATTTATTTTCATGTTGTACTCCTCACCCTTGATGTTAACTAAGCTCAAATGGTTCTGGAGAGATTCTTCATTTTCTGCAATCAGTACTTGGTCATCTGCAAATAAAAGTTCTGAAATATTATTTCCTTTCTCTATTCCTGCTTCTCTACTTATGTTGTCCATGTATGTTATAAACAGCAGTGGGGAGAGCACACATCCCTGTCTAACTCCTGAGTTTACTGTGAATGTTTTTGATGTTCCGGCTTTTGTTCTTATGTAACTTTTATTTGAAATGTATAAACTCTTGCAGACCTTGATGAGAAGCTTACTGATTCCATATTTTCTTAAACAATCCCATAGTTTGTTTCTATCGACTCTGTCGAAGGCCTTTTCCTGATCTATGAATGCCACACTACAGGACTTGTTATGTTCTATTGCGCTTTCCGTCAGTTGTCTTAATGCGAATATTGCATCGGTACAGCTTCTATTTCGTCTGAAACCCATCTGTGCTTCTGAGAGTTGTTCTTCAATTGTTGGTCTTAGTCTTTTTCAATGATCTTAGCATACATTTTTCCTATGTGACTTAGTAGTGAGATTCCCCTATAGTTATTACATTCCTTCTTGCTGCCTTTGTTTTTCCAAATTGGTGTGATTATTGCTGTTTGCCAATCTTCTGGTGTTTCTTGGTTCTCCCATGCGATTTGAAAGATTCGTCTAACCCATTTTAACACTACTATCAACAACACTAAAACAGAAATAATGAATATGGGAAGAAAACATAATAAACTAGACATCCATGTCAATGGCACTAAAATAAACCACGTGAAAGAATTCAAATACTTAGGAAGCATATTCACAGAAGACGGAAGACTAGATAGAGAGATAGAGGCTGGAGAGCAAAAGCAAATGCTGTAACCTACCAGCTAGCTCCATTGTTAAGGCACCCACAAATTTCACAGGCAGTTAAGCAACAGATGATCAACATCATTTTTATACTTACTTTGTGTTACCAGGGCCAAACATGGACAATGAGCAAAGCACAGTCACAAAAATAACTACATGTGAAATGCGTTGCCTGCGAAAAGTTACCAATAACACAAGAAAGACAGAATCACCAACATCAGCATAAGAAAGAAAGTTGGCACAAAACCGTGCTTGAATTACATAGATAAACAAAGAATGAAGTGGTTTGGCCACTTAATAAGAATGCATCCAAACTCCACAGTATACAGAGTCTTCTACAACAGAACATCGGGAAAGAAGGCAAGAGGAAGACCACGGAAAAGATGGTTAGATGGCATAGTAGAATCATGTGAAAGAGCAAAGATAACAATCACACAAGCCACCAGAACAGCGCAAGACAAAAACAGAAAACCACCACAGTGGACAACAACCCGGTAGCAGTGTGACGACACTGGGCAACAACCCGGTAGCAGTGTGACGACACTGGGCAACAACCCGGTAGCAGTGTGACGACAAAAGAAGAAGAAGAAGATGGAAGGAATACTGCAGCGAAATGTATGCGGAAAATGATTTGCTTGGCAACGAAGATGACAGCAACACAGAAGAAATATAACCAGATCGAAGAGCCATCACTAAGTGAAGCAGAGTAGGCCATCAAAAATCTGAAAGACGGGAAAGCACCTGGATGCAATGAAATAACATCATCATCATCATCCTGTGCAGTGCCGGCTGGCGTAGGCGATCATAGATCTACACAAATCTCTGTCTTTGGTGTTTGCTATCATTTCAGATGTTGGCGCTCTACTTTCCCGTGAAGTCAGGCTATCCAAAATTTTTTCTCTCTGTATTCCTCTCTCTCGTCTACCCTCGATTTTACCAGTTGTCACAATGTGTTCTAAACCTCTCCTTCTCATCACGTCCGAAAGATTATGAATACCTCTTTCTTATATTGATAATAAGTGTTTTCCGTGTCTTGACCTTATTCAACACCTCAACATTAGTGATTTTAGCAGTCCATGGAATTCTCATAATTCTTCTGTAAAACCACATCTCTGTGGCCCTCAGAGATTTTTCAATCTGTTTGTTTATTGTCCATGACTCGCATCCGTATGTCAGTATTGGTTCTATGTAGCACTGAATAACTCTCAGACTCGCATCCGTATGTTAGTATTGGTTCTATGTAGCACTGAATAACTCTCAGACTCGCATCCGTATGTCAGTATTGGTTCTATGTAGCACTGAATAACTCTCAGACTCGCATCCGTATGTTAGTATTGGTTCTATGTAGCACTGAATAACTCTCAGACTCGCATCTGTATGTCAGTATTGGTTCTATGTAGCACTGAATAACTCTCAGACTCGCATCCGTATGTCAGTATTGGTTCTATGTAGCACTGAATAACTCTCAGACTCGCATCCGTATGTTAGTATTGGTTCTATGTAGCACTGAATAATTAGCATTCTGATCTCAACTGACAAGGACTTGTTGCATATGATGCTTCTCATTTTCATGAACGATGTTTTCGCTTGCCCTATTCTGCTCTTTATTTCTGATCGGCATCTGCCATCTGATGTTACCTGGACTCCGAGGTATTTAAATTTCTGCACTTGTCTTAGCTCAGTCCCATTTACTGTGATGGTGCATTTTGGCAAAATCTGCTTTTTGATATGATCATAACTTCTGTCTTCTTAATATTCAAACTGAGTCCTTTGTTGTTACTTTCTGTCACAACCTTATCAACTAATTTCTGGAGCTCCATTTCATTTCTTGGTATTAAGACAGTATCATCAGCGTGTCTCAGGTTATTTATGGTATGCCCTCTTACAGCTATTCAAGAAATATCCTTTATAGACCTAAAAATGTTTTCACAATACAGTGAAAGCAGGTCTGGTGATAATACGCATCCTTGTCTCACCCTTTTTGATTTTCTGGAAAGTTCCTATTTTTTTGTCTATTCTTATAGCTGCTATTTGCTGCCAATATATGTTCTGAATAATTCTTAGATCTATGCTGGGAAAAGCCAGAACGACACATGTGGAACCTCGAGGGGTGGACGCATTCTCTCTCCTGTTGCTTATTTCTGGAGCCGATGAGAATGACAGGTGATGAGTTGGAACGCACGTTGGTCCACATGAGTCAAAAGTTCGAATCAAAACCATCGAAGCGAGATTGACACGTGTGTGGCGACATTAGGAGCCCACGCATTCTCTCTCTTCTTTCGTAGTTCTTGAGCCGATGAGAATGCCAGGTGATGAGTTGAGTTGCACGTGGGCAACATGGGGCAAACACGGTTTGCCCATTGCCCACTCGAAGTCGGACTGCCCAGCAGGAATTGACGGAAACGGTGAGGTAGGCACCAGGGCAGAACGAGCGCGCACACGGACGTGCAAGGGCGGCGCCCCGTGTGGCGAAAAATGTGAGCACGAAAAAGACGATGGTGACAGGGCATCAGGGAAGGGCTAGCACGCACACTGGCAAAAGTCAGAGTGGGCCTCATCGAGGGGCAGGTACTGCAAGATGGTGCGCGTCCCACCCAGTAAAATAACTGGTAAGCCCAGCAGAGGCAAAACCAGTGCAAGCGTGGCCGCAGCATCGCGCAGCAGCATCGCGGCAGCATCGCGGCAGCATCGCGGCAGCATCGCGGCAGCATCGCGGTAGGCAGGGTGTGCGTCCCACCCAAATGTACAAAGCAACTTGTAAGCCCAGCAGAGGCATAGCCAGTGCGCGTTTCCGATCGCAGGGGAAATACTGCTGCCTTGTAGATTGATTGGGGACAATCAAAGGCTAGCGGAGCAAACCGTGAACAAACCTGAACGGGCGGCAAACCAAGGTGTTCATTAAAACCACCGGTTTGTTGGGAAGATGGCGCTCATAAACCCGGGAGGGCAGGCTGTCTAAGGGTCGCTGCCTTGAAAGAAATAGCAGCCCACTGCCTTGTGGGTCTGGCTGAGGACAGTCAAAGACTAGCGGAAGAAGCGAATCCGCACACAATAGCTGGCTGAAATCGGACACCCCACCGAAGGATAAGTAACTGAGCTCAAATAGGTGCTGAAGGTTGTGCATGTACATTACATTCTGAAGTTTGGTTGTTTATATATCACAAAGAGAATGATAAAACAAGCCTAGAACGATCGAAGAAGAAGATGAAGATCTTTGCTGTCGATGTTTAAGCTCTCTAACATTTTGGAAAGTTCTTGATGGTTTACTTTGTCGAATGCCTTGGTGTAGTCTATAAAGCACAAGTATAGATCTGTTTTTACTTCTATTGATCTTTCTATTAGTGTTCTTGTGATATATATAGCGTTGCTTGTGCCCTTGCCTTCAACAAATCCACACTGATTTCTGGTCTTATTCTGCTTCTCATCCTTCTCATTATTATCCTCAGTAGTATCTTTATCATATAACTCATAAGACCGATAGTGCGGTGATCTTCACATTCCACTGCTCTTGATTTCTTCGGCAAAGCAATAAATATGAACTTTAGTAGATCTTTTGGAATACAATTGCTGTCATGTATGTCGTTTAAAGGTTTTGTTATCACTTCCGTTCCTAGATGTCCCAGAGCTTGAATTTCTTCTGCTGTTATGTTGTCTGGACCTGGAGACTTTCCCTGTGTTTTATGACATCTTCAACTTCAGCTGCAAGTAGTGGTGGTCCCTTGCATGTGGTTTGTATATTTAGTCCATCTCTGTCATCCTCATAGAGTTCTCCAATAGATGAAATAACAGCAGAGTTAATTAAGGCAGAAGGAGAGCAGAGTGCAAAAAATATCATGCACTTTGCAAAAAGATAAGGAACAGCGGAATATGGCCAAAGGAATGGAAGAGAACTATATTTATCCCAATACAAAAAAAGGCAATCAAAAGGAGTGCACACATTATAAAACAGTGGCACTAATCAGCCATGCTAGTAAGATCTTGCTTAAAAATCATCATGGGAAGAATCCACAATAAATTGAAAGAGATCAACATTATGCAGGCTATTTTCAGAAGAGGCAGAGTAACTACAGAGCATATATTAAAAAATTATATATAGTGACATTGTTTTTGTATTTTGTAAAACTACAGTACTTTGTTATTACGTGTTTCGCTAGTTTATATAGTTTTACTGCAGTCTCCATCTATATGCAAGATTGGGCTAAAGCTTGGGAGGGGGTTAAACAAATGCATTCAAAAGTAGTCCAGTCTAGTGAATAGTAGTTAGTGCACTTGTTCCGAAGTCGTCTGGTCCTAGGATCAAATTCCCCAGTTGGAATAAGAGTTTTTTTTAACGACCGTAACGTCTTTCACGTCGACCTAGCCTTATTTGACCCAGACAAACATTGACCCAGAACCAAACATGGACAATGCGCAAAGCGCAGTCCCAAAAATTAACTACATATGAAATGCGGTTCCTGCCTGCGAAAAGTTACCAACATCAGCATAAAAAAGAAAGTTGGAACAGAACCTTGTTTGA
The DNA here is from genome assembly GCA_020796225.1 of Arion vulgaris. Classification (NCBI taxonomy): domain Eukaryota; kingdom Metazoa; phylum Mollusca; class Gastropoda; order Stylommatophora; family Arionidae; genus Arion; species Arion vulgaris. Next base: position 14,258,837 of record CM036761.1, read on the forward strand.
ATTACATTGAGAAACAAAGAATGAAGTAAGAAGGCATCCAAACTCCACAGTATGCATAGTCTTCTACAACAGAACATCAGGAAAGAATGCGAGAGAAAGACCCCGAAAAAGATAGCAGAGTGGTATAGATGGTATATAGTGAAACACGTACAAACAAAGTACTATAGTTTTACAAAATACATAAACAGTGACGATAAACAGCAACGTTTCGACCAACAAGGCCTTTATCAAGCAAACGAACAAACAGGAGTGACAAATTAAAATGAAACACAAATGGACGACCAAATACCAACGTATCTAAGGAAAATCTGGAATAAAAACGAATAACGAAATAAATGTAACACAAAAACACACATAAAAACTAGAAATAGAAAAGAAACAATGAAACATCTAGTAAATATATACTTGAATACATGCAACATATACCCATATAGATTACAAAGCATGGGAAGAGAAAGTACTAAGAAGCATAAGAATGTAATACATGCAACATATACCCATAGAGATTACAAAGCATGGGAAGAGAAAGTACTAAGAAGCATAAGAATGTAATACGTTGAGCCCGAGTGGTCGCAAGGTACCATACAAAGAAATCAACCGATTCTCCAGAGCAAATCGACTACGATCATCAGAGGAACATGATCGGATGGCTGTGACCTGGACATCGCAAGCTCCTGAATGGCCAGTATCATTGAAATGGGTAGCTACAGGGGTCACAGAGCATTGGCGTATATCGCGCAAGTGTTGGGCGAATCGGTCACTGAGTCTCCTGCCGGTTTCCCCAATATAGGCCTTGTTGCACCGCTTGCAGATAATGGCATAGATAATATTACGGGACTCGCACGTGAAACTGTCTTCAACAACGAACGTGGCTTTTGGAAAAGACACCGTGCGGGTCTGTATTACATAAGCACAAGTGTTGCAGCGCCGACGGCCACCCTGGATGGTGCCAAAATGACTCTGGATGTTAGGCTTGAGGCGACTGTGAACCAACATATCCTAAGGCTTCTGTCCCGTCTGTACGCCACCAAGGATAGTGTTGGAAGATTGAACGTGTATCAGGATCAGACTGAAGAATGGAGAGATGACGGAATAAGACTTTCTTCACAAGGGAACTATGAGGGTGGAAAGTTAAGACAAGTTTCACCCTGTCAGAATTGGAAGTTCTATGCTGGTTAGAGAGAGCCTCCTGGCGAGAAATTTGCTGAACGCGCCGCATAGCAGAAGCAAGCACCTTATCCGGGTATAAGCGCTTACGAAAGAAATCCAGCATCTCGTGAGCTCTATCGAGGAAATCGTCGTCCTCGCTACAGAGGCGACGAAGGCGCAAGAGTTGAGAGAATGGTAAAGAATCACGACAAGCCTGGGAATGGGAAGAGGTATAAAGAAGAAAACTATGTGCATCAGTAGGCTTGTAGTATACTGATGTAGTGATGGTGGATATGCTGATAGTGATAGTGATGTCAAGAAAGTTGACACAAGAGGTAGAGATGTGAGATGTAAACCGAATAGCCGGATTGAAGACATTAATGAAATTAATGAAGCGTGACAAATCGGCTTCAGGCATATCGGTAATTGCAATACAATCATCAATGTATCTATGATACACAGACGGAAGAGGGCCATCATAGGAATTCCATACTAGGTGCTCAAGATGACCCATGAATAGACAAGCATAACTGGGTCCCATTTTAGTACCCATGGCGACCCCACTGATCTGCTCAAAGAACTGGTCATTAAACTGAAAGGAGTTGAGAGTTAGAACTAGTTCTGCAAGACGAAGGAGAGCCGAGGTGGAGACAAGTGGGTTAGTTCTCCTGTCGAGAAGAACTGGAGAGCTTGAAGTCCGTCGGAATGAGGTATGGAGGTGTACAATGAGCACACATCAAGGAGGAAGAGACGGTAAGTCCTGCCAGGCAACAACTCAATAGACGAAAAAACAGACAAGGTGTGGTTCGTATCTTTCAAGAATGAAGGTAGTGTGGTGACTATAGGATTGAAGATACTATCAAGAAATTCGGAGATATGTTCCGTAGGACAAGAGCAAGCAGAAACGATGGGCCTACCCGGATTGTTCAGTTTATGAATTTTGGGGAGCATATAAAAGGCGGGTTTTCCTAAACAGCTATCAATGACACAAAGTGATGATGCGCCGGTAGGAAGGTCGTTAGAGGCAATTAAGTTCTTAATTACTGTACGGACTTTACTATTGTTAGATAGTGTGACATCAGAAGAACTAGTTTTATAGAATTGGGTGTCAAGTAATTGGTTGCGGCCTTCCTGAAGGTATAGTTCTTTGCTCCATACCACTATTGCACCGCCTTTATCGGCGGGTTTGATAACAATGTCATCACGTCGACGGAGGTGTGATAGAGCACGGAACTCGGACGGAGACATGTTAGAATGCCCTAGGCGTTTGGGGTGGAGCAGTCCAATATCGTGTAAAGTATTCTTGATGTAGAGATCAAGAGCGTTGGAGACACCAGGGTTGGGTGTCCAATCATGTTTGCGAGTAGAATATTTAGCGAACATACTCGTGTCATGACATTGGTCAGTGTCAACCTGGTTCCGAAAATGAAATTTCAGCCGTAAGCCACGGTGAAAACGGTGCACATCTTGAAGAGTAGAGTAGTGGTCAATGGTGGGTCGGAGAGGAACAAACTTGAGACCCTTACTTAAACACATCTCTCGCTGTCCGATAAGGGAAGGTCTGGAGGGATGCAAACCACCTGTGTGGGAGGAGAAGATCGTAGTGGACAATTGGAAGGAGTGGTAGAAGGTACAGGGCGAAGAAGGTTAAGTTTTTGTTGGTGATGGGTGCACATAAATTCATGTAGTTGTCTGTTAAGAACATGGATAATAAAACGAATAAGGGAGTAAAGGAGCATATTGTTAGAAGTGAGAAGTTGTAGACGCTGTAGAAGTAGGGACTGGGAGGAGTCCAAGTCAGTAAGAAGATGAGAATGGTTAGAAGCAATACAACGCATACGTTGTAGCGCACATTTGGTTTCTAGCTTCTGTAACATTCGCTGCTCCTGGGGTAGAACAAGCCTGCCGAAGGGTGAAAGTTAGAAGCAAAGCCTTTGGGAATAACCCTAAGTCGCTGACACGTAAAGAGAAAATTGCGGTGAGAACAGAAACGAGTTTTTTTTAAAAGTAACCATAGCATAACTAATGGCAGTCAGACGCAAATCAGTCGGCAGGAGGCTAAAGGAAACCGAGATATAAGACCGAAGAAAATTCAATACGTACTGTAGGGAAGGCATAGTGATAGTAATAGAAATACAAACAAAAGAACAGATATTAAACGCTAAAAGAGGTAGAAACGGGAAATGCACATACACAACAAATATAACTATTAAATCTTACCTACTACGTCACAACGAATAGTTGCAGCAATATGGCGACGAATATCGAAATAGGGGAAGACTGCAGTAAAACTTGGTAAATAGTGAAACACGTACAAACAAAGTACTATAGTTTTACAAAATACATAAACAGTGACGATAAACAGCAACGTTTCGACCAACAAGGCCTTTATCAAGCAAACGAACAAACAGGAGTGACAAATTAAAATGAAACACAAATGGACGACCAAATACCAACGTATCTAAGGAAAATCTGGAATAAAAACGAATAACGAAATAAATGTAACACAAAAACACACATAAAAACTAGAAATAGAAAAGAAACAATGAAACATCTAGTAAATATATAACTTGAATACATGCAACATATACCCATATAGATTATAAAGCATGGGAAGAGAAAGTACTAAGAAGCATAAGAATGTAATACATGCAACATATACCCATAGAGATTACAAAGCATGGGAAGAGAAAGTACTAAGAAGCATAAGAATGTAATACGTTGAGCCCGCGTGGTCGCAAGGTACCATACAAAGAAATCAACCGATTCTCCAGAGCAAATCGACTACGATCATCAGAGGAACATGATCGGATGGCTGTGACCTGGACATCGCAAGCTCCTGAATGGCCAGTATCATTGAAATGGGTAGCTACAGGGTCACAGAGCATTGGCGTATATCGCGCAAGTGTTGGGCGAATCGGTCACTGAGTCTCCTGCCGGTTTCCCCAATATAGGCCTTGTTGCACCGCTTGCAGATAATGGCATAGATAATATTTCAGGACTCGCACGTGAAACTGTCTTCAACAACGAACGTGGCTTTGGAAAAGACACCGTGCGGGTCTGTATTACATAAGCACAAGTGTTGCAGCGCCGACGGCCACACTGGATGGTGCCAAAATGACTCTAGATGGTATAGAGAGATGGCATAGCAGAGTCATATAAAAAATCAAAAATAACAATCACCAAAGCCACCAGAACAGCGCAAGACAAAAACTGAAAACCACGACACTGGGCAACAACCTGGTATAGCAGTGTGACGACAAAAGAAGAAGAACATTGGGATGTATAGGCGACAGACGAAATGATGATACGCCTCTATGCTATGTCTTGAGCACAAAATTGTACAAGTAAATAACACATGCTAATTTACTTATTCATCTGCGCTCCTTGTAGAGCATAGGGCATCAAGAGTTGTTTGATACTTTTCTCGGTATTTAGCTGTTTTCTTTATAAGTCTCCCAGGATAGTCGAGCAATCTTCAGTTCCTCAATAAGACTTCAGTTCCTCAATAAGACTTCAGTTCCTCAATAAGACTTCAGTTCCTCAATAAGACTTCAGTTCCTCAATAAGACTTCAGTTCCTCAATAAGACTTCAGTTCCACAATAAGACTTCAGTTCCTCAATAAGACTTCAGTTCCTCAATAAGACTTCAGTTCCTCAATAAGACTTCAGTTCCTCAATAAGACTTCAGTTCCTCAATAAGACTTCAGTTCCTCAATAAGACTTCAGTTCCTCAATAAGACTTCAGTTCCTCAATAAGACTTCAGTTCCTCCAGGTCTGTTTATGACGTAACATATAATCGGATTTATTTCTTATTGTTCTTATACAATTAGAGTCGTGTGCCCTGGTGGTGTCAGGGTGGTGTCAGGGTGGTGCCGGGGTGGTGCCGGGGTGGTGTCAGGGTGGTGCCGGGGTGGTGCCGGGGTGGTGTCAGGGTGGTGTCGGGGTGGTGCCGGGGTGGTGTCGGAGTTGTGTCAGGGTGGTGCCGGGGCCCGCTAGGGAAGCAAGGAATGGTACCCCTGCGACCTACAAGGCATGTTGTAAGAGGCGACTGATGTAGGACCTAGGGAAGCTACCTAGTAAAAAAACATCGCAGAAATCGTATGCGCGCATGGCGCATAACTAGCACAACGTACAATCGCTCCTAGGCTCATGTCACATACATATGACACAGAGTGGCTAGCAAGTGGTTGATATGGAGCGTTGGAAGAAGAATAGTCGTGAAAGTATGCTGGTTACTGCACTTTCTTCGTATAGCCCTACCTTGCTGTGGTCCCAGAATAAAATTCACCCGTTTAAGTAAATATTTTTTAAACACTGGATCGACTTACAGGTCGATTCAATCTCAGTTGGGTACCAAAGAAACATTGTGAAGAAAAGGTTGGTGAAGATCGGGGCTCGTATGAAGTGAGAGACTTGAAATACGACAGTATGCATCACTGTTTAACCCTAGTACACATACTCTTCGATATCTGTTGGGGAGACTGAGCACCTATGAGTCTGCCCGGAGTGCAAGGACGCAAGTTTAGTAACGAATAAACAATAATATATTGTTTTTATCATGCAGTTCTTTGTGTGAGAACAAATTAATACACTGTATATCTATTCTAAACCTAGTGCTCTTCCAAAAATTAAATTCACGTTTTCTGCATTTATTTCTTACATATCATTAGTAGAAAAAAAACTAATCATGAAAGTATTTAATGTTCAGTTTCTGGACAACTTCACTTTGAGACTGTTCTCTATTGCTTCGATTCGTATTTTTCTCTTGCAATTACATCGACTGGAGTCAAACTAAAGAAGCGACCAGTTTGTTACTAACGTAACCATTTGTAGCTTCGGTATATTGTATTTCCCCAGGTGGATGATGGACTTGGTTGTCTACTCTTGTCGTTAAGTATAGGGTGGTAGATTTAATTTGCGTTTCAAATCAGATGAGTCACCGTTGTTGTGTTATATCCGTGTTTATTTAGTGTAGTCTTGATATTGTCTATCCATCTTTTTTCTGGGTCTTTCCTTGGCTCATAACCTCTCTCTTCTCTTCTCTCTTTGCCTTTTACCCGGGTTGGGCATAGGCCCTCAACCAACTCATGCCAAGTCTTCCTATCTCTAGCTATCTCCTGCAGCTCCCTCCAGCTCTTCTTTATATTGTTGATCTCCGCCTCCAAATCTCGTCTCCATGTATTTCTCGGCCTCCCCTTCTTTCGCTGTCCCTGCGGGTTCCAGGCAAGGACCCTTCTTGTTATATTCCCTCCGGTTTTCGCAAAGTGTGTCCTATCCAGCGCCAGCGTCTTTTTAACCTGTTCGTTCACTGGAATCTGTCTTTGGCTCACAACCTGATCTCATTTTATTGTATGCTGTTATTGGTAGTATTCCATTCTCATTAACTGTTCGAACCACTGTATTTGTTGTCTTTCCATGTATTCGGTGCATGAAGGTCTTTCAATATTATTTTTCTCAGCTTTCCCAATAATAGTAGGTAAGAAAATGTTGGTCAACACAGCCAGGCTATGGTGAACACAGCAAATTAACGAGTGCATGTTATTATTTAGTTCACTGCGATCGAAATGTTTAACGAGTGCATGTTATTATTTAGTTCACTGCGATCGAAATGTTTAACGAGTGCATGTTATTATTTAGTTCACTGCGATCGAAATGTTTAACGAGTGCATGTTATTATTTAGTTCACTGCGATCGAAATGTTTAACGAGTCCATGTTATTATTTAGTTCACTGCGATCGAAATGTTTAACTACATTAAGTAAACACCATTATGAGCTCTTTAGACTTCTATCATACCTTAAGAAGCATCCTGTTGACGGATGCATGAAACAGATTGCGACAAAGCATAGCGTTCATGGGCGTAGTTCAAATCTACGGCGGGATGTTGTCGCTGCTGAATAATATTTACGTGCGAGGTGAAAGATATGGGAACAGCTGATCGGTATTTCTGTCTTTTGTCTTTTTTTTCCGTCAAATCAAAATAGACGTCGAATCGTCTTTGGATAGCGAAAAATAATTACATTATAGTGCATCGCTAAGAGAAGGGTAACAGAGACGTACTAATATAAATCCTTCGTTGAAGCGAAGCTGCTCTAAAACGAACGTTCGACACAAGTCTGACATCTGTACTTCAGACATTGCTATGCAACATCATCATGTGCCGTGCTGATTGGCACAGGCAAACATGGATCACAAATGTTTGTCTATGGTGTTTGCTGTCATCTCAGATGTTGACGTTCTTCCGTGCCATGAAGTCAGACTATTCAAAATGTTATCTCTCTATCTTCCTCTGTCTCGCCTACTCTCGATTTTACCTGTTGTCAAAATGTGTTCTAAATCTCCCTTCCTCATCATATGTCCGAAAAATTATGACTGCCTCTTCTACTATATATATAAAAATGGATGTTTGTCTGTTTGTTTGTAACCTATAGACTCGGAAACTATTGAACAGATTTAGCTGAAATTTACAGGATATGTTTGTTTTGATGTCGGGATGCTACCTGTCATAGTTTGAAATATGTAGCGCTGAAACTTTTCGAAAAAATCGAAAACACGCTAATTTCATCGAGAGTTTGTTTACAATTTGCTATGAACGTTTCTGGAAGTCTACGGTATACACATTAATATATACACAAGATTCGATGACGTATGTTTTAAAACTATGGAAACCTCGATCTCTTTCATATAATAAAATAATCGTTTCAAGGCAATTTTACAAACAAGCTGAAGTTAAAATACGCAATCCAGATTTGTTTCTTAATAGGATTTCTAATCATTTCGAATCATGATAAGAGAAATATCAACTAGGACGCGACATTAGTAACAATGAAGTCGTATGTCAACTGGGACGTGACATTAGTAGCAATGAAGCAGTATGTTAACTGGGACACGACATTAGTAGCAATGAAGCAGTATGTCAACTGGGACGCGACATTAGTAGTGCAACGAGAGCAATATATCAAGTCACTGGGACGCGACATTAGTAGCAAAAGCATATTCAACTGGGACGCGACATTAGTAGCAATAAGCAGTATGTCAACTGGGACGCGACATGAGGTATATCAATGGAGCGACATTAGTAGCAATTGCGTATGTCAATGGATGCGACATTAGTAGCAATGAAGCAGTATATCGACTGGGACGTAATTCAATTTTTGTTGGAGGCGTAGCAACGCGCAGGGTACAGCTAGTTACTTATATTGATGATAAGCTTTCTCTGTGTCTTGACCTCATTCAATACCTCAACATTAGTAATTTTAGCAGTCCATGGGATTCTCATCATTCTTCTGTAAAACCACATCTCTGTGGCCCTCAGAGATTTTTCGATTTGTTTGTTTATTGTCCGTGACTTGCATGCGTATGTCAGTATTTGTTCCATGTACCACTGAATAACTTGCATTCCGATCTCAATTGTCAATGACTTGTACGTTGTTGCATATAATGCTTCTCATGTTCTGGAACAATACTTTCACCTGCCCTATTCTGCTCTTTATTTCTGATCTGCTATCTGATGTTACCAGGACTTCGAGATATTAAAATTGCTGCACTTGTCTTAGCTCAGTCCCATATGCAGCATACCCCTTCTAAAAATAACCAATTCAATTTTCGTGAGCAATCATTCGTTCTTTCATTTGGTACGTTTCAGTTTCAGTTTCAGTTTGGAATATCTTCATTGCACTCCGGACATGTCCATAGGTGCTCGATCTCCTTCGCAATATCTCCAACAGCGTCCAGCGACTGACCGTACCAGTTCTATCTTGATTGATGAGCCGACTCGTATACCTGTTGTACCGTTCTTTTCTTGCCACACCAATCTTCAAACCCAGTTCTCGCAATCTAGTAGTTGACGTGGATTGGTTGAGATGAAGATCTTCTCTGCGGCCACGCTCTATGAGGGCGTTCATGATGTCAGCTCTGTCCATTGGCTGGCCCTCTGATATAGCGGCAGAGCCAGCCAGCCTGTCTGCTCTCTCATTGCCAACGACACCCATGTGCCCCGGAACAAAGACAAGTGTAATTCTACAAATTGTTGACGCCTGCAGTGATTCAGTTCATTGCCTGCGCACCGAACCGGCCTCCACCTTTCGGATCATACTCAAAGAGTCACTCAGAATGCACGCATGAGTGTAGTTTTGTGACTCTAGCCAGAGTAGTGCATTGGTCACCGCCAGTACCTCCATTGTCATGCTGCTTGTTGTCATACTAAATGCACCACTGGCTTCCTTGACCATTCTGCCACATGAGCTTGCAGAGAAGGCCCATGCAGACTTTTCGTGACGAACTACCAATCCATCCGTGTAAATCACGACGTCGTCTGCATTGCAGTTTTCATCGATAATGGCTTTGACGTCTGCATTCAACGCCACGTGATTTCCTTCTCTGCAACCTTTGTCAAATTTAATGATGGTTGAAAAGGTGTTCCAGTATATTGGAGGCATCGGTATCCATTCTTCCCCATGGTCAATATTATTGAGCCCGCATACCAGCTGAACAGTATCTGTTTCATTGGTACGTTTGTTTGCTTATAGTCTTCAATTATGTTAAAAATTTCGTCCCATTCAGATATTTTACGGTACAAATAATTTATATTTTGAAATGTTCCAGTTCATATTTCATCAACATTCTGGTTTGGCACAAACCGATTTGCATGTTGTTACTTTGTTTGGAAGAAGACAATCATTCTGACATCATCCACCGCTTGGCAAATGTAGACTGTAGCGGACAACGGGTTACAGTTTCAGTTTATTGATCGAAAGTTTTATTTCAACTGTAATATTAGTAAATAATGTAGTAGTATTAGACCATTCATTTTCGTATGCACTTGTCAGACCTACATCAAATGCGCCCGTAGATGCTTACGAACCGGTGTGCACGTTTTCGGTACAAACCACATAGAATGGTTAACTTTCTTGATAAGACGAATATTAGAGGGGTTCCAGAGAACTAAAGGCTAGGGGAGTAAACCTTAAAAGAAAATTCCCACTGCTTTCTGGGTCAGCACGATAATGCAGAGGGCTAGAAGAGTAAACATTAACAAAAATCCGGAGGGAGGAACCCTAAGGCAGTTGATGATTAGGTGTGTATTACGTTCCATCTCCTGCAAACCCTGCTTGATTTCAAACGTATAGACTTTGTCTTTCCTTTGGATGTAACAGTAGGATAGAGAGGTGGTTTGCGCAAAATGGCCAAGGCACATTCTCCATATCAGCTGCCCAGGCTAGGCTCAAAGGGAGAAGGCCATTTAAGAACGAAAGTAAAGGAACAGAAAATAAAAAATAAACTGTACTATGCAAGCCCTACACATGAATGATAGTGATTTAGTAAGTATGTGTGTAATCCTTAACATCTGAATCACGGTAGAAGCGCTGTAACATTTTTTTTTTTCGATCCAGAAGCACTTGGGCTTTCAGCTCTTTGGCTCAGTGCCATGGACATCGTAACCCTTTGGTTCGGTCCCACGAACACCGTAAATCTGGAGAACCTGTGTCTTTTCTGCCAGCCCACGGAATTGAACCCGCAATCACAGAAGGCTTGTCACCGATAGTCCAACGCGCTACGAACACGCTGGGCAGACAGGCAAAATTTATTCTTTAAAACTATGATGTGTTACACTTTCCCATCATCAATTAGAAACTGTATCTCCACATTTCTTCAGGTTTTCTGATGACTATGAAACACAAGCATCACTTACAGATGATGAATATGAAGAGATCAAAGAAGAAAGCAGAGTTGAAATCTGCAAAACTTCAGACACTTCTGTCAGAGATAAGGGTAAGAAGACACTTCTGTCAGAGATAAGGGTAAGAAGACACTTCTGTCAGAGATAAGGGTAAGAAGACACTTCTGTCAGAGATAAGGGTAAGAAGACACTTCTGTCAGAGATAAGGGTAAGAAGACACTTCTGTCAGAGATAAGGGTCAGAAGACACTTCTGTCAGAGATAAGGGTAAGAAGACACTTCTGTCAGAGATAAGGGTAAGAAGACACTTCTGTCAGAGATAAGGGTAAGAAGACACTTCTGTCAGAGATAAGGTAGAAGACACTTCTGTCAGAGATAAGGGTCAGAAGACACTTCTGTCAGAGATAAGGGTAAGAAGACACTTCTGTCAGAGATAAGGGTAAGAAGACACTTCTGTCAGAGATAAGGGTAAGAAGACACTTCTGTCAGAGATAAGGGTAAGAAGACACTTCTGTCAGAGATAAGGGTCAGAAGACACTTCTGTCAGAGATAAGGGTAAGAAGACATCATGATGAGTTGAAACATATTTGTTACAGTTACATATAACTTCAGACACTTCTGTCAGAGATAGAGGTAAGAAGACACCATGATGAGTTGAAACATATTTTTACAGTTACTATAACTTCAGACACTTCTTCAGAGATAGAGAGTAAGAAGAAGCATGATTAGTTGAAACATATTGATTCTGTTAGAATAACTAGACACTTCTGTCAGAGATAGGGTAAGAAGACACCTGTGAGATAGAAAATACTTTGTCACAGTTAATTATAAAACACTTCAGAATTAAAATAATTTCTGTCAAAAAAGGGGTGAAATACTGCAGAGTAGGAAGAAGAACTTTGTAGAAAAATAAAGACATGCTGAGAATAGTGGTGAAGACACCTTCACAATAGGGTAATAGACCTTGATGGGACATAAGCCTTCTGGAAAGTAAATCTTCGGATAGGGAGACATAACTATGAGTTGAAATAACTTGTAGAGTTACATTATAAACATTCATAAAATAACTTATGTTGTGAATAACGCTAGGAAAATAACTTGTGGTGAAATAACCATGCTAGAAAAACTTGGTGGGGACAATAACCTTACTGGGAAATAACCTTGGTGGGGACATAACCTTACTAGGAAATAACCTTGGTGGGGACATAACCTTACTGGGAAATAACCTTGGTGGGGACATAACCTTACTGGGAAATAACCTTGGTGGGGACATAACCTTGGTGGAGAAATAACCTTGGTGGGGAAACATATCTTACTGGAGAACTAACCTTAGCTGAGAGAACTAACCTCACTGGAGAACTAACCTCACTGGAGAACTAACCTCACTGGAGAACTAACCTCACTGGAGAACTAACCTGACTGGAGAACTAACCTCACTGGAAAACTAACCTCACTGGAGAACTAACCTCACTTGGGAAATAATCATGGTCTTGATAGGAAATTCTGACAATCTAAAAATACAACTCACTATCAAAGTAGTTGTTCATTAACACAATTAGCTAGCTAATATAAGAAGATGCAACTGAACTCTGGTAGACACATAGGTGCACAGTTTCTTTCAGCAGATGGTGAAGGCTACATATGATGAAATTTCAGCTGTTTTTTTAGTTATGTATATCTAATGAAAAGTAGTCATATATCCTCAAAATGAAAACAACTGCAGATATTGAGCCTCTAGAACTCCTTACAAAATACAAAACACTCACCCAGTTTGAAAAAGTTAAGCAACCAAAAGAACTCCCTCTACACACAAAATTCCAAGAGAAAACCAAAAATAGACTTGCAAGGAAAAGTTTCAACCATCTGGCCAGAGGATTCTACAGACACATTTCAGATGTCCTAGAAACTGACCCCGAAATGTGGGTGGCCATAACACTAGAGCTATGGACACACTTCCAAAATATACCTAGAAGCTCCAGTAATTATTTTAAATAATACAAACAGAGACAGAAGCAAAGAGCCATTTCATTTCTAATGCTACAATAGCAATATAACACCAGAATATGGACACTTGTTCACAGACGGCTCAGCTATCAGGAAGGGAGGCAGCAAAATCTACATCACACACCCCTAAGGAAATATATAAACACACTCTCTAGCAGCAGAAGAAACATGCATGAACTTAAGAGCAGAGGCAACAACCCACCTTGCAGCTGTACAGATTCTCAACAGTCAGCAACAAATATTGCAGCCTTTAGTGACTCAAGATCCGTTCTCCAGGTCATCTCATGTCCCAAACAAGACATCCATGACATAAGACACAAAATCAGCTTTCTGTCCAAGAAATCAGAATTAGTCCTACACAGCACACTGTGGCATCCCAGGAAAGGAAAAGGCAGACAAATTTGCAAGGGTCGGAGGAAGCCTAGCATAACACCACCTAACACAAAGCTTTACAGAAGCAAAGACTCTCCTGAAACAGTCGAGAAAAACAAACGAAGAACACAACCCAAAAGAATGACAATATAAATACACTAAATAGAAAAGCGCAGTCTTCAGATGTAGAACAGGACACTGCAGTCTCAGAGCACACCTCCATAGAATGGGTCTCAAGGACTCAGATGCCTGCACAAAAGCAGGACAGTTTCCAAACTCACTACCAATTTTATTTTGTTGAGAAAACAGTGCTGATGTAACACTCAGAGTGAGAAACATTTTGTTGTCTTTGTTCTTTGAAAATTACAGTTAATTTGGCGAGGAGAAATGAGGCAAAAAAAAGGCAGAGAGAGTCTTCCCTCATCTTAAAGAAAAGTGGGTGCCTTGTCTTGTCTTATCCACATGTGCTGTGAAGTGTCATGGGGAGTTTCAGTTTTCTATCCTGTGCCAGTTGTGTTGCATCTGCAGTTGTTAGTCTTTGATGTCACAGGATATCTGTGATATTATCTATCCATCAGGTTCTTTGTTTTCCTTGGGCTCTGCATCCGGGTTGCTGGTTGTTATAGACGCGGGATGATATTACATCTGGTTTCATTCTTATTAGGTGACGAACCATTTTATTTGTTTACTTCTAATACGTTGTATGCATGGTTTGATTCCAACTACGTTTCTAATGTTCTCATTTCTCAATCTATCCCGTCTTGTAATATTAACAGCCTTTCTTAAACAGTTCATTTCACATGTTGTAATCTTTCTTTCTTTCTTGGGATTTAGTTAGGGACCATGTTTGACATTGGTAATAGGTAAGGGGGGCACCATCTGAAAAATATTAAGAATCAACGAGCTAATCCATCTCTAATATCTGACTTTACATTATATTTTCATTACAGAAGGATGTCCAGCTTTTAGTTGTATTATGCCGAGCTAATGGTATCGAGGAGAAGGACATTACAGCTTGTCTGTGTAAGTTATTCAATGCTCATTGTTTATCCATTTATTATATGTTTATGTTAGTGTTTATGACTTCAAACGCTCCCCATCAAACACTTGTTAACCACTCTTTATGATTTGTATGTGATCCAAGTTTAAGAGCGATTGTACGCTGCGCCAGTTATGTGCCTACAAGTAGGGTCAGCATATCCGATTTTTGCGATGCTTTTTATTTACTAGGGTAGCTTTCCTAGACCCCTACCTCAGTCTTACGACATGCTTTGTAGGTTGCAGTGTTACAGTATTACTACTTTGCTCCGCTTGTGGGTCCCGGCAACATATGAACGATTTGCGATGTCCAAAACAGGCAGACTCATCTGGCCATGGAGTGCAAAATAAAGCTCCAATCCCTACGCTTAACGGCAAGAGTGGACATCTAACTGTCACCCACCTAAGGAATGACAATAGACATTAGTGTTTACTCAGATCTGATCATTGACTAATAGGACTATCATTGCTGCATTTTCATGAATAACCCTGTGTGCTCCAATCTCTTTCTTATACAGGAAGATCTCATCGGCAGTCCACAAAGTCTGTAACATCTGCGAGGGTCCACCATGTAATTTTTGAGAATGGTTAAAAAAAAATTTCAGTTATTTTATTTTGACTGATGTCTGAAAATGGACTCATTAGGAGGAAGGGGTAGACCACGTAAAATGTAGATTGATGGAGTTATAGACATTATAGAACTCTACAATATCACAGCGTATCAAGTGACCGAGCGTGCAGGTTAATCATCAGTTAAACCTGCTACGCCTAATGGCAAAAGGCAGAGAAGGACAAAAGAGTCATATTTGTTCAAGCAGCATCGTTGTTTTGCATTTCACAAGTGCATTTTTTCCAGAGATCTCTAGGATTGTTGCAAAAGCTACAGAGGTTGTGCATTGTGCAATACTCTGATGGTGTGCCACTTATGTGGAGAAAGAGTGAGCCATATGGGGAATGCCAGGTGCAATGGAGCTGATTCGTTGTATTTAGACCGTTCGTATGCTGATGGTCAAAGAGAAAAGATCCTAACACCATATTTTCAAATATGCCTCATGGTGTCTTCATGGTCAACATTCTACACATATATAATACGCATACTAAAACCACCTTTTTAGTTTTTGAGGACTAAATTTAAAGGCACAGTTGTCCTTACAAAATTTGTTATAACTTTCTTATGTTCAACAGCAGAAGAAACCGTAATAACTTATTTATTAACAATTAGTTAGAAAAATATAATTTGTGATGGTTTTATAAAGGTTTGTGATGGTTTGTCAGGTGGAGTTTAGTAAAAGGAGAACTAACAATATGGTTTGTCAGGTAAAGTTTAGTAAAAGGGGAACTAACAATATGGTTTGTCAGGTAAAGTTTAGTAAAAGGAGAACTAACAATATGGTTTGTCAGGTAAAGTTTAGTAAAAGGAGAACTAACAATATGGTTTGTCAGGTAAAGTTTAGTAAAAGGAGAACTAACAATATGGTTTGTCAGGTAAAGTTTAGTAAAAGGAGAACTAACAATATAATTTTCAGGTTGCGTATTGTATTGTAAGAGTAAATGAAATTATCTTTTGGGATTCTATTTGACATTAACGTAATGTTCTACTATAATGTTCTACTATAATGTCCCACTACAATGTCCTACTATAACGTCCTACTATAACGTCCTACTATAATGTCCTACTATAACGTCCTACTATAATGTTCTACTATAACGTCCTACTATAATGTTCTACTATAATGTCCTACTATAACGTCCTACTATAATGTCCTACTATAACGTCCTACTATAATGTCCTACTATAATGTTCTACTATAATGTCCTACTATAATGTTCTACTATAATGTCCTACTATAATGTCCTACTATAACGTCCTACTATAATGTCCTACTATAACGTCCTACTATAACGTCCTACTATAATGTTCTACTATAATGTCCTACTATAACGTCCTACTATAACGTCCTACTATAACGTCCTACTATAATGTCCTACTATAACGTCCTACTATAACGTCCTACTATAATGTCCTACTATAATGTCCCACTACAATGTCCTACTATAACGTCCTACTATAACGTCCCACTACAATGTCCTACTACAATGTCCTCTAAACGTCCTCTATAACGTCCCAAACATGCCAGCACAATGTCCTACTATACGTCCACTTAATTTTGAGAATGGTTAAAATGTCCACTTATACTCTACATAGTCTTAAATGTCTCCATTGCGAAGGAGTCCACTAAAATGTGATTATGACGTCTATACATATGAACTCTACAATTCACAGCGTATCAAGATCCTGACTATAAGTTAATCATCGTTAATCCTCTACGTCCTAATAAACGGCTAAAACCATCATATTGTTCTAGCAATCGTCTTTGCATTTCCATATATAATGTCCTAGTTTGGATTGTTCTACTAAAGTCCTAATATGTCTTAAATACTCTGTGGTCCACTTATGTCTAAAAGTCCATAAATGTCCTACACAAGTGCAATGATGATCCTTTATTTACTTAATGTGCTATCAAGACCGATCAACAATCTCTACAATGTCTCCCTCATGTTACTTAACGTCCTACATTCTACCATATTAATAATGTCCAAACCACCTTCTATTTAGACTATAATGGCAAGTTGTCCTACAAAATTTGTAACTTCTATATGTTCACAGCAAGAATGTCCTACTTATTTATTAATAATTGTCCTGAAAAATAATTTGTATGTTTTATAAAGTTTTATGGTTTATCAGTGTTCTATAAAGTCACTATAACATCGTTTTGATGGTCAATTTAGTAAACCTAATAACTCAACTATGTAATGTCTGACTAAACTTACTAAACGACCTACATAACGTGCTCTATAAGTCACTATATAGTCATATAATACATATGTTTTAGTAAAGTTTCTAAGGAACTCCTACTATAATGTCTTATAAAGTTTATAAAGGCACTATAATAGTCGTTCGCAGTAACGTTCATAAAGGCTAACAATATGTTTGTAGTCGTAAAGTTTATAAACGTCCATATTTGCGCTAAATTTATAACGGAACAACAAATGTTTGTAGTAAGTTTACTAAAGTAACTCAATATGAGTCACTGTAACGTCTTAGTAAATGCGCTAATAACGGTTTTCAGTACACTTTATACATATAACGTCATATGTATCGTCAGGTGATAAGTCGACTATAACATATAACTTTCATTCGTATTTATTAAAGTCAAATATGTCTACTATAATGTTCTATTTACATTACTAATGTTCTACTATAATGTCCTACTACAATGTCCCACTACAATGTCCTACTATAATGTCCTACTTAACGTCCTACTTAATGCCAGTTATTGTCCTACTTTGATGCCAGTAAGTTTGAACCAATCAAAACCACTTCTAAGCTAACATTGTTTTTTTTAATCTCTCACGCAGATGGTAAAGGTCGTCGCAGTGTGACCCTGAGTGCAATGTCCACATGTACATCTCTAATGCTGATATCTACCCTGGGAAAGGACTCTGTTCAGGAAGACGAAATCTACGGAAAGTAAATGAAATTTATAAAGGGAATCTTTCCCTATCTTTTATTCCATTTGCAACGAAATATAGGGACGTCATCATTGGCCTCTTTGTCTCAGGAGACAATAGGTGTTGCGTCACATAGTATGTTCTGTGCTGAATCACAACGTTTCATGTGGCTGTAATGGCCTATTCTGGAGTGGCAATCCTTGCCACACTTGCTGCAGGTAAAACTGGAGACTAGAGCCGATGCATGGGATGTTCTCTCTGATCTCTGTGCTCTCTTTTGCCTCCACATTGATGTTGTTTTTTCTTTTCTTTTGAGCCGCCCTCACTGCCGCTCGCCATGCTTGCCTGTCTTTGGCCAGCCGCTCCCAGTGTTTTTGTCTATGCCGCATGAAGTTAGATCACGCTTGCAGGTGTCAATGAAGCGTAATAATGGGCGCCCATGCTGTCTAGCACCAGATGCGAGTTGACCATATAGGGACGTAACTTATCACTAAAATAATTTTTTTTAAAAACTGTTGTTACTGCCTGTAATACCTCTTTTTTGGGCTGCGTAGGACATGGGGGAAGATGAGCCTGTGCAATTAAAGGGCTAGTGTAGTCGCTGTGAAACTGTTCAGGTTAGAATGTTTTATTGATACCCTCGACAGAAAATACTCCTTGGCCTTACCGTGGAATGAACCCGGGTCTCCTACATGGGAGTCACGCCCACACTAAAAGGATTAAGCATGAATATAAAGAAAACAGGTAACAGTTATCTCCAGAAACAGGAAGCACCACAATGTGATATAAAAGAAAACAGGTAACAGTTATCTCCAGAAACAGGAAGCACCACAATGTGATATAAAAGAAAACAGGTAACAGTTATCTCCAGAAACAGGAAGCACCACAATGTGATATAAAAGAAAACAACACAACACTAAAACAAGTCCATTGATTAAGTAACTGGGAACATTCCTAACATGAGATGGAAAATGTAAAACAGAGATTAGAAGTAGAATAGCTCAAACAAAAGCAGCTTTTATAAAAATGAAACATGCACTATTTGTGAATTCACTACCAATGACACTGCGGAAGCAAGTACTCCAGTGCTATATTGAACCAATACTTATGTATGGCAGCAAATCATGGAAAATGAGGAAGAAATCAGTAAGATCGCTGTATGCCACAGAGATGTGGTTTTACAGAAGAATACTGAAGATTCCATGGACAGCGAAGAAAACAAATGATGAGGTTTTAAAATAGGCCTGCACACAAAGAAACCTTATCAAAAATATAAGATTCAGACAATCAAAGTTCTTTAGGCATATAATGCAAAGAGGTGGTTTAGAACATTTGGTGACAATAGGTAAGATTTGGGGAAGGAGAGATTGTGGAAGACAGAAGGAGAAGATTTTGGATGCTCTGACTTATTGGTTTGACAAAAGATCAACATCAGAACTGATTAACTGCACCATGGAGAGAGAGAGTTATAGAAACACATGATCGCTTACGTCGGCAGGCATAGCATTGGATTGATTGATCTTATCATTAGAAGATCATTCTGAAGAGCATGATACCAGGCAGACAATGGAGAGGAAGATCAAGGATAAGATGAGTGTAGGATGTCGTAGAAAAGTTGAGTATGAATGCTGGCAGACTCTGGACACCTCTTACAGGACATGGAAGCATTTAAAGCTGCTGTCGTGGGAGCCAGACATGGAGAAGTTAGATGATGATGATGAATTTATCACTAACATTTACCTCTGAAGTTGGAGAAGGTATGCCAGTATGACGGGGGACACTGATAATAAGAAAAGTAGGCCTTCATGCAAAAATCAGTCAAAGAGCCATACCAGACGCCATGGCTACTCCTGAATTCATAGCAGGCGAATGCAAGAAGAAGAATCACTAACATTTTATAACTACAATTTTTTTAATATTCATCATTCTTACTGGAAGATAGACAGCACTGAAATTGTACTGAATACTATGCCAGACTTTCTATTCATCATTCTTACTGGAAGATAGCAGCGTTGAAATTTACTGAATACTATGCCAGACTTTCTATTCATCATTCTTACTGGAAGATAGCCAGTGCTGAAATTGTACTGAATACTATGCCAGACTTTCTATTCATCATTCTTACTGGAAGATAGCACGCAGTGCATGCAGATTTTCATTTTGTACTGAATTACTGAACTATGCCAGACTTTCTATTCATCATTCTTACTGGAAGATAGCCAGCGCTGAAATTGTACTGAATACTATGCCAGACTTTCTATTCATCATTCTTACTGGAAGATAGCCAGTGCTGAAATTGTACTGAATACTATGCCAGACTTTCTATTCATCGTTCTTACTGGAAGATAGACAGCGCTGAAATTGTACTGAATACTATGCCAGACTTTCTATTCATCGTTCTTACTGGAAGATAGACAGCGCTGAAATTGTACTGAATACTATGCCAGACTTTCTATTCATCGTTCTTACTGGAAGATAGACAGCGCTGAAATTGTACTGAATACTATGCCAGACTTTCTATTCATCGTTCTTACTGGAAGATAGACAGCGCTGAAATTGTACTGAATACTATGCCAGACTTTCTATTCATCGTTCTTACTGGAAGATAGACAGCGCTGAAATTGTACTGAATACTATGCCAGACTTTCTATTCATCGTTCTTACTGGAAGATAGACAGCGCTGAAATTGTACTGAATACTATACCAGATTTTAATGGGGCTAACTGGTAGGTTACAGCATTTACTTTTTACACTCCTTGTCTAGTCATCTCTCGATCTAATCTTCCATCTTCTGGGAATATTCTTGTTAAGTATTTAAATTCTTTCACTTGGTTGATTGTAGTGCCATTGACATAGATGTTTTGTTTATTATGCTTTATTTCCATATTCATTTTTTCGGTTTTAGTATTAATGATATTCATTCTTTTATGATTATCTGTTATATTAAATTATCTGTTACAATTAAACATTGTTTCATTTCATTGTTTGTCAGAGTTTTTAAAGAAGCATTTAATGAAGGAGATATTGAGTTGGATGCAGATATCATGCAAGCTGAAGAGGCTGCTATTGATGCTGCTATAGAACTAGATGAAGAGCTTGAAGCCAGGAGAAAGTCTCGAAAATACAAGTAAGATTCTGTGTCTGTGTTCTTTCTAATGATGAATCTATATGGTCTAAAGACATCATTGTACTGGTTTTTCCCCATTTTGCATTGATATCCTTGACAAAAATGGTATGCCTCCTGTCTAGACTATTGAACAAAGCACGAAATCCGTAGCTCCATCAACACTACTAGGGATTTAAAAAGAATATACTTCAGTTATCAGAGGACTATCTTCATAGCATTCCAGACATGTCCATAGGTGCTCTGATCTTCGCCTCAACAATTCCAACAGCGTCCAGTGACCCAACACGCCAGTTCAATGTTGATTAATCTGTCTCTTTACTTATTTGCTATGCCGTTCTTTACAGGCTGCACCAATATTGACACCCATCTCTCTCAATCTGGTCAGCGAGTGGGACTCGCAACCCTGAAACTCTTCTGTTCTAAAAGGCTCTCTCAGTGCGTTAAGATTGTCATTTTGGTCCATTGCAGCTCCCTCTGTACACTTATATCAGAGCTGATACACTTATATCAGAGCTGATACACTTATATCAGAGCTGATACACTTATATCAGAGCTGATACACTTATATCAGAGCTGATACACTTATATCAGAGCTGATACACTTATATCAGAGGGAGCTGCAATGCACTAGTGAGCTGAATGGTGCAGTCTGGATTCAAACTTACATCTGTCAGAACTCAAGGCAAACTTCTTGATCACTTTGCCACAGAGATCACCCCTCCTCCAGTTGACATCTCCAAAAAGATGAATCTATTTCCCAAAAATCATTAAACAGAAATGGAAGCTGCAGTATTCACATATCTTGGAAGTGTTATCAGCCACAATGAAGGAGGATGACATTAAAAGTAGAGTACGACGCAAAGTGCATTCATGACCCTTCAGACAGTCTAGAAACCAGCCTAATACAGCATCAGAACCAAGATTAATATATACCACAGCTGTGTGCTATCAACTTTACTATACGGATCAGATTATTGGAGACTGACAGAACATGATATGTTGAAACTCTTCTTCTTCCATACAAATTGTCTCATGAAAGATCTTAGCATGTTCTGGTCAAATACTATCTCTAACCAAGAACTGCTTGCACAGTGTCAACAAGGGAATATGAATACGAGGGTTTTCACCTCCTGAGTAGACAATGGTTGGTAAATTTTCTCTTTGGCACTGCCTTCCTGGGCCAAGACAAAATATTGGGAAAGTTAATAATTAAATCTTTTTTGTTCTATTTCTAGGTCAAAGAAATTTAGAGTTCAACGCAGCTATACAGTTCCCAGGAGGTCAGCAAGTGTTGAGATTCCCGAACCTGATATTAACGAGAACAGCAGTAATATCTTCTATATTAATGATGGATTTTTTAACAGTAAGTTATACATTTGCTTAAATTATCATTAATTAACACCATCATGAAGGTTAATCAAATATGGTGACAATGGATATTGAAAGAATGACATAGAACAGAGAGCGAATAGAAGTGGTCGTATTGAGCATTTGAAGAAAAAGATAAAGACAGAATGGCAAAGAACAGAATCTAAATTACATATATAAAAAAGAAGAAGGGGAAAAGACTCTGAGGCAGACCAAGAAATTGATGGAGAGTTAACATGGAAGCACTGATGATACTTAACCTGCTGCCTTGCAGGTCGGCTGGGGACAGTCAAAGGCTGACGGAGAGCGAACTCAGTATAAGCTGGTTGAAATCGGACACGTCGCTGAAGGACAAGCACCAGAGCTCCAAATGGTACTGAAGATGTGATGTAAAAAACGTTCTTGCCAAAGGGCTGCTTATATATCACTCTAGAACAGCGTTTCCCAAAGGGGTGGTACCGCCCCCTGTGGGCGCTGAAACCTTTCAGGGGGCGATAGTGGGTTCAGAAGCATTTGGGGAGAGTTTTTTTTCGTGATTTTGCGATTGAATATTCATTTAAAATTTGAAAGTCTGCATTTTAATTCATCTCATGCCCATCTTTCATGATCCATATTTTCATCAATTTTCTATTTCTTCTATATAATTTGAAAATTGACCATGTATGACAGACATATATATCAATTTTCTATGTCAAAGTGAAAATAGAGCATATATATATATATATATATATATATATATATATATATATATATCAAATATATATATATAATATATATATATATATATATATATATATATATATATATATATATATATATATATATATATATATATATATATATATATATATATATATATATATATATATATGTGTGGGATGGGGGCGCTGGCAAACTTATAATGTAGAGGGGCATTACAAAGTTTATGTCGTGACAGTGGGCAGTGGACCAAAAAAGATTGGGAATCTATGCTCTAGAATGATCAAAATGGCCAAATAAAACGATTGAGAGAGAGAGAGATGACACTTGAGGATCGAAACTTCAAGTACCTCTGAAGTTGGATAAGTTGGTATGGTGGGGGACACCGATAAATGGGTAAGTAGACCTACATGCAAAAATCAGTCAGAAGCAGTGCCATACCAGGTGCCCTGATTACACCTGAATTCATAGTGAGCAAACACAAGAAGAAGACGAATATTGAAGCAGACCTAGAAGTACTAAAAGTCAACTGGGGTTGCCAATAGTAAAGTTGATGACACTCTCCCCTTGTGACCATGTGACATAGAAAATCCTAGGTTCAATTCCAGCTTGGGTTTAAAATAATTCTTGGTGTGCACCGTGAGTGGTTGAACAACAGGAGACCCTGATCCTTCACTTGATGGATCTAAATTACAAGTACCTCTGAAATCGGATTAAGGCTCGTCTGAATGGCGAGGGACACAAGGGATAAGAAAAGCTAACCTTCACACAAACATTATTCAGAGGGGTAATAATAATAATTTCTCTTGTACTGTTATACATTACATAGGGCCTGCAAGCAATTTCTCTATATCGCTCTATCCTGGACAACTCGTTCAATCTCCTCCATGGAACTGAGACTGATATTTTTAATGAACTTTTGTATTATGTGCTTAGTGGTTGCTAGAAATAAATTTTTTTTTGCTTGTGTTAATATTTAGATAGCACTTAAAGAAATGGTTAGGGAGGACATATTGTTAAAATATTGTTAGGTGTCCTGTGGCATAGAGGTTAAGTGCTTGCCTCTCGTTCCAAAAGTGCTCAGCTTGCTTCCTCGTGGAGCCATCAGGATATTTTTCCAGAGCTCCCTGATCTCAGTGTAGGTAAGATCGAGTTACTAGTCCTATTGGAGACGGACAATAAAACATAGGTCCCATGTTTAATTTGAGCATGTAAAAGAACCCTTGGCAGTTCAAGAAGGGCAGGCTGGAAAGCCACTGCCTGAGCAAAATTGATTAAGATAAATGATTAAAAATAAAATTCTTACAAAACATCTTCACCATCTTCAAAATTACATCAGGGATCCTCTCCGGTGCTACAGAGTTCATGCACTGCCACTGAGATCTTCCTGTGTAAGAAAGAAATTGGAGCACATGTGGTTACTCACCGAAGTGCAATGATGATGGTCCTATCAATCAATCAATATTGTGAAAAAGAAGACTACATTTCAGGTGCACACATATTGACTAACAAAGCTTTTTCCTTGATTTCTCAGCCAGAAGTAGCTCACCACGTTCTAGTGACATTGTTATGCTGGGTCCCGGTCCAGATCTCACAAAAATTACTGGTGCTGCATCAGGGGGTAGCTTGTCAAGTAAAGAAGATGAACTACGCACAGACGATTCATCATCATGGCGGACAGTAACACCTGCACCATCAGTTCCTGCACGATCCAAGTTTAAAAGTGTGGCTTCCATGAAAAGTTTGCCCAAGAAAGGCAACAATACAAACAGAATGGTGGTATGTTTGCATCAAATATCATCCACCCATTGTTTCACTTGTTATTTATTGTTGTAACATTCCGTACTTAAGCCATACTTTTTTTCCTGTATCATACTACTTTTATTACAGTACTTTTATTTTGGCACGTTTTTCTTTGATACTTACTTTATTTAGTGCTAATCCTGTTCTGCCTCACATCATCAGGATAAGATGAGATTTATAGAACAGACTTTTGTGTATACTTCATAAACTGTGTTTTTCATCACCTATGCTATTTCTGAGGTATACTTTTTGCTTGGATGGCTTTTTTCTTTGTATCCACTGTAACATTGCTCTTTGAGTCTGTTGGTAATCTGCTCTTTGTATCCACTGTAACATTGCTCTGAGTCTGTTGGTAATCTGCTCATGTGGCCGAATCATTGAATTTATTTTAAATGAAGTTCAGTACTGATGTTGTACCCACTGTTTTCCTGATATATTCATTTCTAAACTGCTTTTTTCTTCTTTGTTACTCCCAGCATTCTGTGTAAACACTTCATCTCTGTTGTGACTAGTTTTCTTCTATTGTTTGATGTCAGTATCCAAGTTTAGCGCTGATAGCATATTGTTGTGAGAAAGATTGTGTTGAACAATGCTCATTTTGTGTTCATGGTGACATGTTTGCATTTTAAAATTGGCACCATTTTTCCTAATGAATTGATTTGCTTTATTACATTTGTGTTGGATTTTGTTAGCTATTCTTCCATTTGCTGAAAAAATAGATTTCTCTTTGATTTAACACTTTTCTTTGTCACATGTTTCTCTGTGATCTCTCTTTCTGTAGTACTTTCAGCAAAGTTTGTTTCATGGTCTCCCTAGGGCATCCTCTCTTTCTTGAACCCTTTGCATACCAATTCAATGCCTACTTTGATATTCGTTGATCATTTCTCCTCAAGGTGTGCCCAACATATCTTCATCTTATATTGCTTATAACAGTTGTTACTAGTAGTTGACCAGACATGTCTCTGATTTCATCACTTCTCCTGAATCTGCTTCTATTTTATGTTCATTATTTTTCGAGACATCTATTTTCAAATGCATTCAACTTGCTTTCTATATCTTTAGTCATTTTCCAACTCTCGCTGACATATGTTAGGATTGTTACAACATTTGAATTGAAAATTCGTAATTTAATTTTAATACTATATAACTTACAGTTCCATATTTTATTTAGACTTTTAACTCCTTGTGAACCAAACTGCCACATAAGTGGTGTTTTTTTTTTTATAGTAGAAACAAATGCATGGTCCATTAAGAGTTAAAAGCTGATGTTGCTTTGGCAATTTGTATCATAATTTCTTTTTAACATTTCCTGTGCAATCAAAATTGCTACCTAAATAGGTGACCTGCTCTGTTATTTTTATCATTTTAGATTCCAGGGGGATATCTGCATTACTTGCCACAGGTGTCTTCATTATATTTGTCTTTTCCTAGCTTATCTACAGTCCAACTTTTGATGCTATATATGACAAGTTATCTGTTTTTTAATACTAGCATATATGCCAGTGTAAAAACTTCACTTGTGACAATAGGAAAGTAATGTGGAAGACTGCAATAAAGACTGTTAGACTTTTAAAAACTGATGTTGCTTTGCAATAGTTTCTCATGTCTAATACAATATTGTTTTTATATTTTCTTTTTTTGACAGACATTTGAAGTAACTACCCAAGTAACATATCTCTAACAAGATACTAGTCTGATGTGCTAGTTCTCCATGGTAACCAAAGATTCACCACTGACATCTCCTTCAGGATTAACACATGTGTAGCCTAACAAGTAGTTCTGGCGTGTAGTATTGTGTCTACTATAAGTAGTTGATGAACCTGCAATTAACACAATTATTGAATATTAACAGCATGGATTCTCCAAAAGGAGTTAATTCTTATTTGTTCATTGTTATTGGCCTACACACTCTGATATAACTAATAAAAGGTTCGTCTTTAGGTTGAAACGGATATTAACTACTTGGATTCTCCGAAAGGAGTTAATTCTAATTTATCATGTTTGTTCGGGCATTTGTTCGTAAAGATCCATGGTCCTTTACACCAACTGGCATGCCACATGATGAATGAATTGACTGCAGAGTACTCTAGAGAGACCAGCAGGGATCATGTCAAAAATGGATCAAAAGCTGAAGGATTGACTTCATTGCACCGAGTTTTACCACATATAGCTCGGCCTCCCTTCGCAGAAATTACATGCCACCTGTTGAGAGTATTTGCAGAGAGCACGAACTCCGTAGCTCTGGCAACAATCATAGGGATCTCTGAAAAAAATACACATTAGTGAACAGAGCAACTGGAACCTATAACCTTGAAAACACAAGACAAAGAGATTAACCACTTAGCCAAAGATGTAGATGTTAAGATTTTTAATTGATTGATTGAGTGATAGGACCATCATCATTGCACTTTGGCGAGTAACCATGTATGCTCCAATCTCTGGAGCACTGACAAGGATCTCTGATGTTATTTAGAAGATAATGAAAATATTTTGTAGGAATGTTTTCCTTCTTTTTGTCTGGGCACCAGCTTTCCAGCCTGCTCTTCTCAATTCTGAACTTCTAAGGTTCTTTTACATGCTCAACTTTAACACAGGATCTACGTTTTATCGTCCATAACTGATAGGACTAGGAGCTTGATCTCACCTACACTGAGATCAGGGATCTCTGGAAAATACTCCAGAAGGCTCCATGGAGCAACCAGTACCTTTAGAATGAGGGAGCACTAACCGCTACCACAGAGTGTTGAGAGTATTCAATCCAATGTTTGAATCTTCTCTTCACCATTGACTTCTTTATAGAAGTGTTGGGGTGAACTAGTGATCTTGTGTGCTTGTTCTTCTCTTCACCATTGACTTTTTATAGAAGTGTTGGAGGTAACGTAGTGATCTTGATGTGCTTGTTCTTCTTCTTTTCCACCATTGACTTCTTTATAGAAGTGTTGGGGGTGAAACGTAGTGATCTTGTGTGTGCTTGTTCTTCTCTTCCACCATTGACTTTTTATAGAAGTGTTGGTCTGTGTGTGTTGTTTTACACTTTGTCAGCTGATTCTTTGAAGTGTTGTGCGAGTGATCTTTGTGTGCTTCTTCTTCTCTTCCACCATTGACTTCTTTATAGAAGTGTTGGGGTGAAACGTAGTGATCTTGTGTGTGTGCTTGTTCTTCTCTTCCACCATTGACTTCTTTATAGAAGTGTTGGGGGTGAAACATAGTGATCTTGTGTGTGCTTGTTTTAAGGCACTTTGTAAGCTGAAATTCATGTTCGTAAGGCTGTTCTTGATGCCGTCGCTCCATCTTTGCGTGGTCTTCCTCTTGCTTTGTACTCATTATACTTTTTCTGTGTAGCTCTCTGTGGTACACATAAAAAGTATCGAAATGTTTGAGTGTCTAGCTATTTATACACTCTATACACTTTATTTGATTCTAAATGCTACTAGTCCTACTCATGCAAAATATAAATTTGTACAATCACAGTATTGGTGTATCATCAATTTGTGTGTAATGAGTATGGGTATGTCTTATATTATATGTCTTTAATGACAACACTGATGTCCTGAAAAAAACTGAATGTAAAAGACAATGGGCTGATAAACAATATACTATACAGAAAAATTAGATACTTTGGTCACATCAAGCGTCACGATGGCCTGGAGAGAACAATATTAAAGGGCAGGGTCCCAGGATGCAGAGGCAGACCAAGAATAAGATGGCTTCAAGATAGTATAGAAACCATGAATATGACCATCGGCAAAGGGGGTGAAGTTCGAACTGGCTAGAGACAGAGTGAATTTCAGACTTACTGCAAAGAGAGCAACGTCCTATAAAGGGCAAGCATCTTGATGATGAATGACAACATATGGACTTGTATCATGGACTTTTCTTCTTCTTCAACGATCTCTGGTCATGCGCTTAGCTTACTGTGAACCACAAACTGGGTAGTCAGCTTCAGGTCTGTCAGGTTTTCCCCAAAGCTTAGTTTTTAGATGAACTGGTTGTGGCCACATGTTGCTTCTCAGCTCACACAGGAGATGACACTCTTGCAGTACATGCTACAGTGTGTCCGTTCCGCCTGTTGACACAGGCAGAGAACTGTTTAACTTATTCCTAGTCTATGTAAGTGTCTTTTAAGTCTCCTATTAGACTAGTGGTACAGGTTCAATTCCACAGTGGGTAGGGAATTTTTTACAATCGTAATGGCTCTCATGTTGGCCCAGCTTCTATTTGGTACCAGGAAAAGCACTGAGAAGTTTAGCTGGCTGGCGTGATATTGACCACATCACCCATCGTATGCCGACAGTCAATGAAAAAGGCCTAACACTGTATTACCCTTTATACCATGTGGTATAAAAAGGGTTAATTTTGTTTTCCTTTTTACAAGATCTGAACATTGAGAAACATTGGTTCATAAACATCATCATGTTCCAGGAACAGACATATTTTGGTCATATTAAACACCATAGCTGTTTGGAGAAAGCAATAAAGAAGAACATGGTTTTTTGGAAGTTGAGACAGCAAACAAATGATAATAAGGGCATAGCTCAAGACAAATCTGGTTTTATAGGAAATTTATTGATGACTTATGCTTCAAAGGAAGTTAAGATAATAATAAGAACAGGACATTAAAGAAACCTTGAACATGACATTGAAGGAAATGGAAGAACTGGTTCCTGTGGCTTGCTGGTTAAACACACTCCTCACTCTGCCCCACAGGCATCCAGTTCTATCCGTACAATGGATTACTCCAAACTGCGTTGGTGGATCGATTTAACATCTATTTTAGTGTCTGCATCCAACAGGTAGTGGTGAAGAGACTGAAGAACATCCCTCTTCAACTCCAATGAGGGGAACGAACTGAGTACTTTTGTAACAAAAGGCGAACACCTTACCTTCATGCCACAAAGAACCCAAATTCTAGAGATCCGTTGTAGTCAAACTTCGATGGGGAACAATAGTAACAACATAATTATATTTTTCATATTCTGAATGCATTTCAGCATCATCAAATAGCTTTGTTCTGAGTACAACTTTGCCACCTTAGGAGTCCTTCGAAATTGTTCTCTCATAGGCCAGATGTCCTGCATCTGCAGCCATCATGCTCAAATCATCAAGTCACATCCTAAATCCTTCTTCTCTTTGTCCTGAGTAGAAGTTTGCCACTCTAACAGCCTTAATTGTTTTCATAGACTAAATTTACTGCCTCTGCAGCCATCATGCTCAAATCATCAGTCACATCCTGAATCCATCTTCTCTTTGTCCTGAGTAGAAGTTTGCCACCCTAACAGTTCTTAAATTTACTGCCTCTGCAGCCGTCATGCTCAAATCATCAGTCACATCCTGAATCCATCTTCTCTTTGTCCTGAGTAGAAGTTTGCCACCCTAACAGTTCTTAAATTTACTGCCTCTGCAGCCGTCATGCTCAAATCATCAGTCACATCCTGAATCCATCTTCTCTTTGTCCTGAGTAGAAGTTTGCCATCCTAACAATTCTTAAATTTACTGCCTCTGCAGCCATCATGCTCAAATCATCAGTCACATCCTGAATCCATCTTCTCTTTGTCCTGAGTAGAAGTTTGCCATCCTAACAATTCTTAAATTTACTGCCTCTGCAGCCGTCATGCTCAAATCATCAGTCACATCCTGAATCCATCTTCTCTTTGTCCTGAGTAGAAGTTTGCCATCCTAACAATTCTTAAATTTACTGCCTCTGCAGCCGTCATGCTCAAATCATCAGTCACATCCTGAATCCATCTTCTCTTTGTCCTGAGTAGAAGTTTGCCACCCTAACAGTTCTTAAATTTACTGCCTCTGCAGCCGTCATGCTCAAATCATCAGTCACATCCTGAATCCATCTTCTCTTTGTCCTGAGTAGAAGTTTGCCATCCTAACAATTCTTAAATTTACTGCCTCTGCAGCCGTCATGCTCAAATCATCAGTCACATCCTGAATCCATCTTCTCTTTGTCCTGAGTAGAAGTTTGCCATCCTAACAATTCTTAAATTTACTGCCTCTGCAGCCGTCATGCTCAAATCATCAGTGACATCCTGAATCCATCTTCTCTTTGTCCTGAGTAGAAGTTTGCCATCCTAACAATTCTTAAATTTACTGCCTCTGCAGCCGTCATGCTCAAATCATCAGTCACATCCTGAATCCATCTTCTCTTTGTCCTGAGTAGAAGTTTGCCATCCTAACAATTCTTAAATTTACTGCCTCTGCAGCCGTCATGCTCAAATCATCAGTACATCCTGAATCATCTTCTCTTTGTCCTGAGTAGAAGTTTGCCATCCTAACAATTCTTAAATTTACTGCCTCTGCAGCCGTCATGCTCAAATCATCAGTCACATCCTGAATCCATCTTCTCTTTGTCCTGAGTAGAAGTTTGCCACCCTAACAGTTCTTAAATTTACTGCCTCTGCAGCCGTCATGCTCAAATCATCAGTCACTACCTGAATCAATCTTCTCTTTGTCCTGAGTAAAGTTTGCCACCTAACAGTTCTTAAATTTACTGCCTCTGCAGCCATCATGCTCAAATCATCAGTCACATCCTGAATCCATCTTCTCTTCTTTGTCCTGAGGAGAAGTTTCCATGCTAACAATTCTTAAATTTACTGCCTCTGAGCCGTCATGTACTCAATCATCGTCACATCTGAATCCATCTTCTTCTTGTCCTAAAGTAAAGTTGCCACCCTAACAGTTCTTAAATTTACTGCCTCTGCAGCCGTCATGCTCAAATCATCAGTGACTACCTGAATCAATCTTCTCTTTGTCCTGAGTAAAAGTTTGCCACCCTAACAGTTCTTAAATTTACTGCCTCTGCAGCCGTCATGCTCAAATCATCAGTCACATCCTGAATCCATCTTCTCTTTGTCCTGAGTAAAAGTTTGCCACCCTAACAGTTCTTAAATTTACTGCCTCTGCAGCCATCATGCTCAAATCATCAGTGACTTCCTGAATCAATCTTCTCTGTGGTCTTCTCTTCTTTGCAGGGATGACTTCTTTCGTAATGGTCTTCTCCAACAGTTCATATCTTTTTATATGTTCAAATTGCTACAGTTTTCTTATTTGTAGCATCAGTCAGTTTTGTTTTGAGCTCTGAATGCATCTCCACACGATTATTATATTGTGCAACATCATGTCTGTCCGTCCGTCCGTCTGAATGAATGACGTCATATGCTAATAATGTCTTGATTGCATTTACTGTATGAAGTATGTTTCTATATCAAATTTAATATTATTGAATAAACCAATCCAATTTTATGGGATCCTTGTTTTGTTATAAAATTTAACATGAAGTACTTTAGTCTGAATTTTATGAACAGATCAGGATTGCCTGAGCTAGAATTTAGATATTCCATTTGGGAGAGCCAGAATGGTAGATTGTGGTATATAGAGGTTACCAACATCTGGAGACTCACGTGGATCTAAGGACCTGGGCATGTGGATGTTCGTGACAACGAGAGAGTGGTGGACTGGCTTGTATCGAAGGTATCAATTGTTGGGAGTTTAGGAAGGATAAAAGGGATGTTTTTCCGTCTCTTAGCAGTGTATTGTTGGATGAGGACACTAAAACTGGCGTTGAATCAATCCAGCTATTCAAGGAGTTTGGAATTACATATTGTATAAGTAGAGCTATATGCTTGAGGGGCAGAGAGAGGAGTGTGTTTAACAAGCAAGTCACAGGAGCCATCAGTATGCATACTCTTTGATATCTGTTGGGTGAGACTGAGCAACTATGGGTCTGCCTAGAGTGCTGTGACGTCAGCTCAGTAACAAATAACCAATTTGTCTATATCTTATTTGAGCCAGAATTTATATTTTGGTTTATTTAATTCCACACTTGTTACTGTTTCTTATTAAGAGACAGAAATTGTATTTTATGTCAATGTAAGGTTCACACACCAGATGAATAACATCTTTGAGCACCAGGATCCATGGTGCTGGTCTGTCATAGTACCATACTCATGATAGCTGTTTTGTCAGTATGATGAATCCAGGTATATTTTTGCAATATCCTTCTAATTTTGTCTTGTTGTTTGCATTTGTTATCAACTTCATCACTCTTTGTGATATATGTGGGTTTAGCTGAGAACGTGTGTACATTGCACTCTCATTAGGCTTCAACAGCATGTAGAACAAGCACATCCAAATTTGAGTCAAGGTGTAGGCATATTATCAAATGGGACATACATTTTACAGATGGGGAAAATATAATTTTGAATGAATGAAAATCGTGACATATCCTTTACAGGACGTAGCCATCAACTACAGTAAGCGAGTCGTTGCTTATCTAGGCCCCCACTTATACGTTCAGTAGTTTGCCATTGCTTTCTGACGGTGAGGTCTACTTTTACCATTTGTAAAAATCCAAGGGAACTAATTTGCTTTGAAACTTGAAACGCTCATTCTGTAGAATTGTACAGATAAACCCCACTTGTAAAGTACCCAAAAATGGGAGGAATTCAGGAGATGTGATGAAATCAGAGAAATGTCTGATCAATCACTAGTAACGACTGTTAAAAAAAGAGAGAAGATGGAGATGTTTTACACATCTTGAGAAGAAATGATCAAAGAATATTCAATCAGGCATTGAAGTGGGATGCAAAGAGTTCAAGAAAGAGAGGAAGACCCTGAAATGAGCTTTGCTGAGAGAGGCAAGAAATATCGGTCTCAGTTCCATGGAGATTGAGGAAGTTGTCCAGGAAAGAGCGGTATGGAGAAATTGCTTGCAGGCCCTATGTAATGTATAACGGTACGATAGGAATTGTTATTACTAAATTATTTCTGGAGTTATACTGTAGCATGTCCAATACCATATCCAATACACTTACCCAATATACTCTGATGTATGAAAAAAAGAGTTTCTTTTCTTCCTTCCTTATTGCTGCCTTACTGCTGGCTCTCTGGGACTCCATTTACTGGAGTTGTTGTTGTATCTGACTCTCAGTCGATGCTTCACAAGATCCAAAAGGACAGATTTCAGTTGAGTGGATGTCGTCTATAGAAGTTTCTAACCTCCAGAGGTTTACATAGATCTACTGTCCTGGGCATTGCAGGTGTTTACGGTAATGAGAGAGCAGACAGGCTTGCATCAATTGTTGGGGATTTGAAGATGGATAAGCGGGATGTTCTTCGGTCTCTTTCCGAATGCCTGTTGGAGGAAGACACTTAAATAGATGTTGAATCGATCCAGCGATTTAAGCAGTTTGGAGTTGCCCGTTGTACAAGTAGAACTGGATGCCTGAGGGGACAGAGTGAGAAGTGTGTTTAATCAGTGAACCATCAGTATTTGATACTCTTCGATATCTGTTAAGGGAGACTGAGAACTTATGGGGTATGCTCGGAATGCAATGATGTAAGTTTAGTAACCAATAACCTTCCTTATTGTATGTGTGTTTGCATGTGTGAACAACTTAATCAAAGAAGAAACAAGTCGAACATTTGTATTCATTTTCTTAATTAACATGACAATTTATTGAGTATTTTTTCATGTGTCGAAGAAAGTCATTTGTTTTTGAGAAAGTTCACCAAAATGGCATCAAAGAGGTTGACAATTATTTACAAATCTCATACACAAAAAGACCTGTTACTTTTTGTTATGTTAAAAGAAGTTTATAACATATAAACTTTGAATACTGCTAAAATAGAAGTAATAATTTTTTAAATAGTACACATTAATGTTTTTAAAAAGCACATAATAATGGGTTTTTTAATAACATGTAATAGTGATTAAATTTAACATGAAATAGTTTTTAAAAATAACACTTAATAATGTTTATAAAAAACACTTAATAGTTAAATATAACATTTAAAATGTTAAAAAACACTTACTGTTTTAAAAATAAATTGTAATAATGATTTAAAATAACATGTCACAATGTTTTAAAATAACTTGTCACAATGTTTTAAAAATAACATTTAATAATGACTTTAAATAGCACACGTCTCTCCAAGTATTAAGAACATTTTTTCGAATTAAAGACATCAATAAAAGGTGTGTACAACATCAGTACTGAACTTCATCAAGAAACAAAACATTAAATGGTTTGGCCACATAAGCAGAATACCAACAGACAGTGCGCCCCTAAGAGCAATGTTACTCCAATACAGTTGATACAAAGAAAAAGGCCGTCCATGCAAAAGGTGGACCACAGAAATAAAAGATGCAATGAAAAACCCTATTTATGAAGCACACACAAAAGCCTGTTCTTGAAATCTCTTCTTATCCTGACACTGTGAGGTAAAACAAGATTGGAGAGAAAATTAGAAGAAGAAAAGTAGACAAGTAGAATGGAAAGAAGAAAAGTAGACAGACTAGAACAGATTCAACAGAAGTACTGACCCATAGGCTACATACATATTCAATCACATACACATACAGACTTAATATGAGATATATGAGAACATATGAAGAAAGATGAGACAGTATGTAGCCATATTATGCCATATTAACTTAAAAGGTGGAGGCTGAAGTAAGACTTGAAAAATAGCTAAACACGTAAACAAAGTACTACTAGTTTACAAAATACATAACATGACGATAAACAAGCCTTTGGGAAACGTTGCAGTTTATGACTGTTTATGTATTTGACCATATTAACTTACAAGTCCTTGGGGAGATAATTAAGGTTGTATTAAGACAGATAACCTCTCAAGTCAAGTAGGTTCTCCTGAATGACAAGGGACACTATGATACGGAAAGCAAGCCTTCCTGCAAATTCAGTTAGAGTTACCATGTTAGGCCCCATGACTATGCCTGAATTCAGGGGCAAACAAAGCAAAAATAATTAGGCAGCTAAGGGCATATGTGCTTTGAATATAAGTGTTACAGAAGAGTCCTCCGTATATCATGGACAGGGAAGAGAACAAATAGATCTATTCAGAAAGAACTCAAAATTAAAGAAAACTGGCTGATGCTACAAATAAGAAAGAGAAAATTGAAGTATTTTGGATATATAAAGAGACACGAAGGGTTGGAGAAGACCATCATGGAAGGAGGCATCACGGTAAAGAAGAGAAGAGGATGACCACGGAGAAGATGGGTTCAAGATGTAATTGATGGTTTGAACAAGACAGTTGCAGAAGCAGGACATCTGGCCTATGAGAGAGAGAAATTCTGGAGGACTGTTGGGGCGACAAAGTTCTGCCCAGGACAAGCTATTTGATGATGAAGGGCATATGAAGACAGAGACAGACACAAGAAGATATTTTTCTTGATTTAGTAAGAAAGAAGTTAGCAAAAGATTGTTCATTTTTGAGTTTGATTTTGGCCATGAATAATAATATTATAATTTACAATAAAAACATTTTGGAATGTCAAATTTATCAGATGACACCAGAGCTCAGGAAAGATTCAAAGAAAAATGGATTAAAAACCCAGTAAACCTTCAGTTTCAGTTTGGAATATCTTCAGTGCACTCAGGACATGTCTATATGTGTTCTGATCTCCTTCGCAATATCTCCAACAGCCTCCAGCGACTAACCATGCCAGTTTAATGTTGATTAATGTGTATACTCATAAATCTGTTGTGCTTAACTTTTCTTGCTACTCCAATCTTCAATCCAAGCTCTTGAAATCTAGCAGTTGATGTGGATTAGTTTAAATGAAAAAACCATAAATTTGACAATCTAATAACGAACCAATCTTTACGTAACTTTTTCTTCACTGATTCAGTGGCACTTGTCCTTCGGTTCAATGCTATGTAAATGTATTTTATATATTAATGAAGAACTTGGTTGTCTGTGAATTTCCTTACCGCCTCGAATAGAAACTAAAACTGAACTGTGCCTAGTACTAGGAGATGAGGAAGTTTCATGTACTTCCTAATGAAACATCAACCAAAGTAGAGCTCACTGTGCCTAGTACTAGGAGATGAGAAAGTTTCATGTGCTTCCTAATGAAACATCAACCAAAGTAGAGCTCACTGTGCCTAGTACTAGGAGATGAGGAAGTTTCATGTACTTCCTAATGAAACATCAACCAAAGTAGGGCTCACTGTGCCTAGTACTAGGAGATGAGAAAGTTTCATATGCTTCCTAATGAAACATCAACCAAAGTAGAGCTCACTGTGCCTAGTACTAGGAGATGAGGAAGTTTCATGTGCTTCCTAATGAAACATCAACCAAAGTAGAGCTCACTGTGCCTAGTACTAGGAGATGAGGAAGTTTCATGTGCTTCCTAATGAAACAACAACCAAAGTAGGGCTCACTGTGCCTAGTACTAGGAGATGAGGAAGTTTCATGTGCTTCCTAATGAAACATCAACCAAAGTAGAGCTCACTGTGCCTAGTACTAGGAGATGAGGAAGTTTCATGTGCTTCCTAATGAAACAACAACCAAAGTAGGGCTCACTGTGCCTAGTACTAGGAGATGAGAAAGTTTCATGTGCTTCCTAATGAAACAACAACCAAAGTAGGGCTCACTGTGCCTAGTACTAGGAGAAGAGAAAGTTTCATGTGCTTCCTAATGAAACATCAACCAAAGTAGAGCTCACTGTGCCTAGTACTAGGAGATGAGGAAGTTTCATATGCTTCCTAATGAAACATCAACCAAAGTAGAGCTCACTGTGCCTAGTACTAGGAGATGAGGAAGTTTCATGTGCTTCCTAATGAAACATCAACCAAAGTAGAGCTCACTGTGCCTAGTACTAGGAGATGAGGAAGTTTCATGTGCTTCCTAATGAAACATCAACCAAAGTAGAGCTCACTGTGCCTAGTACTAGGAGATGAGGAAGTTTCATGTGCTTCCTAATGAAACATCAACCAAAGTAGAGCTCACTGTGCCTAGTACTAGGAGATGAGGAAGTTTCATGTGCTTCCTAATGAAACATCAACCAAAGTAGAGCTCACTGTGCCTAGTACTAGGAGATGAGAAAGTTTCATGTGCTTCCTAATGAAACATCAACCAAAGTAGAGCTCACTGTGCCTAGTACTAGGAGATGAGAAAGTTTCATGTGCTTCCTAATGAAACATCAACCAAAGTAGAGCTCACTGTGTCCATTCCCCAAAACTAAACTGTCTGTTGGTAATACCGAGTTCTGTTATACTTTAGACATGTGTGCACATGTTCATGGCAAAGAGGATCATCTAGCTCTGATTGCGTGTGTCTTTACAATGAGTGGCAGTCAAGACAAAGAGGATCCTCACGTCCTGAGTCAGTGCCTTTACGATGATTGTCAGTCAAAGCAAAGATGATTCTCACGTCCTGAGTCAGTGCCTTTACGATGATTGTCAGTCAATGCAAAGATGATCCTCACGTCCGGAGTCAGTGCCTTTACGATGAGTGTCAGTCAAGGCAAAGATTTGAAGCATTTGAAAAATGATCCTTAATGTAAATTATGATTTTAAATACAATATAAACAACAACTATACAATATAACATTAATAAATTATAATTAAAAATGTTTCATATTTATTCTTGACATTATTACAAAATGATTAATTATTATATTATTTTAGTCGTCTGGTCATCATCACTGCACATGGAACCAATTAGTCTATAAGTGATCCGATCTCTTCCTCAGTATGTCTCTCAGTTTAGTTTAGTCGTCGGATCATCCTCATGGCACATCGAACCAATTAGTCTCTCTCTCGATCACCCCTAGACTGATGTACCAGATTTCCCCATAAATCTCATTCATGTGGAAATCTGATTCATGCAACCTTAGCATGGGTGTGTTTTCGTCACATCTTCA
The DNA here is from genome assembly GCA_020796225.1 of Arion vulgaris. Taxonomy (NCBI): domain Eukaryota; kingdom Metazoa; phylum Mollusca; class Gastropoda; order Stylommatophora; family Arionidae; genus Arion; species Arion vulgaris. The sequence continues at coordinate 14,297,275 of CM036761.1, forward strand.
GCGCCATTTGGAGCTTTGGTGCTTATTCTTCGGCGATGTGTCCGGTTTAAGCCAGCGTTTACTGGGTTTGCTCTCTGTCAGCCTGTGGCTGTCCCCATCCGACCTGCAAGACAGCAGATTCCTAATTAGTCTATAAGTGATCCGATCTCTTCCTCAGTATGTCTCTCAGTTTAGTTTAGTCATCAGATCATCATCACGGCACATCGAACCAATTAGTCCATAAGTGCTCCGATCACCTCCTCAGTGTCTCTCAGAGTGTGGCAACTAACGACACCGGTTCTTTGTTGGTTTACTATTCTTTTTTGTCTACCAATCTAGTGCTCTTGTCTAGCTACACCACATTTGACTTGAAATTATTTAAGTCTGTTTAGGGTTGTAGATTCACCACTATTACTTGAATCATTTAACGTCCTCCTCTCTCTCTCTCTCTCTCTCTCTCTCTCTCTCTCTCTTAGGGAACTTAGAATCTCAGCCTGATCCTTTACCTGTCCGCTTCTTACAGCAGTCAAACCTGCAAGTCTATCGGCGCGTTCAATTTACTTTACACCTGCATGCACTGGTACAAAAATAAAACTTATTTTTGTCAGCCTAGATCTCATCAGCGACTCCTACCATTGTCTTCGAGCTCCGTCTGTTTTAAATTTATATTTATCAACTAGAAATTTATATTTTTATCTAGCACATCAAAACATAAATTTGCTTCTATTAACCCCTACGCCCTTCCAATCCGATTTACTGGATAAGGGTATTTTATTAGATAACGCAAAGCCAGTACACTGGTTAATTTAGTATACCTTACAATATAAATGAGCCAGAATGTTAACAAAATACATAGTGAGAGGGTTACATTAAACAAAAGTACAAATTTATATATAAATCAATCAGAAATAAACATTTAATCCTGTCAAATCAAAATATAAATTAAAATTTTAAAAATAAAAACAAATTTATCTTAATAAATTAAAACTTATGTATTCGGTATATCCAGAAAGAACTCAAAATCAAAAGAAAACCGGCCTATGCTACAAATACGAATGAGAAAATTGAAATGTTTTGGACATATAAAAAGACACTAAGGGCTGGAGAAGACCATCATGGAAGGAGGCATACCGGCAAAGAGGAGAAGATGGATTCAGGATGTAACTGATGGTTTGAGCATGGCGCTGCAGAGGCAGGACATTGGTCTATGAGAGAGAGAAATTCTAAAGGACTGTTGGGGTGGCAAAGTTCTGCTCAAGACAAGCTATTTGAAGATGAAGATAACTGATTTGGCATCCAGTCTTTTTCTGATTTCTTCATTTCTAATTCTGTCTCTTATTGTCACACCTGCAGTTCTTCTAAGGTACCCCAACTCCGTCGCTATATTTGTAACGCTCATTTGCTGCTGTTATTGGCCATGTTTGTAAGAGCAGCTTCATCAAAATTTCCATATTGGTTTTTGCTCAAGGTTTGGATATTAATTTGAATAGGATATGCTACGATTTCCATTCAATATAAATATTTACAGTATGTGTACAACACAACAACATGAAACAACATTTAGAATATGTAAAACTACACAACATGTTTAAGTAACCTTGATTCATAATGGGAATGCTTTTTTTTTATATGTGTACATATGTGGTTTTACAGAAGAATGATGAGAATCCCACGGACTGCTATAATGGTGAATGTGGAGATGTTAAATGAAGCCAAGATACAGAGATGTGGTTTTACAGAAGAATGATGAGAATCCCATGGACTGCTAAAATGACTAATGTGGAGGTGCTGAATGAGGTAAAGACACAGAGATGGGGTTTTACAGAAGAATGATGAGAATCACATGGACTGCTAAAATGACTAATGTGGAGGTGCTGAATGAGGAAAAGATACAGAGATGTGGTTTTACAGAAGAATGATGAGAATCCCATGGACTGCTAAAATGACTAATGTGGAGGTGCTGAATGAGGTAAAGACATGGAGATGGGATTTTACAGAAGAATGATGAGAATCCCATGGAATGCTAAAATGACTAATGTGGAGGTGCTGAATGAGGAAAAGATACAGAGATGTGGTTTTACAGAAGAATGATGAGAATCCCATGGACTGCTATAATGGTGAATGTGGAGATGTTAAATGAAGCCAAGATACAGAGATGTGGTTTTACAGAAGAATGATGACAATCCCATGGACTGCTAAAATGACTAATGTGGAGGTGCTGAATGAGAGTAAATACACAGAGATGTGGTTTTACAGAAGAATGATAACAATCCCATGGACTGCTAAAATGACTAATGTGGAGGTGCTGAATGAGGAAAAGACACAGAGATGGGGTTTTACAGAAGAATGATGACAATCCCATGGACTGCTAAAATGACTAATGTGGAGGTGCTGAATGAGGAAAAGACACAGAGATGGGGTTTTACAGAAGAATGATGATAATCCCATGGACTGCTAAAATGGTGAATGTGGATATGTTGAATAAAGAAAAGACACAGATAAAGCTTATTATCAATATCAGAAAGAGGCAATCATCATTTTTCGGACATGTAATGAGAAGGGGAGGCTTAGAATACTGTGACAACCGGTAAAATCGAGAGGAGATGAGACAAAAGTAAGACAGAGATCGACAATTTTGGACAGCCTGACTTCATGGCACGGAAGAGCGTCAACATCTGGGATGATAGCAAACACCAGGGACAGAGATTTGTGGAGATCTATGATCGCCTAGCTGGAGGGAGATAGCTAGAGATAGGAAGACGTGGCATGAGTTGGTTGAGGGCCTATGCCCCAATCCAGGGTAAAAAGGCAAAGAGAGAGAGAGAGATGATCGCCTACGCAAGTCGGCACAGCACTTGATGATGATACATGTATAATTAGTTTGTGAAAACGGTGACTTGCCTATAATATATGACTATTTATTGTGACTCTCTATGGTGAAGTAGTTAAGCTGTTTGATCATATATGACTATTTATTGTGACTCTGTAGTAGTTAAACTGTTTTCATATATGACTATTTATTGTGACTCTATGGTGAAGTAATTAAGCTGTTTGCCTATCATATATGACTATTTATTGTAGTTCTCTATGGTGAAGTAGTTAAGATGTTTGCCTGTTGTTCTGAAGGTTGTGGGCCCCGAATCTGGACCGAGTCACATGTGCAAGAGATTTCTGGAACGGGCTTTTGTGTGCACTTCATAAACAGTGTCTTTCGTCACCTCTGTTATCTCTGATGTCTACCTTTTGTGTGGTCGGCATTTTTGATTTATCCATTGATATCATTGTATCGGAACATTTTATCGGAGTAACATTGCTCCTTGTGGCGCAGTCTGTGGTATCATTGTATCGGTACATTGCCTTGGCGCAGTGTCTGTGGTAATCTTCTTATGTGACCAAACCATTTAATTTGTTGTTTCTTGATGAAGTTCAGTACTGATGTTGTACCCACTTTTTTCCTGATGTCTTTATTTCTAAACTGGTCTCTTCTTGTTACCCCCATCATTCTGATCTCTGTCGTGACTAGTTTTCTTCTATCATTTGATGTCAGTTTTGACACTAGTAGCATTTTCACAGAGGACGGAAGATATAGAAATAGAGACAATGTGTCAAAAAGCAAATGCAGTGACCTACCAGCAGGCACCATTACTACAACACCTAAAGATCAAGATGGAAGTGAAAAGACAGATGATAAAAAGTATTTTCCTACCAACACTTTGTTACCAGTGCCAAACTTGGTCTCTTACAGCAACACATCACAGAAAGCTCACCACGTGTGAAATGAAATGCTTGAGGAAGGCAGTGGAGTCACCAGGAAAGACAGACTACTGTCATAGTTCCCAGATGGCAGCGGAGGAATGGACAGTTAGCCAGATAGTTAGAGTAGTATAATTAGATTATTTAATAGTTGAGACTATGTGTTGTACTCTCTATGCAGTAGTGCAACACATAACTACAAGACACGACGTTTTTGTGTAGTAAAATAGTGACGTGTTAGTAACGATAGGAAGAGATGACATAAACATTGGGCACGACCAGACGTGTTCATGCATGGTCCGCAAGTAATAATAATAAATGTAAATGAAACGATTCCACATTGTTCGTTAGTATATATATTCGTGTGTAAGGCCTTAGAAAATATTGCCCCTACTACAATATCAAGTGTTATCACCACCCGTAAGGGGCCCCCTACTACACTACGAAATGGGGACATCAGAAGCAGAGTGGGCATAACTTCATGCACCGAATACATCGAAAGACAACAAATGCAGTGGTTTGGACATTTAATGAGAATGAAATACAACCAACCACCAATAACAGCATACAATAAAAAGAGATCGGGTACTAGAGCTAAGGGAAGACAAATAAAAAGATGGATAATATCAAGATCACACTACATAAACACGGATACAACACAAGGGCAACTCATCTGGTCATAGAACGCAAATTAAAGCTCCCATCCCTACGCTTAACGGCAAGAGTGGACAGCCAACTACATCTTCCACCTGGGAATAGACAATAGAGACAAGGGAGAGAGCATAATGTTAGGAGTGTGTATTGTACAATGCTCTTTTGTGTTCATGGTGACATGTTTGCATTTTAAAATTGGCGCCATTTGTCCTACCATTTGATTTGCTTTGTTGCATCTATGTTGTATTTCGTTAGGTATTCTTCCATTTTGCTGAAAAAATGCTCTCAGGTATGTAAAGTATTTGACTTGTTTTAATTGGTGATTATCTATGGAGATATTGAACATTAATGAACATTAATATTATTATTATTATTTGTAATATTGCAATCATTACATGACATCAACGACCTCACAACCATCAGTCAGATGTGTTCCCCCCCCTCACAAATGTCAGTCAAATGTGCCCCCTCACAACTATCAGTCAGATGTGCCCCCCAACTATCAGTTAGATGTGCCCAATATATATTAACTTTGAACATCTCTGTTCCAACGTATTGTTAATTGTCCATATTGGTGTTTCTTTCTCACTCATAGTGATATCTTCCTCTTGTGCGCTTGAATTCATCAGAAGTACACTGTACATACAAAAAAAGACTAGAAGGATTAAGTGGAATGAATGAGATTTTGGCAGACTTGAGATCTGCCATTGTTACTACAAAGGCCAAGGTCATGATGTCAGTCTCCATGATAGTAACCTTGACATTACTACTAACAATAAAAGTGAAGACATTCTCAGCACAGCCAAGCTTGCACTATCTGAAAAATAAATACAAATTGTTAGACAAAATAATATTAATATCGATACAATAACATAAATATCGATACAAAAGCATTAATATCGATAAAATAACATGAGTATCGATACAATAAGATTAATATCGATATACAGTAATAACAGAAACATCGATACAATAACTTGGCTTTCAAATGTAACCCAAGTAAAATTAATCAATCAATCAAGTGCCATGCCTGCAGGCGTAGACGATCATGTCTCTAAGCCACTATTTCTCTCCTTGGTGTAGTCAATCAGTTCTGACGTCGATCTTTTGTCAACCAAATGTAGACCATCAACATTTCCTTCTGTCTTCCACAGATCTCTCGTTTCATGAATGTTGCATGTTGTCACCAAATGTTTTACCCTCTTCGATATGACATGCCCGAAGAACATTTATTTTCTGATTTGTATTCTTTGATTAAAGGTTTACACCGAAGGATTGAGTCTTGCACCGGTTTTACCATATTGCTCGGTCCTCTGGGAAATGGCATGCCACCTGCCGGATTTTGCACAAAGCTAAATCTAGCTCACAACAATCTCTAGTGTCTCCTGGAAACTCACTCGTGACATGAATGGCATGCTGTCCAGATTCGAACTCCACGACCTTCGATTACAAAGACTTCTTTGTGTGCAGGCTTGTTTTTAAAACTTCATCAATTGTTTTCTTTGCTGTCCATGGAATTTTCAGTTTTCTTCTGTAAAACCACATCTCTGTGTCTTCCATCTATCTTATTGATTGTTTTAGCATTGTCCATGATTCGTTACCATAAATAAGTATTGGTTTAATATAGCACTGGAGTACTCGTCAAATTAATATCAAGATAACATGAATATGTTGGTTGTTCAAGCACATCTCTCTATGCCTCATTGTATTATGGATATAAAGAAAGACTGCAGTAAAACAATGTAGCAATGGCGAAACACGTAAAAACAAAGTACTATAGTTTACATAGTCACAAAGCACAATATACAGCGACGCTTCGACCAAATCGATCCGAGTCCTGCAACATAATCTACTCCATCACTTGTAAACGTTGTGACAAGGCATATATAGCCGAGACTGATAAAAGGTTAATGACCGTTTCGACGAACACTTAAATGATATTCACAAACGCTCTGTGACTCCTGTTGTCACTCATTTCAACGGAACGGTCCATTTGGGACCTCGCGATATCCAGGTCACTGCCATCCAATCACGTTCCTCTGATAATCGGAATCGCTTTGCTCTGGAGAATCGTTTTATATCGTTATATGGTATCTTGCGATCTCATGTACTCAAAGTATTAAATTCCTATCCTTCTGAATACTGTCACTTCTCATGTTCCATATTCTATATGTTTATATGTTAATATGTATTTATATGTTGTTATGTTTATATTTTGATATATTTTTTTGATTTTATTGTTTTATCTTCACTATTTATTTCGTTTTGTGTTACATATTTTCATTTTAGGGCAGTTCGGGATTTCATGTTTGACTGTATATGTTATGTCTGCCGTACACAGAAGTCTGTGTTTCTTCACTTCTATTGTATCCCTTCTTGATAAAGACCTTTTAGTCGAAACGTCGTTGTATGTTGTGTTTTGTGTACTTTGTAAAACTATTTCTTCTTTTTCGAACGTTCCATATTGATCACTTGTTAACCACTCTTTGTGATCTGTATGTGATCTGAGCCTAAGAGCGATTGTACGTTGTTGCCAGTTATGCGCCTAAAATAGGCCAGCACATCCGATTTCGCGATGCTTTTATTTACTAGGGTAGCATCACTAGGGCCTACATCAGTCGCCTCTTACGGCATGCCTTGTAGATTACAGAGGTACTATTCTTTGCTTCCTTTGTGGCCTCGACACTAAAGGGCGTAAATAGACCAGCAGCAAATGCAGTCATTCTTCTCTGTTCTTGTCCAACCTCTTTAAGTTAGGTATGGTACGATACTTATGGTAATACTTATGTACGATACTTATGGTAGTAGTATGTACGATACTTATGGTATTATGTATGTTACGATACTTATGGTATTATGTATGTACGATACTATGGTATTAGGTATGTTAGGATACTTATGGTATTAGTATGTACGATACTTATGGTATTATGTATGTTACGATACTTATGGTATTATGTATGTTACGATACTTATGGTATTATGTATGTTACGATACTTATGGTATTATGTATGTTACGATACTTATGGTATTAGGTATGTTCGATACTTATGTATTATGTATGTTACGATACTTAGTGGTTACGATACTTATGGTATTATGTATGTTACGATACTTATGGTATTAGGTATGTTACGATACTTATGGTATTATGTATGGTACGATACTTATGGTATTATGTATGTTACGATACTTATGGTATTAGGTATGTTACGATACTTATGGTATTAGGTATGTTACGATACTTATGGTATTATGTATGGTACGATACTTATGGTATTATGTATGTTACGATACTTATGGTATTATGTATGTTACGATACTTATGGTATTAGGTATGTTACGATACTTATGGTATTAGGTATGTTACGATACTTATGGTATTATGTATGTTACGATACTTATGGTATTATGTATGGTACGATACTTATGGTATTAGGTATGGTACGATACTTATGGTATTAGTATGGTTACGATACTTATGGTATTATGTATGGATACGATACTTATAGGTATTAGCATGGTATGATACATTATTGGTATGTTATGGTATGGTACGATACTTATGGTATTATGTATGGTACGATACTTATGGTATTATGTATGGTACGATACTTATGGTATTATGTATGATACGATACTTATAGTATTAGGCATGGTTCGATAATTATTGTATAAGTTAGGTATGGTACGATACTTATGGTATTAGTATGGTGATACCTACTGTATAAGTTAAGTATGGCTCGATACCTATTGTATAAGTTAAGTATGGTACGATACCTATTGTATAAGTTAAGTATGGCTCGATACCTATTGTATAAGTTAAGTATGGCTCGATACCTATTGTATAAGTTAAGTATGGTACGATACCTATTGTATAAGTTAAGTATGGCTCGATACCTATTGTATAAGTTAGGTATGGTACGATACCTATGTATATAAGTTGACTGATACCTATATAGTTATTGTGATATACTATTATAACGTATGGTACGATACCTATTGTATAAGTTACGTATGGTACGATACCTATTGTATAAGTTAAGTATGGTACGATACCTATTGTATAAGTTAAGTATGGTACGATACTTTGTGTATATTGTTGATTCTAGTAGAATCATGTCCTTTGCGGAACATCGCTTTCATCACAGCCTGCCTGATAAACTCTTTGTCTCTAGCAAGTTCTCCCACCCCTTCCAGCGTCATGTTCAAGGTTTCATTGATGCCCTGCTGTGACCTTCGTCTTGGTCGTCCCCTGTCTCATACTTCAGGAACCATATCTTCCCTTACTGTTCTCTCCAAACCACTGTGACGTTTAACGTGGCTAAAATATTTCATCTTCCGGGACATGATATTATTTATGAGCCAATGCTCCTTGATATGCAGGTCTTGTAGGATGTCTTTGTTTTTCTCTTCTCTGTCCAGGATGTTTTAAGAACATTTCTATAACATATATTGTTGTATACGTGTTATATACGTATTGAACTATACTTATTGTATATTGTTGTATACTTACTGTCATACTCTTCTCCTTGCTGCTTCTCATTCCATCCACCTCTCGCGTCATTTTGATTATTCACAGCTATCCGTGAGCTGTCTTCTGATTCTGTTATATTCCTAACACGCTGCTGTTGTGTAACTTGGGATGTGGAGCTTAAAGAGGTAGGTGTGGTCTCTGCTTCATCTTCTATAACTGTGGTAGTAGGTGTCGACACGTATGTGCTTGCTTCAGTGATTGGTGAAGACGTAGAGACATGTAAAACATCCGGGTCTGTTACCATGTTGTAGATATCTTGCAATTCTATGATCTATAAATAGAAATATGACGTTATAAGCAGATACCACCAAGGAAGACCAAGAAAAAGATGGAAGTACAATACAAGACCACACTAAATAAACACGGATATAACACAACAAGGGAGACTCATCTGGCCCTGGAACGCAAATTAAAGCTCCCACCCCTACGCTTAACGGCAAGAATGGACAACCAATTCCATCATCCAACTGAAGAAAGACAATAGATAATAGACTACCGCCATCATGTTCATCGTAATTATTATAGAAATTGTAACTGTGACCTGAGCCTAAGAGCGATTGTACGTTGTGCCAGTTATATGCCTACAAGTACGCCAGTACGATTTCTGAGATGCTTTCTATTTAAAGGGTAGCATCCCTAGTTCCTTACCTCAGTCACCTCTTACGACATGTCTTGTAGGTCGCAGTGGTACTATTCTTTGCTCCCCTTGCAAACCCCGGCACCACACGAGTATTACGCCGCTATGAATTCAGGCGTAGTTATGGCATATAATAACACAAATAGTAATAATAGCCACCCACCGCAAGCGATGATGACAACAGCCTCAGACGTGTGCTGCTGCACCTTGCTGGTGTGTGTGGAGGTGACTGTAGAGTTCAATCTTCGAACACAATCCCCTACCACAGGTGAGTCATACATGATCAAGGTTAGATATGTCGGTGTTGTGTGTTTTGTCTTTTCGCGCAGCTCGCTTTCTCTGCGCCGTAACAGAACGACGATTCTCAACTATGCGAGTTTCTCTTGTGTTGGTACAGTGCCACATTTTGGGATCTTGCGCCAGGGATTCCTATCCCTGGTTCTCTATATGGAAGCATTTCAGAGACACTTTAATAGTATCTATAAAACGGTTTTTTCAGTCCACCAACTGAACGTCTGCCCCCATCAAGGTCGCCATATAACAACTGTTTTGGGATGCGTTTATCAGGGATTCGAGCTACGTGACCGGCCTATCTCACTTGGGTCTTTTGCAACATGGTGTTGACGCTTGAGATCTTTGCTCTTATAGGGCGTCTAATATGGTGCATCTGACTGCCGTTTAGCTATCCTTATTACCAGATTTGATCGCCACTCAGACGAACCGTTTTCCCCACATCAGATATAGCTAATAATGAGAGAAAGGGATCTGTGGGGAAGTGAGGTAGGTTGCTTAAGCCAACATATCTCCGTCTTCTCTTTCTTATAACAGTTGTCACTAGTGGTTGACCAGACATTTCTCTGATTTCATCACTTCTTCTGAATTCGTTCCATTTTATGTTCATTATTTTTCGCAGACATCTATTTTCAAATGCATTCAACTTGCTTTCTATATCTTTAGTCATTTTCCAACTCTCGCTGGCATATGTTGGGATTGATACAACATTTGAATTGAAAATTCGTAATTTAGTTTTAATACTATATAACTTGCAGTTCCATATTTTATTTAGACTTTTAAAACTGATGTTGCTTTGACAATTTGTATAATAATTTTTTTAAACATTTCCTGTGCAATCAAAATTGCTACCTAAATAGATGAACTGCTCTGTTATTTTTATCATTTTAGATTCCAGGGTGATATCTGCATTACTTGCCATAGGTGTCTTCATTATATTTGTTTTTTCATAGCTTATATGCAGTCCAACTTTTGATGCTGTAGATGACAAGTTGTCTGTTTTTCTTTGCATATATTGGTTGTTTCTACTTAACAAGGCAATATCATCTGCAAAATCCAAATCTTCCAGTTGACTATTTTCTACCCAATCAATGCCAGTTTCACACCTGCAAAATTTGATAATGTTTATTATTTTAGCTGGTATTAAGCTACACAATATCTTAGCTACACAATATGATTGCAAATTAATATGCTTGAATTGTTATACACGGAATAGTTCTCACCAGTTGTTGGGACAGCTCACATGAATATGGAGAGTGAAAGTACATGTTGAAAGTGCTGGTTTCAAAGTAATCATAACAATGTGGTAGACTGGATACTGCACACTTGAGCATGATTGCCATCTTTCTGTTGATACATAGAACATGAAGAGAAAATTAGATTTAGTCTTCGCCCTAGTGGTTACCGGGGCCCAAATTGGGGTGTAAAGAATAGAACCACTGTTACCTGCCATGCATATCGTAAGAGGCGACTAAGGAGGTTTGACGTGTGGCTAGCTACACCACACTGTAAAAACACTAGATAGCTACAGAACGGAGAGCGAACCGAGTAAACGCTAGCTGAAACCGGACACATCGCCGAAGGATAAGCACCAGAGCTCCAAATGGTGCTGAAGATATGACGTAAAATACACCAACGCTAAGGCTGCATGAATCAAGATTTCCACATGATTAGAATTTATAGGAGATCTGGTACATCGGTCTGGGCGGTGATCGAGAGAGAGATTTAGTCTTTAGACTATTGCTGTGCAACTTTTTTATATATTTGGGCAAATCTAACTGATAGTTGTAGAGGCGTGGGCGCCGTGTGATAATTTCAATGCTGCTACTGCTGTTGCTACTACCGATACTGCTACTGTTGCTACTACTGCTGATGCAACTGCTACTACTACTGCTATTACTACTACTACAACTACTACTCCTACTGCTTCCTGCTGCTGCTCTGCTATACTACTCACTACTGCATCTACTGCTAGCTACCACTACTCACTGCTCTGCTGCTGCTACTACTACTACTCTACTACCTACTGCTCTACTACTCACATACACTGCCTACACTCTGCTGCCTACTACTACACTACACTGCACCTGCTACTACTACTAGCTGCACTGCTACTACTACTACTACTATTACTACCTACTACTACATTACTACCACTACTACTACCACTACTACTACTACTACTACTACTTCTACTAATACTACTACTACCACTAGGGGGCAAAAGATTGGTTACAAAATAAAACCAGTTTCAAATGTTCCAAAAAAGGTCCAGCATGATGTCCGGTTTGAAGTCCATCAACTGGCGGTATCAACAGCAGATTTCCTTTCTATTTTCTGATTTAGTTAAATATTTGTTGTTGATGCAGTTGTTGAGCACATTCGTGTGTGGTATCAGACGAGGACAATTCGAGTGTGATAATAATGCTTATGTGTGAAAAGTGAACCTATTGGGGATATCCAAATGTCATAGTTTTGGGTGGTATCAAACAGCATCAGTGTGTTGAGCCTGTGTTCTTTCACGTCCAGTGAATATGCTATTGATATGCAAGGAACTTGTCCCGTAGGACGTAGAAGATCAAGGCTGTGCAGTTACAGTAAAGAAGTGTTGATAACACATGCTATGTTATTTTTTGTCAAACATCAGAACTTCCAGTTTTAACAAGACAGTGGGTGATCGCACAATTCAGTTTTATAACCAGCCCATTTCCCAGGTATGGGACAACTAGTAATCGTCCTCTCTCTCTCTCTCTCTCTCTCTCTCTCTCTCTCTCTCTGCCTTGAGGAGGACTTCCTTTCTTGTTTTTTCGACATTTATGACACTTTCCCCCAAGTATATAGGGATTCAACTATAATATTCATGGAGCGCACCCAGCATAAAAGTCTGAGTTGGTAAATCCGGCGGCAAAAGGCCGAAGTCACAGAGAGTAGGACGACTCCAGACAAACCTGGGAATGCAGATCTCATCAGCAGGGGGCTGCAACTGTCTAGAAAAACAAACTAAAAAAAAGATGTCCTCAGAAACGGAATTTGTCAGCCATTATTAGCGGGGAGGAATCGATACATATGAATGACTCAATGACCATGGCCAGCTTTATAAATGGAGCATACCTTCCCTCAAGCACCAAACAGCTCTTGTGATGATCTGTCTGGGTACTATTATTGGTTATTGGTTACTAAACTGACGTCATTGCAGTCCGGGCAGATCCATAGGTGCTCAGTCTCCCCCAACAGGTTTAGAAAAGTGCGGATACTGATGGTTCCTGTGACTAACTGGTTAAACATACTCATCACTCTGCCCCTTCAGTTCTACTTGTACAACGGGTAACTCCAAACTGCTTAAACACACTCCTCACTCTACCACTTCAGTTCTACCTGTACAACGGGTAACTCCAAACTGCTTAAACACACTCATCACTCTGCCCCATCAGTTCTACCTGTACAACGGGTAACTCCAAACTGCTTAAACACACTCATCACTCTGCCCCTTCAGTTCTACCTGTACAACGGGTAACTCCAAACTGCTTAAACACACTCATCACTCTGCCCCTTCAGTTCTACCTGTACAACGGGTAACTGCAAACTGCTTAAACACACTCATCACTCTGCCCCTTCAGTTCTACCTGTACAACGGGTAACTCCAAACTGCTTAAACACACTCATCACTCTGCCCCTTCAGTTCTACCTGTACAACGGGTAACTCCAAACTGGTTAAACACACTCATCACTCTGCCCCTTCAGTTCTACCTGTACAACGGGTAACTCCAAACTGGTTAAACACACTCCTCACTCTGCCCCTTCAGTTCTACCTGTACAACGGATAACTCCAAACTGGTTAAACACACTCCTCACTCTGCCCCTTCAGTTCTACCTGTACAACGGATAACTCCAAACTGCTTAAATCGATGTATGCTTATATATAATTTATAACCTGCTTTGATGTTGGCTTTCTGTTTATTGGTTACTATAATGTCATCAATGCACTCAGAGCAGACCCATCAGGCTGTCCCAATAGATATCGAAAAGTATGTATACTGATGCTTCCCGTAGCTCGCTGGTTAAACACACTCCTCACTCGTCCCCTTCAGGCATCCAGTTCTACTTGTACAGCAGGTAACTCCAAACTCTTTAAACCGATGTATGTGTGTATATATACTGCATAATCTACCTTGGTGGTGGCTTTAAACCGCTGTATGTGTGTATATACTGCATAATCTATCTTGTTTAAACCGCTGTATGTGTATATATACTGCATAATCTATCTTGTTTAAACCGCTGTATGTGTGTATATATACTGCATAATCTATCTTGTTTAAACCGATGTATGTGTGTATATACTGCATAATCTATCTTGTTTAAACCGCTGTATGTGTGTATATACTGCATAATCTATCTTGTTTAAACCGCTGTATGTGTGTATATACTGCATAATCTATCTTGTTTAAACCGCTGTATGTGTGTATATATACTGCATAATCTATCTTGTTTAAACCGCTGTATGTGTGTATATATACTGCATAATCTATCTTGTTTAAACCGCTGTATGTGTATATATACTGCATAATCTACCTTGTTTAAACCGCTGTATGTGTGTATATATACTGCATAATCTACCTTGTTTAAACCGATGTATGTGTGTATATACTGCATAATCTACCTTGTTTAAACCGATGTATGTGTGTATATACTGCATAATCTATCTTGTTTAAACCGATGTATGTGTATATATACTGCATAATCTATCTTGTTTAAACCGCTGTATGTGTGTATATATACTGCATAATCTACCTTGTTTAAACCGATGTATGTGTGTATATACTGCATAATCTACCTTGTTTAAACCGATGTATGTGTATATATACTGCATAATCTATCTTGTTTAAACCGCTGTATGTGTGTATATACTGCATAATCTATCTTGTTTAAACCGATGTATGTGTGTATATATACTGCATAATCTACCTTGTTTAAACCGATGTATGTGTATATATACTGCATAATCTATCTTGTTTAAACCGCTGTATGTGTATATATACTGCATAATCTATCTTGTTTAAACCGCTGTATGTGTATATATACTGCATAATCTACCTTGGTGGTGGCTTTAAACCGCTGTATGTGTGTATATACTGCATAATCTACCTTGTTTAAACCGCTGTATGTGTGTATATACTGCATAATCTACCTTGTTTAAACCGCTGTATGTGTGTATATACTGCATAATCTATCTTGTTTAAACCGATGTATGTGTGTATATATACTGCATAATCTACCTTGGTGGTAGCTTTAATTAATAACAAACCAGAAAATAAACAAGTTTTAGTCAGTGGCGGACTGGTTCGAAATATGTTGGTTGCCAGGAGACAAGCCCACCCGTGGGGCCCACTTCATCATCAGGGCTCACATGTTATTGGACAATCTTGCAACCTGACTCAATAGCTAAACACGTAAACACAAAGTACTACAGTTTTACAAAATACATCAACAGTGACGATAAACAGCAACGTTTCGACCAAAGGCCTTTATCAAGCAAACATTACAACAAGAATGACGAATTTCGAGGAACACTACAAATGGACGATTACATATGGAAACATAAACCTATCTAATGAAAATCTGGGAATAAAAACGAACAACGAAATGAGTGCAACACAAAAAACCGAAAGTGGAAAAGAGAGAAACAATAAACAATATAGTGGATAAATGACACATATATGGAGCAAACACACATATAGATAACAAGGCACGAGATAAGACAGTACTAAAAAGCATAGGAATGTAATGCGTTGAGTCCAAGAGGTCGCAAAGTGCCATAGAATGAAATAAAACGGTTCAGGGCGAATCGACTGCGATCATCGGAGGAACATGATCGGATGGCTGTGACCTGGACATCGTCATTCCACTCGCAAGCATGATTGGACTCCTAAACCTGGTGCCTCTAACGCTCTTGATCTCTACATCAAGAATACTTCATCGACATTGGACTTCTCCACCTAAACGCCTAGGGCGTTCTAACATGTCACCGTCCGAGTTTCGTGCTCTATCACACCTCCGTCGACGTGATGACATTGTTATCAAACCCGCTGATAAAGGTGGTGCCATAGTCGTATGGAGTAAAGAACTATACCTTCAGGAAGGCCACAACCAACTACGTAACACCCTATTCTACAATAATATTCCTTCTGATGCTACACTATCCAACAATAGTAAGGTCCGTACAGTCATCAAGAACCTCATTGCCTCCAAAGACCTTCCTACCGGCGCATCATCACTATGTGTCATCGACAGTTGTTTGGGCAAACCCGCATTCTATATGCTCCCAAAATTCATAAACTTCACAATCCTGGTAGGCCTATTGTTTCTGCTTGCTCTTGTCCTACGGAACATATCTCCGAATTCCTTGATAGTATCTTCAATCCTATAGTCACTACACTACCTTCATTCTTGAAGGATACTAACCACACTTTGTCTGTTTTCTTCTATTAAGTTGTTGCCTGGCAGGACTTATCGCCTCTTCCTCCTTGATGTCTGCTCACTGTATACCTCTATACCTCATTCTGACGGACTTCAAGCTCTCCAGTTTTTCTCGACAGGAGAACTAACCCTCTTGTCTCCACCTCGACTCTCCTTCGTCTTGCTGAACTAGTTCTCACTCTCAACTCCTTTCAGTTCAATGACCAGTTCTTCGAACAGATTAGTGGGGTCGCCATGGGTACTAAAATGGGACCCAGCTATGCTTGTCTATTCATGGGTCATCTTGAACACTTAGTATGGAACACCTATGATGGTCCTCTTCGTCCGTGTATCATAGATACATCGATGATTGTATTGGAGTTTCCGATATGTCTGAAGCCGATTTGTCACGCTTCATCACCTTCATCAATGCCTTCAATCCTGCTATTCGGTTCACCTCTCACATCTCTACCTCCTGTGTCAATTTTCTTGACATCACTTCACCATCAGCCTATCCACTATCACTACATCAGTATACTACAAGCCTACTGATACACATAGCTTTCTTCTGTATACCTCTTCCCATCCCCAGGCCTGTCGTGACTCTTTACCTTTCTCTCAACTCTTACGCCTTCGTCGCCTCTGTAGTGAGGACGACGATTTTCTTGATAGAGCTCACGAGATGCTGGATTTCTTCCGCCAGCGCCTATACCCGGAGAATGTGCTTACATCTGCCATGCATCGGGTTCAGCTAATTGCTCGCCAAGAGGCCCTTTCTCACATACATAGAACCCCCAAGTCTGACAGGGTTAAACTTATCTTAACTTTCCACCCTCATAGTTCCCTGGTGAAAAAGGTCTTATTCCATCATCTCCTATTCTTCAGTCTGATCCTGAGACACGTTCAGTCTTCCAACACTATCCTTTGGTGGCTTACAGACGGGACAGAAGCCTCAAGGATTTGTTGGTACACCGTCGCCTCAAGCCTAATATCCAGAGTCACTTTGGCACCATCCAGTGCGGACGTCGACGCTGTAATACATGTGCATATGTAATACAGACCCCCACTGTCTCTTTCCAAAAGCTACGTATGCCATTCAAGACAGTTTCACGTGTGAGTCCCGCAATATCATCTATGCCATCACCTGCAAACGATGCAACAAGTCCTATATTGGCGAAACTGGTAAGAGACTCAGTGACCGATTCGCCCAACACTTACGCGATATTCGCCAACGCTCTGTGACTCCTGTGGCCACTCATTTCAACGATACTGGCCATTCAGGAGTTGACGATGTCCAGGTCACAGCCATCCGATCATGTTCCTCCGATGATCGCAGTCGATTCGCCCTGGAGAACCGTTTTATTTCTTTCTATGGCACTTTGCGACCTCTTGGACTCAACGCATTACATTCCTATGCTTCTTAGTACTGTCTTATCTCGTGCCTTGTTATCTATATGTGTGTTTGCTCCATATATGTCATTTATCCACTATATTGTTTATTGTTTCTCTTCTTTTCCACTTTCGGTTTTTGTGTTGCACTCATTTCGTTGTTCGTTTTTATTCCCAGATTTTCATTAGATAGGTTTATGTTTCCACATGTAATCGTCCATTTGTAGTGTTCCTCGAAATTCGTCATTCTTGTTGTAATGTTTGCTTGATAAAGGCCTTTTGGTCGAAACGTTGCTGTTTATCGTCACTGTTGATGTATTTTGTAAAACTGTAGTACTTTGTGTTTACGTGTTTAGCTATTTTTCAAAGTTTTACTGCAGCCTCCACCTTTTTCGATAATCGTCGCCATATTGCTGCAACTATTCGTCGTCACTTAGTAGGTAAGATTTTATAGTTATTTTTGTTGTGTAGGTGCATTTCCCGTTCCTACACCCCCCTTTTTTAGCATATAATATAGGTTCTTTTGTTTGTATTTCTATTACTATGCCTTCCCTTCAATACTTGTTGAATTTTCTTCGATCTTATATCTCGGTTTCCTTCAGCCTCCTACCGGCTGAAGTGCGTCTTACTGCCATCAGTTATGCTATGGTTACTTTCAAAAAAACTCGTTTCTGCTCTCATCGCAATTTTCTCTTCACATGTCAGCGTCTTAAGGTTATTCCCAAAGGCTTTGCTTCCAACTTCCACCCCTCTGCAGGCTCATTATACCCCAGGGAGCAGCGTAGGTTACTTAAGTTAGAAACCAAATGTGCACTACAACGCATGCGTTGTATCGCGGCCAACCACTCACACCTTCTATCTGACTTGGATTCCTCCCAGTCCCTACTTCTACAACGTCTACGAAGTCTCACCTCTACCAATATGCTCCTGTACTCCCTTATTCGTTTCACCATCCACGTTCTCAACAGACAACTGCATGAATTTATTTGCATGCATCATCAACAAAAACTTGACCTTCTTCGCCCGGTACCTTCTACCACTCCTCTCAATTGTCCACTACTATCTTCTCCTCCCACCCAGGTTGTCTGCATCCCTTCAGACCTTCTCTTATCTGACAGCGAGAGATGTGTTTTAAGTAAGGGTCTCAAGTTTGTTCCTCTCCGTCCCTCCATTGATCACTACTCTACTCTTCAGGATGTGAACCGTTTCCACCGTGGCCTGCTACTCAAATTCCACTTTCATCACCAGGAGGACCCTCTAGAACATCAGGACTCGAGTATGTTCTCCAAGTATTCCACTCGCAAGCATGATTGGACTCCTAAACCTGGTGCCTCTAACGCTCTTGATCTCTACATCAAGAATACTTCATACGACATTGGACTTCTCCACCTAAACGCCTGGGCGTTCTAACATGTCACCGTCCGAGTTTCGTGCTCTATCACACCTCCGTCGACGTGATGACATTGTTATCAAACCCGCTGATAAAGGTGGTGCCATAGTCGTATGGAGTAAAGAACTATACCTTCAGGAAGGCCACAACCAACTACGTAACACCCTATTCTACAATAATATTCCTTCTGATGCTACACTATCCAACAATAGTAAGGTCCGTACAGTCATCAAGAACCTCATTGCCTCCAAAGACCTTCCTACCGGCGCATCATCACTATGTGTCATCGACAGTTGTTTGGACAAACCCGCATTCTATATGCTCCCAAAATTCATAAACTTCACAATCCTGGTAGGCCTATTGTTTCTGCTTGCTCTTGTCCTACGGAACATATCTCGAATTCTTGATAGTATCTTCAATCCTATAGTCACTACACTACCTTCATTCTTGAAGGATACTAACCACACTTTGTCTGTTTTTCTTCTATTAAGTTGTTGCCTGGCAGGACTTATCGCCTCTTCCTCCTTGATGTCTGCTCACTGTATACCTCTATACCTCATTCTGACGGACCTCAAGCTCTCCAGTTTTTCTCGACAGGAGAACTAACCCTCTTGTCTCCACCTCGACTCTCCTTCGTCTTGCTGAACTAGTTCTCCCTCTCAACTCCTTTCAGTTCAATGACCAGTTCTTCGAACAGATTAGTTGGGTCGCCATGGGTACTAAAATGGGACCCAGCTATGCTTGTCTATTCATGGGTCATCTTGAACACTTAGTATGGAACACCTATGATGGTCCTCTTCCGTCCGTGTATCATAGATACATCGATGATTGTATTGGAGTTTCCGATATGTCTGAAGCCGATTTGTCACGCTTCATCACCTTCATCAATGCCTTCAATCCTGCTATTCGGTTCACCTCTCACATCTCTACCTCCTGTGTCAATTTTCTTGACATCACTATCACCATCAGCCTATCCACTATCACTACATCAGTATACTACAAGCCTACTGATACACATAGCTTTCTTCTGTATACCTCTTCCCATCCCCAGGCCTGTCGTGACTCTTTACCTTTCTCTCAACTCTTACGCCTTCGTCGCCTCTGTAGTGAGGACGACGATTTTCTTGATAGAGCTCACGAGATGCTGGATTTCTTCCGCCAGCGCCTATACCCGGAGAATGTGCTTACATCTGCCATGCATCAGGTTCAGCTAATTGCTGCCAGGAGGCCCTTTCTCACATACATAGAACCCCAAGTCTGACAGGGTTAAACTTATCTTAACTTTCCACCCTCATAGTTCCCTGGTGAAAAGGTCTTATTCCATCATCTCCTATTCTTCAGTCTGATCCTGAGACACGTTCAGTCTTCCAACACTATCCTTTGGTGGCTTACAGACGGGACAGAAGCCTCAAGGATTTGTTGGTACACAGTCGCCTCAAGCCTAATATCCAGAGTCACTTTGGCACCATCCAGTGCGGACGTCGGCGCTGTAATACATGTGCATATGTAATACAGACCCCACTGTCTCTTTTCCAAAGCTACGTATGCCATTCAAGACAGTTTCACGTGTGAGTTCCGCAATATCATCTATGCCATCACCTGCAAACGATGCAACAAGTCCTATATTGGCGAAACTGGTAAGAGACTCAGTGACCGATTCGCCCAACACTTACGCGATATTCGCCAACGCTCTGTGACTCCTGTGGCCACTCATTTCAACGATACTGGCCATTCAGGAGTTGACGATGTCAGGTCACAGCCATCCGATCATGTTCCTCCGATGATCGCAGTCGATTCGCCCTGGAGAACCGTTTTATTTCTTTCATGGCACTTTGCGACCTCTTGGACTCAACGCATTACATTCCTATGCTTCTTAGTACTGTCTTATCTCGTGCCTTGTTATCTATATGTGTGTTTGCTCCATATATGTGTCATTTATCCACTATATTGTTTATTGTTTCTCTTCTTTTCCACTTTCGGTTTTTGTGTTGCACTCATTTCGTTGTTCGTTTTTATTCCCAGATTTTCATTAGATAGGTTTATGTTTCCACATGTAATCGTCCATTTGTAGTGTTCCTCGAAATTCGTCATTCTTGTTGTAATGTTTGCTTGATAAAGGCCTTTTGGTCGAAACGTTGCTGTTTATCGTCACTGTTGATGTATTTTGTAAAACTGTAGTACTTTGTGTTTACGTGTTTAGCTATTTTTCAAAGTTTTACTGCAGCCTCCACCTTTTTTCGATAACCTGACTCAACCGTCCCTGGTGTTAGAATAAATTAACAACAGAAAGGTGGACGATAATTGGCTACGAAAGGATCTCTTGAGAAAAGAATTAGTTTAGACGGAAATTTTGGATGCGCCCGACCTCCACGCCGTAGGGGCCTATAAACCGGGACCTCAACGTATTCCATTTCTCAACCTAAAACCACACAAAGTAGTTATCTTGGTTGATAATCACTAACACACACAAAAATAATTAGAAAATTGAGTAGACATCAAGTAACGAGTAACTGTATTCCTCAGTTCCAATACTTTTCTCGTGGAAGGTAATAGCATTAGAAGAATCTAGAAAGTTCCAAGAACTTGCCAATTAAGCAGACTAGAACGCCTAGTCTTACTAGTTAACTACTCATCGCTGTTTTGGAAATTGCTACTTAAAGTGATGGCGTGGGGAAACTAGTCCATTAAGTGTAATTACATCTTGGGGGATGTAGTGCGCACGCGACTAGAACAGGAAACTATGTTGTCGGCCTTATTTGATCAGCTGTACTAACGGATTTCCTAGGATGGTAATTAGGTCTGAGTAATCGCTGAGATTAACTCTAAGAAGTCGTAATCGAAGAGTTATAGTATCGGACTAGAGAAATAGATTAGACCAGCGGTGCCCAAACTTTGCATTACTGCAGACCCCATTTAAAAACATTTTGCTGGCGTGGACCCCCAAAAGTTTCCAAATAGGAAAAGACCGGAATAAATTATTTTTGTGTTACAACAGTAAACAATGTTCTCAGGCAGCAGGAAACTTCAAATGATCTTTCATTTTGTCCTGTCAGACATTTACACTCCGGTCTAGTCCGGGTCCTTTGATTTCACAGCGGAATTAGTTTCTCACTGTTTTTATACATATCTATAAAATTTATTTTTCTGTTTGAAATGTCAAATATCATAATATTTCTTCAAGCGCTTGAGGACTGTCCTGTGAGTACCTCGCGTACTCCCGGGATCCGTGGACACACTTTGGGAAACGTTGGATTAGACACTTAAAGAGAATGAAGACTGAATAGAGCAGTATTTCTCAAATTTTGTGAGCAGGCGCACCAGTGTGTCCGGTGACGTTCCTAGTTGCGTCCTAGAAAATCCCAGATCAGGGGTCGACAACACGGTGTCAGCGAGCAGCAAGGGTAAAGAATCGTCAAGACACATCAGGCGCATGTTTCTTATAGGCAGAAATATAATGATGACATATATAATAAAGGTGCATCTCATTTTCCATTTTTTTCTGTACTTCTTTGCTTTTTCTATTTTATTTTTAAAGTTTTCGTGTATAGCGCGGCTATGATTTTTTGTAGGACTGCAAGTGAGCTACCACTTCACAAAGTTTGAGAGCCACTGAATTAGAATACAGCTGAAAAACCAGAATCGATACCGTTTGGGAATGTAGGTCAAGAAAAGAAATTGTCGAGCGATTTCGTTGATTTCATGTACAGAAAATTAGAAATAAACGATTGAGTAGGTATGGACATCTTGACGTTGATTTATTTCTGTGATTTATATTCAATATTATTTGATTTATATGTGAAACGAGATTTTTATAAATTAATTTAGCGTGGCTAGGAATGGATGAAGCGAATTTGACTAGATTGTAAAAGGGGAAGGGGTGGGGGATTAGCGTAACGCGTAAGCTTTAGCGTATTGCATCGGACTCAAGAGCGTTGTGGGCTCAATCCCCTACTCCACGTTCCATGAGTGATGAAAGGGATTGGCCATCCTGCTTCTGCACAATTTCTTTTTTTTCTCTAATCCTGTTTTGTGTCACAGCGTCAGTATAAGAAGAGATTTCTAAAACGAGCCTTTGTGTGCGCTTCGTAAATAGTGTCTTTCGTCGCCTCTGTTATCTCTGAGGTCCACCGTTTGCGTGGCCAGCTTTTTGCTCTGCATCCATTGTATCGGAGTAACATTACTAATTTAGTTTCTGCACACTGGGGTTAGAAATATGTCACGGGTTGATTGGTTAAAAAGGACGAACGCAAAAAAATATATTTTTAGTTTAACTATTTGCTTCTTGAAATGATCTAAAGATTGACTTCATTGCACCGGGTTTCTCAATATGGCTCAGTCCCTGTCTGCAGAGATCAAACACCATCTACCGATAGTGTCGCACAAAGCACGAACTCTGTAGTTCCAGCAACTTCTTCTTCAAACGCTGACTATCGACCACTTGTTAACCATGTTTCCTGCTAAGGACGTGTATAGACGTTTTTCCCATTCAAAGACGCGTTTCTACGTAAATCATTTGTTATGTTAAAAACATAGTCTACGGCGCTGTGTGATCTGTATGTGATCTGAGCCTAATAGTGATTGTACGTTGTGCTAGTTATACGCCTACAAGTAGGCCCGCACACCCAATTTCTGCGACTCTTTTTATTTACTATGGTAGCTTCCCTAGGTCCCTACCTCAGTCGTTGCTTACGACATGCCTTGTAGGTCACAGTGGTACTATTCTTTGCTTCCCTTGCGGCGCTTGCAACACACGAACGAGATGAATTCAGGAGAGGTGATGAAATCGGAAAATTAGCTGGTCAACCACTAGCTTGAATGATTGATTGATTGATTGATTGATTGATTGATTGATTGATTGGACCATCATCATTGCACTTCGATGAGTAACCATGTGTACTCCGATCTCTTTCTTACACAGGAATGTCTCAGCTGCAGTACACCTCGATGAGTATCCATGTGTACTCCGATCTCTTTCTTACACAGGAATGTCTCAGCTGCAGTGCACCTCGGTGAGTATCCATGTGTACTCCGATCTCTTTCTTACACAGGAATGTCTCAGCTGCAGTGCAACTCCGTAGAACCACGAGGTCCTGGTATAAATTAGAAGATGGTGGACAAAATGAGTTTGCATGGTGCTGATTCTTTTGCTTCCATGCAGGGCCCCGACACCACCGGGCGAGGTTCCAGAAAATTAGAAGATCTCGTAAAAAAATGATTGCACGTGACTCGTCGGATTTAACCTACAACATTCAGAAAACGAAAGATAAAATGACTTTCAAAACTTGACCTTCGACCTTATTTGTTTCTGAAATAAGCAGTACTAACCTGCAAATGTCTAGAACATCCTTATTAATATGAGCGTACATGAGATCTTCATCTTCCTGCTTGCATGAGTTCTGGACTCTTAGAGTAGCAGCACTGGATATGCATTCTTGTTGACTGGAAACTGTAGACGAGATATAGATTGAGAACAATGAGAGGGTTTTTCTTGGGTAAGAACCCAAGGAAGCAAGCAACAGAAGCAAAGAATATATAATCAATAAATAGAAAGTGTACAAGTATTAAGAGCGTCCGAGAACAAAAATTGACAAACACAGGATTCCATGAATGGCTCGTTGGTTGTGTTCGTAAGAACGCTCGTATTGCTAGGCTAGGCAATGGGTGCCGTAAGAACGCTCGTATTGCTAGGCTAGGCAATGGGTGCCGTAAGAACGCTCGTATTGCTAGGCTAGGCAATGGGTGCCGTAAGAACGCTCGTATTGCTAGGCTAGGCAATGGGTGCCGTAAGAACGCTCGTATTGCTAGGCTAGGCAATGGGTGCCGTAAGAACGCTCGTATTGCTAGGCTGGCAATGGGTGCCGTAAGAACGCTCGTATTGCTAGGCTAGGCAATGGGTGCCGTAAGAACGCTCGTATTGCTAGGCTGAGGCAATGGGTGCCGTAAGAACGCTCGTATTGCTAGGCTAGGCAATGGGTACCGTAAGAACGTTCGTATTGCTAGGCTAGGCAATGGGTGCCGTAAGAACGCTCGTATTGCTAGGCTAGGCAATGGGTGCCGTAAGAACGCTCGTATTGCTAGGCTAGGCAATGGGTGCCGTAAGAACGCTCGTATTGCTAGGCTAGGCAATGGGTGCCGTAAGAACGTTCGTATTGCTAGGCTAGGCAATGGGTGCCGTAAGAACGCTCGTATTGCTAGGCTAGGGCAATGGGTGCCGTAAGAACGCTCGTATTGCTAGGCTAGGCAATGGGTGCCGTAAGAACGCTCGTATTGCTAGGCTAGGCAATGGGTGCCGTACATAATAAGGGTAAGTGGTTCAAATCCTCTTCTTTCTTTGCGTTCGTTCTTTACGACCAATTTTAATCACTCTTTGTGATATGTTTGATCTTTGTCAAGAACGTGTATACGTTGCACATTGGTTTAGTAGGTCCCTAAACGCATAGATTTCTACACATTTAGGACATGTGCATCCGATTTCATCCACACCTTCTTACTCGTCTCTTACGACATGAGTGGCAGGTAACAGTGGTTCTATTCTTTACACCCCAAATTTGGGCCCCGGTAACCACTCGGGCAGTTCGAATCCTGTGTGTGTTAATTTGTTTTCTCAAGGTTAGTAAATGTTGCATTTATTGTCAAAGAAATTTCACTAAGCAGATACCAGTGGAGAAAGAGCTAAGGAAGAGACGCTGGCGATGGATAGGACACACATTGAGAAGACCGACTGGAAGCATAGCAAGAGAGACACTGTCTTGAAACCCGCAGGGAAATAGGAGTAGGGGAAGGCCAGAAATACCTGGAGAAAAGAGATGGAGACTGATAAATAAAAGGATAGGTAAGACGTGGAGAGAAGTGGAGAGGATGGCAAGAGACAGGAAGAGCTGGAAGATGTTTGTTGAAGAGCTGTGCTCCGTTGGGAGTTGAATGGTGAAGAAGAAGATAGAAGAAAAGAGATATACAAGTTGAAAACATTCCAAAATAAATGTTTGAGAAGAACCCTGCAAATTGTACTGGCTAAGTACAATAGCAATTGAAACACTTTTAAACCGAACAAAATGTCCGTGATTGGAGATCATCATTAGCAGATGGAGGTGGATTGGTCTTGTATGTCGTATGTCAGTATCTTATCTTATCTTAACCACATTTGCCGTGAAGCGCCGTGGGAGAGTTAGTTTTCTATCTTGTGCCAGGTGTGTTGCGCTTGACGTTGCCAGTCCATGCTTTCGCAGGGACTCTGAGATGTTATCTATCCATCGTGTTCTTGGCCTGCCTCGTGCTCTGCGCCCTGAGTGTCGATTATTGTAGACACGTGATGGTAGTAAATGTGGTTCCATTCTCATTAGATGGCCGAACGGCAACAATGGAATTTTCTTACAGAAGCCTTATGTGTCAAACCATACACTAAGAAGATATAGATAGATCAAATACATTGACCAACCGACCGAATGACAGACAGACAGACAGAATTCAGGAGAAGTGATGAAATTAGATAAATGTATGGTCAACCACTAGTAACAATAATTATAAAAAAAGAGAAAATGGAGATATGTTGGACACACTCTGGAAAAAAATATATGAAAGAATTGCATTGAAGTGTGCGGCAAATGATTTAAGAAAGAAAGGGCGCCCTTACTAGGGGAACCCTGAAACTAACTTTATTGAGCGAGTCAATAAATATTTGACTTTATTCTACAAGAACGAGTTTCCTAAGTTAGAGCGGGATGGAGAAATTGGTAGAATGTTATATTTAACGCATAAAATAATAATACCCTCCCCTCCCCCAATGTATCGGAATAGACAAAAGCTCGTTCTATAAATCTCTTCATATTCTGACGATTTGAAGTCAAACAGGATAAGAAAAAGGGAAAAAAGCAAATTCCCTGACGTTGCCGTTGTTATGCAGACTTAAGAAGTAGAACATGCCAAATGTTTATTTCAACAACCTTGACCCGTCAGTGGGATATCGCTAATTGTTTTGTATTAGAGAATGGTGGTTGGGCAATTATGACAACATCCGTCTGCGCAAAGGAAGTACATTATGTAAACATGTCAGTAAGTTATACAGCATCAAAGGGTTGCCAATTTGGCTTTTTTAAAGCCAGATTCGAGATATTTGGCTTTTTTAAAAGTGGTTGGCTTTAAAAAAAAGTGACTGGTTTTTTGACTGATTTTTGGCCTTTTTTCCTATGCAAACTTTTTTTTCTAAAATATGTATAATTCTTAAAAGCAAATTGGGTAAATATATTTAATATAGGTTTTTTATTTGTTTAGGTTGGTATTGTTAACAAATATGTTTAGTACTAAAGATAATGAAAGATTATGGAAAGTTACATCACTTAATGCTTTGCTCTTTTCCCCACCTCAGATTATGCAATGCTGTCCTGTTATCTGTTTTTAATCGTTTGTAATTTCGTAAGAAATCTAACTTTGGCGACAAAAAATGGGAAAAAATCTTATGATAGTAATCGTAAATATAATACCAATTGGGAAAAGACTTTTGAATGGGTGCAAAAGATTTTCTGATGGATCACAAAATGCGTTTTGTAAATTATGCCACGTACCGTTGTGCCTAAAACATGTAGCCTCGCTGCACATGAAAAGTCAGAAAAACACAGAGGACTCCATCAACAGGACAGAATACACTTCAAGAGAGAATTCCCTAGACAAAATTATGATAAGGTTAAAGCAGCAGAACTTCAGGTGGCTGTATTTGTGGCCTGCCACTGCGCCATCCGTTCTGTTGACCATATTAGTGAAATAATGATAGGTCATGGACAAGGGAGCACTTAAGAGCACATAAGGTTGCACAGAACAAAATGTTCTTATTTAATTTAAAAAACATCATCTCACCATCAATGAAAGATGATCTCATTAATGACTTAAAGTACAAGAAATACGGTATAATTCTAGATGAATCTACTGACAAAAGCACTTGTGTATTTGGTTCAATATTTGAGTGATATGACAAATGGAATTTCAACTGAATTTCTAGCTTTAGTTCTGGTGCAAGAGGTTACAGGAGAAAAGATATTTAATTTGGTAGAAGACGAAATTACAAGGTGTTTTCAGAGTCTTAGAAACTGCATTGGTTTTGCATCGGATGGTGCTCTTATCTAGCAAATGTTGCAAGGATTTTGCTGCCTCCCCTAACATGGTAAAGAGCTTATTTACTGATAAAGTGTATGTTGCTGGTTTCAGTGGTGAGGATAGTGTGATGACCTTGATTTGGAGCTCTTCTTATGATGTAGCTGAGTATGAAATGGCACTGTTTTTCCTCCTGGCTTTTTTTGTGGCTTTTTCCGATCAGTGTTTGGCTTATTTTCTCAATTTTTAGTTGGCAACCCTGCACCATCATACGAGTCTGAACCTGCAGGTTTTCTAATATATATCATTTAAGTACACATGTACTGAAGTTATTTAAGACTGTAATAAATATTACCAGCTACCTTTGAAGTCGGAGTTTCGCCCGTGTGGTGCCGGGGCCCATATGGGAAGCAAAGAATAGTACCACTGCGATCTACAATGTAAGAGGCGACTGAGGTAGGGGGCCCAGTGAAGCTACCCTAGTAAATAAAAAGTGTTGCAGAAATCGTATGTGCTGGCCTACTTGTAGGCGCATAACTGGTACAACGTACAATTTCTCTTACGCTCAGATCACATACAAACCACACAGAGTGGTTAACAAGTGGTCGATATGGAGCGTTCGAAGAAGAAGAAGTCGGAGTAACGCTCGATTTAATGAAGAGGGACACTGGTACAAAAAGAAACGTAAGCTTTCATGCAAAAATCAGTCAAAAGTGACACATCAGGCGCAATGATTAACCTTGAAGTCGGAGACTGCCTGTGTGGTGGAGGACACTAATAATAAGGAAAGCGGACTATCACGCAAAAATCTGTCAGAAGCGCCATACTAGGCGCCCTGACTACGCCTGAATTCGTGGCAGCGAGCGATGGAGAAAATATTACCAACAGAAGCAATAAAGAACACCAACAACAGCAATTATACGCCACACCAACAACAACAATTATACGCCACACCAACAGCAACAATTATAAGCCACACCAACAGCAACAATTATAAGCCACACCAACAGCAACAATTATAAGCCACACCAACAGCAACAATTATAAGCCACACCAACAGCAACAATTATAAGCCACACCAACAGCAACAATTATATGCCACACCAACAGCAACAATTATAAGCCACACCAACAGCAACAATTATAAGCCACACCAACAGTAATAATTATAAGCCCCACCAACAGCAACAATTATAAGCCACACCAACAGCAACAATTATATGCCACACCAACAGCAACAATTATAAGCCACACCAACAGCAACAATTATAAGCCACACCAACAACAACAATTATAAGCCACACCAACAGCAACAATTATAAGCCACACCAACAGCAACAATTATAAGCCACACCAACAGTAACAATTATAAGCCACACCAACAACAACAATTATAAGCCACACCAACAACAACAATTATAAGCCACACCAACAGCAACAATTATAAGCCACACCAACAGCAACAATTATAAGCCACACCAACAGCAACAATTATAAGCTACACCAACAGCAACAATTATAAGCCACACCAACAGCAACAATTATATGCCACACCAACAGTAACAATTATAAGCCCCACCAACAGTAATAATTATAAGCCACACCAACAGCAACAATTATAAGCCACACCAACAGCAACAATTATAAGCCACACCAACAGCAACAATTATAAGCCACACCAACAACAACAATTATAAGCCACACCAACAGCAACAATTATAAGCTACACCAACAGCAACAATTATAAGCCACACCAACAGCAACAATTATAAGCCACACCAACAGCAACAATTATATGCCACACCAACAGCAACAATTATAAGCCACACCAACAGTAACAATTATAAGCCACACCAACAGTAACAATTATAAGCCACACCAACAGCAACAATTATAAGCCACACCAACAGTAACAATTATAAGCCACACCAACAGTAACAATTATAAGCCACACCAACAGTAACAATTATATGCCACACCAACAGCAATAAGCAACATATATAACAACAAAAAACCAAACATTTAAAACAAACAATTGCATCAAAGAAAGGAAAATTTAAAAAAAGAACAAATCAGTAGGAAAAAACACATCAATAACAGCAACAAATGTCAGCAGCAGCAGTGAACAACTACAGCAACAAATGTCAGCAGCAGCAGTGAACAACTACAGTAACAAATGTCAGCAGCAGCAGCGAACAACTACAGCAACACATGTCAGCAGCAACAGTGAACAACTACAGCAACAAATGTCAGCAACAACAGTCAACAACTACAGCAACAATATAAGTCCCCAACAACAGTCAACAACTACAGCAACAATATAAGTCACCAACAACAGTCAACAACTACAGCAACAATATAAGTCACCAACAACAATAACAAAAACATTAAAGTGTCGCGGAAATTCCGATGTTTGAGCCTAGCCGCGATGAGAAAATTGTTTTCGTGTGGACACAGTACGTGGTTGATCTACATAAAACACAGATCCTTTACTTAGAGATCTAAATTACATGTACCTCTGAAGTTGGAGTAAAGTTCGCCTGAATAGCGATGGTCACTGCTGATACGATAAACAAGCATTCGCGCAAAATACAGAATTGCCTTATTAGGCGCCATGATTACATCTGAATTCAAAGCAGGGAACAAGAAAAAAAAAACACAAATCAGATATCAACAAATCATAAAGTTCTCAATCATGAAATCTCTCTTCAAGGACATCAACAATAAATTATAAAGTTCTCAATCATGAAATCTCTCTTCAAGGACATCAACAATAAATCATAAAGTTCTCAATCATGAAATCTCTCTTCAAGGACATCAACCTATTTTCGCTGTCATGCTGGAAGTGGCTGGAATTTTAAAAAAGTCACCAACAGCAACAACCACCAACAAGAGAAACACTTAATGATAACAAGATGCAGCTGAAGGATTAGCAGGGTGTGACTTCATCAAGTTTTATCAACATCCCAAGACAACAGCAACAACACCAACAACATTTGTTTGGATAAACCTGCTCTCATTAACAATAAATGCAATTTTTTTTATCATTACGTAGTTTATTGCTGAAGACGTTTTTGACACTTTCAGCTTAGACGATTACATTATCAGCTTGTTTTAGCAAGAAATTGGAACCGTCTCCTGCTGCTATTGTTCTTGTTAGAATAAGAAAGAAAGCATTTTTTTGTTTGCCAATTGTGTGGTTAAGAAGCTGGCATTGTAAACACAGAAAAGGGGCATGACCTCCTAGAGTGCTCTTCTGTTGCCACTATTCTTGCTCAAATAAGAGAAAAAAAATGTTTTGTTAAACAAGTGCGTGGTTAGGAAGCTGGCACCACAATGAGGGACTTGAGTTCCTAGCTGGTGCCGCAGTGACAGATGTTCTTCTTCTTCAGCGATCTCTGGTCATGCACTTAGTTTACTGTGGGCCAAAACTGAGCTTCAGGTCTGTCATGTTTCCTTCTTTAGCGATCTCTGGTCATGCGCTTAGTTTTACTGTGGACCACAAACTGAGCTTCAGGTCTGTCTGCTTTCCTTCTTTAGCGATTCTGGTCATGCGCTTAGTTTACTGTGGACCACAAACTGAGCTTCACGTCTGTTAGGTTTCCTTCTTCAGCGATATCTGGTCATGCGCTTAGTTTACTGTGGACCACAAACTGAGCTTCAGGTCTGTCATGTTTCCTTCTTTAGCGATCTCTGGTCATGCGCTTAGTTTACTGTGGACCACACACTGAGCTTCACGTCTGTTAGGTTTCCCCAAAGCTTAGGTTTTAGATCGACTGGGTGTGACCACTTGTTGCTTCTCAGCTCATCCAGGAGAGGACAGTCTTGCAGGACATGCTCCGGGGTTTGTTCCACCTGTTGACACTGGCAAACAGCTGTTTGACTTATTCCTAGGATAGATAAGTGTTTGTTGAGTCTGCAGTGTCCGGTGCGTAGGCAAAATATAATGACCTGATCTGTTCTGCTTAGGTCTTTGAGAATGTCTTTTCCATAATCATATCCAATGTTTGTCTTCCAGTCTACTGCAGATTTTCTCTGTATGAGGGTTTTGACCTCTTAAAAAAAGACAGTGATAGGTAAATTTGCTGTTTGACACTGCCCTCCTTAGTCAAGACATGAGCACTCTCATTGCCTGCAATGCCAAAGTGAGACGAACCCAGTGCAAATGAATTTCTGCCTTTTCCGAAAGCTGAGGAAATTCTCTTTCTAGGTTATGTAACGTGCTGTCAGCAATAACAGATGGGGGATTAACTTCCTAGCTGGTACCGCAATGAAAGAAGACAGGTTTGACTTCCTAGCTGGTACCGCAATGAAAGAAGAGAGGTTTGACTTCCCAGCTGGTACCGCAATGAAAGAAGACAGGTTTGACTTCTTAGCTGGTACCGCAATGAAAGAAGACAGGTTTGACTCTCTAGCTGGTGCTGCAATGAAAGAAGACAGGTTTGACTTCCTAGCTGGTACCGCAATGTAAGAAGAGAGGTCTGACTCTCTAGCTGGTGCTGCAAGGTACCTTATCCTATACTACAAGACTGCATTATAAAGAACGTAGTCGTGAGTACAAATCGGTTATTAGTTACTGAACTGTCGTCCTAGCACTCTAGGCAGACCCATAGATACTTAAATCTCCCCCACAGTTGTCAAATGGTATGCATACTAATAGTGCATGTGGCTCACTGGATAACTTTCCTTCCGAATTTTTCTCTCACTTTCTGATACACGTATATGTCAATTAACCAGTATAATGGCTTTGTCACCTTAAAAAACAGAGATAGCCAGTATATTGGTTAAGAAGAGTGAAAGGGTTATGCGCACTCTCTCTCTCTCTCTCTCTCTCTCTCTCTCTGCCCTTCAGTCATACAGTTCTACTTGTTTGATTGATTGATTGATCGATTGATTGATTGATTGATAGAACCGTCACAATTCCACTTCAATGGGTAACCATGTATCCTCCGATCTCTTTCTTACACAGGAAGATCTCAGCTGCAGTGCACGAACTACATAGCACCGGCGAGGGTCCCCGATGTAATTTTGAATATGGTGAAGATATTTTT
Source organism: Arion vulgaris (assembly GCA_020796225.1). NCBI lineage: Eukaryota > Metazoa > Mollusca > Gastropoda > Stylommatophora > Arionidae > Arion > Arion vulgaris. The sequence continues at coordinate 14,330,491 of CM036761.1, forward strand.
GTAGGAATTTTAATTTTAATCTTTTCTGATGAATTTTGCCCGGGCAGCGGCTTTTCAGCCTTCTCTTCTCGATTTTGAACTGCCAAGGGTTCTTTTAAGTGCTCAAATTCAGCACGGGGCCTACGTTTTATCGTTCATCCCCGATAGGACTAGGAACTCGATCTCACCTACACTGAGATCAGGGATCTCTTGAAAAATATCAATATAGCTCCGAGGCAACTGGTACTGGCACGAGAGGCAGCAAACTTACGTCCAGAGACCTACCCCTTAGGCAACTAATTGCAGAGGCGAGCACCTAACCTCTACGTCACATGAGCACCTCTACAGGCCACTCTAATTGTCAACGTGTCATTTCATATTCTTGAAATCTCTGGGTGATTCAACTCAATTTTAGTGTCCCAATCTAACAGTAGGTGGCCAAGACACAGAAGAACTTCCCCCTTGATACAAGTGTTCTCATCTAATAGTAGTTCACCAAAACAGAAGAACTTCCCCCTTGAGTACACGTGTTCTCATCTAATAGTAGTTCACCAAGAGACAGAAGAACATCCCCCCTTGAGTACAAGTGTTCTCATCTAATAGTAGTTCACCAAGACACAGAAGAACTTCCCCCCTTGAGTACAAGTGTTCTCATCTAATAGTAGTTCACCAAGAGACAGAAGAACTTCCCCCCTTGAGTACAAGTGTTCTCATCTAATAGTAGTTCACCAAGAGACAGAAGAAATACCCCTTGAGTACAAGTGTTCTCATCTAATAGTAGTTCACCAAGAGACAGAAGAACATCCCCCCTTGAGTACAAGTGTTCTCATCTAATAGTAGTTCACCAAGAGACAGAAGAACTACCCCCTTAAGTACAAGTGTTCTCATCTAATAGTAGTTCACCAAGAGACAGAAGAACATCCCCCCTTGAGTACAAGTGTTCTCATCTAATAGTAGTTCACCAAGACGAGAAGAACATCCCCCTTGAGTACAAGTGTTCTCATCTAATAGTAGTTCACCAAGACGCAGAAGAACTCCCCCTTGAGTACAATTGTAATTATGATTCCTGGAAATAAATGAGTTATCGATTCTTTAGAGAAATCGATTATTACTTTATTTGGTATGTTACTAGTGGTATCGCAGTGTAGACTGAAGTTTAGAATGTGTAGTGTATCCTCTAGTGCAGCGGTTCCCAAAATTTGCAGGACCACCTTTTAAATACATTTTGCTCCCCTGGACCCCCAAAAGGTTCTATATATGAAAATCTTCTAGCGATGGAGTTATTATTACACCACACCAACAGTCAAGCTGGCTCCAATTTATCAGACTGCGGGAAACTTCAAATTATCTTTCATTTTGTCCTGTCAGACATTTAGACTCCGGTCTGGTCCGGATCCGTTGATTTCGCAGCGGAACTAGTTTACCCACTGTTTTTATACATGTTTTTATACATGTTTTTATACATGTTTTTATACATGTTTTATACATGTTTTTGTACATGTTTTTATACATGTTTTATACATGTTTTTGTACATGTTTTTATACATGTTTTAAAATTGTTTTTGTCTGTTTGAAATGTCAAAGATCATAATATTTTCTTCAAGCGCTTGAGGACCTCCTGTGAATATCTCTCGGATCCAAGTTTGGGAAACACTGATCTAGTGTATCGTAACTGAGTATTTGTATGTTATTGAGTACTTCGTAGTCGAATATCTGAGCTAGCTGAAATATCGTTGATGGTTTCTTTAAGTTCAGAAGGTGAATCGTATTCGAACTTTTGTTGGTCATTTGAAATATCGTATTCGAATCTATGTTAGTCATTTGATGTATTCTAAACAAGTCTGCGTAGATTATCAGAAGTATCGCACATGCGTCTATGTAGGTCATAAGAAGTATCGTGGATGAACTTTTTATTAAATGTCAACCTGACAAAGACAGATAATTAGACACATTCGTCACAAGCCTACGCGTGGTTGTCTCCGGTGCCTGTAGTAATTAATTATTTTTCTAGAAGATACGTCCTGAAATTGTTTTTGCTTAGTTCTGAGAAAGTGTACTAGCCCCCAGATCACGTGGGTTGTTTAGAGGTTCATCTCAAATGTGATTTTGGTCGTATCTGTTCTAGAGATTATTCATGCAATATGTCTCTGGCTTGATTTCTATCAATCAATCAATCAAGTGACATGACTACCGGCGTAGGCGATCATGTCTCTCCACAACTCTCTCTCTCTCTCTCCTTGGTGCAGGTAATCAGTTCTGACGTCGATCTTTTCTTGAACCACGATGTCAGACCAACATCTTCTTCCTCATGTCACACGTCTTCCACGATATCTCCTTCCCTGAATGTTACCTGTTGTCACTAATAATTACTTCATTTTCCTTTTGGCTTGGCATATGTGTGCGTCTAGTGGCGGCTCGTCATTAAGGGCCAATGGGGCCGAGGGCCCGACCAAAAATAATGTATGACGTATATTTATTATTTTATGAATTAAAATATAGCAATCAGAAACCATGATTTATCCGGAAAAAATGTCTGGCCTCACCAACAAAAATGATAGAGTCACTGTGTCGCCGCACACCCAGCACACCTGGAGAATACACCACTGACTAGAAACTCAATCTTACATTCATTGAGACTAGGGATTACTGGAAAGAATATTTTGATCGTTCCACGCGGGGAACAAACCGAGTACCTTTAGATCGCAAGACGAGCACATTACCTCTACCCTACACACACACAAACAAGACATACACACAAACAAGACAAACACACACAAGACATACACAAACAAGACATACACAAACAAGACATACACACACAAGACATACACACAAACAAGACATACACACAAACAAGACATACACACACAAGACATACACAAACAAGACATACACACACAAGACATACACACACAAGACATACACAAACAAGACATACACACAAGACATACACAAACAAGACATACACAAACAAGACATACACACAAGACATACACAAACAAGACATACACACACAAGACATACACAACAAGACATACACAAACAAGACATACACACACAAGACATACACACACAAGACATACACAACAAGACATACACAAACAAGACATACACACACAAGACATACACAAACAAGACATAAACACACAAGACATACACACACAAGACATACACACACAAGACATACACACACAAGACATACACACACAAGACATACACACACAAGACATACACACACAAGACATACACACACAAGACATAACACACAAGACACAAACAAGACATACACAAACAAGACATACACACACAAGACATACACAAACAAGACATACACACACAAGACATACACACACAAGACATACACACACAAGACATACACACACAAGACATACACAACAAGACATACACAAACAAGACATACACACACAAGACATACACAAACAAGACATACACACACAAGACATACACAAACAAGACATACACAAACAAGACATACACCAACAAGACATACACACACAAGACATACACACACAAGACATACACACACAAGACATACACAACAAGACATACACACACAGACATACACACAAGACATACACACACAAGACATACACACACAAGACATACACAAACAAGACATACACACACAAGACATACACACAAACAAGACATACACACACAAGACATACACACAAGACATACACACACAAGACATACACAAAACAAGACATACACACAGACATACACAAACAAGACATACACACACAAGACATACACACAAGACATACACACACAAGACATACACACACAAGACATAAAGTGAAGAAACATTCAAACTGATTTGATTTTGTTGAGCATGTGTAGGAAGGCAATCCATTTCTCCATGTACTCGTCATACGTTCGTTGGCTTATATTTAATTCCATGTCACGGGTTGTGTGTGAGAGAGGCTACTGAGAGGGAGGTGGGAGGAGTGGAGGAGGAGTATGTTAAAGGTGAGTAGGTGTGGTGACGTTTGAGACGAGAAGTGCAAATATTTGTTGCTTAACATCATTATGGATTCTTTAATCATGTTAAATCTACTATTTTCATTTACTACTTCTTTTTTCAATCCTTTTTTTTTTTAACTTTCTCTTACTTTCATCTCTTTTCTTCTCTTTCTTTCTTTTCCTCTCTTTTCTTTCTTCTTTCTCTTTTCTCTCTTCTTCTCTCCTCTTTTCTCTCTTTCTTTCTCTCTCTCTCTCTCTTTCTCTCTCTTTCTCTTCTCTCTCTCTCTCTCTCTCTCTTTCTCTCTCTCTCTCTTCTCTCTCTCTCTCTTTCCTCTCTCTTCTCTCTCTTCTCTCTTTCTCTCTTCTCTTCTCTCTCTCTCTTCTCTCTCTTTTCTCTTCTCTCTTTTTCTCTCTTTCTCTCTCTCTCTTCTCTCTCTTTTCTCTCTTTTCTCTCTCTTTCTCTTTCTTCTCTTTTCTCTCTCTCTCTTCTCTCTCTCTTCTCTTCTTCTCTCTTCTTCTTTCTCTGTCTTTTCTCTCTGTCTCTTCTTCTCTTTCTTCTTTTTCTCTCTCTCTTTCTCTCTCTCTTTCTCTCTCTCTATTTCTCTTTATATTTCTCTTTCTCTCTATATTTCTCTATTTTTTGTTTCTCTCTCTCCCTCTCTTCCTATCGCTCTCTCTCCTCTCTCTCTCTCTTCTCTTTTTTCTCTCTCTCTTTTTCTCTCCTTCTTGCTCTCTCTTTTTCTTTCTCTCTCTCTCGTTCTCTCTATCTGTCTTTCTCCCTATCTCTCTCTTGTGCCTATCTAACCCCGGCTGGGACATATATCACACAATATATTATTTATATAAATATTTATTGTACTATTTTTAGATGTGATCACAAACTTGAAATGGCAAAGAGATAAATAGTGTTTCATGCGACTGGTGGTGTGATTAGTGCACATTTGCTAGCTTCTATAAGTGTTGATGGTATGGATAGAGTTAGTCGTAGGTTATCAGTTAATATGAGAGAGAGAGAGAGAGAACGTGAAGAGAATGGTAGTGAGTGAGTGAGTGAGGAGAGAGAGTGGTGTGAGAGTAAATAGAGAAAGTGAGAGAGTAAGAAGGCGAGAGAATGAAGAGTGAGAGAGGGTTAAATGAAAGAGTGAGAGAGGTTAGGAATGAAAACGAGAGAGAGAGAATGAAAGAGTGAGAGAGGGTTAGAGAATGAAAGAGTGAGAGAGGTTAGGAATGAAAGAGTGAGAGAGGGTTAGCGAATGAAAACGAGAGAGAGAGAGAATGAAAGAGTGAGAGAGGGTTAGAGAATGAAAGAGTGAGAGAGGGTTAGAGAATGAAAGAGAGAGAGAGAGGGGGAATGAAAGAGAGAAAGAGAGAGACAGAAAAGATATTACAGAAATAGACAGAGTAGATATCAGAAAAATTGAGAAAGAATACTGAAAAGGAATAGCGCCCGTGTATTGCCGGGGTCCACAAGGGAGCAAAGAATAGTAACACTGCTACCTACACGGCATGTCGTAAGAGGCGACAGATGTAGGGGAAGCTACCCTAATAAATTTTAAAAAACAGCAGAAATCGGATGTGCTGGCCTACTTGTAGGTACATAACTGGCACAACGTACAATCGCTCTTAGGCTTGGATCACATACAAATCACAAAGAGTGGTTTAACAATTAGTCTATATGGAAAGTTCGAAGAAGAAGAAGAATTGTACATTTCTCTTGTGTTTCTATGTTTCTGTGTTTCTATGTTTCTATGTTTCTATTTAATTACAACATCTTGTCTCGTGCCAGGACGTGGAGAACTATTGCTGGGTAACATGACATGCAGAAACGATTACATTAGCTTGAACAAGGAAATAAGTAGTCGATATAGAAGAAAAAGAAGAAGAAGAAAGAGAAGAAGAAAGAAGAAGCAGAAGAAAAAAAATAAAGAAAGCAAACTATTTCTAATTTCTTCTTCTTCTTCTTCTGTTGTCGTCACACTGCTACCGGGTTGCTGCCCAGTGTCGTGGTTTTCTGTTTTTGTCTTGCGCTACTCAAGTGGCTTGGGTGATTGCTATTTTTGATCTTTGACATGATTCTGCTATGTCATCTAACCATCGTTTTCGTGGTCTTCCTCTCGTCTTCTTTCCTGATGTTCTATTTTCTGATATAACTGAACTAGCTGACGTGAAAGGGTTGAAAAGACAGAACACAAGAAATGTGATTCTCGAATGTAAGAACAGCAACAAACACTGTAAGAGATCAGATATGACTTTCTTGTAGAACACTGACATCAAAGGAGAAATATGAGAACAAGCAGTGGCGTGTGTTAACAGAGGCAGAGTGAGAGAAAGTGAGGAGGAGAGGGAGTGAAAGATGGTTGGGGAATAGGGCGGGTGTTAGCAAGCGCAACAGAACTGAAAATTTCACTTTGGAAAAGTATACATATTTGTTTGTGCAAGGCTCTTAGTAAGTGGTATCCATTTAAACTTCTTCTTCTTCATCGATCTCTGGTCATTCGCTTAATTTACTGTAGACCAGAAACTGGGCAGTCAGTTTCAGGTCTGTCAGGTTTCCTTCTTCAGCAATCTCTGGTCATTCGCTTAATTTACTGTAGACCAGAAACTGGGCAGTCAGTTTCAGGTCTGTCAGGTTTCCTTCTTCAGCAATCTCTGGTCATTCGCTTAATTTACTGTAGACCAGAAACTGGGCAGTCAGTTTCAGGTCTGTCAGGTGTTCCCAAAGCGTAGTTTTCAGGTATTCATTTAAACAACGTTGCAGTAAATGAGAAGCATCATATGCAACATGTCCTTGTCAGTTGAGTGCAACATGTCCTTGTCAGTTGAGTGCAACAAGTCCTTGTCAGTTGAGTGCAACATGTCCTTGTCAGTTGAGATCAGAATGAGAATTATACCGTGCTACATAGAAGCAATACTGGAATACGGATGCGAGTCATGGACAATAAATACACAGATCGATAAATCTCTGAGGGCCACAGAGATGTGGTTTTATAGAAGAATGATGAGAGTCCCATGTGCTGTTAAAATGACGAATGTGGATGTGTTGAATGAGGTCAAGCAACATAGAAAGGTTGTGACAACCGGTAAAATCGAGGGTAGAGGAGACATAGGAAGACAAGAGAGAGAAACTTTAAAATAGCCTAGCTTCATGCCACGGTAGAGCGTCATCATCTAAGTTGATAGCACACACCAAAGATAGAGATTTGTGGAGATCCATGATCGTCTACGCCAGCCAGCATGGTACATGATGATGATGATTCATTTCAACTTCTCCTTCTTCGTTTGCTAGACATTAACCACTTGTTAAATTACTCTTTGTAGTCGGTATGTGATTTGTGTCTTAGAGCGTAAGCTCGTTGTGCTAGTTAGGCGCCTACATAGCACTGGTAGGCCAGCACATTCGGTTTCTGCATGATTGTTTTCGGATTCGCCTCCCTAAGTAGGACCCTGGACGCTGACATCAAATGATAGAAGAAAACTAGTCACGAGAGAGATGAAGTATCTACGCAGAATGATGGGTGTAACAAGAAGAGACAGGTTGAGAAATGAAGACATCGGAAAAAAAGTGGGTACAACATCAGTACTAGACTTCATCAAGCCCGTGTGGTGCCGGGGCCTGCAAGGAAAGCAAAGAATAGTACCACTGCAACCTTTAAGGCATGTCGTAAGAGGCGACTGATTTAGGACCTAGGAAGCTATCCTAGTAAATAAAAAGCATTGCAGAAATCGGATGTGCTGGCCTACTGGTAGGCGCATAACTGGCGCAACGCACAATCGCTCTTAGGCTCATATCACATAGAAATCACACAGAGTGGTTAACATGTGATCAATATGGAGCGTTCTAAGAAGAAATTCATGAAGAAAAACAAATTAAATGGTTCGGCCACATAAGCAGATTACCAACAGACAGTGTACCTCAAAGAGCAATATTGCTCGGTTACATGGTTCGGCCACATAAGCAGATTACCAACAGACAGTGTACCTCAAAGAGCAATATTGCTCGGTTACATGGCTCGGCCACATAAGCAGATTACCAACAGACAGTGTACCTCAAAGAGCAATATTGCTCGGTTACATGGTTCAGCCACATAAGCAGATTACCAACAGACAGTGTACCTCAAAGAGCAATATTGCTCGGTTACATGGTTCGGCCACATAAGCAGATTACCAACAGACAGTGTACCTCAAAGAGCAATATTGCTCGGTTACAACGGATACAAAGCAAAAGACCGGCCACGCAAAAGGTAGACCTCAGAGATAACAGAGGCGACCAGAGACACTATTTATGAAGCGCACACAAGGGCTCATTTTATAAATTTCTTCTTATCCTGACGCTGCGAGGCAAACCGGGATTGGAGAAAAAAAAAAGCAGGACCCCCCCAAAAGTTAACTGATTAGGAATGTTAATCCATCCCTCTAGGCGAGCCACCTCTGATTATGATGGTAAGGGTGATGGTGATGATGGCGATAAGGATGATGATGTTTGATTATGATGGCGATGATGATGATGGCGATGATGATGATGATGATGATAATGTTGATGAGGTGGTGGTGAGTATGATGATGATGGCGATAGAGATGATGATGATGATGGCGATGATGATGATGGCGATGATGATGATGATAATGGCGATGATGATGATGACGATGATGATAATGTTGATGACGTGGTGGTGATGATGGCGATGATGATGATGCTGATGACGATGATGATAATGTTGATGACGTGGTGGTGATGATGGCGATGATGATGATGATGATAATGTTGATGACGTGGTGATGATGATGATGATGATGATGATGGCGATAGAGATGATGATGATGATGATGATGATGATGATGAATGATGATGATGATGAGGTGGTGGTGTGATGATTGAGGATATTTCAGTCAAACACAGATTATAAATGACACTTAGTAAACATAATTAAACTTACATTTCACTCTACGAATGCGGACAAGGTGAAACAGGTAGAAATAGGTGTACAGACAGGTAAAAAAACACGTACACATAGCCCACGTAGATATACCTGTTCCTGTTATATAAGGCCACCTTGACATAATTTTGCACGTGCCTGAATGTTTAATTTCTCTCATACCAGGACGGCAAAACAAGACCGACATGAAATACTCTTCATTCTGATATCATTCCGGTACGCCTGGTTAGCATCGAGTCCTTAATGAAATATCCGGTTTAGTTCCCTTGTTTGAAATGTCGATCCGTTCAGTCACAGAAGGGAATAATTTCCTTGGAAACCAGATCTATACGTTTGTTGTTTTCAAAATAAGAATTCTTATCTAACGGCTCTATGATCCTCATATGATTCCGATATCCTTTCTAGTGGCTCTGTTTTCCGTAAGAAAAGACAGCAGGCACCAGGGAGGAGATCAAGGACACATGGAAATAAATGAAAGAGTATGATCTCCAAACTTGTGTCTGCGTCGTAGAGGGACTGAGATGGTATGGGCCACAAGGTTTTTTGTAGCGTAGAGGTTAGTTGCTAGTCTCTCGTTCCAAAGAGTCTCGGTTCGTTCCCTCGTGGAGCCATCGGAATATTTTTCCAGAGATCGCAATGGATGTGAGATCGCGTTCCAAGTCCTATCGGAGACGGACGATAAAACATAGGTTCAGTGTTTAATTTGAGCCCGTAACAGAACCCTTGGCAGTTCAAAATCGAGAACAGCAGGTTGAAAAGCCGCTGCCTGGGACAAAATTCATTAAAAAGATTAGAAAGTAAAATTCATACAAAATATTTTCACCATCTTCTAAATCACATCCGGGACCCTCGCTGGTGCGACGGAGTTCGTGCACTGCCGCTGAGATCTTCTTGTGTAAGAAAGAGATCGGAGCACACATGGTTACCTCACCGAAGTGCAATGATGATGGTCTATCAATCAATCAATCAATCAATCAATCAATCAAACACCCATTTATGTATCAATTGTGTAATGAATTGATCTCGGTTGTTTTACATTGCAAAGTAGTACTCTAACTACTTGACTACACCAGCTCTCTATGGGAGTCTCTGTGGCTATATCGTTAAACCATTGCCTTACGTTCTGAAGATCGTGGGTCGAATTCGGACCACGCCGTTCTGTTCACGGTGCATTTTCTTTCAGAGAGCCCTAGGATTGTTGCCGGAGCTACAAGATTTGTGCTTTGTACAACACTCTCGGTATGTGACATGCTATTTCTGCAGAGAGGGGCCGAGCCATTTGGGGTAAAAACCCGGTGTAATAAAGTCAAACCTTCGGCTTTAGATTCGTAATTTTTAGCTCTATAACGATTTAGTACGTCAGCGCTCAAGACGTGATGGGTCTACGATACAGAATTACATTGTTTTTTTTTTTTTCGATCCTGAAGCACTTGAACTTTGAGCTCTTCGGCTCGGTGCCATGGACATCCTAACCCCTCGGTTCGGTGCCACGAACACCGTAAATCTGGAAAACCTGTGGCTTTTTTGCCAGTCCGCGGAAATGAACCGCACTCACAGGAGGCTTGTCGCCCGTCGTCCAACGCGCTACGAACACGCTGGACAGGCTGGCACAGAATTACATAGTGACATCAGTTAGAACCTCAACTACCCCCGTGTGAGACCCACTGAAACAAATATATTCCCATAATCCAACAGCCTGTTTTAACCCTTTAGATCTACATGAACAGGAAGTCAGTGCGTAGATAGAACTTACGTACAATGTTCATCTTGTTACTGACAAGAATGGGCAACTTCTGGAAATGTTTTCAATTGAGGAGTTTGTGGTTGCAGACAAGAATGTTGTACAGGATGTAAAACGGTGTCTTCAAGGTTTGTCTTAGAACGATGTACGAGGTACGCAACGTTTAAACAGCTGGTGATGCGGTCGGGACGGACTGTAAGCACTTTACGGACATATGCTTTATATAAGCAGAAAACAAAATAAGTCTACACAATAGTATTCTAGCAAGGGAAACATAAACATCAAAATATGTTTCAATAATACCAAAGCAAAGGGTAACAATACCGGCAGCAGGAAGACAAGCAACAAAGACATCAAGGTCTTGCATTCTTCTTTTGGTTTTTTTTTTTAAACTGAGAAAAACAAGATTCTGATGAATAGACACAACTGGCTCACACGATCAACATAATCAGTTGTCATTGCTGAAATGGGAGGAAAGAATAGTAAAACTGTGACCTACAAGGCATGTCGTAAGAGGCGACTGAGGTAAGGGCCTAGGAAGCTACCCTAGTAAATAAAAAGAGTCGCAGAAATCGGATGTGCTGGCCTACTTGTAGGCGCATAACTGGAACAACGTACAATCGGTCTTAGGCTCAGATCACATACACATCACACAGAAGTTAAATAAGTGGTTTAACAAGTGGTTTACAAGTAGTTTAGCAGTGTTATGGAGGTTGAAGAAGAAAAATCAGAAAAGGTTGTCGTCGCGTCCAATGGCGACGAGGATAAGCTCGTTAAGTTCTCCCAGCCATCGCTTGTTTCCCTTATCGACTCTGAGGGAAACGCTTGGACTCGTTGAGGGAGCTCTATGTATAGTATTACTTATATTTGCCTGTCCATTTGCTTTCTTACACAAGAAGACCTAAGCGGCAGTGCAGGAACTCAGTAGCTCGAACGAGGTTCCAAATGTAATTTTGAAGATAATATAAATTTTATTTGAATTTATATATTTTTGTCATTTAATTTTTGCTTGAACGGTTTTGTAATCTATTCTGTCATCGACTTTTTAACTGTTAATTGTTCTTTTACATGCTCAACTTTACAAACTGTGTCTACGTTTTATCGCCCGTCTCCAATAGGACTTGGAACTTGATCCCACATACATTGAGATTAGGATTGCTGGAGAAATGTCCCGAAGGCTCACGAGGATCAAACGGTTATGGTAGAAGAGAAGATTTGATAGGGTGAAAGAAGTAGGTAATTTGGTTGGGGTAAAATAGTTTTGAGATGTTGGTTGAGAATTTGAAAAAAGTTAACCGATGTCGCCGTGAACACTAAAAGAGCAATGTACAACACAGTCTTTCTTCCACCAACATTATGCTATCAGTGCCAAACCTGGACGATGACATCAAAAGATAAAATAAAAACTAGTCACGACAGAGATTAAGTGTCTACGTAGAATGCTGGGAGTAACAAGAAGAGACCGGTTTAGGAATGAAAACATCAGAAAAAAGTGAGTACAGCATCAGTACTGAACTTCATCAAGAGAAAAACCAAATGAAATGGTTCGGCCACATAAGCAGATTACAAGCATACAGTGCGCCTCAAGGAACAATGTTACTCCGATACAGTGGCTACAAAGCTAAAGGATGTCCACGCAAAAGGTGGACTTCGGAAATAAAATAGGCAGTGAAAAACACTATTTATGAAGCGCACACAAAAGCCCGTTCTATAGATCTCGCTGACATATATTTTCGAAGGATGATTCTATGAGCACACATTCAATTTAATTATTAGAGTGGTCTCTGTAGCATAGAGGCTAGGTGTTCGCTTCTCGTGCCAAAGGAAACCGGTTCGATCCCTTGTGGAGCCATCGGGATATTTTTCCAGAGATCCTTGGTCTCAGTGTAGGTGAGATCGAGTTTCTAGTCCTATCGGAGACGGACGATAAAGCGTAGGTCCCATGTTCAATTCGATCACGTAAAAAAAACACTTAGCAGTTTACAAATTGGAAAATTGCTGCCCAGGAAAAATTCATTGGAAAAAGATTTAACAATAAAAATGTCTATAAAATATCTTCACCATCTTCAAAATTACATCGGTGACCCTCGCCGGTGCTACGGAGTTCGTGCACTGCAGATGAAATCTTCCTGTGTAAGAAAAGATTGACACACATGGTTACTCATTGAAGTGCAATGAAGATGGCCCTATCAATGAGGGAATCAATTAAATTAATTAAAGCATTGTCGGTTTACTAACCCTGTCATTGTATCTTCAGTTCTCTAGATCAGCTGTTACCAAACTTACTGCCCACCCCCTTTTCAATATATTTTGCTGTCGCTGACCCCCAACAGTTTCTATATATGAATATGGACAAGAATTAATTATCTGTGTAAGACAATAGTAAACAATGTCTGCAATTATCTTGTAATACAATAGTCAACAATGTCTGCAATTATCTGTATATGCAATAGTCAACAATGTCTGCAATTATCTGTGTAATACAATAGTCAACAATGTCTACAATTATCTGTGTAATACAATAGTAAACAATGTCTGCAATTTAATATTTTAATAAACAACAAAGAAAACATTAGGCCTATAATTAGGCTCAGGGGCCCCGTCATTAAGGGCCAGTGGGGCCCGGCCCCACCAATAATCGAAAGGCGGAATAACTTCCCGGAATAGTAAATACTCAAAAAACCATGATTTTTTCACAAATTTGTGTCTGGCCTCACCAAGAAAATGCACACGAGCCGCCACTGATTAGGCTTAAAATTTATTTTTCCGTTTGAAATCTCAAATATCATAATATTTCTTCAAACGCTTGAGGACCCTCTGTGAGTACCTCGTGGGCCCCAGTTTGGGAAACGCTTCTTTATATGGATCAAACAGTGCACATTCTTATCATGAACCCTGTAAAGCAAAAACTCGATAAGAAAAAGAAGAAAAAGAAAAACAACAGAAGAATCAGAGAAATGTCAAAAATGGAACTTCCTTTTCCAAATGTAAACCTGCATAACCTAGCTTATCTTGTGGGCAGTGCTGACTAGAAAGTGAGAAGGGAAATACAACGAAAGACGAAATCAAAAATAAACAAATACAGAAGGAGTAAGGTTATCAAGCAAGTACTAAATGAAATATTTCAGCAGAGTAACAAGTTGCACTTGAAAATGTAGCATGTTAAACGAAATATAACTTTAAGAATGATGGAAGACTGCAAGTACTAAATGAAATATTTCAGCAAGTAAAAGTTGCACTTGAAAATGTAGCATGTTAAACGAAATATAACTTTAAGAATGATGGAAGTACGTGCAAGTACTAAATGAAATATTTCAGCAGAGTAACAAGTTGCACTTGAAAATGTAGCATGTTAAACGAAATATAACTTTAAGAATGATGGAAGTGAAGTACTAAACGAAATATAACTTAAGAATGATGAAGTAAACCTCGACACCCGTGTGGTGATGGGGTCTGCTAAAGGAAGCAAAGAATAGTACCACTGCGACCTACAAGACGCAGCTAATGTAGGACCTATGGAAGCTACAATTGTAAATAAAACGCATCGCAGAAATCGGATGTGCTCGCATAATTGGCACAACGTGCAATCGCTATTGGGCTCAGATCGCATACATCACAAAGAGGGGTTAACAAGTGGTCGATATGGAGCGCTCGAAAAAAAATAAGTAAACCTCGTGAAATAATAGTTGATATCAGTGGTGGCTTGTCATTAAGGGCCAGTGGAGTCGGGTCCCACCAAAAATAATGTGTAACGTGTATTTAATATTTTATAAATTAAAATATAACAGCCCTAAACCACGATTTTTCCGAAAACTTTTATCTGGCCCCACAAACAAAAATGATTACAGCCGCCACTGGTTGATATATATATATTTATATTGGGGGCTTTTATACCTTGAGGTATATATGGTAATACAGTGTTAGGCCCGTATTTTTCATTGACTGTCGGCACACGATGGGTGATGTGGTTAACATCACGCCGATCACCTTTACTTCTCAATGCTTGTCCTGGTACCCAATTAAGACTAGGTCAACCTGAGAGCCGTTACAGTAGTAAACAATTCGAATCTCACTGTGAAATTGAACCCGTACCACTAGCTTAAGAAGCGAGTTCACTAACAAACTACGCCACTGCGGCTCTCAGTTGATATTATGTGAATATGTTATTAATTGTTGAGTGTTGCATATTTCCCCTATCAGTTACACAGGCTAGGCATAAATGAAGAGAGGGCACTTCATCCTTGTTTTGATTGATCGTCTATACAGACGATAAAGCCATTTAGTTACTTTGAATGTAGTACTACTTTCTGTGGTGTTACTTTAAGAGAAGTGCTACTTTGTGTTGAGTGGGACCGTGCCGTGCTATGATACAGAGAGGTGGTCGCATCAGGCGGCACCATAAGGGGGTGGCATAAGCAGCGAAATTAAAATACAATTTGAACTATTCAATAAGTTAAAATCTTACGCAATACATTTCTATATTGGTCTATGTTATTCTGATATTGATGTATACGATTTACTATTCGCACCTGTACCGCCCGAGTGATTACCGGGGCATAAATTGGGGTGTAAAGAATAGAACCACTGTTACCTGCCACGCATGTCGTAAGAGGCGACTAGGGAGGTTTGGAAGAAATCGGATGCAAGTGTCTTAAACGTTTAGAAGTCTATGCGTTTAGGGCCTACCAAACCAATGTGCAACGTATACACGTTCTTGCAAAGATCAAACATATCACAAAGAGTGATTAAAATTGGTCGCAAAGAACGAACGCAAAGAAGAAGAAGAGTATTCGTACATTTTGTGCAGTTAAAAACAAAAATCACAATCGAAAGTTTTGTTTAAAAAAAGCATTTAAGGGTGGCATTTCGAAGACTTGCATCATACTGAGAAAATATACCGCACGGTCCTGGTTTTGAGTACTACTTTATTTTACTGGGCCCATAATAGAACAACAGATTAAATGGTTTTGACACCTGACACGAATGCCCTGGTATCGCCTACCACAGAGAGCAACACAGAAAAAGTATAATGAATACAAAGCAAGAGGAAGACCACGTAAAGATGGAGCGACGGCATCAAGAACAGCCTTACGAACATGAATATCAGCTTACAAGTGCCTTAAAACAAGCACACAAGATCACTACGTTCCCCCAACAATTCATAAAGAAGTCAATGGTGGAAGAGAAGAACAAGCACACACAAGATCACTACGTTTCACTCCCAACACTTCTATAAAGAAGTCAATGGTGAAGAGAAGAAAGCACACACAAGATCACTACGTTTCACCCCCAACACTTCTATAAAGAAGTCAATGGTAAGAGAAGAACAAGCACACACAAGATCACTACGTTTCACCCCCAACACTTCTATAAAGAAGTCAATGGTGGAAGAGAAGAACAAGCACACACAAGATCACTACGTTTCACCCCAACACTTCTATAAAGAAGTCAATGGTGGAAGAGAAGAACAAGCACACACAAGATCACTACGTTTCACCCCAACACTTCTATAAAGAAGTCAATGGTGGAAGAGAAGAACAAGCACACACAAGATCACTACGTTTCACCCCAACACTTCTATAAAGAAGTCAATGGTGGAAGAGAAGAACAAGCACACACAAGATCACTACGTTTCCCCCAACACTTCTATAAAGAAGTCAATGGTGGAAGAGAAGAACAAGCACACACAAGATCACTACGTTTCACCCCAACACTTCTATAAAGAAGTCAATGGTGGAAGAGAAGAACAAGCACACACAAGATCACTACGTTTCACCCCCAACACTTCTATAAAGAAGTCAATGGTGGAAGAGAAGAACAAGCACACACAAGATCACTACGTTTCACCCCCAACACTTCTATAAAGAAGTCAATGGTGGAAGAGAAGAACAAGCACACACAAGATCACTACGTTTCACCCCCAACACTTCTATAAAGAAGTCAATGGTGGAAGAGAAAAACAAGCAACACAAGATCACTACGTTTCACCCCCAACACTTCTATAAAGAAGTCAATGGTGGAAGAGAAGAACAACACACACAAGATCACTAGTTTCACCCCCAACACTTCTATAAAGAAGTCAATGGTGGAAGAGAAGAACAAGCACACACAAGATCACTACGTTTCACCCCAACACTTCTATAAAGAAGTCAATGGTGGAAGAGAAGAACAAGCACACACAAGATCACTACGTTTCACCCCCAACACTTCTATAAAGAAGTCAATGGTGGAAGAGAAGAACAAGCACACACAAGATCACTACGTTTCACCCCAACACTTCTATAAAGAAGTCAATGGTGGAAGAGAAGAACAAGCACACACAAGATCACTACGTTTCACCCCCAACACTTCTATAAAGAAGTCAATGGTGGAAGAGAAGAACAAGCACACAAGATCACTACGTTTCACCCCCAACACTTCTATAAAGAGTCAATGGTGGAAGAGAAGAACAAGCACACACAAGATCACTACGTTTCACCCCAACACTTCTATAAAGAAGTCAATGGTGGAAGAGAAGAACAAGCACACACAAGATCACTACGTTTCACCCCAACACTTCTATAAAGAAGTCAATGGTGGAAGAGGAGAAGAAGAAGAACACTTCCTTTATGTTATCTTCGTGGTATAATTAAGTTATCCATTTACTTCTGCCATATTTGCGACCTTTCGTTATCGTTTCCTGCCACTAGAGAAGAATTATCTGTTATAGAAGAACCTATAACTGGCGGATGTTGATACAAACAAGTCTTGTTAGTTGGCTCATCTAACTTCTTCTTCTCTTTCGTCATTTACCTCATGTGACGTGTCGGAGGGAAAATATACCTTTTTCTTCTTTCTTTTTCTTCATTCTCACTAGATTGGGATTTCAGATTCTCTAATAAAGGCCACCGTCTGCCTCATATTGGCAGGCACGCCATACATTTTGTCTTGGACGCTGGTGTAAGTGGGCCACTTCTTTCTTCTCAAGTCTGCACACTGTGGGCAGTAGGACATGTTCTGTCGTCATACTCACCAAACCAGAGGGGTACTGATCGTTGGTTCCTGTCTTGGATTTAGTGTACAGGTCGTGTCTCATTCTGTTGTGGCTTGTCTTGGATTTAGTGTACAGGTCGTGTCTCATTCTGTTGTGGCTTGTCTTGGATTTAGTGTACAGGTCGTGTCTCATTCTGTTGTGGCTTGTCTTGGATTTAGTGTACAGGTCGTGTCTCATTCTGTTGTGGCTTGTCTTGGATTTGTTACAGGTACTTTTCTCATTCTGTTCTGCTTTCTGTGGATTTAAGTGCTATAGGCGTGCTCATATCTGTGGGCTTGTCTGGCATTTAGTCTGTGACGGTCGTGTCTCATTCTTTGTGACTGTCTTGGATTTAGGTACATGTCTGTCTCATTCGGTGTGACTTGTCTTGGATTTAGTGTACAGGTCGTGTCTCATTCTGTTGTGGCTTGTCTGGAGTCGAAGTATGACAGTCTGAAGATCTTCTGTGAACTTTATCCAATGCTTCTTGTAAATTGATGTTCTTTTTTTTTTTAAATTGATCTTCTTGTCGCTCCATCGTTTACGTGGTCTTCCTTTCGCTTTACAGTGGTTATCTCATTTTTCCACTGCAACTTTCTGTGTTGTGGAGCGGATTATCACAATGCATAAGCGTTCACCTATCAACTCGGAGGGTTGTGAGTTCAATCCCACACTCATCGTTCCACGAGATTGGGAAGGAATTGGCCCTCCTACCCAGTGGCGGTTCGTAATTAAGGCCAGAGGGCCTGACCCCACCAAAAATAATGTGTAACGTGTATTTATTATTTAATAAATTCATTCATAATTATTTAATAAACGTCATAACAGAAAGACAGTAAAACTTCCCACAAGTGCAAGTATACCTTCCCCCCACTGTACACGAACATTTCAAGCCCGTATCGGGCTCACTAGTCATCTACGGACACACAGACAAACATAGCGCAACTACATTTCCTTGGATGAAAATTTGTGTGGTCATCATCACCCGTGATGGACGAGCATCTTTTAATAAATTAAAATATAACTCAACCCAGAACCATGATTTTCCCCAAATTTGTGTCTGGCCCCACCAACAAAAACGATCACGAGCCGCCACTGCTCCTACATGATGTGACCGCCTCTGTATCATAGTACAGCACGGTCCTGATCACATACAAATCAGAAAGAGTGGTTAACAAGTGGTCGATATGAAGCGTTGTATAAAAGAATAATTGTATATCTGACATCTTTTTGTGTTCTATTTCATGATAAAAACGTGTCTCGTGCCACGACTTGGAAAAACTATTGCTGGGCAACAGGATTATTCAAGGCCATGACATACAGAAATGATTACACTAACTTGAACAAGGAAATAAATATGGAAGTCTGGTACCTGCTTGCATGGAAATGTATACGTGTGGGCGTTTTCAGAGCGTGCAGTACACTTACCACTCACCCACCCACATACTCATTCACTCACTCTCTGACAGAAGTTTCAACTAACAGACCCTGTTATGTAATGTTAGCTTATTTCTCTTTATATTTCTCTCTCTTTCTATCTCTGTCTCTCTCTTTCTCTATGTCTGTCTCTCGCACCGTCTCTTTCTCTCCGTCTCCTTCTGTCTCTCGTTTTCTATCTCTGTCTCTCGCACTGTCTCTTTCTCTCTGTCTCTCTGTCTATTTCTCTCTCTTCATTTCTCTTTCTTTCTTTGTCTCTCTCTGTCTCTCTCTCCTGTCTTTTACCATGTCTCTCTGTCTATTTCTCTCTTCCTTTCTCTTTCTCTCTCTCTTTCCCTGTCTCTCGCACTGTCTCTTTCTCTGTCTCCTTCTGTCTATATTGTTCTATCTATATCTCTGTCTCTCGCACTGTCTCTTTCTCTATCTCTCTGTCTCCTTCTGTCTCTCTTTTTCTATCTCTGTCTCTCTGTCTCTCGTACTGTCTCTTTCTCTCTCTCTGTCTCCTTCTGTCTCTCGTTTTCTATCTCTGTCTCTCGCACTGTCTCTCTCTCTCTGTTTTCCATATCTCTCTGTCTATTTCTCTCTCTCTCTCATTTCTCTTCTTTCTCTCCCTGTATGCCTCTCTTTGTCTCTCTCTCTCTCTATCTCTTCATTTCTCTTTCTCTCTCTCTCCTCTTTCTTCTCTTTCTCTCTCCTCACTGGAACGCGCATCACTTTTGTTTTTATATTTGCACGCAAGAATTAAAAGATTACTGTTTTTGTTTTTGCTTGTTTGTGTGATTCTTTTCTTGAATACATTTACTTTCTGAGAATCCATTTTTCTCTCTCTTTATTATATTATTATATCAGAAGAATAGAATCCCATGAACTGCTAAAATGACTAATGTTTGAGGTGTTGAATGAGATCAAGACACAGAGACCAAGTTTATTGTCAATATAAGAAAGAAGCAGTCATCATTTTTCGGACATTTGATGAGAAAGGTAGGCTTAGAACGCATTGTGACAACTGGTAACATCGAGGGAAGTCGAGACAAAAGAAGACAGAGAGAGAAAATGTTGGATAGCCTGACTTCATGGCACAGAAGAAGAGTGTCAATATCTGAGATGATATCAAACACCAGGAAACACAGATTTGTGGAGTTCCATGATCGCCAACGCCAGCCGGCACGGCACCTGATGATGATATATATATGGGGGGAAATTGAAAATCGTGGCATATCCTTTAGAGAACTTCACCCACAACCCCAGTAAACTAGTCATCGATTTTCTAGGCACCACTTATACGTTCAGTAGTTTGTCATTGCTTTCTGAACGGTGATGCCTATTTTTACCGTTCGTAAAAATCCACGCTGAACTAATTTGATTACATACTGCATACCGCGGAGTTTGAACCACTTACGCTTGGGTTGTGATCGAGCTCACTATCTCTTAAGCTACAGACACCAACTCTCTATCTCTCTCTCTCTGCCTTTTTAACCTGGATTAAGGCATAGGCCCTCAACCAACTCATGCCAAGTCTTCCTATCTCTATCTATCTCTTGCAGCTCCCTCCAGCTTTTCTTTATATTGTTGATCTCCGCCTTTAAATCTCGTCTCCATGTATTTCTCGGCCTCCCCTTCTTTCGCTGTCCCTACGGGTTCCAGGAAAGGACCCTTCTTGTTATATTCCCCTCAGGTTTTCGCAAAGTGTGTCCTATCCAGCGCCAGCTGGGCTTTTTTAAACCTCTTGTTCACTTGAATCTGTCTTGTTCTCTCCCTAAGTTCCTCATTTGTGACCCTATCATACCATCTTATTCCCTCTATTCAGCGTAGACACCAGTTGATGAATGTTTGCAATTTATGGGTGGGGAATTACTACCAACAAGACCCTTGTGTATGATTATACATGAATGTGTAAACATAGCTGACAGGAAACAACTGCACGAACAGAAGTCGATATAGAACATCAAAACAGCGTTAGAGATACTATCAGAGCCCACATGGAGAGATTATGTCATAACTTTGATACAGTAAGCCAGACAATCAAGGCGGAACCTGACAAACTGGTCAACACCAATCTGGGTTCACCACCTGTGATACGCCTGACTGAGGCAAGATCGAGCGATATGTCGCATGTTGTTGATACTGTCTCACTGGTGCAGTACCAAGGCACGCAGAATCAGGCTGACAGACCCAGCAACGATCTTGGTTCACAACCTGTGTTATGTCTGACTGGGGTTTCTTTTTCTTCTTCTTCGAGCGCACTATATCGATCACTTGTTAAACCACTCTTTGTGATTTGTATGTAATCTGAGCCTAAGAGCGGGTGTGCATTGCGACAATTATGCGTCCACGAGTAGGCCAGCACATTCGATTTCTGCGACGTTTGGTATTTATACGACCGACTCTATAACAAGGCCGCGGTACTTACCACAGCCAAATATAATATTGGGCCGCATAACTGACCGGGAAACTCTGACCTAGTTTGAGTTGTGGGGTGGATATTGTATATGTTTGATAGAACACTGAAGCTTGTTTTGCAATTTTACTCAATTTATAAGTCTATGGTTATTTATTGATGAAAATATTCATAATACAGATATTCCTTATTGTTAAACTAACTTGTTCATAATATAACCTTGATTTAGCATGTTGTGTTGATTTTAAATGAATTCGTCTATATACAACAATACTGGAATGCGAGGTTACGTGTTGGTTGGTGTCTTATTTCCTAGCATTTTTACATGAGTTCTCTGGCCGTATGAGTTTATAGTTGGCTGTGGTATTTACTAGGGTAGATCCCCTAGGCTCTCCCTAGCTTAACCGCCTCTTACCTTATGCCTTGTAGGTAGCAGTGTTATTATTCTTTGATCCCCTTCAGGCTCTGGCAACACACATACGACCCCTGACTGAGGCAAGATTAGAGATATGGCGCGTGCTGTTGATACCGTTTCACTGTGGAGTACCAGGAAACGCTACTTCAGACTGACTGGCCCATCAACGATCTTGGCTCACTACCTGTGATATGCCTGACAGATGCAAGATTAGGGATATCTCGCATGCTTTGATACTGTCCACAGCCAACTATAAACTAATACAGCCAGCGGACTCACGTAAAAATTCTAGGAAATAAGACCCCAACCGTGACCCGCATTCCAGTATTATTGTATATAGATGAATCCATTTTAAAATCAGCACAAAATGCTAAATCAAGGTTATATTATGCAACAAGTTGAGTTTAACAATAAGGAATATCAGTATTATTAATATTTTTCATCAATAAATAACCATAGACTCATAGAATTGAGTAAAACTGCAAAAAACGCTTGCAGTTTTCTATCAAACATATATAAATTCGAGCCCCCTAACTAAAACTAGGTCATGGGTTTTTCCGGTCAGTTATACGGCCCGAAAATTAGAGTTGGCTGTGATACCGTCTCACTGTGGAGTAACAAGGAACGCTGCAAGACTGTCTGACCCAGGAAGGTGCGGTCGATCAGCAATCGAATGTACCAGTTACGAATAATCTAAAGAAACGAATAATCACATTAATCTGTTACCAATACCCCCACATAACGACTACCAAAATATGAGCAGATAGGAACATGTCATTCAGAACAAGACACAAGTGACCCAGCAGTAATATGTATACGGGGCGACCTGAACCGCGCCGTTCTGTTCATGAGTGAATCTTTTCCATAGATCTCTAAGATTATTGCTGGAGCTACGGAATTAGCGTTTTGTGCAATACTCTCGGCAGGTGTTGTGTCATTTCTGCGGAGAGAGACCAAGTCATATGGGAAGAACCTGGTGCACTGAAGTCAATCCTTCGTCTGTAAGCCTTTAAAATGAGTCACCGGTAGCGAACTTGATAGCAACCTGCGCCAGTGACCATGTGGCGTGAAATGTCGGGGTTCGAGGCCAGCTAAGGCCAAAAATATTCGTTGTGCTCACATTACAAGTACCTCTGTAGTCGGGTAAGGCTCGTCTGAATGACAATGGTTACTGATGATAATGAACACAAACCTTCACGCAAAAATCAGTCATATTAGGCTCTATGACTACGCCTAAATTCATATACGCCAACAGTAAAAAAAAACCAATATTTCACTTGTTATCAGTTCCTTAACTGACTTCTATTTTCTTTGACTATTACGTTTTGTTCTATTCTTAGCTACACTGCGCTTTTATAAATATAACAAAATTATAATAATATCAATAATAATACTTTAAAAGCTATTGGTTATTGGTGAATAATAGCCGTCCATCGCAAGCGATGATGACAACAGTCTCAGACGTGTGCCGCTGCCCCTCTCTGGTGTTTTCGGAGGTGACTGTAGAGTCAAATCCTAGAACACAATCCTCTACCACAGGTGGGGCATACCAAATCAAGGTTAGACATGTGCGTGTTGTGTGTTCTGTCTTTTCGCGCAGCTCGTTTTCTCTGTTCCTCAACGGCACGATGATTCTCAGATATGCGGTTATTAGTTATTGGTTACTTAACTGACGTCATTGCACTCCTTGCAGACCCATAGGTGTTCAGGTCTCCCCCAACAGATATTAAAAAGTATTTATACTGATGATTTCTGTGAATCGCTAATTAAACACACCCTAACTCTGCCCTCGTGCATCCAGTTCTACTTGTAAAACGGGTAACTTCAAACTTCTTAAATCGCTAAAACGACTCAACATCTATGTTAGTGTCCTCATCCAACAGGCAGTCGCGAAGAGGACGAAGAACATGTCCATTATCTATGTTATATTTTAAAAGCTATAATAATAGTAACAACAACAGTGACATCAGTAACAACAACAGACTCGCAACAAAAAGTGACATCAGCAACAAAATTTCGCTAGCGGCGCAGAGCAACTGTGAAACAGAGTTGATCTCTTCCTCACCCCCAACACCCACCCATCCTGAAAATTCACATCCTCACTCAATCATACGATATGTCTTCTAAAAGTAGACCGGAACCAGGTTAAATTCCATTCGTTATAAGAAAAATACACAATGATAAACTTAACAGAATTATGACGCCAGGTAGGAATTGGTATAATGATAAACTTAACAGAATGATGGCGCCAGGTAGGAACTAGTATAGTGATAAACTTTATAGAATGATGAGGCCGAGTAGGAACTAGTATAGTACAGTTTATCCATCCTTTCAATTTTTGTTCAATTATTTATTGTACCAACAAAAAACAAAGGCAAGAACACAATTCATGGCTTGGTCGTACGCTACTGAATATAATAGAGATTAATCTGGCTGAACAGACTCAAGCGTGGCTCCCATTCGGGAGACCCGTGTTTAATCCTCAGTAAAGTTGAGGATTTTTTTCTGTCGGTGGCATAAAAGAAAAATCCTATCCTGAAAAGCTTCACGGCGACAACAATAGCCATGCGGTGATTGAATTCCTGAAGCTCACGTCCCCTCTGTCCTACACCGCCCTAAAAAGCGATATTACAGACAGTAACGATAGTCTTTAACAAAAAAATATTAAATAGTTAGTATTATAACACGGGCGCCGCCGCTGATGTCTCGGGTTTAGTTAGTATTATAACACGGGCGTCGTAGCTGATGTCTCGGGTTTAGTTAGTGTTATAACACGGGCGTCGTAGCTGATGTCTCGGGTTTAGTTAGTATTATAACACGGACGCCGCCGCTGATGTCTCGGGTTTAGTTAGTATTATAACACGGGCGCCGCCGCTGATGTCTCGGGTTTAGTTAGTATTATAACACGGACGCCGTAGCTGATGTCTCGGGTTTAGTTAGTATTATAACACGGGCGTCGTAGCTGATGTCTCGGGTTTAGTTAGTATTATAACAAGGGCGCCGCAGCTGATGTCTCGGGTTTAGTTAGTATTATAACAAGGGCGCCGCAGCTGATGTATCGGGTCTCTGTGGTGTGGAGGTTACGTGATCGCTTCTCATTGCAATGGTCTTGGTTCGCTTCCTCGTCGAGCCATCAGGACAGTTTTCCAGAGATCCCTGATCTCAATGTAGGTGAGATCGAGTGAATAGTCCTATCGGAGACGGACGACAGCATGTAGGCTCCTTGGTCAAGTTGAGCACATAAAAGAACCCTTGGCATTTAAAAACTCAGACGAGCAGGCTGGAAAGTCGCTGCTCGGGCAAAGTTCATTAGAAAAATTAATGAATAAAATTCCTACAAAAAATTTCATCTATCTTGAAAATTACATCGGGTACCCTCGCCGGTGTTACTGACTTTGTACACTGCCTCAAAATTACATCGGGTACCCTCGCCGGTGCTACTAACTTTGTACACTGCCTCAAAATTACATCGGGTACCTCCCGGTGCTACTGACTTTGTACACTTCCTCAAAATTACATCGGGTACCCTCGCCGGTGCTACTGACTTTGTAAACTTCCTCAAAATTACATCGGTACACTCTCGGTGCTACTAACTTTGTACACTTCCTCAAAATTACATCGTGTACCCTCGCCCGGTGCTACTAACTTTGTACACTTCCTCAAAATTACATCGTGTACCCTCGCCCGGTGCTACTAACTTTGTACACTTCCTCTGAAATCTTCCTGTTTAAGAAAGAGATCGGAGCACACATAGTAATTCATCAATTATGACGTCTAATCACTCAGTAGTATAAGGTTAATATCTGGATATTCTCAAAGGGCGTATCCAGTTACAAATATGGTTCCATTTTTCCATAGAATTAGTTAATGAGAAGTGAGGTACAAAAATGGGAGCTTTAAGATGCAAAACATCTGGTGCTGGATAAAATTAATTCCCGGACGAGATTACGAGTTTAAGTCTAAAACAACCCAAAGTCAACTAAAATTGAATATATCTTTCTGTACATTTCTGGCGAAGAAAAATTGTATAACTTGCAACATATATGTTTGTTTATACTTCAGGTGGAAATTATGTGAAACATATCTTTCAGTTGTAAGTGAACTGGCTTATTAGACTAGTGGTTTCGGGTTCAATTACACAGTGGACGTGGAATATTTTTCAGATCAGAATGACTCTCTGGTCGACTCAGCCTGAATTTGGTACTATGAAGTCTCTGGTCGACTCAGCCTGAATTTGGTACCATGAAGTCTCTGGTCGACTCAGCCTGAATTTGGTACCATGAAGTCTCTGGTCGACTCAGCCTGAATTTGGTACTATGAAGTCTCTGGTCGACTCAGCCTGAATTTGGTACCATGATAAGCACGGGGAAGTAACGGAAGCAGTGTTCTTCTTCTTCTTCATCGAACGCTTATCATCGACCATTTGTTAAAAACTCTGAGTGATTTGTATGTAATCTGAGTATAAGAGCGATTATGTTGTGCCAGTTATGCGCCTACAAGTAGGCCAGCACATCCGATTTCTGCGATGCTTTTATTTACTAGGTAGCTTCCTAGGTGATACATCAGAGCTTCTTACGACATGCCTTGTAGGTTGCAGTGGTACTATTCTTTGCTTCCCTTGCGGGTCCCGACACCACACGGGGGAAGGCGGACGGTGTGATGTTGACCACACTACCCAAATGCGGGTCTAACCACGACCTACTATATTTATAGAGTAGATCGTGACCTAACACCGTATTACCCAATATACCACGTGGGACAAAATGGTTCCTTTATTTACTTACATACTCCGTCCGTCCATAATGGTCTTCTCCAACCCTTCACATCTTTTTATATGTCCAAACGTAGCCTCCGATAACATGGGGCCGGCGGGCTCAAGTAAATATTATAGGAAATAAGACCACAACCGTCAAGTGACCTCGCATTCCAGTATTGTTGTATAAAGACAAATTGATTTTAAAACAACACAAAATGCTAAATCAAGGTTATATTATGTTACAAATTAAGTTTAAAGCTAAGGAATATCAGTATTATTTACATTTTGCATTAATCATAGACTCGTAGAATTGTGTAAAATTGCAGAAAACCTTACAGTTTTCTATCAAACACTTATAAAAACCAGCCCCCATTATAAATGTAGTTTTCCCGTCTGCGCTAGTCGGCCTTATGTTGTGGCCGTGGGTCACAGTACAAAAAACTTCTCTTATCAATAATCTCTGCCTCCAAATATCATCTTCATGTATTTCTATACTTTCCTCTTTATTCCTGCGGGTTCCAGGAAAGATCCCTTCTTGTTACACTCTTGTCAGATTTTCTCGGGTGTGTCATATCCATCACAAGCGTGTGTTGCCGAAGCTTGCAAGAGGAGCAAAGAATAGAAGCACTGTGACATACAAGACATGTCGTAAGCGGCGACTGAGGTATGGGCCTATGGAAGCTACCTAGTAAATAAAAGCGTCCCTGAAATCGGATGTGCTAGCTTACCTGTAGGTGCAGAAATCGCACAACGAATAATCGCTCTTAGGCTTTAAGCTCAGATCACTTACAAATCATAAAAAGTGGTTTAACAAGTGGTCGATATGGAGCGTTCAAAGAAGAAGATAGAAAAAACAAGCGCTTTTTCTTAACCTCTTGATTCACTGGAATCTGTCTCGTTCTCTCCATAAACTCCTCACTTGTAACCCTATCATACCATCTCAGTCTATTCAACAGAAAGAAATATCGTCGTTCCCATGGGATAAAGCAAACCTTTATTATCAAAGAGTTCTTATCGACAGAATCATCGACATAGTCAAGGTGGATGAAATATAAATGCAAACATACAATTCCAGTTTTGTTTTCACAAGAAGAAATTCCCAATTTTTAACAATCTGGAATTATTTTCTGCTAATTTTGTCTGACGTAAAACTACTTTGAGAATAGTATAAGAGATTGCGTAATAGAGGGACTGAGATGGGCAGTGTGTTGCCGGACTCGACAGGGAGCAAAGAATACTAACACTGCGATCTACAAGGCATGTCGTAAGAGGGACTGAGGTAGGGACCTAGGAAGCTACCTAATAAATAATTAACTATTTTATGTAATTTACCATAGAGTCACTTATGGAGAGAACAAGACAGATTCTAGTGAACCAAGAGGTTTAAATGTCGTTGTGGAGAGAACAAGACAGATTCTAGTGAACCAAGAGGTTTAAATGTCGTTGTGGAGAGAACAAGACAGATTCTAGTGAACCAAGAGGTTTAAATGTCGTTGCCGCTGGATATGACACACTTTGCGAAAACCTGAGTGGAATATAACAAGAAGTGTCATTTTCTGGGACCACGAAAGGACACAGAAAGAAGGGGAGGCCGTGAAATACATGGAGACGGAGTTTGGAAGCAGAGATAAACAATATAAAGAAGACTTGGCATGAGTTGGGTGAGGGCCTATACGATAGCTAGAGATAGGAAGACTTGACATGAGTTGGTTGAAGGCCTATACGATAGCTAGAGATAGAAAGACTTGACATGAGTTGGGTGAGGGCCTATACGATAGCTAGAGATAGAAAGACTTGACATGAGTTGGTTGAAGGCCTATACGATAGCTAGAGATAGAAAGACTTGACATGAGTTGGTTGAGGGCTTATACGATAGCTAGAGATAGAAAGACTTGACATGAGTTGGTTGAGAGCCTATACGATAGCTAGAGATAGAAAGACTTGACATGAGTTGGGTGAGAGCCTATACGATAGCTAGAGATAGGAAGACTTGGCATGAGTTGGGTGAGAGCCTATACGATAGCTAGAGATAGGAAGACTTGGCATGAGTTGGGTGAGAGCCTATACGATAGCTAGAGATAGGAAGACTTGACATGAGTTGGTTGAAGGCCTATACGATAGCTAGAGATAGGAAGACTTGACATGAGTTGGTTGAGGGTTTATACGATAGCTAGAGATAGGAAGACTTGACATGAGTTGGTTGAGAGCCTATACGATAGCTAGAGATAGGAAGACTTGACATGAGTTGGTTGAGAGCCTATACGATAGCTAGAGATAGAAAGACTTGACATGAGTTGGTTGAAGGCCTATACGATAGCTAGAGATAGGAAGACTTGACATGAGTTGGTTGAGGTTTATGATAGCTAGAGATAGGAAGACTTGGCATGAGTTGGTTGAGGGCTTATACGATAGCTAGAGATAGGAAGACTTGACATGAGTTGGGTGAGAGCCTATACGATAGCTAGAGATAGAAAGACTTGACATGGTTGAGAGCCTATACGATAGCTAGAGATAGAAAGACTTGACATGGTTGAGAGCCTATACGATAGCTAGAGATAGAAAGACTTGACATGGTTGAGAGCCTATACGATAGCTAGAGATAGGAAGACTTGACATGGTTGAGGGCTTATACGATAGCTAGAGATAGGAAGACTTGACATGGTTGAGGGCTTATACGATAGCTAGAGATAGGAAGACTTGACATGAGTTGGTTGAGGGCCTATACATAGCTAGAGATAGGAAGACTTGACATGAGTTGGTTGAGGGCTTATACGATAGCTAGAGATAGGAAGACTTGACATGAGTTGGTTGAGGGTTTATACGATAGCTAGAGATAGGAAGACTTGGCATGAGTTGGTTGAGGGTTTATACGATAGCTAGAGATAGGAAGACTTGGCATGAGTTGGTTGAGGGCTTATACGATAGCTAGAGATAGAAAGACTTGACATGAGTTGGTTGAGGGTTTATACGATAGCTAGAGATAGGAAGACTTGGCATGAGTTGGTTGAGGGTTTATACGATAGCTAGAGATAGGAAGACTTGGCATGAGTTGGTTGAGGGCTTATACGATAGCTAGAGATAGGAAGACTTGACATGAGTTGGTTGAGGGCTTATACGATAGCTAGAGATAGAAAGACTTGACATGAGTTGGTTGAGGGCCTATACGATAGCTAGAGATAGGAAGACTTGACATGAGTTGGTTGAGGGCTTATACGATAGCTAGAGATAGAAAGACTTGACATGAGTTGGTTGAGGGCTTATACGATAGCTAGAGATAGGAAGACTTGGCATGAGTTGGTTGAGGGTTTATACGATAGCTAGAGATAGAAAGACTTGGCATGAGTTGGTTGAGGGTTTATACGATAGCTAGAGATAGAAAGACTTGACATGAGTTGTTGAGCCTATACGATAGCTAGAGATAGAAAGACTTGACATGAGTTGGTTGAGAGCCTATACGATAGCTAGAGATAGAAAGACTTGACATGAGTTGGTTGAGAGCCTATACGATAGCTAGAGATAGGAAGACTTGACATGAGTTGGTTGAGAGCCTATACGATAGCTAGAGATAGGAAGACTTGACATGAGTTGGTTGAGAGCCTATACGATAGCTAGAGATAGGAAGACTTGACATGAGTTGGTTGAAGGCCTATACGATAGCTAGAGATAGAAAGACTTGACATGAGTTGGTTGAGAGCTTATACGATAGCTAGAGATAGAAAGACTTGACATGAGTTGGTTGAGAGCCTATACGATAGCTAGAGATAGAAAGACTTGACATGAGTTGGTTGAGAGCCTATACGATAGCTAGAGATAGGAAGACTTGACATGAGTTGGTTGAGAGCCTATACATAGCTAGAGATAGGAAGACTTGACATGAGTTGGTTGAGAGCCTATACGATAGCTAGAGATAGGAAGACTTGACATGAGTTGGTTGAAGGCCTATACGATAGCTAGAGATGGGGAAGACTGACATGAGTTGGTTGAGGCCTATACCCCAATTGGGTTTTATTTTCCCGATCCAGAAGCACTTGATCTTTCAGCTCTTCGGCTCAGTGCCATGGACATCGTAACCTTCGGTTCGGTGCCACGAACACCGTGAATCTGGGGAACCTGGGGCTTTTCTGGCAGCCCACGGAATTGAACCCGCACTCACAGGGGGCTAGTCACACGCAGTCCAACGCGCTACGAATATGCTGGGCTTAAAAGACAGACAGAGAGAGAGAGAGAGAAAGAGAGGAGGGTATCAGAGATTGTTGTATTTACTTTTGAATTCTAAAGAAGAATCCAACAACAGAGATGAAACGTTTACGTCAATTCCTAAATGTAACCAGAAGAGATGAATCTAACAACAGAGATGAAACGTTGACGTCAATGTCTAAATGTAACCAGAAGAGAGAATCCAACAACAGAGATGAAGCGTTGGCGTTAAATTCTAAATGTAACAGAAGAGAAAATCAGAGACGACGATAAAGAAGAAGGTGGAAACCTTGACGATGTTACAATATATTGAGATTCTGCTTCTTCTTCGAACACTCTACATCTACCACTTGTTAAACCATTCTTTGTGATCTGTATATGATCCGAGCCTAAGAGCAATTGTAGTTGTCCAGCTATGCTTCTACAAGTTGGCCAACACATCCGATTTTGCGATGCTTTATATTTACTAGAGTAGCTTCCTAGGCCCTACCTCAGTCGCCTCTTATGACATGCCTTCAAGTCACCGTGTTACTATTCTTTGCTCCTTTCAGCCCGGCAACACGCGGCGTAAATATTAAGATAAACAGATCAAATGGTTTGGAAACGCATCAATGTTACCACAAAACAGTCTTCTTCAAATAGAACTAGCACTCAGATACAACGGCAACAGACCAAGAGGACGACCAGGTAAACAATGGATCGATGGAATATCCGAGGCAATAAATTTCACCATGTACAAAGCACATAGCGAGGCTCGTTTCATTTGCCTCTTTTGTCGACCTGACACTGAAAGGAAAATAGATAGATAAGTTGTTGTCTGTGATGCAAATAGAACTGATATATCACACAGACATGTTCAAAATGTCAGCAAAAATAATTTATAATCTTTTCTTAGATTATTTTACAAATTTATTTTGTGAAATCTGTAGTTCATTGAGTGAGGTCGGCCTCACTCTTCTGTACTCGGAGGTCACTGTGTCTAATCAGTTAAACTGTTAACCTAGCGATTCAGCACAAAGAATTTATTGTAAGAACTTCATGGGAAGCAGCGGAAGCAGTGGCGGCTCGTCATTAGGGCCAGTGGGGCCGGGCCCACCAAAAATAAGGTGTAACGTGTATTTATTATTTTATACATTAAAATATAACCTAACCGAACCATGATTTTTCCGAAAATTTATGTCTGGCCCCACCAACAAAAATGATCACGAGCCGCCACTGAGCGGAAGCAATGAATATGATCACTAAAAAGATAATGTACACGTATTAGGAACTTCCGAAAAAAACAAATTACCACACCCATGATTCAATCCACTTACCCTTATTCCTTACGGCCCATTGCCTATGCTAGTAAAGCAAACACAACCAGCGAGTCATGAAAAAAATGACTTGACTGAGGAGTGTCTTTCACAAACGTTTTGTTTTAGCTAGACACAGAATAATCAGGTACAGTTCGATTGAACAGTGTTATTTTGTGTGTTTTTTCGATCCAGAAGCACTTGAGCTCTTCGGCTCGGTGCCATGGACATCGTAACCCTTCGGTTCGGTGCCACGAACACCGTAAATCTGGGGAATCTGTGGCTTTTTCTGCCATCCCGCGGAATTGAACCCGCACACACAGAGGGATATAACAGTGTTTGTACAAACACATACTATAAGCTTATTGTGCTTGTATATTTGAGACGAGACAATATCATACATACATTCACACATGTATGCACATATAGTCTAGTACCGTGTTTCCAAACGTGGGGACCCACGCCCCACAGGGGACATTTTTATTGTTAAGGGGGTTAATGGACTCGTTCAGAGTGTAACTAATGTTCAGCATGTGTGGGAAAATCTTGCGAAATGAAGTAAATCATTAATTAGCTATTAAACGCCTTTATTTTGATTAAACTGATACGCTATCGTATTTTTAAAACAAATTCCCGACGATTTTTCAGAGTTTAGTGTATGATGTTACTTCACTTCACATTTCTCTACCTTAGTGTGCGGGAGATAGGAGTGACAATTTCTTTCCTCACGTGTGGGACGTCGAGTGTGGGATTAAACCCACAATCCTCTTGTGTCCGAGTCGATAGTCGAACGCTGGCACTTAGAACAGCAAGAAATGCAGAGTATCCTTCTCTTTATACTTGGCCGTTCTCCACTTAGAACAGCAAGAAATTCATAGTATCCTTCTCTTTATACTTGGCCGTTCTCCACTTAGAACAGCAAGAAATGCATAGTACTCTTCTCTATTCTTGGCCGTTCTCCGTATTGTGTTCCAGCTATGATTCATTTCTTTCAGTTCTTGTTCTACTGTTCTCCTCCATCTTGTTTTTGGTCCTTACATGTTTTCCTTTACTCTCTTGTGTCCATCTCGGTCCAGTTTTTGTGATGGAATTAGTCTTCACATTTCCGATCCATCTCCAACGTCTCTTTTTGATACATCAAGATCAACTGTAGCTAACAAAACGCTACTGGACTACAGTACCGAACAAAGTACCCATAACACAAATAAATAAACATATTCTCTCCGTGTACTGCAGATGCTGTCCCGTCGCTAACTCATATTCCTTCTATCATCAATGCGGTACGCTCTCAATTATGTGACATGGGCAAGTCTCAGACACTGAAATGAGTTCGAGAATTAGGTGTTAAGTTTGGACATGCCAGACAGTGTCGTCTTCGTGGTAGAGAGAGAATATATAGTAATCAACATCTCATGGGTACGGTGAGCAAATGGACTTTGGGATGGCTGCTGCAGCGGAGGACAGAGCACGAATGGGAATGCCCAATGTGCCATGACGTCGATCGCATAACATAACATATTTCTTCTTCTTCGGACGCCTCATATCGACCACCTGTTAAACAACTCTTTGTGATTTGTATGTGATCGGAGCCTAAGGTGTGACTTAGAGTGACTAAGACTTAGTCACTTAGTCTTAGTTTAGTTTAGAATGACTTAGAGTGACTTAGAAAAACTAAGAGTGACTGTGCTAGTTATGCGCATACAAAGTAGGCCAGCACATCCGATTTACTAGAATAGTTACCATAGCTCCCTACTTCAGTCACCTCTGACGACATGCCTTGTAGGTCGCAGTGGTACTATTCTTTGCTCCATAGCGACCCTGGCACCACATGAACGTTAACACACACGAAAATAAACACAAAAGTAATCCACGCAAATCGTCTGAAGATGCCAAAAATGATAATCGCTTATTGGGGGACTGCCTAGAGTAATTGATAGTAGCTCGGCCTGCTAGCTGTGAGACGCCTCATAGCTCGGGTTCGAACCTACTGTCCGGCATTTGTTCGAGTCCCTGGTCTTACTCAGGACGATAACGTGAGTACCTCTGAAGTCGGTGAAAATCTGCCTGTATGGCGAGGGAATACTAATTACTAGTACATTGAGTACACGGCTGCCAGTGTAAAGTAATTTACAATGTGCACGCTGCTGCCATTGTAAGAAATTGGAAAACGGATTTTCACGCAAAAATCAGTTTCAGAGATGAAACTTCGTCTGAGTTGAAAGCGGACGAAAAAAAAATAAATAAATCGCTTATCTTAAAGCTGCAACTCAAAATTCCATTAAATTCTGATATCATTTTAAAATTGAATAAATTTGGTGTTTACGTTTTAATAATTTACAAAATGAATTTAATAAAACTAGTAAATTGGAGACAATTTAACATGTTTGTGTTTTTAGGGTGCACGGTATTTATATCAATTGGTAAAATAATGACAACACGAAGTATTTTTTTAATAAATAACAGTTGTTGGTTTGTTGTTGTTGTTAGTTTTTGGTTATCCTAAAAGTGTCTCAAGCAGATGGATTGACTTTATTGCACCGGGTTTTACCCCATACGACTCGGTCCCTCTCTGCAGAAATGGCGCACCATCTGCCCAGAGTATTGCACGAAGCACAAAGTCCGTAGCTCCGGAAATAATCATAGGGTTTTCTGAAAACAAAAAGGCAATCGTGAACAGAGTGATTCTATCGGGATTCGAACCCCCGACGCAAGACAATAACTTCACCACAGAGTGCCCCTAGTTAATCATTTGTTGATTAAGTTGACATTTTAAGAAAATATTCTTGAACGTCTGTAGCTTAAAGCGGTAGTGTACTCGATCCCAACCCAATCGTTTCTGGTTCAAACTCCGCGGCGGCAAGTTTGGAAGCAAATTCATTTCCGTGGGATTTTTACGAAAGGTAAAAAAAAAGACCTCACCGTTCAGAAAGCAATGGCAAACTAATGAACGTATAAGTGGTGCCTAGAAAATAAACAACTCGTTTACTTGATGACGGCAACGTCATGTAAAGGATATGTCATGATTTTTGTTTTTCGATAATATTGGTAAGAAACTAATATACATAACTGATTGATTGATTGATTGATTGATTGATTGATTGATTGATTGATGTCGCCAATGTATTGCCGGGGCTTGCAAGGGGAGCAAAGAATAGTAGCCCTGCGACCTACAAGGCATGTCGTAAGAGGCAACTGAGGTAGGGACCTAGGAAAGCTACCCTAGTAAATTAAAAGCGTCGCAGAAATCTGATGTACTGGCTTACTTGTAGGCGCATAACTGGCACAACGTACAATCGCTCTCAGGTTCAGATCACATACGAATCATACAGAGTGGTTAACAAGTGGTCTTCTTCTTCTTCTGCGTTCTCACTAGATTGGGATTTCGGATTCTCTAATAAAGGCAGCCGTTTACCTCAGATCATCAGCCACGCCATACAGTTTGTCTTGGACGCTGGTGTAAGTGGGCCACCTCTTTCTTCTCAGGTCTGCATACTGGGGCAGTTCTGTAGAATATGTTCTGTTGTCATACTTGCTAAGCCACAGGGGCACAGGTCGTTGGTGTCTATCTTGAATTTGGTGTACAGGTGGTGTCTCATTTTGTTGTGACTCGTCCGAAGGCGAAGTATAGCTGTCTGGTCCCTTCTAGACAGTTGGTAATATCCATCATTCTTGTTGTGTTTTGGGTGTTCTTTATCCCACTTTGCCCTGTAGTGCCCTTTGGCGATGGTTTTGCTTCTTCATAGCTAACCAGGTTGTTTTCTTGGGCATTCCTGCCCCCTCTTTAGCCAGTCTGTCAGCATCTTCATTCCCTTGATCTTGCAGTGTGAGGGTATCCACTGGATTACTACCCTCTCCGATTCATGGGATAACTGGGCTAAGGTTGACCTGAGATCACTTAGTTCTGTGTTCCTTTCAGATTTCAGTGCTGAGATAGCGGACAGTGCGTCAGTCAAAAGCAATATTTTTCCATGTATTTGGTTCATATTTTGTAGTGCCATTTTTGCAGCTGCACTGAGGGCCTCTACCTCAGCCCTGAAATTGGTTGAGAACTTGCCAGTGGCCAGAGCCAAGGTTAGCTCTTCTCCAATTTTTTTCCTGAGGACAACTCCCTCCTCCATTGTGGGTGGCATCTGTAGCAGAGCCATCCGTGTATGCATGTGTCCATGAGTCCATTGGGTAGTTTTTATTTATGTGTTTTTCTGCAATGAGCCTTCTCTCCAGGTCTGTCTGTGTGCCTTTCTTGCCAATGCCACTTATTTCTTCTGAGAGTTCTGGGAGACTGCATGCCCAGGGAGTGGAGGTGCTGGCTGGTTGGATGTGTTTTGGTTGAGCCAGTGCCAATATTGCGTCTTTGTGAGCAAGTTCTTTGAAGTTTGCCACGAAGTTACTTCTTTTTAATCTGCCCCTACCGTAGCTGTTGATTCGGAGGTGCATTGGATGGTTCGTCAGCCTCTTGAATTTGTCTCCTTGTTGAAGAACCTTCATGTCCCGTCTGTCCTCCATTGGCTGGGGCCCTGTCACAGTTTCCAGTACTTCTATGGGGTAGACTTCATGGCTCCAGTGATGATCCGTGAGGCCTGGTTTTGAACTCTGCTTAGCTTTGCAAATTGTGTCTTGGAGGTTGTAGCCCAGGCTGCTATGCCATACTCGAGTACTGGTCGGATTCTTCCTGTATATAACCTTTTCAAGATACCACAATCTGCATCCCAGGTGGTGCCTGCTAACTTGTTCATAATCCTCATTCTCTGCTTTGCTCTTTTTCCAGCTTTGTCTATCTGAGTTTTCCAAGTCATTCTGCTGTCCATGGTGATTCCCAGATATGTTGGACATTCCTCTATTGGGAGTAGGTGGTTATTTATTTTAAGTTTCACCATTTGCTTCTTCTTTGAGAGGCTGAAGACTGTGAATGTGGTTTTCTTTTCATTTATGGTGAGTAGCCAGGTACTGGTCCATTTTTCCAGCTTTTGAAGAGCAGCTTGCATCCTTGTGGTGGCTACTGCTATCGATTCTTCTTGTGGTGGCTACTGCTATCGATTCTTCTTGTGTCCACATTGCCAGATCATCAGCGTAGATTGCACCATGCACTCTGTTAGGGATGTCTTCCATAATGTCATTCATAAAAACAAGAAATAGTGTG
The DNA here is from genome assembly GCA_020796225.1 of Arion vulgaris. Taxonomy (NCBI): domain Eukaryota; kingdom Metazoa; phylum Mollusca; class Gastropoda; order Stylommatophora; family Arionidae; genus Arion; species Arion vulgaris. The sequence continues at coordinate 14,367,779 of CM036761.1, forward strand.
GAGACAGGACCCTCCTTGGGAACACCTTGTTCCATGATATCCTTCCTGCTAAGTTTTTCCTGGACTTGTACTCTGGCTGTTCTGTTTTTTAGATAGTGATATATCCAGCCATACATGCGTCCTCTAATTCCAAGTTTGAGAAGTTTGATTTTTAGTCCCTCTCTCCAGACCTTGTCGAAAGCCTTCTCCATATCGACCCATACTGTTAGTGTGTTTTTTTTCTTGAAAACCATAACAAGTGGTCGATATGGAGCGTTCTAAGAAGAAAATTGATTGATTGATTGTGCTATCATCATTGAACATCGTTAAATAATCATGTATGTTCTGATCTCTTTCTTTCAAGGACAATCTCAACGGCAGTGCACGAACTCCGTAGCACAGACAACAAGAGTCCCGGATATAATTTTGTTAAGATACTGATAACTTTTGCAGAAATTTTAATATTTTAATTTGTTTTGTCCCAGCAGCAACTATGCAGCCTATTCTTATATGTTTTCATCTCCCAATAGTTCGTTTAGGTGCTCATATTAAACATGGGACCTATGTTCTATCGTCTGTCTCCGACAGAAGTAGGATTCATTGATTGATAGGACCATCATCATTGCACTTCGGTGAGTAACCGTGTGTGCTCCAATCTATTTCTTACACAGGAAGATCCCAACAGCAGTACATGAGCTCAGTAGCACGCGAGGTTCCCGTGTAATTTAGAAGATGATGAATGTTCTTTGTAGGAATTTTTCTTTTTAAACTTTTCTAAAAATTCTGCTTGCGTAGCGGCATGCTCTTTGTGAGTTTGAATTCTGTTCGCGTAGCGGCTTTCTAATATACTCTTTGTGAGTTTGAATTCTGCTCGCGTAGGTTTCTACCATGTCCTTTGCGATTTTGAACTGTCAATGGTTACCAGAGCCAAACATGGACATTGAGCAAAGCGCAGTCACAAAAATAACTACATGTGAAATGCGTTGCCTGCGAAAAGTTACCAACAACACAAGAAAGACAGAATCACCAACATCAGCATAAGAAAGAAAGTTGGCACAAAACCGTGCTTGAATTACATAGATAAACAAAGAATGAAGTCGTTTGGCCACTTAATAAGAATGCATCCAAACTCCACAGTATACAGTCTTCTACAACAGAATATCGGGAAAGAAGGCAAGAGGAAGACCACGGAAAAGATGGTTAGATGGCGTAGCAGAATCATGTGAAAGAGCAAAGATAACAATCACACAAGCCACCAGAACAGCGCAAGAGAAAAACAGAAAACCACGACATTGGGCAACAACCCGGTAGCAGTGTGACGACAAAAGAAGAAGAAGAAGAATGGTTCATTTACGTGTTCAATTTGAATACGGGACCTACATTTTATAGTCCTTCTTTGATAGGACTAAGAACTCGATCTCATCTACACTGAAAACAGTGTTCTCTTAAAAACTATCCGGATGACACCACGAGGAGTAGAACGAAGTACCTTTGGAGCGAAAGACGAGCACTAAACCTCTACTGACACAGTATGAGAAAAGGAGCTGAGCCACATGGGAAACTTCGGTGCACTGAAGTCAATGATGTCTGCTCTACACACGCAATTTTCAAGAATAAATCCACGTTGTAGGGCTCTCACGCAAAACTAGTATAGAACACTAACATTATTGAACCCTAACTGGACATATTTCAGCCGTTCTCTTCTGGTTCGGACTCGCTTTCTCTGTTTCTTCATTTCTCCTCGCATTTTCGTTATTTACTCATCGTCTGATAATTTCACACGCACTGATCCCCTAGAATGTCAATAAACTCACAAACCAAAAAAAAAACACGCCACTACACACTGATTACAAAACAACACGCCACTACACACTGATTACAAAACAACACGTCACTACACACTGATGACAAAAACACACACGAAGATATCAGAACATGTGCATGAACGTCCACATAAATTTTAGTTTCTAGTTTGCTACACCAAAATGGGGAAGACCAGATTCCAATAAAACTGTTTGATCAAAAGCATTTTTGGGAGTGGAGGAAGGCAGCACTACAACTCTCCCCCTCCTCCTCCCACCCACCCTACCTCTCATAAACGTATGGCCGCCCATGCATATATACATAAACTCTGTAACAAAACAATGATCTTGATAAATATTAACTTCCTTGTTTACATTCTAACGCAAATAATCTACAAAAAAGGAATAAAATATTCCATCTTTCCTGAGAAAGCGGTATCGCCCTGGCAAAAAAGAACACACATCTCCGCCATGTTAGTTAAGCTTAAAGTCCATCATCTTTGACAACACATAAATATTTGTACAGGTTCAATGTATGTCCTTTAAGCTCGAGAAGATATGTGGATATTCTACATCTAAACTGTCTCAACAAGTCATAGATATTGATATGATCAACTTGTGACATTCCATGATATCAAATAACTATACAGTGGATCCCTGGACATTCAAATAGAGAAGGACTGTCCTTATACATGTTTTGTGCTCTCCTGCGTGCCCAGCGTGTTCGTAGCGCGTTGGACGACGTGTGACACGCCCCCTGTGAGTGCGGCTCAATTCCGCGAACTGACAGAAAAGTCACAGGTTCTCCAGATTTACGGTGTTCGTGGCACCGAACCGAAGGGTTACGATGTCCATGTCACCGAGTCGGAGAGCTGAAAGCTCAAGTGCATCTGGATCGGAAAACTTGTCTATTGTCTATTCCCAGGTGGAAGATGAAGTTGGTTGTCCACTCTTGCCGTTAAGTGTAGGGATAGGAGCTTTAATTTGCGTTCTAGGGCTAGATGAGTCGCCCTTGTTGTGTTGTATCCGTGTTTATGTAGTGTGGTTTGATATTGTCTATCCTAGGAAGATGAAGTTGGTTGTCCACTCTTGCCGTTAAGTGTAGGGATAGGAGCTTTAATTTGCATTCTAGGGCTAGATGAGTCGCCCTTGTTGTGTTGTATCCGTGTTTATGTAGTGTGGTTTGATATTGTCTATCCATCTTTTTCTTGGTCTTCTCTTAGCTCTAGTACCCGATCTTTTTTATTGTATGCTGTTATTGGTGGTTGGTTGTATTTTCATTCTCATTAAATGTCCAAACCACTGCATTTGTTGTCTGTCGATGTATTCGTTGCATGAAGTTGTGCCCACTCTGCTTTATCTTAGTGCCGTAAATGTTAGATCCTCAGATGTTGTAAAGCCTGTTTTAAGCTGCATTTACCCTAATAATTCATTGTTTAATTTCAACCATAATGTTCCCATCTGAAGAAACAGTCCATTAGTTTTTGTTGTTGTTTTTTTTTCGATCCAGAAGCACTTGAGCTTTCAGCTCTCCGACTCGGTGACATGGACATCGTAACCCTTCGGTTCGGTGCTACGAACACCGTGAATCTGGGGAACCTGTGGCTTTTCTGCCAATCCGCGGAATTGAACCCGCACACACAGAGAACTAGTCACCCGCAGTCCAACGCGCTACAAACACGCTGGGCAGAGACGGGCACCCAAGTAGTTCAAATTTGTAATCGATCTCTGTCGCTCCGCACATAATAACCTTTTCCCTCTTTCTAATTGTTTTCTGTCCAATCACGATTGTGTCCAATCACAATCCAATTCTGTCCAGGCTAAGTTTGCAAACACCTGCTCCATATTGTATTCCACTAAAGGTTTTTTTCCCGTGGAAGATGTGTTTTCTTTGATGTCCACAAACTAGATATAAGAGATTTCAATAAATAACGTTTATTTGTATGTTTGTCTGTTTGTTTATTTGTTTGTTTATTTATTTCTTATGTAGGGGATTAAAGCCTCTCTAAGACAATGTACGCCCTTTCAACCAAAGTACGAGCCTTTTATTGGTTATATCATGCCGACAAACATGAAAAATAAGAATGAACTCCTTTCGGGAATCGAACGTAGAATATGATGATACTTTAATAAATAACTTTTATAAGACCTTAACCAAATCAAATGTTGTTCTATGAACTTTCGGAGAGGAAGAGGCACCAAGGCAGACCACTACTCAGATATAAAGATATCTGCAAAGCTTCAATGAAAAACTTTTCTATAGGTCCCAGCACATAGGAAAAACTAGCTGATGACAGAGTTGTGTGGAAAGCGATATTGCGCAAGGGCACAGAGTATTTTGAGAAGAGACATGTACGAGCTGAACGACAAGAGAGAAAAGCGAAAACTCAGAAGTTGTCACAGTAAAACACTTGCCAATTGACCGTCTGTAAAGATGAAAAACGTCATCTATATAAGACATACGTACCATTATCCCTTATCTTATCTTCACCCCCACCCCCTTCTTTGTCTTCTGCTTTGTTCTTTCCCCACTTGTTTCTCTGAAGTATGTATGTAGTTGGAACCAAAGAAAGGGCGCGGGGGTTACATTGTATTGCTGGTTTACTGCGTTATACAAACAACTACATGTGAAATGCGATGCCTACAAAAAGTTACCAACAACACCAGAAAAAAAGCAGTCACCAACATCAGCATAAGAAAGAAAGTTGGGACGGAACCTTGCTTAAATTACATTGAGAAACAAAGAATGAAGTGATTCGGTCACTTAATAAGAATGCAACTCCACTTTAAACAGAGTCTTCTACAACAGAACATCAGGAAAGAAGGCGAGAGAAAGACCACGACAAAGATGTTAGATGACATAGCATTGTGTCAAAAAAGCAAACATAACTATCACCCAGGTCACTAGATCAGCGGTTCGGTCCTTCGTGGAGCAATCGAGATATTTTTCTAGAAATCCCTGATCTCAGTGTATGTGATATCGAGTTCATAGTCCTATGTGAGACGGGCGATAAAACGTAGTTCCCGTGCTCAATTTGAGCACGTAAAAGAACCCTTGGCAGTTCAAAATCGAGAAGAACAGGCTGGAAAGCCTCTGCCTGAGCAAAATTCATTAGAAAAAGATTAAAAATAAAACTCCGACAAAATATCTTCACCATTTTAAAACAAAATGACATCGGGGACTCTCGCTGGTGCTACGGAGTTCGTGCACTGCCGCTGAGATCTTCTTGTGTAACAAAGAGATCGAAGCACATGATTACTCACCGAAGTGCATTGATGGTTTTAGCAATCAATCAGTCAATCAAGACAAAAACAGAAAACCACGACACTGGGCAACGACCCAGTAACGGTGTAACAACAAAAGAAGACAGATACGGGCAGCTGCGATAGTTGAAACCTTTTAGTCATCACATTCGATTTTAGACAGTGAACTCCCCCTTCTCCTTTCCACTCTGAGTCTTCCACTCCTCGTGGCTAGTCAGTCAGTCATACATGCGTCTCAATTTATACAAGAAGTTCAGAAACAACCAGCGTACTCCGAAACACACACAAAGTCATAAAGAACAGTGATACTGACTGGTACACAAAGTACAATTCTTCCAGGATAGTTAGCGATAGTTTCAAGTTCACTGTATATTAATAGCTTTTGGGTATCAATTAAGTGTTCATGAAAGCACTCAGGAAGGCAGACCAGGGTCAGTCTCATTTAATTGTAGTTGTTGACATGTCAATGACATTGGAACTAGCGACTGATTAAACTCTAGTCGTGTAGTGAGTCATTTGCAGAACGTTGCTTTCATCTCAGCAAGCCTTAACTAGCCGCGGATTAACGTCTTTTTGATAGTCTATATGTACTGTGCTGTGAAATTCGTCACTCCTGTTGTATCGTTTGCTTGATAAAGGCCTTTTGGTCGAAACATTGGTGTGTATTGTTATTTTAAAACTACAGTACTTTGTTATTACGTGTTTCGTCATTGCTACATAGTTTTACTGCAGTCTTCCCTTATATCGATAGCGGCTAATTACACACTTTTCATGTAGCGTGTCATTTGCAGAAAGTCTCTCTCATCTCAGCAAGCTTTGAATATTCCTGATCACTAGCCATTTCTCTCCTCTGTTCATTTGTCATAACCAAAGTTTCTTCAACTCATTTCGTACCATTAACCATTATATCGGCATAGAAATATGTGCCAATCACGACAATAGCCGCTATATCGGTTTTTCTTATAGTGCGCACTTTCTTAATCTTTGTATTCAACCTAGAACAACTTTTTAGAGCAGGTAAGATGTTTTAAAAAAGTTTGAATTAGAAGTTTGATGCTCGTCTTTCGTTGTAAATGTACTCGGTTTGTTTCCCTCGTGGAACGATCGGGATATTCGATCAGAGAGTCCCGATTCGATTTCAATGCAGACGGGATCAAGTTTCTAGTCCTATCGGAGACGAACGATAAAATGTAAGTCCCATGTTCAATTTGAGCACGTAAAAGAATCCTTGGCAGTTCAAAACCGAGAAGAGCAGGCTGGAAAGCCACTGTCCGGGCAAAATTTGTTTTAAAAGTTTAACAATAAACTTCCTACAAAAATATCTTCACCATCTTCAAAATTACATCGGGGACCCTCGCCGGTACTACGGAGTTTGTACACTGCAAGTCCGATCTTCATGTGTAAGAAAGAGATTGGAGCACACATGGTTACTCACCGAAGTGCAAATGGTGTTTGTCCTATTTATCAATAAATCATACAAGTCGATGTCTTAAAATGTTGGAAGAAGAAGAAGATGAAGTCTTAAAACGTTGGAAGAAGAAGAAGATGAAGTCTTAAAATGTTGGAAGAAGATGAAGTCTTAAAACGTTGGAAGAAGATGAAGTCTTAAAACTTTGGGAAGAAGATGAAGTCTTAAAACGTTGGAAGAAGATGAAGTCTTAAAACGTTGGAAGAAGATGAAGACTTAAAACGTTGGAAGAAGATGAAGACTTAAAACGTTGGAAGAACAAGAAAATGAAGTCTTAAAACGTTGGAAGAAGAAGAAGAAGACGATCACAGGACCCATTCCTACCAAGCAAATGCATTAACCACTACGCTTTCGCAACTCACAAGAATCTTCAAGACATAACTCAAATATTTCAACCACTCAACTAACACGCAGTGCCAAATATGGATTCTACCTGAATTGTAAGATAATGAAATCATAGCGTGTTAGAATGATGTGCTTGAGGAAGGTAATCAGCAATGTTGAAGAGGGCTAAATATATTAGCATTACTGCTGTAAACTGTACTACAACACAATTACATTCTTTGATTTCAACAACGAAGAATGGTTTATAAAAGTTGAGAGAAGGCACACGGAGAACAAGAACAAGAACAAGAACAAAAAGTATACTAACAAAGCGTAATTGTAACACTTATTCCTATTTTCGAGCATATTTTCTTCCCGCTGTTGGTTTGCTAGGCCAGTCCACAGCCAACTCGAATATCGGGCCGCATAACTTTCAGGGGAAACCCTAACCTAGATTGAGTTGGGAGGGCTGGATATTGTACATGTTTGATAGAACACTGTGATCAAGAAATAAAGTGTACAGGTATTAGAGCTTCTAAAAAAAAAATAAACGAACACGGATTCGAACCACTTACCCTCATTTCTTACGACACCCATCGCCTAGCCTAGCAATACAAGCGTCCTTACGAACACAACCAGCGAGTTCTCATAGAACACGGTCAGATCTTTTACAATTTTACTTAATTCTTTGAGTACGTGGTTATTTATTGATGACAAATATTCATAATATTGCTATTCCTTATTGTTAAACTTTACTTGTTGTATAATATAAACTTGATTGAGCATGTTGTGTTGTTTTTAAAATGAATTCATCTATATACAACAATATTGGAATGCGAAGTCACGCGACGGTTGTGGTCTTATTTTCTAGAACTTTTACCCAAGTCAGCTGACCGTATGAGTTTATAGTTGGCTGTGGCCAGTCACAGCATCGGACGCCATGTTTACAGGTTGGCGGTTGGCAGCATTTTTAATACCGTTCCAGTCCCTGTCGCTGGCCCCTTGTAAAAATCACCAGCGTACTTCACAGAGTATATCCCAAATAGAAATACAGACTTATAAAGTTGGACTAAACTGTCCATCCTACATGGTACACTAATAATTCCTAATCGAGGAAAAACACTGTAACAAAAAGACCGTTTCGGAGCAGCAATAGCAATTCACATCTGCCCGCCGCCATCTTGGTATGGGTGCAGTCTTCAGTACTGAACTGCATCAAGAAACAACAAATTAAATGGTTCGGCTACATAAGCAGATTACCAACAGACAGGCGCCCAAAGAAGCAATGTTACTCCGATATAGTGGATACAAAACAAAAGGCCGTACACGTAAAAAGTGGACAACAGAGACGACGCAAGACGCTGTTTATGAAGCGCACACAAAAGTCCGTTCTAGAAATCTCTTCTTACACAGAAGCTGTGAGGCAAATCAGGACTGGAGAAAAGAAAGAAAGACAAGGCGCATAGAGAGGCTTGCTCTAGGTGTCTCCTTTATCGAGCTGAGGCTGAAAGGCAGAACAGGATTATAGAGACTAGATAGAATAACACCAAGAGATGCAGACAATGAAGATATCAAGAGAATAACACCAAGAGATGCAGACAATGAAGATATCAAGAGAATAACACCAAGAGATGCAGACAATAAAGATATCAAGAGAATAACACCAAGAGATGCAGACAATAAAGATATCAAGAGAATAACACCAAGAGATGCAGACAATGCAGATATCAAGAGAATAACACCAAGAGATGCAGACAATGCAGATATCAAGAGAATAACACCAAGAGATGCAGACAATGAAGATATCAAGAGAATAACACCAAGAGATGCAGACAATTAAGATATCAAGAGAATAACACCAAGAGATGCAGACAATAAAGATATCAAGAGAATAACACCAAGAGAGACAATAAAGATATCAAGAGAATAACACCAAGAGATGCAGACAATAAAGATATCAAGAGAATAACACCAAGAGATGCAGACAATGAAGATATCAAGAGAATAACACCAAGAGATGCAGACAATGAAGATATCAAGAGAATAACACCAAGAGATGCAGACAATGAAGATATCAAGAGAATAACACCAAGAGATGCAGACAATAAAGATATCAAGAGAATAACACCAAGAGATGTAGACAATGAATATATCAAGAGAATAACACCAAGAGATGCAGACAAAGAAGATATCAAGAAAATAACACCAAGAGATGTAGACAATGAAGATATCAAGAGAATAACACCATGAGCTGCAGACAATGAAGATATCAAGAGAATAACACCAAGAGATGCAGACAATGAAGATATCAAGAGAATAACACTAAGAGATGCAGACAATGAAGATATCAAGAGAATAACACCATGAGATGCAGACAATGAAGATATCAAGAGAATAACACCAAGAGATGCAGACAATGAAGATATCAAGAGAATAACACTCAAGAGATGCAACAATGAAGATATCAAGAGAATAACACCAAGAGATGCAGACAATGAAGATATCAAGAGAATAACACCAAGAGATGTAGACAATGAAGATATCAAGAGAATAACACCAAGAGATGCAGACAATGAAGATATCAAGAGAATAACACCAAGAGATGCAGACAATGAAGATATCAAGAGAATAACACAAGAGATGCAGACAATGAAGATATCAAGAGAATAACACTAAGAGATGCAGACAATGAAGATATCAAGAGAATAACACCAAGAGATGCAGACAATGAAGATATCAAGAGAATAACACCAAGAGATGTAGACAATGAAGATATCAAGAGAATAACACCAAGAGATGCAGACAATGAAGATATCAAGAGAATAACACCAAGAGATGGAGACAATGAAGATATCAAGAGAATAACACCAAGAGATGCAGACAATGAAGATATCAAGAGAATAACACCAAGAGATGCAGACAATGAAGATATCAAGAGAATAACACCAAGAGATGCAGACAATGAAGATATCAAGAGAATAACACCAAGAGATGCAGACAATGAAGATATCAAGAGAATAACACTAAGAGATGCAGACAATGAAGATATCAAGAGAATAACACCAAGAGATGCAGACAATGAAGATATCAAGAGAATAACACCTAGAGATGCAGACAATGAAGATATCAAGAGAATAACACCAAGAGATGCAGACAATGAAGATATCAAGAGAATAACACCAAGAGATGCAGACAATGAAATATCAAGAGAATAACACCAGAATCAGACAATGAAGATATCAAGAGAATACACCAGCCTAATATCAAAGTCATGTGCAGACAATGAAGATATCAAGAGATACACTAAGTGCAGCATGGTACAAAGAGATGGGTAGACAATGAAGATATCAAGAGAATAACACTCAAGAGATGCAGACAATGAAGATATCAAGAGAATAACACCAAATTCAATGAAGATATCAGTACCAAGAGATGAGACAAGATATCAAGAGAATAAAATGCACTATCAAGAGAAACAGAGTCAGACAATGAAGATATCAAAGAGAATAACACCAAGAGATGTAGACAATGAAGATATCAAGAGAATAACACCAAGAGATGCAGACAATAGAACAAAGAATAAATAAGATGGAAAGAAGATTTAACACCAAGAGATGCAGACAATGAAGATATCAAGAGAATCCAGAGACAGACTAAAAAAGAGATCCGATAGACAAATATCAAGAGATCAAAATAGACAAGAGAATGGACACCTGCACTAAGAGAATAAATAGAATGCAGACAATGAAGATATCAAGAGAATAACACCAAGAGATGCAGACAATGAAGATATCAAGAGAATAACACCAGAATGGCATGAGTATCGAATAAACAAGATAATGAAGATATCAAGAGAATAACACCAAGAGATGCAGACAATGAAGATATCAAGAGATAACTAGATCGACGCAAGAGATAGTAAATATCAACTCGAATGAGATATCAAGAGAATAACATGCGACAATGAAGATCGTACCAGAGAGGACAATGAAGATATCAAGAGAATAACACCAAGAGATGCAGACAATGAAGATATCAAGAGAATAACACCAAGAGATGCAGACAATGAAGATATCAAGAGAATAACACCAAGAGATGAGACAATAAAGATATCAAGAGAATAAACCAGAGACAACAAAAAATAGAGAATACCAGTGCAGACAATGAAGATATCAAGAGTTAATAAATAAGCATATGAACAACTAAAATTGATTTTGCCATTTCTAACAACATTTGAATAGTAGGAGGTCTCTCTTCTTCTTCGAATGCTCCAGATCAACCATCTTTGTGATTTGTATGTGATCTGAGCCTAAGAGCGATTTACTTTGTGCAAGTTATGCGCTAACATGTAGGCCGTCACATCCGATTTCTACGGGTTTTTTTTATTTACTATGGTAGCTACCCTAGGCCCTTACCTCAGTCGCCTTTTATGACATGTCGTGTAGGTCGCAGTGTTACTATTCTTTGCTCCCCTTGCGAGCCCTGGTAACACACGAGTGAGCGGATCTCCTGAGTGGGGAGGTAGGTGCTCGCCTCCTCTCTAAAGTTACTCGGTTCGGCCCACGCGTAGAGCTTTCGATGTATTTTTCCAGTGATCCTCATTTCAATGAGATCGGATCGAGTTTCATCCATCGGAGATGGGAGATACAGCAGGTGATTGTAATTTTGAGTCCTATCGAGATGACGATAACGTAGTGAATTGTAATTTTGGTCCTATCGGAGATGGGAGATACAACGTAGGTGAGATTGTAATTTTGAGTCCTATCGGAGATGGACGATAAAACGTAGGTGAGATTGTAATTTTGAGTCTATCGAGATGGACATAAAACGTTGGAGATTGTATTGAGTCCTATCGAGACGACAATAAAACGTAAACCCCGTATTCAAGTTGAGCATATCACAAAATCGTTGTCAGTCTAAAACCAATAAAAGAATGCTGTAACGACGCTGCCCATACAAAAACTAAACTAAAACATTAAATTTAAGTTTCTCCGGGAGGGGGAAGGTAAGATTTGTTAAAATGTTGTTGGTAGTTTACTAAGTGAGAATGGAGCGGTTTGTCTGTCGACTAGGACTAAAGATGGTCGTGGTTTAATCCTCACTCGACGCTCCCGACGTGAGAAAAGGAATTGGCACTTCTACCTCCCGCTCACTAGGCTCTATAAATAGGAAGTGACAGGCACTTCATACTGTAAGATATGAAAAAAGTTACGGGACACGTATTCTGTAATTTACTATCACATATCATCGCACTGCGGCGTAGCTATTCACTATCAGCTTGTAACGAGTTCGAGAATTAGGCGTTAAGTATGGACATGCCAGACAGTGTCGTCTTCGTGGTAGAGAGATAAGATATAGTAATCAACTTCTCATGGGTACTGTGAGCAAATGGACTTTGGGATGGCTGCTGCAGCGGAGGACAGAGCATGCATGGGAATGCCCAATGTGCCATGACGTCGATCACATAACATAACATAACTATCAGCTTGTGCGCAGTTATTTCGGCGTCTATAAGTCAATAAGCAGCAGAGAATCGGATCACATACACACAAAATAAAAAGTAGAAACCATGAGCAAACACAGTAAACAATAAAATTGCCTGCGCTAACAATAATTAATATTTCATTTATCATAAAAGCATGTGTCTTTTTTTTTTTTTTTTCTTTCGTCCGCTTTCAACTCAGACGAAGTTTCATCTCTGAAACTGATTTTTGCGTGAAAATCCGTTTTTCCAATTTCTTACAATGGCAGCAGCGTGCACATTGTAAATTAGTTTACACTGGCAGCCGTGTGCTCAATGTACTCGTAATTAGTATTCCTCGCCATACAGGCAGATTTTCTCCGACTTCAGAGGTACTCACGTTATCGTCCTGAGTAAGACCAGGGGACTCGAACAAATGCCGGACAGTAGGTTCGAACCCGAGCTATGAGGCGTCTCACAGCCAGCAGGCCGAGCTACTATCAACTACTCTAGGCAGTCCCCCTGAAAGCATGTGTCTAACCCAGCGGTTCTCCAAATTTTTGAAGTCGGGGAACACTCGCTGTGCTACAAAAAATCATAGACGCACTATACACAAAAACTGTGAATAAATAAAATGCAAAATTTAAAGGAATACAGAAATAATTGGAAAATGCTATGCACCTTATTCATTATTTAATTTCTGCTTATGAGAAGCATTCATGAAGGGCTGAGAAGACCATCATGGAAGGAGGCATACCGGCAAAGAGAAGAAGAGGAAGACCACGAAGAAGATGGATTCAGGATGTAACTGATGGTTTGAACATGACGGCTGCAGAGGCAGGACATCTGGCTATGAGAGAGAGAAATCCAGAGGACTGTTGGGGTGGCAAAGTTCTGCTCAGGACAAGCTATTTAATGATGATGATATGAGAAGCATGGGCCTGATGTGTTTTGGTGATTTTTTACATTTGTTGTTCGCTAGAACCGCGTTACCGATCCTTGATCTGGGATTTCTTAGGGTGCATTTAAGAATGTCACCGGGCATACTAGTGCGCCTGGGCACACACTTTGAGAACCACTGCTCTATAATGTCTATCGCGCTAAAAGTGCTTCAGAAATAATAATTTCTGCATCTTGCATAATTTTGTTCGTTTTTGTTTACGTTTTTGCTTGTTATTTCTTGTTCTCAGCTTGTTCTTTCTTGTTCTCAGCTTGTTCTTTCTTGTTCTCAGCTTGTTCTTTCTTGTTCTCAGCTTGTTCTTTCTTGTTCTCAGCTTGTTCTTTCTTGTTCTCAGCTTGTTCTTTCTTGTTCTCATTGATTGCTAGATCATAAGATCTGAGACCTCTGAGACATCTATAACAACTGTGGTGTGAAATATGTTCTTCATGTCAGTTCTCGTTAGATTCTTCTTCTTTTTCTCTTACCTCCCTTTGAAGCATAACCCATTCGCACTTCTGGACCCATATACAGGCTCGCCGTATTTTTTTCAGATGACGCAAAGCCTGTACACTAGCTATTATAGTATTGGTTATTGGTTACTAAGCAGACGTCATTGCACTCCTGGCGCTGGCCAGGACACGACTTCTTGACAATTGTTGGAAAAGTTAAAGCTAGAGATAAAACTAGGTCGGAATTTGTGTACTGATATCTCTGTCGTTACACACCAACGAACCCAACAGTTATGGGTATCTCTGTCGTTACACACCAACGAACCTAACAGGTTATGGGTGTCTGTCGTTACACACCAACGAACCTAACATGTTATGGGTTCTCTGTCGTTACACACCAACGAACCTAACAGATTATGGGTATCTCTGTCGTTACACACCAACGAAGCTAACAGGTTATGGGTATCTCTGTCGTTACACACCAACGAACCTAACATGTTATGGGTATCTCTGTCGTTACACACCAACGAACCTAACAGATTATGGGTATCTCTGTCGTTACACACCAACGAACCTAACATGTTATGGGTATCTCTGTCGTTACACACCAACGAACCTAACATGTTATGGGTATCTCTGTCGTTACACACCAACGAACCTAACATGTTATGGGTATCTCTGTCGTTACACACCAACGAACCTAACATGTTATGGGTATCTCTGTCGTTACACACCAACGAACCTAACATGTTATGGGTATCTCTGTCGTTACACACCAACGAACCTAACAGGTTATGGGTATCTCTGTCGTTACACACCAACGAACCTAACAGGTTATGGGTATCTCTGTCGTTACACACCAACGAAGCTAACAGATTATGGGTATCTCTGTCGTTACACACCAACGAACCTAACAGGTTATGGGTATCTCTGTCGTTACACACCAACGAAGCTAACAGATTATGGGTATCTCTGACGTTACACACCAACGAAGCTAACAGGTTATGGGTATCTCTGTCGTTACACACCAACGAAGCTAACAGGTTATGGGTATCTCTGTCGTTACACACCAACGAAGCTAACAGGTTATGGGTATCTCTGTCGTTACACACCAACGAACCTAACAGATTATGGGTATCTCTGACGTTACACACCAACGAACCTAACAGATTATGGGTATCTCTGACGTTACACACCAACGAAGCTAACAGATTATGGGTATCTCTGACGTTACACACCAACGAAGCTAACAGATTATGGGTATCTCTGACGTTACACACCAACGAAGCTAACAGATTATGGGTATCTCTGTCGTTACACACCAACGAAGCTAACAGATTATGGGTATCTCTGACGTTACACACCAACGAAGCTAACAGATTATGGGTATCTCTGACGTTACACACCAACGAACCTAACAGATTATGGGTATCTCTGTCGTTACACACCAACGAAGCTAACAGATTATGGGTATCTCTGTCGTTACACACCAACGAAGCTAACAGATTATGGGTATCTCTGTTGTTTCTTTTGGTTTTTTCGATCCAGAAGCACTTGAGCTGAAAGCTCTTCGGCTCGGTGTCATGGACATCGTAACCTTCGGTTCGGTGTCACGAACACCGTAAATCTGGGGAACCTGTAGCTTTTCTGCCAGTCCGCGGAGTTGAACCCGCACTCACAGAGGACTTGTCACCCGTAGTCCAACGCGCTACGAACACGATACCAACAAACCTAAAAGGTTATGTGTCTTATTATCATTACTAATGTAATCACTGCGAAAACGAGTACTCTAATGCTATATTGAACCAATACTTATGTATGTCAGCGAATCATGGACAATGAACAAACAATCAATACGATCATTGGAAGCCACAGAGATGTGGTTTTACAGAAGAAAGCTGAAAATTCCATGGACAGTAAAGAAAACAAACGTGGAGGTTTTAAATCAGGCCTGCACACAAAGAAACCTTATCAAAAGAATAAGAATCCGACAACCAAGGTTCTTCGGGCATATAATGCGAAGAGAAGGTTTAGAACATTGGTGACTACAGGTAAAATTCAGGAAGGAGAGATCGTGGAAGACAGAGGGAGAAGATGTTGGATGGCCTGACATCATGGTTCGACAAAATATCGACGTCAGAACTGATTACATGCACCAAGCAAAGAGAGTTGTGGAAAGACATGATCGCCTACGCTGGCAGGCATGGCACTTGATTGATTGAATCTAGTCACAGACAGTGAAGTTGGTAACACGTTGCGATAGTGGCCACGGACCGTGTAAATGCCGCGCAGTGGTTCACAAGAGGAATTCTTGGTGTGCGCACGGTACGAGATTGAACTACAAGAGACCCTGATCCTTTACTTGGACATCTAAATTACAAGTACTTCTGAAGTTGGAGTACGGCTTGTCTAAATGGCGAGTGACACTGGTGATAAGAAAAGTAAGACTTCACGTAAAAACCTACTGAGTCGTCATATTATACGCATAACTGTGCATGAATTCATTGCGTGCGAACGAAGAAAAACGTTATTAGCAATGATTTTGGTTCAATCAATTAATCAATCAATAAATCAATCAATCAATTAATTAATCAACCAATCAGTAAATCAATCAATCAATGAAATTCTGGGGTCTTTGTGGCTAAGTGATTACGCCCTTACCTTGCGAATCGACGGTCGTAGGTTCGAATCTACCGCGCCGTTCTGATCACGAGTGAATTCGTTTTTCCAGAGACCCTTAGTATTCTTGCCGGAGCCACGAAGTTCGTGCTTTGTGCAATACTCTCGGCAAGTGACGAGCCATTTCTGCGGACAGAGACCGAGCATACGAGGTAAAACCCGGTGCAATGAAG
Source organism: Arion vulgaris (assembly GCA_020796225.1). Taxonomy (NCBI): domain Eukaryota; kingdom Metazoa; phylum Mollusca; class Gastropoda; order Stylommatophora; family Arionidae; genus Arion; species Arion vulgaris. The sequence goes on from CM036761.1 coordinate 14,384,318, forward strand.
TCAATCCTTCGGTTTAAAAACCCCTTTAAAATCAATGAAATACAAATAAAGAAACAACATGAAAAGAAGAAATATGAAACAACAAACAGGCTAACCTACCTTTTAGGCATCCGTAAACAGTTAGTAGTATTATTCCAAATGCGACATTAGAACACATGGCACTGGTACACAGCTTCCAAAGTAACACACCAAAGTGACACACCAAAGTGACACACCAAAGTGGCACACCAAAGTGACACACCAAAGTGACACTATGAAATCCTTCTCTGAAATTATAGTGATTGTAATGTTAATAATAGGTGCATGTGATTGCTATAGTATATTACATGTGCTTGTTAGTATATGTTGATGTATATTACATGTGTGTTGGCTATATGTTATATTACATGTGTGCTTGCTATATGTTATATTAATGTGTGTGCTAGCGTTTTACGTTGACTACGGGTGACTATCCTCTGTGTGTACGGGTTCAATTCCGCTGGATGGCAGAAAAAGCCACAGATTCCCAGATTTACGGTGTTCGTGGCAACCGAACCGAAGGGTTACGATGTCCATGGTACGAGCCGAAGAGCTGAAAAGCTCAAGTGCTTCTGGATCGGAAAAAAATATAAAAAAATATGTGTGCTTGCTATGTTATATTACATGTGTGCTATCCTTTTGTATACAAATAACATTTGTAAACCTCACCTACATTGAGATCCGGGATTGCTTGAAAAATGGCCCGAATGAGTGCGCCTCGTGTTATCCTACTATCTGCCCGCCTGCCCAGCGTGTTCGTAGTGCGTTGGACGACGGGTGAAACGCCCCCTGTGAATGCGGTTCAATTTCGCGGGCTGGCAGAAAAGCCACAAGTTCTCCAGAGTTACGGTGTTCGTGGCACCGAACCGAAAGGTTATGATCTCCATGGCACCGAGAGCTGAAAAGCTCAAGTAATTCTAGATGGGAAAAAAAGATCCTGCTACCTCTGATACTTCTGAGTCCATCGTTTGCGTGGGCACCTGTAGCATTTAAACCATTGTATCTGATTAGTTGCGTTCGTTGTGGTGTATTGTTGGATGGTAATCGTGTTACATGGTCGAACCATTTGGTTTGGTTTTTTTAAATATACTCTAACACTGATGTTGTTACTTAATATATTCTAACACTGATGTTGTTACTTAATATACTCTAGCACTGATGTTATTACTTAATATACTCTAGCACTGATGTTGTTACTTAATATACTCTAGCACTGATGTTGTTACTTAATATACTCTAGCACTGATGTTATTACTTAATATACTCTAGCACTGATGTTGTTACTTAATATACTCTAGCACTGATGTTGTTACTTAATATACTCTAGCACTGATGTTGTTACTTAATATACTCTAGCACTGATGTTGTTACTTAATATACTCTAGCACTGATGTTGTTACTTAATATATTCTAGCACTGATGTTGTTACTTAATATATTCTAGCACTGATGTTGTTACTTAATATATTCTAGCACTGATGTTGTTACTTAATATACTCTAGCACTGATGTTGTTACTTAATATATTCTAGCACTGATGTTGTTACTTAATATATTCTAGCACTGATGTTGTTACTTAATATATTCTAGCACTGATGTTGTTACTTAATATATTCTAGCACTGATGTTGTTACTTAATATACTCTAGCACTGATGTTGTTACTTAATATACTCTAGCACTGATGTTGTTACTTAATATATTCTAGCACTGATGTTGTTACTTAATATATTCTAGCACTGATGTTGTAAATACCAAGTTTCTAATACTCTCGTTTTTTACATGCATATCTTTCAACGGAACACAAATATGTACAGGTGTACAGGTGTACAGGTGTACTATTAAATCAATAACATTTCTCGTAGCTTTTTCAACCCTTAGGGTATTAAGTGCCCCTGTCACTTCACATTTCTAGACCCTAGTGTGTCGGTCTATTAACCACGACGTTCTGAGTTCGAATCACGCTGCGGACAGTTTAGTTGCAAATTGTTCCGCGTGGATTTTTACAAAGGACGATGGCCACCCGTTCAAAAGCAAATGACAAACTACTGAACGTAATAATGCCTAGAAAAATCACAAACAGCGTTAAAACTGGGGTTGATTCGCAAAGTCCTGTAAAGGATATGCAATTAACTGTTTTAGTCTGCAGGAGGTAGAAGAGCCAATTCCTTTCCTCGTGTGTGGAACGTCGAGTGTGGGATTAAACCCACAACCCTCTCGTGTCCGAGCCGATAGGCGAACGTTTATATATTACACGAATCCGTCCCACAACAAATGGACTACTGGTCAGATGTTACTAAAACATAACACTCCATTTTACCACACCTACTGTTTTATATTGTAACATGGCGCCTAATCTGAACGATCATTTTTGGGTTCTGATCCAGAAGCACTTGAGCTTTTCAGCTCTTCAGCTCGGTGCCATGGACATCGTAACCCTTCGGTTCGGTGCCATGGACATCGTAACCCTTCGGTTCGGTGTCATGAACACCGTAAATCTGGATAACCTGTGGCTATTTCTGCCAGCCCACGGAATTGAACCCGTACTCACAGAGGGCTTATCACCCGCAGTCCAACGCGCTACGAACACGCTGGGCAGGCGGGCATCTGAACGATCATATGGAAGATCGTCAGAACTGGCTCATACCTAGAATAACCTTCACAAGAATACCGACATCATTAAAAGCAACATTCCCTAGCAGAAATGTGTACATTTTGGCAGACATATAAACATGTACTGCAATTTTAGCAGACGTAAACTAACAGAATAAACACCAAAACTCACTTCTGAAACAAACTTGAATTTTTTTCCATTCAATGCATTTTCGAGGGAATTCAAATAGATAACACAAGTCACGTGTTCTATAGCTAGTATGAGCTTCTTCTTCTTCTTCTCATCTAGTTTTTACCCACTGCTTCTATAACAGAGTTCACTCACCTGAAACAGAACAAATATATTCATGCGTTAGGTGTTGAAGCGTGAACAACATGGATGTATACGCTTGTCTTTAACTGTAAAAGTTTGAAGAAAATAAATGTATTGCATTTTACCACTTTGAAATCGTGGCAAAATCTCCATCGCTCTCTATCTCTCTTCCCCTCTCTCTCTCTTCTTGCTCTCTATCCTCTCTCTCTTCTCTCTCTTCTTTCTCACTCTCAGCAAGGGAATATGAACACCACACCGCCCGAGTGGTTACCGGGGCACAAATTAGGGTGTAAAGAATAGAACCACTGTTACCTATCACGAATGTCATAAGAGTTGACTAAGGAGGTTGGGGTGGGCTAGCTACCCACACCGTAAAAAAGCACTAGATGACTACAGAACGGAGAGCGAACCGTGTAAACGCTGGCTAAAACCAGACACATCGCTGAAGGATAAGCACCAGAGCTTCAAATGGTGCTGAAGATGTGACGTAAAACACGCCAATTCTAAGGCTGCATGAATCAGATTTCCACATGAATAGAATGTATGGGGAGATCTGGTACATTGGTCTGGGCGGCGATCGAGAGAGATAGAGAGAGAGAGAGAGAGAGAGAGAGAAAACACCATAATCCAAAAGAGACGCTGGAGATGGATCAGACGTCTGATACGCATGGAGAATAACACTATTACAACAACTACACTCAGATGAACACAGAAGGGTAAACAAAATGTGATGATCCAAAACCACTTGGAGAAGAGCAGTAGAACAAGAACTGAAAGAAATCAATATCATCTGGAACATAATACAGAGACGATCAAGAATAGAACTGGAACATAATACAGAGACGATCAAGAATAGAACTGGAACATAATACAGAGACGATCAAGAATAGAACAGGAACATAATACAGAGACGATCAAGAATAGAACAGGAACATAATACAGAGACGATCAAGAATAGAACAGGAACATAATACAGAGACGATCAAGAATAGAACAGGAACATAATACAGAGACGATCAAGAATAGAACTGGAAGAATGGCATGCATATGTTCATGTCCTAAGTGCAAGCGGCGTCACTGGAAGAATGGCATGCATATGTTCATGTCCTAAGTGCAAGCGGCGTCACTGGAAGAATGGCATGCATATGTTCATGTCCTAAGTGCAAGCGGCGTCACTGGAAGAATGACATGCATATGTTCATGTCCTAAGTGCAAGCGGCGTCACTGGAAGAATGGCATGCATATGTTCATGTCCTAAGTGCAAGCGGCGTCACTGGAAGAATGGCATGCATATGTTCATGTCCTAAGTGCAAGCGGCGTCACTGGAAGAATGACATGCATATGTTCATGTCCTAAGTGCAAGCGGCGTCACTGGAAGAATGGCATGCATATGTTCATGTCCTAAGTGCAAGCGGCGTCACTGACTAGACATATTCTTCTTCTATCTTTTTATTATTCGAACGCTCATCCGATTTCTGCAACGCTTTTTATTTACTAGAGTAACTTCCCTAGGTCCCTACCTCAGTTACGACATGCCTTGTAGGTCGCAATATTACTATTCTTTGCTCCCCTTGAGAGCCTCGGCAACACACGGGCGGGCTAGACATATAAGGATATAGATATATATTTTTTCATTTATTTTTCTTTATCTCTAAATCATCCTCAACTCTTTTATATATAAATATAAAACCCAGTGGCGACTCGTGATCATTTTTGTTGGTGGATCCAGACATTTTTTTCCTGACAAATCATGGTTTTTAGCTGCTTAATTTTCATTTGTAAAATACATTATTTTTGGTGGGGCTCGGCCCCACTGGCCCTTAATGACGAGCCGCCACTGATAAAACCTACTTCACCTTTATATATATATATAAAACCTACTTCAACTCTTTTTTTTCATTTTCTGTTTCCTTCCTTCTGTTCTTTTCTCTTTTAAATATTTTTCTATCTCTCTCTCTACCCCTTCTTTTTCTCTCTCTCTTTCTATCTGTCCTCTCTGGTTCCCTCTATATATTTTATTCGCCACTCTTCCGATTACAAAGCAAACACTCTTACAACTAAGCCAGGATTTCATTTCCTTTCAGTTCTCTTGATTGACATCTTTGCTTCTCGTTAAAGAAGTCTAACTAGGTCAGGATTGTTTTTTTTTAAACTATCGTTACTGCCTGTAGTACTGCTTTTTAGGGCAGTGTGGGACAGGTGGGACGTGAACCTGGGAAATGTAATTGCTGTATGGCTAGTGCAGTCGTTGCGAAGCTGTTCAGGTTAGGATTTTTCATTTATGCCCACAACAGAACAAAATTCTCGGCCTTACGGTTAATTAAACACGAGTCTCCTGCATGGGGGATCCTCCTTTAATCCATTCCGCCAGACGATCTAGGATTGTTGATCTTCTGTAAATATGTTAGGTATCTCTCTCGCGCGATCGTTCTTTTTAGTTCATAGTTCATAGTTCATAAGTACGGTTCCAACTTCACTGCAACGGTCACTCCATAATTGCTCCGTTCCTGTGCCAATGAAAATCTACAAAATGCTAACAACTGTGAAATGTTTCCTGTGTGAACTAATTCCAGAATGAAACAGCCGCGTACCACCACAAAAAGCAACCTGCTCCGCATAAATGCATATGGCCGTCGCTAATGTAGCAACACAAACTGTTCATCACTTGAATTGCAATTCTTGTCGAAGGGAACATCAATCAGACAAAATCCAGCTTTCTGCACCCGCAATATAACAGCATACGGCAGATTGAGCTTGTTCGTCATAACCACTGTCCGCCTTTTTCTGAATATACACTAACAACAACAAACGCACGGTTGACACAGCAAAAAGCATTCCATGTAACATTCATAGCTCACAGCGTTACCCAAGCACTAACTCAGTAGCTCGGCAAACGAAACCGGAAAATACTCGACCAAACATGTCGGAAATGCGCTAGCAAAGTCGTGTTCAGAATCAAACAGTTCTGACTCTGAATGGCCTCCCGCATTCCGCCATTGCTGGTCAGGTTTTTTCCATTCTTTTATCATTCTATTGTGATATATAAACAGCCAAACATCAGAACGGATGTAGTGTACAGCCTTCAGTACCTATTGTAGCTCAAGTGTTTATCCTTCGGTGGTGTGTTCGATTTCAACCAGCGTTTGTGTACGGTTCGCTCTCCGCTAGCCTTTTGCTGTCCCCAGGCAAACCCACAAGGCAGCAGGTTCCTCGGCCTTACCGTGAATTGAACCAGAGCCAACTATAAACTACTGGGCCTTCGGGCTCAGGTAAGAATTGTGGGAAATCAGACCCCAACTACACCACGTGACCTCGCATTCCAGTATTGGTGTATATAGACGAATTCATTTTAAAATCAACACAAAATGCTAACTCAAAGTCATATTATGCAACAAGTTAAGTTTAACAATAAGGAATATCAATATTATAAATATTTTCACCAATAAATAACCATAGACTGACAGAATTGAGTAAAATTGCAAAAAAGCATGCAGTGTTATATCAAACATCTGTAATTTCCAGATCCCTTTTCTTATCTAGGTCAGAGAATACCCGGCCAGTTGTCTGGCCTGTGCTAGAGCCTGGCTGTGATTGAACACATGTCTCCTGCATGGGAGTCGCGCTCTAATGCATTCGGCCAGACGATCCAGGATTGTTGATCTTCTGTAAATATGTTAGGGTATGAGGGTGTCTCTGTGACATGAAGGTAGGTACTCGTCTCTCGACTCAAATGTACACGGTTCGTTTCTCACGTAGAGCGAACGGGATATTATTTTTCAGAGACATTTTCTTTAAGTAGGTGTGATCGAGTTCCTAGTCATACCACAGACAGAGGATACAGCGTGTTCAGGTTGAGCAAATAAAGAAAATTTGATAGAAAAATGAAAATCATGGTATATCCTTTACAGCACCTCACCGTCAACTACAGTCAACGAGTTGTTTATTTTCTAGGCACCACTTATACGTTCACAAGTTTGACATTGCTTTCTGAATGGTGGGGTCCTTCCTTCCTTCCTTTCGTTCGCTTGAAATATTGTCTATATATTCAATGTTGTCTCTTGTATGAACTTCACTGTCTTTTGTAACTCACACAGAGGTCCATGTAGTTTTCTGTCGAACATTGTTTCGTTAGGCCAGTGAGTTTGCCTCAGTGTATCATATTCGGGGCAGTCTTGAAGTATGTGCTCTGCAGTCTGGTGTGCCTGTCCACATGTACACATGGCTGAATTGCCAATCTTGAATTTTGTATACATGTGGCTGCAGAGTCGATTGTGTCCTGTTCTAAGGCGCAGAATAACAACTTGTTCAAATCTGTTCATATAATAGTTATCGTCTTGTGGGGTCTATTTTTACCGTTTGTAAAAATACACGGGAACAAATCTGCTACCAAATTTTCCGCCGCGGTATTTGAAACAGAAACTCAGACGCCCACATTTGGCTGTTGACACAGGAATTCAAACGCCCACATTTGACTGTTGAAACAGGAACTCAGACGCCCACATTTGGCTGTTGAAAATCGAGAAAAGTATAATGTAAATCCGCTTCCTGGGCAAAATTAATTTAAAAGATGTTTTTTTTAACTTTCTACAAAAAAAGTTAACATCTTCTAAATTACAACGAGGACCCGCGATGGTGCTGCGGAGTTGGAACACTTCTGATGAAATATCCCAGTATAACAAAGAGAACGGAGCACATAGAGTTATTCGTCGAAGTGCAATGATGATGGTTCTGTCCATCAATCAATCTTTCATGGGTATGTCAACTAATCAATCAATTAATCTTTCATGGGCATGTGAACTAATCAATCAATCAATATGTCATGGGCATGTGAACTAATCAATCAATCAATCTTTAATGGGCATGTGAATTAATCAATTAATCTTTCATGGGCATGTGAACTAATCAATCAATCAATCTGTCATGGGCATGTGAACTAATCAATCAATCAATCTTTAATGGGCATGTGAATTAATCAATCAATCTGTCAGGAGCATGTGAAATAATCAATCAATCAATCTGTCAGGGGCATGTGAACTAATCAATCAATCACTCTGTCATGGGCATGTGAACTAATCAATCAATCAATCTGTCATGGGCATGTGAACTAATCAATCAATCAATCTGTCATGGGCATGTGAACTAATCAATCAATCAATCTGTCATGGGCATGTGAACTAATCAATCAATCAATCTGTCATGGGCATGTGAACTAATCAATCAATAAATATTTCATGGGCATGTGAATTAATCAATCAATAAATATTTCATGGGCATGTGAATTAATCAATCAATCTTTAATGGGCATGTGAACTAATCAATCAATCACTCTGTCAGGGGCATGTGAACTAATCAATCAATCACTCTGTCAGGGGCATGTGAACTAATCAATCAATCTGTCAGGGGCATGTGAACTAATCAATCAATCACTCTGTCAGGGGCATGTGAACTAATCAATCAATCTGTCAGGGGCATGTGAACTAATCAATCAATCACTCTGTCAGGGGCATGTGAACTAATCAATCAATCACTCTGTCAGGGGCATGTGAACTAATCAATCAATCTGTCAGGGGCATGTGAACTAATCAATCAATCACTCTGTCAGGGGCATGTGAACTAATCAATCAATCTGTCAGGGGCATGTGAACTAATCAATCAATCAATCGTGCATGGGTATGTCAACTAATCAATCAATCAATCGATTCTTCTCTTCCAACAAGAATGATGAAAGACCAACTTCCTCATCTAAAAGATAAAAAGTTTTAAAAAATGGAAAGAAAGTGGGACAGGTACATTTTATTTCAGTTAAAATTGACTCAGACAAGAGTGGTAGAGGGCAACCTAGAGAGACATGGAGACGAACTGTAGACAGAGAAAGAGAAGAGGCGGGAAAGACCTGGAATTAACTAAACAGACTTACTCAAGAAAGATCTGATTAGATGAAATTTGTTGATGCATGATGTTTTAATGGCAGTTAAGACAGTAAGAAAAAGAAGAAAATTGTCTCACGAGTTTTTAAAAAAAAAAAACTGTCCGTACTTTTTTTTCACCTTTCCAATTGTTTACATGTTAAATGTACCCTACTTCCTAGATCCCAGGACAGATTTTTAAATATTTGATTTAATTGACAGCAGCAGACGATACAGGAAAGCCAGGAAATACAGAATTCCAGGAAAGTTTAGAATATTCTATCTATTAAGCTATTGTTACTTAGAAAAAACAGATTCTTCTTCTTCTTTTCCTTCTTTTCTTCTTTTCAATTACTTATTCAACCTTTCTTTGTTGTATATATATATATTGGCACAGAACCTTGCTTGAATTACATTGAGAAAAAGAATGAAGTGGTTTAGCCACTTAATAAGGATGCATCCAAACTTCACAGTATACAAAGTCTTCTACAACAGAATATCAGGAAAGAAGGCGAGAGGAAGACCACGAAAAGATGGTTAGATGGTATAGCAGAATCCTGTCAAAGAACAAAAATAACAATCACCCAAGACACCAGAACAGCGCAAGATAAAAACAGAAACCACAACACTGAGCAACAACCCGGTAGCAGTGTGACGACAACAGAAGAAGAATATATATATATATATGTGTGTGTGTGTATATATATGTGTGTGTGTGATTTGAGCCTTAGACCTAAAGTTCGCTGTGGTAATTATATCATCATCATCAGGTGCCGTCTCCACATCGAAGGTTGGCTGCAATGAGTCTCCAGCATCTTGTCTTTCGCCTTGGTGTTGCACACTGCCAGACTGTAACCTGTCCATTTCTTAAAGTTTCCTCCCACTTATCTCTCGGTCTTCCTCTTGCTCTTCCCCCTCAACTTTCCCCTCTAGTAAATGTTTTATCATGGTGTCATGTCTTTTATGTGCCCAAAATACTTTAATTGCCTGAATTTTATTTCTCTTCATAATTGTTTCTTCATGCCTAGTTTTCCTAAAACTTGTTTATTTGTCTTTTTTTCTGTCCATGAAACTCTGCTTATTCTTCTATATATCCACATCTCAAATGCATCAATTCTGTTTCTAACTGTAGATATATATATATACCTTTATATAGAAGAGCTGGTGGGAGCCGCAGGAGATAGCTAGAGATAGGAAGAGTTGCCATGAGTTGGTTGAAGGCCTATGCCCCAATCCGGGTTTAAAAAGGCATATAGTCCTCTCGCACCGTTATATGTTACATAGGGCCTGCAAGTAATTTCTGTATACCATATTCGATCAGTCTCTTCCATGGAAGTCAGTCCAATATTTCTTGCCTCTCTCAGCAAAGTTCGTTTCAGGGTTTCTCTAGGGAGGCCTCTCTTTCGTGAAACATTTATCTACCACTTCAATGCCTGCTTTGGTATTCTTTGATCATTTCTTCTCAAGGGTATTCCCAACATATCTCAATCTTCTCCTTCTTATAACAGTTGTTGTTACTAGTGGTTGACTAGACATTTCTCTGATTTCATCACTTCTGAATTCATCTAATTTTATGTTCATTATTTTTCGCAGACATCTATTTTCAAATGCATTCAACTTGCTTCCTATATCTTAAGTCATTTTCTAACTCTCTCTGGCATATGTTAGGATTGATACAACATTTTCTAACTCTCTCTGGCATATGTTAGGATTGATACAACATTTTCTAACTCTCTCTGGTATATGTTAGGATTGATACAACATTTTCTAACTCTCTCTGGCATATGTTAGGAATGATACAACATTTTCTAACTCTCTCTGGCATATGTTAGGATTGATACAACATTTTCTAACTCTCTCTGGTATATGTTAGGATTGATACAACATTTTCTAACTCTCTCTGGCATATGTTAGGATTGATACAACATTTTCTAACTCTCTCTGGCATATGTTAGGATTGATACAACATTTTCTAACTCTCTCTGGCATATGTTAGGAATGATACAACATTTTCTAACTCTCTCTGGCATATGTTAGGATTGATACAACATTTTCTAACTCTCTCTGGTATATGTTAGGATTGATACAACATTTTCTAACTCTCTCTGGTATATGTTAGGATTGATACAACATTTTCTAACTCTCTCTGGTATATGTTAGGATTGATACAACATTTTCCAACTCTCGCTGACATATGTTAGGATTGATACAACATTTTCCAACTCTCTCTGGCATATGTTAGGATTGATACAACATTTTCCAACTCTCTCTGGTATATGTTAGGATTGATACAACATTTTCCAACTCTCTCTAGTATATGTTAGGATTGATTCATTCAATGTTTGATTGATAGGACCATCATCATTGCAATTCGGTGAGTAACCATGTGTGTTATAATCTCTTATTTACACAGGAAGATCTCAGCTGAAGTGCACGAACTCCGTAGCACCGACGAGGGTCCTCGATGTAATTCTGAAGATGGTGAATATATTTTTGTTGGAATTTTAATTTTAATGTTTTCTTATCAATTTTGCCCAGGTAGCGGCTTGTTCTCGATTTTGAGCTGCCAAGCGTTTTTTAGTGCTCATATTGAACACGGGACCTACGTTTTATCGTCCATCTCCGATATGACTAGGAACTCGATCTCACATACACTGTGATCCGGGATTTCTGGAAAAATATCCATATGGCTTCACGAGGTTGCGAACCTGGTACCTTTGGCACGAGAGACGAGCACCTTACCTCTTCGCCACAGAGAGACGAGCACCTTACCTCTTCGCCACAGAGAGACGAGCACCTTACCTCTTCGCCACAGAGAGACGAGCACCTTACCTCAACGCCACAGAGAGACGAGCACCTTACCTCAACGCCACAGAGAGACGAGCACCTTACCTCTTCGCCACAGAGAGACGAGCACCTTACCTCAACGCCACAGAGAGACGAGCACCTTACCTCTACGCCACAGAGAGACGAGCACCTTACCTCAACGCCACAGAGAGACGAGCACCTTACCTCTACGCCACAGAGAGACGAGCACCTTACCTCTTCGCCACAGAGAGACGAGCACCTTACCTCTACGCCACAGAGAGACGAGCACCTTACCTCAACGCCACAGAGAGACGAGCACCTTACCTCTACGCCACAGAGAGCAGGCACCTTACCTCTACGCCACAGAGAGACGAGCACCTTACCTCTACGCCACAGAGAGACGAGCACCTTACCTCAACGCCACAGAGAGACGAGCACCTTACCTCAACGCCACAGAGAGACGAGCACCTTACCTCTTCGCCACAGAGAGACGAGCACCTGACCTCTACGCCACAGAGAGACGAGCACCTGACCTCTGCGCCACAGAGAGACGAGCACCTGACCTCTTCGCCACAGAGAGACGAGCACCTGACCTCTTCGCCACAGAGAGACGAGCACCTGACCTCTTCGCCACAGAGAGACGAGCACCTGACCTCTACGCCACAGAGAGACGAGCACCTACCTCTACGCCACAGAGAGACGAGCACCTGACCTCTCGCCACAGAGAGCGAGCACCTGACCTCTACGCCACTAAGAGCAGCACATCTACGCACAGAGAACGAGCACCTGACCTCTTAGAACAGCATGACCTCGCCACAGAAACACACCGATTGCGCCCAGACATCTAGCACTGACCTTCGCTCACAAAGTTTACCCATTCGATCTCGCCTACAAGCAGACCTCCTTGGCGCAAAACCACACTGACTTGGCCTAGTCTCTAGGTTGAAAGCAAATTCTTTGAAAACCTAAAAAGTAGTTTTCCAGTCTACATTTTAAATACATAACTCCTGTCAAAACCAACATGGCTTTTGACGATCTAGGCACACTAAATAAGTCATAATTCTAAAACAAACCTTAAAAACATAGGCTTTGCTCTGGCAAGTAGAACTTGCTCAGCAAACAAAACAAATTAAAGCAACCTCAGTCTACATCTTAGCAAGTCAGAACCTCGCTAGCATCAAACCAAACAGTTAAAGTTACCCAGTCTACATCGTTAGGAAGTCAGAACCTCGCTAGCATCAAACCAAACAGTTTCAAGTTACCCAGTCTACATCGTTAGGAAGTCAGAACCTCGCTAGCATCAAACCAAACAGTTAAAGTTACCCAGTCTACAACGTTAGGAAGTCAGAACCTCGCTAGCATCAAACCAAACAGTTAAAGTTACCCAGTCTACATCGTTAGGAAGTCAGAACCTCGCTAGCATCAAACCAAACAGTTAAAGTTACCCAGTCTACATCGTTAGGAAGTCAGAACCTCGCTAGCATCAAACCAAACAGTTAAAGTTACCCAGTCTACAACGTTAGGAAGTCAGAACCTCGCTAGCATCAAACCAAACAGTTAAAGTTACCCAGTCTACAACGTTAGGAAGTCAGAACCTCGCTAGCATCAAACCAAACAGTTAAAGTTACCCAGTCTACACGTTAGAAGTCAGAACCTCGCTAGCATCAAACCAAACAGTTAAAGTTACCCAGTCTACATCGTTAGGAAGTCAGAACCTCGCTAGCATCAAACCAAACAGTTAAAGTTACCCAGTCTACATCGTTAGGAAGTCAGAACCTCGCTAGCATCAAACCAAACAGTTAAAGTTACCCAGTCTACATCGTTAGGAAGTCAGAACTTCGCTAGCATCAAACCAAACAGTTAAAGTTACCCAGTCTACATCGTTAGCAAGTCAGAACCTCGCTAGCATCAAACCAAACAGTTAAAGTTACCCAGTCTACATCGTTAGGAAGTCAGAACCTCGCTAGCATCAAACCAAACAGTTAAAGTTACCCAGTCTACAACGTTAGGAAGTCAGAACCTCGCTAGCATCAAACCAAACAGTTAAAGTTACCCAGTCTACATCGTTAGGAAGTCAGAACCTCGCTAGCATCAAAAACCAAACAGTTAAAGTTACCCAGTCTACATCGTTAAGAAGTCAGAACCTCGCTAGCATCAAACCAAACAGTTAAAGTTACCCAGTCTACATCGTTAGGAAGTCAGAACCTCGCTAGCATCAAACCAAACAGTTAAAGTTACCCAGTCTACATCGTTAGGAAGTCAGAACCTCGCTAGCATCAAACCAAACAGTTAAAGTTACCCAGTCTACATCGTTAGGAAGTCAGAACCTCGCTAGCATCAAACCAAACAGTTAAAGTTACCCAGTCTACATCGTTAGGAAGTCAGAACCTCGCTAGCATCAAACCAAACAGTTAAAGTTACCCAGTCTACATCGTTAGGAAGTCAGAACCTCGCTAGCATCAAACCAAACAGTTAAAGTTACCCAGTCTACATCGTTAGAAGTCAGAACTCGCTAGCATCAAACCAAACAGTTAAGTTACCAGTCTACATCGTTGAAGTCAGAATCTGCAGCATCAAACCAAAGTTAAAGTTCAGTCTACATCGTTAGGAAGTCAGAACCTCGCTAGCATCAAACCAAACAGTTAAAGTTACCCAGTCTACAACGTTAGGAAGTCAGAACCTCGCTAGCATCAAACCAAACAGTTAAAGTTACCCAGTCTACATCGTTAGGAAGTCAGAACTTCGCTAGCATCAAACCAAACAGTTAAAGTTACCCAGTCTACAACGTTAGCAAGTCAGAACGTCGCTAGCATCAAACCAAACAGTTAAAGTTACCCAGTCTACATCGTTAGGAAGTCAGAACCTCGCTAGCATCAAACCAAACAGTTAAAGTTACCCAGTCTACATCGTTAGGAAGTCAGAACTTCGCTAGCATCAAACCAAACAGTTAAAGTTACCCAGTCTACAACGTTAGCAAGTCAGAACTTCGCTAGCATCAAACCAAACAGTTAAAGTTACCCAGTCTACATCGTTAGGAAGTCAGAACCTCGCTAGCATCAAACCAAACAGTTAAAGTTACCCAGTCTACATCGTTAGGAAGTAATGTTGGTTTGTGTGTTCTACAAGTTATCAACAGACTACTCATTTTCCCTTCTGGAAATTCCTAAGAAAGACTAGCCGACTCCAACTCTGCTACAATACAGAACACGCCTTTCAGATTATTTTTTTCGTTATTTATTTTCAATAACCACTATATTTTTATGCAACAGATTTTTACAAAATTAGGATTTAAATTCCGTAACTCAAAAAAAAAATCGTGACATGATAATTGTCCGTGACAGCAGAGGATTACCCACACCTGCACCATCTACCTATATCAGAAATTGTTCTCACTATATCTGTACACATTTTAGAAAACTGTTTCATACCTGGAGGTATATGGGGTAATATGGTGTTGAAATGAAATGACAATCGTGGCATATCCTTTACAGGACGTAGCCATCAACCACAGTAAAAGGGTCGTTGATTTTCTAGGCACCACTTATACGTTCAGTAGTTTGCCATTGCTTTCTGAACGATGAGGTCTATTTTAAGGTAAAAGTTAATTGCATATCCTTTACAGGACTTTGCGAATCAACCCCAACTTTTAAACGCTGTTTGTGATTTTTCTAGGCATTATTATGTTCAGTAGTTTCCATTGCTTTCTGAACGGGTGGTGATATCGTCCTTTTGTCAAAATCCACGCAAAACAATTTGCAACCAAATTGTCCGCAGCGTGATTCGAACTCAGAACGTCGGGGTTAATAGACCAAGTCCCTATTCCCTAAGCCACAGACGTCACCGGTCTATCTTTATCTTTCGTAAAAATCCCAAATTTGCTTTCAAACTTGCCAACCGCAGAGTTTGAACTACGTATGCTTGGGTTGTGAATACGGTGTTAGATCCGTATTTTTCATAGAACGTCGGTACACGATGGGGAATGTGGTCAACATCACGCCGTCTGCCTTTACTTCCGAGTGCGTTTCCTGGTACCAAATGAAGTCTGGGTTCACCAATCTGAAAACCGTTACGGTATAACAAATATTCCATGTCCACTGTAGAATTGAACTAGGACCACTAGCATAAGAAGTGAGTTCACTAACAACTGCGATACTGTGTCACTAACAACTACGATACTGTGTCACTAACAACTGCGATACTGTGTCACTAACAACTACGATACTGTGTCACTAACAACTGCGATACTGTGTCACTAACAACTACGATACTGTGTCACTAACAACTGCGATACTGTGTCACTAACAACTACGATACTGTGTCACTAACAACTACGATACTGTGTCACTAACAACTACGATACTGTGTCACTAACAACTGCGATACTGTGTCACTAACAACTACGCTACTGTGTCACTAACAACTACGCTACTGTGTCACTAACAACTGCGATACTGTGTCACTAACAACTGTGATACTGTGTCACTAACAACTACGATACTGTGTCACTAACAACTGCGATACTGTGTCTCTCTAGCTGTACCTGTTTGTAGAGAAGAAGTCTTTCTATATATTGTGTTAACTTGTTCCTATACAAGAGATCTGTTCCCGTGTGTTAGAACTTGTTCCTGTACAAGAGATATGTTCCCGTGTGTTAGAACTTGTTCCTGTGCAAGAGATATGTTCCAGTTTGTTAACTTGTTTCTGTACAAGAGATATGTTCCAGTGTGTTAGAACTTGTTCCTGTGCAAGAGATATGTTCCCGTGTGTTAACTTTGTTTCTGTACAATAGTCTTTGTTCCGGGCACATGGGTGTCGTTGGCAATGAGAGAGCAGACAGGCTGGCTGGCTCTGCCGCTATATCAGACGGCCAGCCAATGGACAGAGCTGACATCGTGAACGCCCTCATAGAGCGTGGCCGCAGAAGACCTTCATCTAAACCAATCCACGTCAACTACTAGATTGCGAGAACTGGGTTTGAAGATTGGTGTGGCAAGAAAAGAACGGTACAACAGGTATACGAGTCGGCTCATCAATCAAAATATAACTGGTACGGTCAGTCGCTGGACGCTGATGGAGATATTGCGAAGGAGATCGGAGCACCTATGGACATGTCCGGAGTGCAATGAAGATATTCCAAATTGAAACTGAAACGGAAACAAGAGATATGTTCCAGTGTGTTATCTTGTTTCTGTACAAGAGATATGTTCCCGTGTGTTAACTTGCTCCTGTACAAGAGATATGTTCCCGTGTGTTGGAACTTGTTCCTGTACAAGAGATATGTTCCCGTGTGTTGGAACTTGTTCCTGTACAAGAGATCTGTTCACGTGTGTTGGAACTTGTTCCTGTACAAGAGATATGTTCTCGTGTGTTGGAACTTGTTCCTGTACAAGAGATCTGTTCCCGTGTGTTGGAACTTGTTCCTGTACAAGAGATATGTTCCCGTGTGTTGGAACTTGTTCGTCACAGCGTCCGCCCGTGTGTTGTTGAGGCTCGCAAGGGAGCAAAGAATAGTAACACTGCGACCTACAAGGCATGTCGTGAGAGGCGACAGAGTTAGGGGCCTAGTGAAGCTACATAGTAAATAAAAAGCGTCGCAGAAATCGGATGTGCTGGTCTACTTGTAGGCGCATAACTGGCACAACCGCTTTTAGACTGAGATTATATACAAATCACAAAGACTTGTTTAACAAGTGGTCGATATGGAGCGTTTGAAGAAGAAGAAGTAGTTTGTCACAGCACTCCAGGCAGACCCATGTGTGCTCAGTCTCCCCAACAGATGTCGAAGTGTATGCAAACTGATGGTCCCTGTTGCTCGCTCGCTAAACACACTCCTCACTCTGCCCCTCAAGCATCCAGCTCTACCTGTACTAGTGTAATTTCAAACTCCTTAAATCGATGGATTGATTCAACATCAATTTTAGTGTCCTCACCTTTTCACCTAACAGCAGGTCGACAAGAACCCGAAGAACATCCGCTTATACATCCTAAACTCCCTACAATCGATGCTTATGATGCAAGCCTGTCCGTCTCTCTCTCTCTCTCTCTTTCTCTCTCTCTCTCTCTCTATCTATCTATCTATCTCTCTCGTGATCCCGGCCTAGACTGATAAACCAACTTTTATCATGAATTTTACCGTGTTTAACAGGACTTCGTTCCTCCGTACAGCTTCTCGCAAAGCTCTGTGTTTTGAGACCAGGTTTCTTTTCTTATACCTGCTATCAGTTGACAATCTTGCAGAACGTGCTCTGCAGTCATGTCCGCCTTTTTTGCAGGGGCACATGTTAGTTGTGCCAATTTTAAATTTGTTAAACATGTGGGCGCTGAGCCTGTTGTGGCCGGTACGGAGTCGGAGTATGGCAATTTGTTCACTACGAGACAGACTATAGTACCCGTCGCTGTTGTTGTACTGAGGATGGTCTTTTGTCCATTTGTCTTTATAGTGCCAGCCGATGGTTGTTCTGGCTTCCTCATAACTGATCTCGAGATCAGTCTAAGGTAGTCGCCCGCCTTCTTTAGCTAGCTTGTCGGCGTTTTCATTTCCGCTTATGTTGCAGTGTGAAATATCTTTATATCTATATATCTATATATCTATATATCTATCTATCTATCATCTATCTATCTATCATCTATCTATCTATCATCTATTTATCTATCTATCTATTTCTCGCTCTCTATACCGCGAACACTCTTATGCTCAGGACAGTATACCCACAAGAGCCTTTGCAGATTGGAAACCTCTATATACGACATCTACTCATACCGCAGCCAGCCATTCTGGATCGTCCGAAGCATCGACTGAGAGTCAGAAACAACAACGGCCTCAGTAATCACAGTCCCAGAGAACCACAGTAACGACCTCAATCTCCATCCTCATACTGGAAGTATTTGGCCCTCCGTTTTGCCCTGCAAGAGACCTAACATGCACACCAGACAATAAATCCCAAATACATAGCGGGCAATTCGAGAATGATAATAATTCCGACATAGTTTAGAAAACTATCAACATTTGTAAACGATAAAATATCTATGTTCCAATCTTAACTTTACGATACAAAAAATCTGGCAACCCAAGTATACATCAGACAACATAAATACTTGCCGGATTGTAATAAATTTCATTTGATTATATCATCTGCCACTTCTAAAAGTAAGTAATGCTAGTTTACCCTTTCTGTGTGTTTTTTTTTTTATTGTAGAACAACTTTTGAGAAGTTTGTTTCGTTTTTAGTATGTATTGTCAATTCTTTTTATACTTTCAGGTGGTTTTTATTCATTTTAGTTAACGTGGTGTTTTGGTTTGACCTGTTCCCCTTTCTTATTTGTAGTACTGTACTTATGTTATACCTCTTGTTTTTAATGTGTTGGATGTTATACTAGGGGATGGGAAGGGGGTGTGGGTTATTTTAGACTTGAGGAGTTCTTTGAGACAGGGGGTTATTTTAGACTTGAGGAGTTCTTTGAGACAGGAGGAGGGGGTTATTTTAGACTTGAGGAGTTCTTTGAGACAGGAGGGGGTTATTTTAGACTTGAGGAGATCTTTGAGACAGGAGGGGGTTATTTTAGACTTGAGGAGTTCTTCTTTGAGACAGGAAGGAGGAATGATACGATATATAATAATGTTCGTCAATCAAATATGATTATAACCACATAGTTATTTCATCCAACAAACAAAATGTAGTATCAGTCAATGGACACGTAGGTGACTTGTCAGTCCGATGCGTGCCTTGAAGAGTCGTGGACAGTGTGGGCATGAGATTGTTGCTACAGTCTGGGACTCGTGTGCACTGGCCTTTCTCTTTTGTCTACGCAGTACAGATGCTGCTTGACGTGCTGCCTCACAGGATTGTGCACCCTTTCGTAGGAGTGAACGCCATGATGTTCGGTCCCGTGCAGCTTTTCCCAGGTATCAATCTTGATTTCGAAGGATTTTAGAGAGGACTTGAGCGTGTCTTTGAATCTCTTCTTTTGGCCCCCTCAGGAGCGTTTGCCACTCGACATTTCACTGTAGAATAGTATCTTTGGCATCCTGTGATCAGGCATGCGGACGAGATGTCCTGCCCAGCGAAGTTGGTGTTTCATAAGTATGGTGTTAATACTGGGAATACCAGCTCTGTCAAGAACAGTGGTATCTGGAATCTTGTCTTGCCACTTGATTTTCAGCAGCTTTCTTAGACAATTTGTGTGAAAATGGTTCAGCTTCTTAGCATGACGGGTGTAAACAGTCCATGTCTCACTGGCATATAGCAGTACTGGGAGTACTGCAGCTCTGTATACATTTAGCTTGGTCTGAAGATTGATACCACTCCTATGCCAGACATTGGCGTACAATCTACCAAACGATACGATATAAGAAAGGTTGGGAAACACTGCTTCAAATAAACAACAAAGCCAATTCCTTAAGTATCACCGCAGCCACCCCACGGTTTTCTCCAGATCTGATCTGGTATGACTACCTCAGATTTGTAGGTTTCCGTTGTACGTAAGGACGCTCGTATTGCTAGGCTAGGCGATTTGTGTCGTAAGGACTAGGGTAAGTGGTTCGAGTCCGTGTTTGTCTACTTGTTTTTTCGGAAGCTCTTAATACCTGTATCTGTTAATTTGTTGATCATATTCGTTACTTCCGTTGCTTCCTCTGGGGTTCTTGTAAAAAACTCCTTGTGCTCATCTTAGGTTTCCGTACAGCACGGAGTCATTACGGCCAACTGTCAATGTGGAGACGGCACATTGTTTATTTAATGTGTGTGTGTCTGTGAGCGCGTGTATGCGCGATTGAACGCGTGAAACAGATAGATGAGTGGGGTGGAGTGCCTCCTGTTCTTCCCTAACCAAAAATATATAGTAGAAACTAGATATAGCAATAAAAACCAAACAATAACACCAACTCCCACCACTCTCAACAACCACTCTCGTCTGTTAGCTGTCATAAACACGAGATGCACCTGGTTAACCTCAAAAAATCATCATGTGCGCGTGGAGCAGTACTAACCGGTTATAACCCGAGATACACCTGATAAACGCATCTCAAAACAGTTGATGTATGGCGAGCTTGAAGGGGCAGACGTTCAGCTGGTGGGCAGACAAAACAGTTTAAAGGCACTCTTAAAGTGTCTCTAACATGCTTAACATAAAAATAACCTGCCCGCGTGCCCAGCGTGTTCGTAACGCGTTGGACTATGGGTGACAAGTCCTCTGTACGTGCGGGTTCAACTCCGCGGACTGGCAGAAAAGCTACAGGTTCCCCAGATTTACGGTGTTCGTGACACCGAACCGAAGGGTTACGATGTCCATGACACCGAGCCGAAGAGCTTTCAGCTCAAGTGCTTCTGGATCGGAAAAAAATGAAAAATGAAAAAATGAAAACAACAAAGTACTGTAGTTTTACAAAATGCAAAAACTATATCGATACACAGCAACGTTTCGACTAAAGGCCTTTATCAAGCAAAGGAAGCAGCAAGTGAAGAATTTCACTTCTTATAAAACACAGAACATACAGAATCAGAAAAAATCAGAAAAACGCTTCGATATAGACACCACGTGCTGGGAAACCCTGGCACAAGATCGCCAAAAGTGGCATTGTAACAACACAAGAGGAACTCACATCGCTGAGAATCTTGAGGTGCCGTTGAGGTACAGAGAAAACGAGCTGCGCGAAAAGACACAACACCCACATGTCTAACCTTGATCATGACCTGTGGTATGGGATTGTGTTCTAGGATTGGACTCTACAGTCACCTCCGCACACACCAGAGAGGTGCAGCAACACACGTCTGAGGCTGTTGTCATCATCGCTTGCAATGGACGGCTATTACATTACTAGCCTGTTATCATCAACAAGAATGCATTATCTAAAAGGTAAGTTGTTTTTGGTTTTTCCCGATCCAGAAGCACTTCAGCTTTTCAGCTCTTCGGCTCGGTGCCATGGACATTGTAACCCTTCGGTTCGGTGCCACGAATACCGTAAATCTGAGGAATCTGTGGCTTTTCTGCTATCCCGGGAATTGAACCCGAACACAGAGGATAGTCACCCGTAGTCCAACGCGCTACGAACACGCTGGGCAGACGGGAAAGGTAAGTTAATTGCATATCCTTTACATGACTTTGCGAATCAACCCCAGCTTTTAACACTGTTTGTGATTTTTCTAGGCATTATTACGTTCAGTAGTTTGCTATTGCTTTCTGAACGGGTGGTGCCATCGTCCTTTTGTTAAAATCGACGCAAATAATTTGCAGCCAAACTGTTCGCAGCGTGGTTCGAACTCAGAACGTCGGGGTTAATAGACCGAGTCACTAACCCCAAAGCCACAGACGCCATCTTGCATTATCCAGTACACATAAATTATATAGAGGCTACTGTAACACTAGAGAACCGCTGTAGCGTAGTTGTTAGTGAACTCGCTTCTCAAGGCTGGTGGTAAGGGTTCAGCTCCCGCAATGCGCATGAAATTTTCCCGACCGCAACGGCTCTCAGGTCGACCCAGCCTCAACTGGGTACCAGACATGCTCTGGGAAAGTAAAGGCGGCCGGCGTGATGCTGACCACATCACCCATCGTGTGCCGACGGTCAATGAAAAATACAGGCCTAACACTGTACTGACCTATTTACCACGAGGTATGAAAGGGTTCCTTTACTTACTTTTTTTTACTGTAACACTCAGTTCTAAATATCATTAGTGTTTAAATATATACACATGGGCGATAATCAGATACCCAATCCCAGTTGTAATTAGATCTAGAAGAACCGGGGCGGGTGGCTGCGAGGAAAATTGACGTGGAAGTTTCCTTTGATGTTGGCCGCATATTTGGATAGTCTGAAACGAAATTTTAGTTTTTACAGTAAACGCACTAATATGACATTTGATGACAAGTCTTATGCAAAGGTTTATCATCTCAGCTTATACATGGGGCCAATGTTGGTACTTGCAATAGAGTCATGAAATAAACAAGAAATGTAGACTTAGTTGTATTATTGTTTTTATATAACTTACATTACAGTTAAAGATAGCTGCCATGTCATAATACCATCCCCCTTTTACGTCCAGGCTTGGGATTGGCAATGGCGGAGCTACTTGGTGACGTACTTTTCAAATCGCAACTTCTTCGTTACAATGTACAATAGCCTCACTCTAATTTCGGTATACCGTCTTTAACTAAAAGTCTGTCTCGCACTAATGGCGTCATTTGTTCACCTCGGTCAATCCCGAGTCGATTTGGTGCACGGGACATGCAAGAATTGTTTTAAAAAACACGGAATTCGTTCTAAATGTTGCTATTTTTGTCATCAATGTATTAAATGACTGTAAACATGAGTTTTCTTCAACCATGCCAATGAAGGCGTTAAATATATAACACAAAGAAGGCAACTTCTAGATGGTATGATTGTTTGAATGGTAACAAATATTTTGTAGCGTCGGGAACATGTGCAGTTCACATGCAAGTTTTCAAGTTATTTAATCACATGGCTACAACAGAGGCGACTAAAGAGATTATTTGCAAAGCGCATACTAGGGCCCGTTTTAGAAATCTCTTCCTGACCTGACGCTGTGAGGCAAACAGGATTCGAGAAAGAAAGACAGCGATTCAAATTTGTATCTGTGGGCATGACAAGTTGAACGGACTATAACACTAGCATATTAGACAGCACGAATGATAATTGATAAAATATGGAGTGCACACGCAGTAGGACGTAATGACCTATCACCAGGAATGATAAAACAGACGGGACGTGCAAAGCGAAGCATAAACGTCTGCGAAACACATTACCTCCAAAATAAATATGAAAACAGATTTGCAAAATAAAGAAATGATAAGGAATCATATTTAAATAGTATGAAAAATATGTGGTATAAAAATAATGAAAACCTCGGCATATCCTTTACAGACGTCGCCATCAAGTACAGTAAACGAGTCCCTGATTTGATTTTGTAGGCACCACTTATACATTCAGTAGTTTGACATTGTTTTCTGAACTGTGAGGTCTATTTTTAACGTTCGTAAACATCCATATAAGTGGTGCCTAGACAGCGTGTTCGTAGCGCATTGGACGACGGGTGACAATCTCCCTGTTATTGCGGTTCAACTCCGCGGGCTGGCATAAAAGCAACAGGTTCTCCAGATTTACGGTGTTCGTGGCACCGAACTGAAGGGTTACGTTGTCCATGGCACCGAGCTGAAGAGCTGAAAGCTCAAGTGCTTCTGGATCGGGGGAGCTACATACTCCACAGTATAACATACTCAAAACACGGATAGTAATACTACTAAGGATAAACATATTTACCAATGGCAGCATATAGATGCCAATCATGGATCTTCAAACAAACATTAATAAAATGTTTAATAAAATGGAAATATATGTGGCTAAGTGGTTAAGCATGTGACTTGCATTCCGAAAGTCGTGCGTTCGAATCCTGTACGTGCCTTTCTGTTCACGAAATCATTTTTTTCCAGAGACACCTAGGATTGTTGCCGGAGATGTGGAATTCGTGCTTTGTGCACTATTCTCGGCAGGTGGCGTGCCATTTCTACGGAGAGGAAACGAGCCATAAGGTGTAAAACCAGGTGCAATGAAGTTAATTCTTCGGTTTTAAACCATTTCAAACTTTTGTAAACTTTCTCATGATAATAAATATACTTTGAGTCATTTCTTGTCACTTGATCACCTTTTGTAGTGTTCTTCTTCTTCTTCTTGTGATCACTATTTGTATGATTATACCGTCAGACGTGTTCTTTTGATGAAGTCAACTGTTGCCTGGAGCTCATCTCTGATGTGTATGTAGGGACTAAACTACGCAAGACTCGGTAGCTTGATCAATAGAATAAGTTTTATCAGACATTATAAACATTATTTGTAAGCGTTAGATGCGTCATACTATGATTTCTGGTGCGACTTTTGGTTTAGTATCGCCGAATTCAGTATCACTCTATTGTTCACTAAAGTACAGTGACCACGAAAACTTTCAAGTCACATTAGAAATTCAGGTACTTGTCTACAATTTCACCGCAAAAACTGGGTCATTCTAAATATAGACTGTTTGCGAGCATTGTTCTAAATATAGCGCAGAGGTTCCCCATTATTTATGTTATTGAAGTAAAATCCCGTCATTCCCTGAGTGTGTGAGTTTATGTGGCGTTGCTGGACTAAATCCAGAAATTTAGACCCCTTCGTAGCTATTATTGCTGATACCATAAGTTTCTGGCCCCACAGTAACACTCCTAGTCCCATCCTGCCTCCTTCCACCTCACATTCCCACATACAGTCCTTTTCAGGGCTCTCAATTCAATTAAAACACTGCTTATTTACATACAAAATACACAATAAACACCACATCCGTGACCTTTGAACCCGGTTCTCCTCGACGTCCGTAAACACTGATGACGGACTGACGTCACTTAACTTAGGTCAGCGAGGTTTCCTTTTCCTGCGGTGAAATTGTAGACAAGTATCGAAATTCAGTATTGAAGCTCGTATGGACTTGTTCAATTCTCGAGGATGTTAATCGAGAGAACTGAACTGAACTTGTTTCTTCGGTACTTTGTCATTAGCCGGCCACAACTGAATGAAACCACAAATGACATGAAACCCCTAAAAACGCAAATGGAATAAACCGCGCAGACTGTTCGACCTTTGGAAATCACAGGACAATCCCCGACACGCCTACGGGATACCCGGGGTTTACCCGGAACTCGTTGTTCAGGACTTTTTGCGGCCGGCTAATGACAAAGTACCGTTTCTTCTATCTATAATCATGTGTTGTCTCACAGCGTCTGGGTAAGAAGAGAATTCTAGAACAGGTTCTGTTGTGCGCTTCGTACATTGCGTCTTTCACTGCCTCTGTTATGTTATGTTATGTTATGCGATCGACGTCATTGGTGCATTTTGCATTGACATGCGTGCTCTGTCCTCCGCTGCAGCAGCCATCCCATAATCCGCTTTCTCACCATACACATGAGGACTATGAGAGAGAGAAATTCCGAAGGACTGTTGAAGTAGCAAAGTTCAGCTCACGACAAGCTATTTTATGATGGTGATCGTCTACCGCAGAGAGCCATGTTGAAAATATATCATGAATACAGGGCAAAAGGAAGAGCACATAAAAGATGAAGTAACGGCTTCATAAACAACTTTAGAGAAATGTTATGTAATATTCTGTTAGAGGACATTCCCATGCGTGCTCTGTCCTCCGCTGCAGCAGCTATCCCAAAGTTCACTTGCTCGCCGTACCAATGAAAAGTTAATTAGTATATCTTCTCTCTCTCTCTACCACAAAGACAACACTGTCTGACATTTTTAAACTTAACTCGTAATTATCAGACTTGTTCCAGTATCTGAGACTCATCACATTTATCATAGCGTACCACATTGATGACATCGACTCTGTCCATACTTCTGCCCGTTTGAGTTGGGGATTGTTTCAAGAATGTCAGCACCTTCGTTACCCTACACTCCAGCATGCCCATGTGTTTACCGCCAAGTCATTTTCTTGAGATGTGATCTCCGAATAATGTCCACCCATTCCACACGCAGACTTCCAGATTCAACTCTTTGAAGCATTTTCATCGATTTTGATCTGATAATTGTATAGGTTACCTGTTGCTCAGTCACCCATGAGAAAGCGCTGGAGGCAGCGGTGATCTCCATAGTCCTGCTCGATATCGTTGTCTCGAAAACGCAGCAGTCCTCGTGAAGTGTTCTACCGTTTCGTTGTGCTGAATAAGCAACGATAGCCAACAACGAACCAGCTAGCCATTGTCAAAAAATGGCTCACTGAGGAGTGTCTCCTCAGAGAACCATTTTTTCTAGAATGGCCCGCTGGTTGTGTTCGTAAGGACGCTCGTATTGTTAGGCTAGGCGATGGGTGTCGTAAGGACGCTCTGTTTGCTAGGATAGGCGATGGGTGTCATAAGGACGCTCGTATTGTTAGGCTAGGCGATGGGTGTCGTAGGACGCTCGTATTGCTAGGCTAGGCGATGGGTGTCGTAAGAAATGAGGGTAAGTGGTTCGAATCCTGTGTTTGTCTATTTTTTTTTTCGGAAGCTCTTAATACTTGTACACTGTTTATTTGTTGATCATATTTGTTGCTTCCGTTGCTTCCTCTGGGGTTCTTACCAAAAACTTATTGTTCTCATCTGCTGAATAAGCCCACGATGATCTGGTTCCGCGTCTGCTATTTCTGTGATCCAGGTTTTGTGTGTGAGATGAACTGCGTGAATGAAGCAGAACAATTTCTTCCACAAATTCAGATTAGAAATTATAACAATATTTTAAAACGCCTATTCCCACTTTTCCTCTCTGCTTTAAAGTTTATTTCACTATTCATGTTATCTATGTATCTTTGCCCGCATAACGTTGCGGATCATAACTTTCACGGTTCTGAGCCAAGTGTGTTGCATTCCGAGCCAATTGTGTTCATCAGCCAAGTGTTAAAGTGCATGGTATGTAACTGTGTTAAAATAGTATTGGTGTTATGATGTGTAGATATAATGTACTTTATAGCAAATATATCGAGCCTGTGTAATTAGTTCTTTACTATATGGCTCAGAAACATGGACAGCCTACTCAAGACACGAGAGGAGACTTAACATCTTTCACCTTCGATGTCTCCGCAAGATTATGAACATCAGGTGGTACGACAAGATAACCAACTCTGAAGTACTGCAACGTGCAAATCTGCCTTCCATCATGGGCATGCTCAGCAGTAGACGACTAAGATGGTTGGGACATGTGAGAAGAATGGAAACTTATCGCGTACCAAAACAAATGTTGTTCTGTGAACTTTCGGAGGAAGAGGCACCAGGGCAGACCACTGCTCAAATATAAAGATGTCTGCAAAACCTCAATGAAAAACTTTTCTATAGATCCCAGCACATGGGAGGGACTAGCTGATGACAGAGTTGTGTGGAAAGCCAAATTACGGAAGGGCGCAGAGTCTTTTGAGAAGAGACTTATGTACGAGCTGAACGACAAGAGAGAAAACGAAAACTCAGAAGTTGTCACAGTAAAACACTTGCCTATTGACCGTCTGTAAAGATGAAAAGGGCCATATATATATATATATATATATATATATATATATATATATATATATATATAGAATGCAATATGAGAATAAACATCGACAAAACCGAAGTAATGACATTACTGCTGTCCTTCATTGGCTCTCTGAAACTCCTTTTACTGGGAACGTTGTTATATCTGACTCTCAGTCTATGCTTCACAAGATCCAAAAGAGCAGGTTTCGGTATGAGTGGATGTCGTCTATAGAAGTTTCTAACCTCCAGAGGCTTACGTGGATCTACTGTCCTGGGCATGCGGGTGTTTGAGACAATGAGAGAGCGGACATGCATCGATTATTGGGGAGTTGAAGATGGATAAGGGGATGTTCTTCGGTCTCTTCGCGAAAGCATGTTGGATGAAGACATTAAATAGACGTTGAATTGATCCAGCGATTTAAAGAGCTTGGGGCTACCCGTTGTACAAGTAGAACTGGATGATGAGAGGCAGAGTGAAGAGTGTGTTCAACCAGCGAGCCACAGGAACCATCAGTATGCATAACCTTCTCCATCTTCTGGGGAAGACTGGGAATTTATGGATCAACCCGAAGTTATATGACGTCGGTTCAGCAATCAATAACCAATAACTTTCTCGGAGCAGAAATGTAACAACCCCCAACAGTCCTTCGAAATGTCTCTCTCTCCCACAGACCATATTTTCCACCTCTGCAGCCGTCATGCTCAAATCATCAGTCAAATCCTGAATGCATCCTCTGGTTTTCCTCTTCTCCTCTTTAACAGGATCCCTCCATCTAGATTGGTTTTTTTTAAAGTATTTGTTTGTGTTCGTCCTTTTCAATCAAGTTGACCACTATTTGTAATATGTGTGGTTTGCGCAGAGAACGCGAGTATGTTGTGCCCCCTTTAGGCTCCTACAGCATATAGAACAGGCACGTCCGAACGTCGACTAAAGTGTATACATATTATCCAACAGGATACAGATTTGTACAGATTGGTAACTAAGATTTTACAAGCAGAAAAACCCCGCTTTAAAGTATCATATCTGAAGTTATACATACTGTAGCATGATATCATATCTGAAGTTATACGTACTGTAGCATGATATCACATCTGAAGTTATACGTACTATAGAATGATATCATATCTGAAGTTATACATACTGTAGCATGGTATCATATCTGAAGTTATACATACTGTAGCATGATATCACATCTGAAGTTATACATACTGTAGAATGATATCACATCTGAAGTTATACATACTGTAGAATGGTATCACATCTGAAGTTATACATACTGTAGAATGGTATCACATCTGAAGTTATACATACTGTAGAATGGTATCACATCTGAAGTTATACATACTATAGAATGATATCAAACATAAAATAACACGCTATTTGTTAAATGTGTTACACAAAGCACGAACCACGTAGCTCAAGCAATAATTCTGGAGATCTTATGAAATAAATTCCACCTGTGACTCGATCCAGATTCGAACCCACACCCTTCAGAATAACAGACAAACATCTTAACCACTTCGTCATAGAGACCACCTTCTTCTACATAAACTGATAACATCAAACACATATTTAGAACGATGTGGGATGGGAAGGCGATGAAAGAATTGAAAAATATCCAACCATCCCTGAATTCAAAGAAAGGGACTGTCAAGAAGTCAAGAATAAAACAAGAGGAATTTAATCTCTAGAAACATCTTGCAAACATTTCTAGCAATGATAAAAATACAATGCTTCATAATTCTGAAATTGTTTTAAATTATGAAGTCATCATTCCATCCTTGGCAGCTCAAGAACTTTCAATGTTGCAAAATGTCTGACTATTATTTCAAAGAACTCTATGATGAAATAAATCTCGGATTTCTACACATTTAAACGGAGAATTTCGACATAACTTTCAGAAAAGATTACAGAAATTGACATTTGTAATGTAGATGAGAGAGCTTCCAGTTGGGGAAAAGTGTTATTAGAAGGAACACTTAGGCGAGACAGCAAGCTGTGTAGTTTTGTTTGCTACATTGCAGTCGAACAAACAACGAACCATGGAACCAAGTGGAAGAATATTAACTATTAGAAAACCTATCACTCGTGTATTGCCGGGGCTCACAGGGGAGCAAATAATAGTAACAATGTGACCTACAAGGCATGTCGTAAGAGGCGTCTGATGTAGGTGCCTATGGAAGCTACCATAGTAAATAAAAAGCGTCGCAGAAATCGGATGTGCTGGGCTTCTTGTAGGTGCATAACTGGCATAACGTACAATCGCTCTTAGGTACATATCGTATACAAACCGCCAAGAGACTGGTTAAACAAGTGGTTGATATAGAACGTTTGAAGAAGAAGAAGTCAAAGATTGGTTAAACAAGTGGTTGATATAGAGCGTTTGAAGAAGAAGAAGTCAAAGACTGGTTAAACAAGTGGTTGATATAGAACGTTTGAAGAAAAAGAAGTCAAAGATTGGTTAAACAAGTGGTTGATATAGAGCGTTTGAAGAAGAAGAAGTCAAAGACTGGTTAAACAAGTGGTTGATATAGAGAGTTTGATGAAGAAGAAGAAGACAAAGATTGGTTAAACAAGTGGTTGATATAGAACGTTTGAAGAAGAAGAAGAAGACAAAGATTGGTTAAACAAGTGGTTGATATAGAACGTTTGATGAAGAAGAAGAAGACAAAGATTGGTTAAACAAGTGGTTGATATAGAACGTTTGATGAAGAAGAAGAAGAAGAAGAAGTCAAAGATTGGTTAAACAAGTGGTTGATATAGAACGTTTGAAGAAGAAGAAGTCAAAGATTGGTTAAACAAGTGGTTGATATAGAACGTTTGAAGAAGAAGAAGTCAAAGATTGGTTAAACAAGTGGTTGATATAGAACGTTTGAAGAAGAAGAAGAAGACAAAGATTGGTTAAACAAGTGGTTGATATAGAACGTTTGAAGAAGAAGAAGTCAAAGATTGGTTAAACAAGTGGTTGATATAGAGAGTTTGAAGAAGAAGAAGACAATTTATTAAATGGTTTGGACACCGGACAAGAATGCGTTGGTATCGACTACCACAGAGAGCCACAATGAAAAGTATAACAAGTACAGAGCAAGAGGAGGACCATCCTAAATATGGATCAAGAACAGCCTTAAGAAAATAAATAACAGCTTACAAAGTGCCTTAGAACAAGCACACACAAGATTACTACACGAAAATAAATAACAGCTTACAAAGTGCCTTAGAACAAGCACACACAAGATTACTACACCCCCACCCCCACACAACACTTCTATAAAAAGTAAATGGGGAAGAGAAGAACAAGGAGAAGACATAACATAGAGGGGGCAAAACTAGTCACTACAGAGATGAAATGTCTCTACACAGAATGATGGGAGTATCAAGAAGAGACTAGTCACTACAGAGATGAAATGTCTCTACACAGAATGATGGGAGTATCAAGAAGAG
Source organism: Arion vulgaris (assembly GCA_020796225.1). NCBI lineage: Eukaryota > Metazoa > Mollusca > Gastropoda > Stylommatophora > Arionidae > Arion > Arion vulgaris. Next base: position 14,415,440 of record CM036761.1, read on the forward strand.
ACTAGTCACTACAGAGTTGAAATGTCTCTACACAGAATGATGGGAGTATCAAGAAGAGACTAGTCACTACAGAGTTGAAATGTCTCTACACAGAATGATGGGAGTATCAAGAAGAGACTAGTCACTGCAGAGATGAAATGTCTCTACACAGAATGATGGGAGTATCAAGAAGAGACTAGTCACTACAGAGTTGAAATGTCTCTACACAGAATGATGGGAGTATCAAGAAGAGACTAGTCACTACAGAGTTGAAATGTCTCTACACAGAATGATGGGAGTATCAAGAAGAGACTAGTCACTACAGAGTTGAAATGTCTCTACACAGAATGATGGGAGTATCAAGAAGAGACTAGTCACTACAGAGTTGAAATGTCTCTACACAGAATGATGGGAGTATCAAGAAGAGACTAGTCACTACAGAGATGAAATGTCTCTACGCAGAATGCTGGGAGTATCAAGAAGAAACTAGTCACTACAGAGATGAAAAGTCTAAACACAGAATGCTGGGAGTATCAAGAAGAGACTAGTCACTATTGAGATAAAATGTCTCTACGCAGAATGCTGGGAGTATCAAGAAGAGACTAGTCACTACAGAGATGAAATGTCTCTACACAGAATGCTGGGAGTATCAAGAAGAAACTAGTCACTACAGAGATGAAATGTCTAAACACAGAATGATGGGAGTATCAAGAAGAAACTAGTCCCAACAGAGATGAAATGTCTCTACGCAGAATGCTGGGAGTATCAAGAAGAAACTAGTCACTACAGAGATGAAAAGTCTAAACACAGAATGCTGGGAGTATCAAGAAGAGACTAGTCACTATTGAGATGAAATGTCTCTACGCAGAATGCTGGGAGTATCAAGAAGAGACTAGTCACTACAGAGATGAAATGTCTCTACACAGAATGCTGGGAGTATCAAGAAGAAACTAGTCACTACAGAGATGAAATGTCTAAACACAGAATGCTTGGAGTATCAAGAAGAAACTAGTCACAACAGAGATGAAATGTCTAAACACAGAATGCTGGGAGTATCAAGAAGAAACTAGTCCCAACAGAGATGAACTGTCTAAACACAGAATGCTGGGAGTATCAAGAAGAGAACAGTTTAGAAATGAAGACATCAGGAAAACCGTGAGTACAACATCAGTACTAGACTACATGAAGAAACAACAAATTAAATGGTTCTGCCACATTAGCAGATTACCAACAGACAATGCACCTCAAAGAGAAATGTTACTCTGATACAATGGAAACGAAGAAAAGGGCGATCCACGCAAAAGGTGAACCTCAGAGGTAACAGAAGCAACGAAAAACACAATTTAGTAAATGCACACAAAAATCTGTTCTAGAAATTCCTTCTTATCCTGACGCTGTGAGGTAAAACAGAATTAAAAAACAGAAAGAAGAACAAGCGCAGGATTTCATGCTATATTAATCAGGTTAGGAATGCGACGTGTAGAAACTGAGGCCAGGCTTTGAAGGAGGTTGCGAAACGCATAACTCTTTGACTTTGTTACGCGTCATTAAACACGACTTCTCAATAGACTCATAATTTAGGTATGTATAATTCCGTTCCAGGCATGTAAGATGCATTAAGTGGAATTAGGAAGGGTACAAAATAATGTTGATGATTTTTTTGATTTTTTCACGGGGCAAAGTGAAGATAGAAATATCATGGGAAGACGTAGGCGTTGAGGGACGATACACGTCTCACGCCTCAGCAGCATTTGGTTCCGTCTTGCATGATGAGAGATCAAGGGTCAACAGATGTAACAAAGTGGGTGTGTAGCAGCATCAACTTAATTCATCCACAGGAACCATCATTAAATAGCTTGTCCTGAGCAGAACTTCGCCACCCCAACAGTCCTTCAGAATTTCTCTCTCTCTCATAGGTCAGATGTTCCGCCTCTGCAGCCGTCATGCTTGAATCATCAATGACAACCTGAATCTATCTTCTCCGTGGTCTTCCTCTTCTCCACTTTGGTGGGATATCTACTTTCATAATGGTTTTCTCCAACCATTCATATCTCCTTCTTTCTTCTTTTGTCCTTCTCTGCTTTTTTTTTTGCCGCTAGGCGTATCATATTTAACTGATGATCGGTTTCCGAGATAGTGCACGCTCGGTCGTTTGATATGCTGTGGTATTGTGGAGTTTTAAGATGTCTGTAATTCCATCAATCCATTTTTTTAATGGTCTGTCCCTTCCTCTTGATGATTCCATTTCAGGTTGTACGCTCTTGCAACTGGTGAATTCGGGTTCATTCACACCAAGTGACCAAACCATTTGAGTCTCTGTTTTTCAATGAATCTAACAACAGGTTTTGTTCCAATTTTGTCCTTCTAATTTCCTCATTTCTTATATGGAAAGACTGGAGTATAAATCTCTAACAGGAAAAAATGAAAGATCATTTGAAGTTTTCTGCAGTCTGTGAAATTGGAGCTATACTTCGTTCAACTTGTCGCGTCCACAGATAAAAATGTGTATCTTTGTAACCATTTGATGAAATAACTTGAAAACTTGCATTTGAATTACACATATTCCCGACGCTACAAAATGTTTTTAGCCATTCAAATAATCATACCATCTAGAAGTTTCCTTCTGTGTGGTATGTATTTAATGCCTTCGTTGGCATGGTTGAAGAAAACTCATGTTTACAGCCATTTAATACATTGAGGACAAAAATAGCAACATTCAGGACGAAATCCATGGTTTTTTTTAACAATTCTTGCATTTCCCATGCACCGAATAGACTCAGGCTTGAACATGGTAATTAAATGACGTCATAAGTGCGACACGGACTTTTAGTTAAAGACGTATATCGAAATTATAAAAAGTGTGAAGCTATTGGGTTATATTGTTGACTTCTCAAAACAGACATTGATATAACATTTCTAATGAGTTTGAAGTTACAATGCAAAAAGTGTCATTAATACTATACGCGCAGTTCCGCAAAGAGGCACATATCTCTCTCTTTATCTCGGTCGTACTGTTTCGGCCATTTTGATCATTCTTATTGTGATATATAAACAGCCTTTGCCAAGAACGCTTGTTTTACGTCACAATCTTCAGTACTATTTGGAGCTCTAGTGCTTGTCCTTCGGCGACGTGTTCGATTTCATCCAGCGTTTACTGGGTTCGCTCTCCATCAGCCTTTGACTGTCCCCAGCCAACCTGCAAGGCAGCAGGTTGCTATTTTCTTTAAGGGTAGCGACCCTTAGACGACCTACCCTCCCGGGCTGTCGAGCATCATCTGGCCAGCTTGCCCGTCTTTTTGTAGACTACTTGGTTTTCCTTCCGTCCAGTTTTGTGTCCGGCTTGCTCCGCTAGCCTTTGACTGTCCCCAATCTAACTACAAGGCAGTATTCACAAAATAGATGAGACTGCAGTAAAACTATTTGATTGGCAAAACACGTACTCACAAAGTACTGTAGTTTTACAAATTACAAAAACAATGACAAATTACAAAGGCAGTAGTAGTTCGCTACGAGCGGAAACGCGCACTGGATTCAAGTCTCTGCTGGGCTTTCCAGTTTTTCTGCACCTCTGGGTGGTACGCTCACCCCTACGCATGCCACGATTACTCACCATCAGCGCTGTGCAGTCTACACTCCGGTGGGCCCACCCGTGCATCGTCCACATGCGGGTTCGTTCTGTCCTTGTGCCTCTCCTACCATTTCCATCCATCAGTTCTCACCGTGCTCACACATATCGGCCTCTAGGCTGTCCGGACACTTGGCTAGGGCCCCCACCTCATCGCTCCGAGTTTCGCCCTATGTGGGCCCACATGCAACTCATCTCGGGACCAAGTTTTGCTCAACGTGGGCCCACGTCTCTTCTCTGGCATGCACCCTTCATCCCTTTATGGTTATTCGTTCAGCTTTTCCCATCGGCCGGGAGAGACGTGCATTAATAGTCACTTTGAGATTCCGCTCGTCTGTGTTGCGGGCGGATCACATCCAACGTGGCTACGTTTGCATCCCTACCCACGCCAGAATAGCTCTCCCTCGATCCTTCTCCGCTTAGCTAGACAGAAACTAATGTATGTTACCAAAGTCACCACGTGGAGGTGGGGTAGGATCTTGATTAGTGCCAGTTCACTAATCCTGGTGCGGCGTTGTCCCTATGCGTATTTGACCCCAGGCACATATCGGTCATCTGTACCACAGTATACTTCTTCTTCTGCATTCTCACTAGATTGGGATTTTGGATTCTCTAATAAAGGCAGCCGTCTGCCTCAGATTATCAGCCACGCCATACAGTTTGTCTTGGATGCTGGTGTAAGTGGGCCACCTCTTTCTTCTCAGGTCTGCATACTGGGGCAGTTCTGTAGGATATGTTCTGTTGTCATACTCGCCAAGCCACAGTGGCGCAGGTCGTTGGTGCCTATTTTGAATTTAGTGTACAGGTTTACCACAGTATACAAGAACCATAGTAAAGAGCTATTTTATTGCAGTGATAACCCCCTACCACATATGTTAACACACGTACAATGTACCGAAGAAGTAGAGATTTGAAAAGAAAGTCTCCAAGTAGCTCCGCCATTGCCAATCCCAAGCCTGGACGCGAAAGGGGATGACATTATGACATGGCAGCTAACTTTAACTGTAATGTAAATTATTTAAAAACAATAATACAACTAGGTCTACATTTCTTGTTTATTTCATAACACTATTGCAAGTATCAACATTGACCCCCATGTATGAGCTGGGGTGATACGCCTTTGAATGAGACTTGACATCAAATGTAATATTGGTGCGTTTACTGTAAAAACTAAAATTATGTATCAGACTCGCCAAATATGCCGCCAACATCAAAGGAAACCGTTATATTACACAATCCAGGTTTCCTATATCAATTTCTTCCATCAGACATTTGCGTCGGTATAATAATTCTAAGATTGGGTGCAAAGTTTCGCTAGTGTGGAATTGGTGGTTTTGCTAAAATTCACATTGGACTGTGGGCATGAGTTGTTGAACGGACTATATCTTGACTATTGGTGTGGTGTAATAATAACTCCATCACTAGAAGATTTTCATATATAGAACGGTTTGGGGGTCATCGGCAGCAAAATGTATTTGAAAGGAAGTCCACGGTAATGCAAAGTTTGGGAACCACTAAGCTAGACTAAAATGTGAAGGATTGACTTTATTGCATCGGGTTTCCTCATATTACCCAGTCCCTTTTGGCAGAAATGATACGTCACCTGCCTAGAGTCTTGTACAAAGTGCAAACTCCTTAGCTCCAGCAACAATTCTAGAGATCACATGAAAACATTGCATGTGTGACACGGTTCGAATCTGAACTTACAAACTTCAGAACAGCAGTTAAACGACTTAACCACTTGACCAAAGAGACTCCATAGAATGTTAGAAGAGAAGAGTCTCTGAAGATTTCTGTTTACAAAGCGTATAAGAGGGCCCTCTTCTGCAATCTTCTATCTTCTTCTTTGAACGCTCCATATCGACCACTTGTGAATCACTTTGTGATTTGTATGTGATCTGAGCCTTAGAACGATTGTACGTTGTGCCAGTTATGCGCCAACAAGTAGGCCAGCACATCCGATTTCTGCGATGGTTTTTTATTTAATAGGGTCCATCGTGTTCGTGGCGCGTTGGACTACGGGTGACTATCCCTCTGTGTGTTAACATGCGGGTTCAATTCCGCGGGATGGCAGAAAAAGCCACAGATTCCCCAGATTTACGGTGTTCGTGGCACCGAACCGAAGGGTTACGATGCTCATGGCACCGAGCCGAAGGGTTACGATGCTCATGGCACCGAGCCGAAGGGTTACGATGCTCATGGCACCGAGCCGAAGGGTTACGATGCTCATGGCACCGAGCCGAAGGGTTACGATGCTCATGGCACCGAGCCGAAGAGCTGAAAAGCTCAAGTGCTTCTGGATAGGGGAAAAACAAAAACATTTACTAGGTAGCTTCCTAGGTCCTACATCAATCACCTCCTACGACATGCATTGTAGGTCGCAGTGGTACTATTCTTTGCTCCCCTTGCGAGTCCCGGCAGCACACAGACGCTTATGCAATCTATAGTTGACTATCACACCACGAGGGGGTAAGAGATCACACCACGAGGGGGTAAGAGATCACACCACGAGGGGGTAAGAGATCACACCACGAGGGGGTAAGAGAGACATGGGTGAGATCTCACTATCACACCACGAGGGGGTAAGAGAGACATGGGTGAGATCTCACTATCACACCACGAGGGGGTAAGAGAGACATGGGTGAGATCTCACTATCACACCACGAGGGTAGAGAGACATGGGTGAGATTTCACTATCACACCACGAGGGGGTAAGAGATCACACCACGAGGGGGTAAGAGAGACATGGGTGAGATCTCACTATCACACCACGATGGGGTAAGAGAGACATGGGTGAGATTTCACTATCACACCACGAGGGGGTAAGAGATCACACCACGAGGGGGTAAGAGAGACATGGGTGAGATCCCACTATCACACCGCGAGGGGGTAAGAGAGACATGGGTGAGATCTCACTAACACACCGCGAGGGAGTAAGAGATCACACCACGAGGGGGTAAGAGATCACACCACGAGCGGGTAAGAGAGACATGGATGAGATCTCACTATCACACCGCGAGGGGGTAAGAGAGACATGGGTGAGATCTCACTAACACACCGCGAGGGGGTAAGAGAGACATGGGTGAGATCTCACTATCACACCACGAGGGGGTAAGAGAGACATGGGTGAGATCTCACTATCACACCACGAGGGGGTAAGAGAGACATGGGTGAGATCTCACTATTACACCACGAGGGGGTAAGAGAGACATGGGTGAGATTTCACTAACACACCACGAGGGTAAGAGATCACACCACGAGGGGTAGAGATCACACCACGAGGGGGTAAGAGATCACACCACGAGGGGGTAAGAGAGACATGGGTGAGATCTCACTATCACACCGCGAGGGGTAAGAGACATGGGTGAGATCTCACTATCACACCGCGAGGGGGTAAGAGAGACATGGGTGAGATCTCACTATCACACCGCGAGGGGGTAAGAGAGACATGGATGAGATCTCACTATCACACCACGAGGGGGTAAGAGAGACATGGATGAGATCTCACTATCACACCGCGAGGGGGTAAGAGAGACATGGGTGAGATCAGATAAACAACCTAGATATGTCACATATGAGTGGATGTCGTCTTTACAAGTTTCTAAACTCCAGAGGCGTACGTGGATCTACTGTCCTGGGCATGCGGGTGTTTGTGGTAATGAGATAGCAGACATGCTTGCATCAACAGCATCGATTATTGGGGAGTTGAAGATGGATAAGTTGGATGTTCTTCGGTCTCTTCGAGACTGCCTGTTGGATGAGGACACTGAAATAGACGATGAATCGATACAGCGATTGAAGCAGTTTGGAGTTACCCGTTGTACAAGTAGAACTGGATGCCTGAGGGGCAGAGTGAGTACTGTGTTTAATTAGCGAGCCACGGGAACCATCAGTATGTATACTCTTCGATATATGTTGGGGGAGACTGAGTACCTATGGGTATGCCCGGAGTGCAATAACGTCAGTTTAGTAACCAATATCACATATTCTCTCTCTCTTTGCCTTTTACCCCGGGTTGGGGCATAGGCCCTCAACCAACTCATGCCAAGTCTTCCTATCTCTAGCTATCTCCTGCAGCTCCTCCAGCTCTTCTTTATATTGTTGATCTCCGCCTCCAAATCTCGTCTCCATGTATTTCTCGGCCCCCCTTCTTTCGCTGTTCCTGCGGGTTCAGGCAAGGACCCTTCTTGTTATATTCCCCTCCGGTTTTCGCAAAGTGTGTCCTATCCAGCGCCAGCGTAATACCACATATACATAGTTATTATTAACGACAACATAATCTAAAGTATGAAAAAAAAGTGAAGGCCACAAGCGGGCACTTAACCAGTAGAAACACAGGTGAAACAATAACACACCTGGAAGGTGTGAACTATTACATAAAACGCGTGCACCGTGGATTACTGGATGAATAAATCAGGATAAACGTGTGTGCATAATTGCTAGATTAACAAAGTTGGACTGCAGATAAGCTATGAAAAAATAAATATAATGAAGACACCTATGGCAAGTAATGCAGATATCACCCTGGAATCTAAAATGATAAAAATAACAGAGCAGTTCACCTATTTGGGTAGCAATTTTGATTGCAAAGGAAATGTTAAAAGGAAATTATGATACGAATTGGCAAAGCAACATCAGCTTTTAAAAGTCTAAATAAAATATGGAACTGCAAGTTATATAGTATTAAAACTAAATTACGAATTTTCAATTCAAATGTTGCGTCGATCTAACATATGCCAGCGAGAGTTGGAAAATGACTAAAGATATAGAAGCAAGTTGAATGCATTTGAAAATAGATGTCTGCGAAAAATAATGAATATAAAATGGAACGAATTCAGGAGAAGTGATGAAATCAGAGACATGTCTGGTCAACCACTAGTGACAACTGTTATAAGAAGAGAAGATGGAGATATGTTGGGAATTGAGAAGAAGTGATCAAAGAATATCAAGCAGACATGAAGTGGGATGCAAAGGTTCAACAAAAGAGGACGACCTAAGAAGACCCTGAAACGAACTTTGCTGAGATAGACAAGAAATATCGGTCTCAGTTCTAAGGAGGAGATTGAGCGAGTTGCCTAGGATAGAGCGGTATGGAGAAATTGCTTGCAGACCCTATGTCACATATAACGGTACGAGAGGAACTATTGTAATAGCTGGACACAGTATAGTTTATTACTATAGTTCGTTCCAAAATTCGTGATCACACTAAGATTTAATTTGTACGAAATCTATCCGATGGATACAAGTAATTTTTTGCATGTAGTTTATATACCCCCCGACGTTACGAATCCATGTTTAACTAATTGGTAGGTAGCTTAGTTGATGCAAAAAACGTTTTTGTTATATAATTTTGCATAAGTACAACAAAATGATAATCAAAGTTTAGAACTTACAGTAATACACAAAATGGTGGCGAATGATTGCAAAGGCGTATTCCTTACATATTATAAAAGAAAGGTCACATAGTGAAGAAATGATACCTTCCACTTCTATAAATGAAAGTAAATGTTGCGTACATACGCCAATGACAGTCGGTAGGAAACGTGAACTGATCCGATTTTGACGTGCACTGAATTGCATTTGGAACAGGGAAATGCTTAGTTATAGACAAACTTGACAATCGTACTGTAAAATTTCGACAAGTATACCAGATCAACATCGCGGTAAATGTAGTAATAACATATAATAAAATTCTTACAGAACTAAAGGTTTGGGTGGGCAAAAATACTTTTGGAACGTCGTCACTGTTACCTATATAAAAATGCAAAATCAAGAATTTCTGTCAAGTGGATGATTTTATATCGGTCGGTAAAGATGATCACGAATTTTGGAACGAACTATAAATGTGGAACGTCTTGCCAAATTGGGTAGAGCGCGGGTTCCCATTCGGGAGAACCGGACTTAATCCCCAGTAAAGGCTAAGCAGTTGTTGTTATCAATGGCTTAAAGAAAAAATCTTGAAACACTCAGCAATTCCAGTAGAGACTAAAAGACAGATTTTAAATGCAATTTTCATACCAACACTGTACTAACAGTGCCACACATGGGCACTGACAAAAGAACAAGAAAGGAAAATTAACAAATGCGAAATGAGATACTTGAGGAAAGCAGTAAATAAATCAAGAAGAGACCATATAAGAAATGAGGAAATTAGAAGAACAGTCGGAACAACACCTGCTATTAGATTCATTAAAAAAACAGAGACTAAAATGGTTTGGCCACTTGGTCAGAATGAACCCGAATACACCAGTTGAAAGAGCGTACAACCTGAAAATTGAGTCATCAAGAGGAAGGGGCAGACCAAGAAAGAGATGGATTTATGAAATTACAAACATCTTAAAACTCCACAATACCAAGCATATCAAGCAACCGAGCGTGCATTATCTCAGAAACCGATCATCAATTAAACCTGCTACATCTAACGACAAAAGCAGAGGACACAGCATATCAAGCGACCGAGCGCGCATTATCTCAGAAACCGATCATCAGTTAAACCTGCTACGTCTAACGACAAAAAAGCAGAGAAGGACTAAAGAAGAAAAGAAAGAAAGAAAGATAAAGAAAAAATCTTAACCTGAACAGTTTTTCAGCAAATGCACTAGCCATAATAAATAATAATTCCTCTCGTACCGTTATACGTTACATAGGGCCTGCAAGTAATTTCTCCATACCGCTCTATCCTGGGCAACTCGCTCAATCTCCTCCATGGAACTGAGACCGATATTTCCTGCCTCTCTCAGCAAAGTTCGTTTCAGGGTCTCCTTAGGTCGACCTCTCTTTCTTGAACCCTTTGCATCCCACTTCAATGCCTGCTTTGATATTCGTTGATCATTTCTCCTCAAGGTGTGCCCAACATATCTCCATCTTCTCTTTCTTATAACAGTTGTCACTAGTGATTGACCAGAAGCCTCTGTATACTGTGGAGTTTTGATGTATTCTTATTAAGTGGCCAAACCACTTCATTGCTATAAAAAAGTAGTATTACAGGCAGTAAAGACAAGCTGTTTGTGTTTTTTTATTTCTGAACATGTATGCATAGATAATTATGAATCAATTTCTCAATAATGGGTCGTCTCCCCGCCGAGTTTATCTATATCCTCTTATTTATGTCCCGTATGACATTTGATACTTTCATAAATGATTTACATTGTTTCTGTTGTACCTTCAATCTACTAATTGTCTCCTATGTCATGCTACAACCTTGTCAGAATTGGACTTCCCATCATTAGAATACGATGGAGGCGGGGGGTGTTCTCTGTTCTGCTGGCTGATATGGCAACATGTTTCCAAGTTGAACACGTGAAAGAATCCTTTGACTATTGAAAATCAATTAAAGTACGGCTGGAAAGTCCCAGCCTGAGTAACAAATCATTTATACGAAATAAAATTCTTACAAATTTTCGCCATCCTAAAATTTACATCAGGGACATTCTCATGTGCTACAGAGCTTGTGCTCTATCGCTGTGCACACGAAAATGATGAAGAAGAAGAGGCAAAAGAAGTAGACGAAGAAGACAAGATGAAGACAAAGAGGATGGAGACGAAAAAGAAGAAGAAGAAAATGACGAAAACGAAGAATAAAACAAAGAAGAAGACGAAGAAGACAAAGAAGAAGACAAAGAAGAAGAAGACAAAGAAGAAGAAGACAAAGAAGAAGAAGACAAAGAAGAAGAAGACAAAGAATAAGACAGAAAAAGAAGAAGACGAAGAAGACAAAGAAGAAGAAGAAGAAGAACAAGAAGAAGAAGAAGAAGACAAAGAAGAAGAAGAAGAAGAAGAAGAAGAAGACAAAGAAGAAGAAGAAGAAGACAAAGAAGAAGAAGACGAAGAAGAAGACAAAGAAGAAGAAGAAGACGAAGAAGACAAAGAAGAAGAAGACAAAGAAGAAGAAAAGACAGAAAAAGAAGAAGATGAAGAAGAAGAAAAAAAGATACCTTATGGTAATTTTATTTTCCTTGACTCTGAGAAGAAGAAGAAGAAGAAGAAGAAGAAGAAGAAGAAGAAGAAGCAGCAATACAATTGAAATAGCTAAAACTGTATTCATTGTATATCACGAAGATGTGAATTATTGTATAAAATATGTATTTTAGTTTCTGATGAAATAAGGAGTAGCAGACGATATCTAATAGGCAGTCAGGGGATCGCGAGAGAGATCGAGAGAGATCAGACAGTCAGATTCAGTGGCGGCTCGTGCTCATTTTTGTTGGTGGGGCCAGACACAAATTTTCGGAAAAATCATAGTTTTAGTTAGGTTATATTTTAATTTATAAAATAATAAATACACGTTACACATATTTTTGGTTGGGCCCGGCCCCACTAGCCCTTAATGACGAGCCGCCACTGTTAGATTATTATTAACCGTCTCATGCTTACTTGAAGGTGAAGAACGCGATAGAAGATTAGACTAGTATTCAAACTCGCAATGTGCATGCTCAGTAACATCCGCGTCTGTTGTATGATTAGACATAAGATGGAGTCGGCATCTTTGTTTTCAGTAAGTATGATATAGAGCAGTGGCGGCAAGTGTTCATTTTTGTTGGTGGGACCAGACAACAATTTGCGCAAAAATCACGGTCTAAATAAACCACATTTCTACTGGTCATAAAAATTAGTGCGCTGGAAATGCGTAAAGTATACTAATTAGGGAGGAACGACGCTGAATTTCAGATTGTATGTGATATTTCAGGGTTATATATTCAACTTTCAAAGCTAATCAGTATCACGTTAAAGGAAATAATTATGAACAAATAATTTATAAAATAATAAATACACGTTACACATTATTGTTGGTAGAGCCCGGCCCCACTAGCCCTTAATGACGAGCCGCCACTGATAAAAGAGTGTAATCTCGACATAACTCTTCACTTATTGAACTCACAATTGTAAGATTGAAACAGTGGCAGATATGCATACAATTCTGTTGGGGATCTCTGTGAGGAAACAACAACAGATATGCATACAATTCTGTTGGGGATCTCTGTGAGGAAACAACAACAGATATGCATACAATTCTGTTAGGATCTCTGTGAGAAACAACAGCAGATATGCATACAATTCTGTTAGGGATCTCTGTGAGGAAACAACAACAGATATGCATACAATTCTGTTGGGGATCTCTGTGAGGAAACAACAACAGATATGCATACAATTCTGTTGGGTATCTCTGTGAGGAAACAACAACAGATATGCATACAATTCTGTTGGGGATCTCTGTGAGGAAACAACAACAGATATGCATACAATTCTGTTGGGGATCTCTGTGAGGAAACAACAACAGATATGCATACAATTCTGTTGGGGATCTCTGTGAGGAAAAAACAGCAGATATGCATACAAATTTTGTTAGGGATCTCTGTGAGGAAACAACAACAGATATGCATACAATTCTGTTGGGGATCTCTGTGAGGAAACAACAGGGAGATATGCATACAATTCTGTTGGGGATCTCTGTGAGGAAACAACAACAGATATGCATACAATTCTGTTGGGGATCTCTGTGAGGAAACAACAGCAGATATGCATACAATTCTGTTAGGGATCTCTGTGATGAAACAACAGCAGATATGCATACAATTCTGTTAGGGATCTCTGTGAGGAAACAGTGGCAGATATGCATACAATTCTGTTGGGTATCTCTGTGAGGAAACAACAACAGATATGCATACAATTCTGTTGGGGATCTCTGTGAGGAAACAACAACAGATATGCATACAATTCTGTTGGGGATCTCTGTGAGGGAAAAAACAACAGATATACATACAATTCTGTTAGGTATCTCTGTGAGGAAACAACAACAGATATGCATACAATTCTGTTAGGGATCTCTGTGAGGAAACAACAACAGATATGCATACAATTCTGTTAGGGATCTCTGTGAGGAAACAACGGCAGATATGCATACAATTCTGTTGGGGATCTCTGTGAGGAAACAACAGCAGATATACATACAATTCTGTTAGGGATCTCTGTGAGGAAACAACAGCAGATATACATACAATTCTGTTAGGGATCTCTGTGAGGAAACAACAGCAGATATACATACAATTCTGTTAGGGATCTCTGTGAGGAAACAACAGCAGATATACATACAATTCTGTTGGGGATCTCTGTGAGGAAACAACAGCAGATATACATACAATTCTGTTAGGGATCTCTGTGAGGGAAAAAACAGCAGATATACATACAATTCTGTTAGGGATCTCTCTGTGAGGAAACAACAGCAGATACACATACAATTCTGTTAGGGATCTCTGTGAGGAAACAACGGCAGATATGCATACAATTCTGTTAGGGATCTCTGTGAGGAAACAACGGCAGATATACATACAATTCTGTTAGGATCTCTGTGAGGAAACAACGACAGATATGCATACAATTCTGTTAGGATCTCTGTGAGAAACAACAACAGATATGCATACAATTCTGTTAGGGATCTCTGTGAGGAAACAACAGCAGATATGCATACAATTCTGTTAGGGATCTCTGTGAGGAAACAACAGCAGATATACATACAATTTGTTGGGATCTCTGTGAGGAAACAACAACAGATATGCATACAATTCTGTTAGGGATCTCTGTGAGGAAACAACGGCAGATATACATACAATTCTGTTGGGGATCTCTGTGAGGAAACAACAACAGATATGCATACAATTCTGTTGGGGATCTCTGTGAGGAAACAACAGCAGATATGCATACAATTCTGTTGGGGATCTCTGTGAGGAAACAGTGGCAGATATGCATACAATTCTGTTGGGTATCTCTGTGAGGAAACAACAGCAGATATACATACAATTCTGTTGGGGATCTCTGTGAGGAAACAACAGCAGATATGCATACAATTCTGTTAGGGATCTCTGTGAGGAAACAACAACAGATATGCATACAATTCTGTTAGGGATCTCTGTGAGGAAACAGTGGCAGATATGCATACAATTCTGTTGGGTATCTCTGTGAGGGAAAAAGTGGCAGATATGCATACAATTCTGTTAGGTATCTCTGTGAGGAAACAGTGGCAGATATGCATACAATTCTGTTGGGTATCTCTGTGAGGAAACAGTGGCAGATATGCATACAATTCTGTTGGGTATCTCTGTGAGGAAACAGTGGCAGATATGCATACAATTCTGTTGGGTATCTCTGTGAGGAAACAGTGGCAGATATGCATACAATTCTGTTGGGTATCTCTGTGAGGAAACAGTGGCAGATATGCATACAATTCTGTTGGGGATCTCTGTGAGGAAACAGTGGCAGATATGCATACAATTCTGTTGGGTATCTCTGTGAGGAAACAACAGCAGATATGCATACAATTCTGTTAGGGATCTCTGTGAGGAAACAACAGCAGATATGCATACAATTCTGTTAGGGATCTCTGTGAGGAAACAGTGGCAGATATGCATACAATTCTGTTGGGTATCTCTGTGAGGAAACAACAGCAGATATGCATACAATTCTGTTAGGGATCTCTGTGAGGAAACAACAGCAGATATGCATACAATTCTGTTAGGGATCTCTGTGATGAAACAACAGCAGATATGCATACAATTCTGTTAGGGATCTCTGTAGCGTAGAGGTTAGGCGCTCGTCTCTCGTACCAAAGGTACCAGGTTCGCTTCCTCGTGGAGCTACCTGGATATTTTTCCTGAGATCACTGATCTCAGTGTAGGTGAGATCGTGTTCATAGTCCTATCGGAAACGGACGATATTAACGTAGGTCCCGTGTTCAATTTCAGAACGAAAAAGAACCATTGGCAGTTTAAAATCGAATAGAACATACTAGAATGCCGCTGCCAGGGCATAATTCATTAGAAAAGATTTGTCAGGGCATAATTCATTAGAAAAGATTTGCCAGGGCATAATTCATTAGAAAAGATTTGCCAGGGCATAATTCATTAGAAAAGATTTATCAGGGCATAATTCATTAGAAAAGATTTGTCAGGGCATAATTCATTAGAAAAGATTTGTCAGGGCATAATTCATTAGAAAAGATTAACAATAAAATTTCTACAAAACTATTTTTACCACCTTCAAAATTACATCGGGGACCATCGCCGGTGCTACGAAACTCGTGCACTACTGCTGAGATCTTCCTTTTTAAGAAAGAGATCGGAGCACTCACCGAGGGACGATGATCATGTTCCTGTCAATCAATCAATCAATCATTCAATCAGCTACGCGATATCTTATAAATTACATAAGTTTGTTTAACTATACCAAAATGATGTTCACCTTGTTCCTACAGCGATCTCTATATAAACAGTTCCGGACTTTATATGTTCATTCAACTGTATTGATTTCGTTAAATTCCCAGCAAAGTTGCAGTTTTGTATGCATTAACTATCAAATACAGGTCACTGCGTTGCTTCAAGATGGTGGATGGATCATGGACACGTGCAGGATGTCGTTCACTCACGAAAGAAATTTCTTACATGAACTGTCATAGATTTTTCACGATGAATCCTTTTTGCTTTTCCATGTGTTGGTTTTCTTTCTTTTTCTTAGGTTTCCTGAGAATTCATCTCTTTCTCTTTCTCTCCCTCTCTCTCCCTTTCTCTTTCTCTCTCTTTATCTCTCTCTTTCTCTGTCTGTGTTGCTGTGTTCGTTGTGTATGGGATTAAAGCTGAGACACGCTTCGTTCAACCTAAGAATGAGACTATTTTTGGTTATAACAGAACGCGAGGGCCAACAACTTTTAAAAATACGATCGAATTCCTTGCAGAGAATGTGAAGTAACAGTTGCAGAGAATGTGAAGTAACAGTTGCAGAGAATGTGAAGTAACAGGTGCAGAGAATGTGAAGTAACAGTTGCAGAGAATGCAAAGTAACAGTTGCAGAGAATGTGAAGTAACAGTTGCAGAGAATGTGAAGTAACAAATGCAGAGAATGTGAAGTAACAGTTGCAGAGAATGTGAAGTAACAGTTCGGTTACACTTGTTATCTCTGTCGTTCTCTATTTTATTTGCCATTTATTTTTCCAGTTTTCATTATGCCTTTCAAAGATCGCAAATGGTTGTTGGTCCCTGACAGCAACACATCATATAAAGCTGATCACGTGTGAAGTGAAATGCTTGAGGAAGGCAGTGGGGGTCACCAGAAAAGACAGACTATGAAATGAGGACATCTGAAGCTGAGTGGGCATAACTTCATGAACCGATTACATCGAAAGACAACAAATACAGTGGTTTGGACATTTAATGAGAATGGAATGCAACCAACCACCACTAACAGCATACAATAAAAGAGATCAGGTACTAGAGCCAAGGGAAGACCAAGAAAAAAATGGATTGACAGTATCAAGACCATACTAAATAAACTCGAATATAACACAAGGGCGACTCATCTGACCCTGGAACGCACCTTAACGCTCCCATCCCTACGCTTGACGGCAAGAGTGGACAACCAATTATATCATCCATCTGGGGAAAGACAACAGATAATGATTGTTGCCGGAGCTACGGAATTCGTGCTTTGTGTAATACTCTCAGCAGATGACGTGCCATTTCTGCGGAGAGGGACCGAGCCATATGGGGTAAAACCCAGTGCAGTTAATGTCATTCTTTGGCTTTAGAACCCTTTAGAAGCAAAACTGAGTCAGCGATTTCATGTTTCCCCTTTCTTCCTGATTTCTGTCCCAGCTGCCGCAGTATTTTTTGTCCGTGACTGATATTCACGGTTCATATGATGTACTCCGGACGACAAAAAGACATGACACACTTGATTAAAAAAGTGTATAACAAATGCTATAGCATTTCCCTGACGGAAACTGTCAATGGGCTGTACCTCCTCCATTAAATTAAAGGGGAAATTACTCTAGCGGCAATAAAATGGATTTGTGTTTTTTAAATGTGCTCTCTATTTGTTTTTCTCTTCTCTTGCTACATTGTATTTCCGTGAAGTGTTTGGTGGGTGAGATGTAAAGACCTTCTTTGCGTCATATCAAATGCGCTTTGTAAGTTGGTATTCTTTCTTCTTCTTTATCTTTCAGCTCCCAACCGAGCACAGGTTTTCAACAAACTTCGTCCAGCTCTTTCCCTCTCCCTGCCATCCCTTCAATTTGTTCCATGTTTTATCTATCCTTTTAATATCAGCCTCCAGCTCTCTTCACCAGGTCTATCTATGTCTTCCCTACTCCTCTTTCCCTGCGGATTCCAAAACAGTACCTGCAATGCTTCCGGACGGTCTTCTCAATGTATGTCCTATCCATCGCCAGCGTCTCTTAATTATCTCTTTCCCAACTGGTATCTGCTTAGCTCTTTCTCTGAGTTCTTCGTTCGTAATCTTATCATACCATCTCAGTCCCTCTATTGCCTGAGTGGTTACCGGGGCCCACATTGGGATGTTAAGAATAGAACAACTGTTACCTGCCGGCATGTCGTAAGAGTCGACTAAGGTTGGACGTGGGGCTAGCTACCCTACACTGTAAAAACACTAGATGGCTACAGAACGGAAAGCGAACCGAGTAAACGCTGGCTGAAACCGGACACATCGCCGAAGGATAAGCACCAGAGCTTCAAATGTGCTGAAGATGTGACGTAAAACACACCAATGCTAAGGCTGCATGAATCAGATTTCCACATGAATAGAATTTATGGGGAGATCTGGTACATCGATCTGGGCGTGATCGCGAGAGAGAGAGAGAGAGAAAGAGTCCCTCTATTCTACGTAAACATCCATTTACGAAGATCTGCAGTTTTCTGGTGGTTTCTTTTCTTGTCTTCCATGTATTCGAGCCATAGACCAGCACTGACATCAAATGTGCTCTCTATTCTTCTTGTTCTTCTCTTCTTCCATTGTATCTCCGTGAAGTGTTTGATGAGTGAGACGTAAAGTCTTTCTTTGCGACTTGTCTAATGCTCTTTGTATGGTGGTATTAATTGTTATAAATTTGTTCTTGATGACATCACTCCATCTTTTGTATGATCTTCCTCTTGCTCTGTATACATTATATTACGAGTATTGTGTTCAATGTAGCTTTCTGTTGTAGACGATACCACACGACATTCTTGTCAGGTGACCAAAACAATTAATCTGTTATATTATGTCAATTGTATGATTAGTTTCCATTCGAAGGGTCTCTGTAGCCTAGAGGTTAGGTGTCGTCTCTCGTACTAAAGGTACTCGGTTCGCTACCTCATGAAGCCATCCGGATATTTTTCCAGAGATCCCAGATCTCAGTGTAGGTGAGATCGAGTTTCTAGTCCTATATGATGCGGACGATAAAATGTAGGTCCCATATTCAATTTGAACACGTGAAAGAACCCTTGGCAGTTCAAAATGGAGAAGAGCAGGCTGGAAAGCCGCTGCCAGGGCAAAATTCATTAGAAAAGATTAACAATAAAATTTTTACAAAAATATCTTCACCATCTTCAAAATTACATCAGGGACCCTTGCCGATGCTACGAAGTTCGTGCACTGCAGCTGGGATCTTCCTGTGCAAGAAAAAGATCATAAATGGTTACTCACCGAAGTGTAATGATGATGATTATATCAATCAATCAATCGTAGTTATGTCTTCCCGCTTATTAGTTGTTGCTGACAGCTCCGCCCGAGTGTTGTCTGGGCTCTCAAGGAGAGCAAAGAATAGTAACACTGCGACCTACAAGGCATGTCGTGAGTAACAACTGAGGTAGGGACCTAGGAAAGATACCCTAGTAAATAAAAAGCGTTGCAGAAATCGGATGTGCTAGTCTACTTGTAGGCGCATATCTGATACAACGTACATTTGCTTTAGGTCAGATCACATACAAATCACAAAGTGTAGTTAACAAGTGGTCGATATGGAGCGTTCAAAGAACAAGTTGTAGTAGTAGTAGTAGTAGTAACAATAGTAGTTGTGGTGGTGGTAGCAGCAATTGTGGTAGTGTTAGTAGTGGTATTTATTAGTTACAGTAGTAACATAAGTTGTTTCATATTTGCTTCAGGTCAGTAGGACGAGAATAAAACGGAGAGGAAGTGACGTACAACACACACAAACAAGAACGATAACCACTCTTGTTTATTATCTCATCAAAATGTGACGATATCAATTACAATGTCCAACAAAGTAATAAAAAACGTCCGTTCAACTTGTCATGTCCATAGATAAAAATTTGTATCTTTATAACCATTTGATTAAATAAACTGAAAACTTGCATGTGAATTACACATGCTTTTAAAATACTTTTTGCCACTCAAACAATCATACCATTGAGAAGTTGACTTCTTTGTGATTTATATTTAACGCCTCCATTGGAATGGTTGAAGAAAACTAATATTTACAGCTATTTAATACATTAATGAAAAAATTTACAATATTCAGTTATGAAATCGATTTTTATTGAACAATTCGTGCACCAATTCAGTACGCGGCTGTCCGTGGTAAACAAATGAAGTTATTAGTGCGAGACTGACGTTTAGTTAAAGGCATATATCGAAATTAGTGTGAAGCTATTGTGTTATATTGTTGATTTTTTAAAACAGACATTGATATAACATTTATAATGAGTTTGAAGTGCAAATTTTTACAATGCGAAAAGTGTGATTAATATTATACGCGCCTTTCCGTTAAGAAGCACAGATGAGTCATATGTACAACAGTATACACAAACTAGAGAAAAGAGCCGTTTTAGTGTAGTGATACCTCCCTACTACATCAGTATTATACCGAAGAAGTAGGCAGTCGAAGATAACATCTAGTGACACCGCCATTGTCAGTCCCAAACCTGGATGTGAAAGGAGGAGGGCATTATGACATGGCAGCTAACTTTAACTGTAAGGTAAGTTATTTAAAAATAATAATATAACTAAGTCTCATCATCATTAGGTGCCGTGCCGGCTGGCGTAGGCGATCATGGATCTCCAAAAATCAATGTCGTTGGTGTTTGCTATCAACTCAGATGTTGACGCTCTACCGTGCCATGAAGTCAGGCCATCCAACATTTTCTCTCTCTGTCTTCCCTGTCTCGTCTACCCTCGATTTTACCGGTTGTCACGATGTATAACTAAGTCTACATTTCTTGTTTATTTCATGAACAACAATTTAAACATATCTCTATTTTGACAAATATCAACATTGGCCCCCATGTATAAGCTGTGATGATACACCTATGCATGAGTCTTGTCATCAAATGTCATATTGGTGCGTTTACTGTAAAAATTAAAATTTCGTTTCAGACTCGCCAAATATACCGCCAACATCAAAGGAAACCGTTATGTTACAAACTCAAGGTTCCTATAGCAATTTCTTCCATCAGACATTTACGTCGGTATAATTCTAAGCGTCACGATATCCTGGAGAGAACAATATTGGAGGGCAGGGTTCCAGGACGCAGAGGCAGACCAAGAAGAAGATGGCTACAAGATATTAAAAAACCATTAATATGACCATCAGCGAAGTGGGTGAACTAGCTAGAGACAGAGTGAATTTCAGATGCGCTGCAAAGAGAGCAACGTCCTTTAAAGGATACGCACCTTGATGATGATGATAATTCTAAGATTGGGTACAAAGTTTCGCTAATGTAGCATTGATGGTTTTGTTGCAATTCGCATGGGACCATGGGCATAAATTGTTGAATGGACTATACCAGCGTGACTAATCGGACAGCACAATTTGTGTTAATTTCAATTCTCAATTTCCCACACAAAAACAAGAGTTGAAATGAGGACGATACAATATGATATGAGACAGAAGAAATTAGGTCAGTAATTTAATAACGCAGTACACAGATGAAATCAAGCGTGTTATAATTCTCACTGCTGCTGCCTCTTGAGAAATGATGCGATCTGACAATATTTAATCTCGTTACAAAGTTGAGTTAATCAACATTTACAAACTGCAAATTGATGAAACAAAGCGCGCAGTAGTGGATAGTTTTTGTTGTTGTTGATTTATTCACTTGGCGGGACGATCATACAATATTGTGAAATTGTCGATATGAACACGTGATGGTGACAAATATATAGCTGACTAATCCGGACAGTTATCGACCTGTGACCTCGATAAGGACGACCTGTATGACCTCAATATGTTCGACTATGGTGACCTTAATACAGTAGGCATAACAGAAGTACAGGGTGTTTCTAAAGTCTCACGTGTTTGTAAAATCTCACAACACTTTATATGTAGAACAAATGTGAAAAACAATGTACATGGCGTCATCAAAAAATGTGTTCCATAGAAACTTGTGGTGCAATCTGCAGTGAATGACTTGTCTGCTTGGGTAATTCTTTCACTCAAACCATAATGGTGTTTTCAACTGAAGAAAGAATATTTGACAATATGAAGAAACATGTACAGACATATCTTGAAGCCTGTGGTGGATATTTCCAAAATCTGTTATAATGAATATTTCATTTGTTCTTTCCAGTTTACCAAGAACAACAGTAGAACATAGTAGTAACTATTATGGCTAATTTCACTACTTTGTTTTAGCACATTTTTGATGACGTCATGTACTACATTTTCAAGCTGACCTACATATGAAGTGCTGTGAGACTATACAAAAACTACTAGATCACGGTTCTATATATTTAGGTTCTTTTCGAACGCTCCATATCGATCACTTGTTAACCACCCTTTGTGATTTGTAAGTGATCTGAGCCTAAGCTACCTTAGTATATAAATAACCTTGCAGAAATCAGATGTGCTGCCCTACTTGTAGATTTAAAACGTACAATCGCTCTTCGGCTCGGATCACATACGAATCACAAAGTGTGGTTTACAAGTGATCGATATGGAGCGTTCGAAAAAGAAGTACTTGAGGGAACAACCATCTGTGCCCCAAACTTTTTCTTACACATGAATATCTCAGCGGTAGTGCACGATCTCAGTAGCACCGACGATGGACTCCGTTGTGCACTGACGATTTATAAAACTTAGATTTACAAGAGCTAGTAATCTTTCCACTGAAACGTATGTCTGAGATATTGGTCGCCCGAGTGGTTACCGGGGGTCAAATTTGGGGTGTAAAGAATAGAACCACTGTTACCTGCCATGCATGTCGTAAGAGGCGACTAAGGATGTTTGGCTGAAATCGGATGCACGTGTCCTAAACATGTAGATGTCTATGCGTTTAGGGTCTACCAAATCAATGTGCAACGTATACACGTTCTTGGCAAAGATCAAACATATCACAAAGTGTGATTAAAATTGGTTGTAAAGAACGAACGCAAAGAAGAAGAAGAAGAAGATATTGGTTACTAGTGATTGAGCAGACATTTCTATGATGCAGTAAACATTATAATATAAATACATCCGATGACAAAATATAATTACGGAGGATAGGGTTACACTTTTTTTACTAAATTAACGGGGCTCTCTGTAACGTTGAGGTTAGGTGTTCGTTTACCTCTGAAGTCGGAAAATTGCTCGCCTGAATGGCAGGGACACCAATGATAGGAAAGCAAACCTTCACGCAAAACTCAGACAGAAGCACCATACACTGACTACGCCTGAATTCATAGCGGGCGAACGAGAAGAAGGTACTCGCCTCTCGTACCAACGGTAACCGGTTCGCTCCCTCATGGAGCCATTGGAATATTTTTCCAGAGATCATTGATCGCAGTGTAGGTGAGATCAAGTTCCAAGTCCTATCGGAGACGGACGATAAAACGTAAGTCCCATGTTCAATTTGAGCACGTAACTGAACCCTTGTCAGTTCAAAATCGAGAAGAGCAGGCTGGAAAGTCGCTGCCCGGACAAAAGTCATTTAAAAAAGTTTTAAAATAAAATTCCTACAAAATATCTTTCACCGCCTCCATATTACATCGGGGACTCTCACCGGTGCTACGAGGTTGGTGCACTGCAGTTGAGATATTTCTATGTAAGAAAGAGATCGAAGCACACAAGGTTACTCACCGAAGTGCAATGATGGTGGTCTTATCAAACAATCAGTCAATCTAAATTAATTATATTTTTAGTCATCAATTTGGGAAATTTCGCGCGCTTTAGATATCAAACACAATGACGTCTTCATGAGTAGTCTCATTTGAAATCACATTAGAAGCAGGTCGTCAGAACTGTAAAACCTCTTCCCGGGTGATTTTTTCTAATTTTCCCACCCTCACATAACATAAAAATATCACATAGTATCAGTCACTAACAAAAATAATCTCCCAGTTGATAGCCATCACGAGAACGTTCATCGCCCGCTCTATAATTTGTATCATTGACAATTGTGTGTGCAGAATCCATGATTCGTTCACTTTTACGACAAGTTAGCGGATTCGGAGGGAGGGGAAGGGAGAGGGATCGGCTCGTGCATCCCACGAGTTGTCAGAGCTAGCCCGCATACAGGCCATAACCTTGCTTCACTTCTTCCTAGTCTATTTATCTGTCAATCTATCTGTCTGTCCGTATATTTATATATCTGTCTTTTTATCTTCCTGTCTATTTATCTATCTATGTATTTATCCACGTATCTGTCAATCTATTTATCTGTCTGTCAGTATATTTATATATATATATATATATCTGTCCATCTATTTATCTGTCTATCTGTTCACCTATCTATCTATCTATTTATCTATATATATATGTCTGCCCATCTATTTATCTATACATCCATCTATTTATCTATCTATTTGATCATCGATTTATGTATCTGTCAATCTATTCATCTATTTATTTTTCTAACTATCAAAATGACGGAAGAAACTAATAGAAACATATTTCGGAACTTTTTCATTCAGACTTGTTCAGTTTCTGATCAATATTTTGTATTTATTTATTTAGATGCAATCAATCAATTAATTCTCAAGTATGACACGTGACACCTAACACGCCAATCGGTGAACTGTATTGTGCAACATGCGCATACCATGTCCAAGTTTCTATTGTTAGTGATGGGACCGACATCCAAATGAAAAGAATTAGTATCGTTAACTCAGAATGTATTACTTTGAATGACTCAGAATTCAACCAATCATTCAATTCATGAAAAAAAAGATTAAATGGTTCGGTCACCTGACAATATTGCATTGGTATCGTCTAAAACAGAGAGCCATGTTTTTAAAAACACAGTGAATACATAACATCAAGAGAAATATATAACAGCAAGAGAAATATATAACAGCAAGAGAAATATATAACAGCAAGAGGAATACATAACAGCAAGAGGAATATATAACAGCAAGAGGAATACATAACATCAAGAGGAATACATAACAGCAAGAGGAATATATAACAGCAAGAGAAGTACATAACAGCAAGAGGAATACATAACAGCAAGAGAAATATATAACAGCAAGAGAAATATATAACAGCAAGAGAAATATATAACAGCAAGAGAAATATATAACAGCAAGAGGAATATATAACAGCAAGAGGAATACATAACAGCAAGAGGAATACATAACAGCAAGAGAAATATATAACAGCAAGAGAAATATATAACAGCAAGAGAAATATATAACAGCAAGAGAAATATATAACAGCAAGAGAAATATATAACAGCAAGAGAAGTACATAACAGCAAGAGGAATACATAACAGCAAGAGAAATATATAACAGCAAGAGAAATATATAACAGCAAGAGAAATATATAACAGCAAGAGGAATACATAACAGCAAGAGGAATACATAACAGCAAGAGGAATACATAACATCAAGAGGAATACATAACATCAAGAGGAATATATAACATCAAGAGGAATACATAACAGCAAGAGGAATATATAACATCAAGAGAAATATATAACATCAAGAGAAATACATAACAGCAAGAGAAATACATAACAGCAAGAGAAATACATAACAGCAAGAGAAATACATAACAGCAAGAGGAATACATAACAGCAAGAGAAATATATAACAGCAAGAGAAATATATAACAGCAAGAGAAATACATAACAGCAAGAGGAATACATAACAGCAAGAGGAATATATAACAGCAAGAGGAACACCACGCAAAAGATGAAGTGACGGCATCAATAACAACTTAAGAGAAAATAACACCAACTTTCCAAATGCGTTAGATATGGTGAACAGACGACCTCAATATCTCATTAATGTACAGCAAAAAAAGAAGATGAATAGTTATGTGGATAAGATGAGATTATAGATACGATAAGGGAGGGCAGGCAGAACGATAGATAGATAAAGAAAGAATGGATGAGTTGTTCGATAGATGGATCAATTCAGTGGCGGCTCGTGATCATTTTTGCTGGTGGGGGCCAGACATTTCTTTCCGAATAAATCAAGGTTTTTTGTTGCTATATTTTAATTTATAAAATAATAAATCTCTCTCTCTCTCTCTTTGCCTTTTTTTACCCGGGTTGGGGCATAGGCCCTCAACCAACTCATGCCAAGTCTTCCTATCTCTAGCTATCTCCTGCAGCTCCTCCAGCTCTTCTTTATATTGTTGATCTCCGCCTCCAAATCTCGTCTCCATGTATTTCTCGGCCTCTCCTTCTTTCGCTGTCCCTGCGGGTTCCAGGCAAGGACCCTTCTTGTTATATTCCCCTCCGGTTTTCGCAAAGTGTGTCCTATCCAGCGCCAGCGTCTTTTTAACCTGTTCGTTCACTGGAATCTGTCTTGTTCTCTCCATAAGTTCCTCATTTGTGACCCTATCATACCATCTTATTCCCTCTATTCTGCGCAGACACCAGTTGATGAATGTTTGCAATTTATGCGCTATTGTTTTAGTTGTTCTCCATGTTTCTGACCCATACAGTAGGACTGCTTTAACATTAGAGTTAAATATCCGAATTTTTGTTCTAGATTTGATTTCTTTGGACTTTCAAATGTTTCCCAGTGCAATGAAAGCTCCTCTTGCCTTCTGTATTCTTATTTTAACATCTCTATCTGTTCCACCCTCTTTGTCTACGTTGCTGCCCAAATATGTGTATGATTCTACCTCTTGAAGTGGGATTTCCCACAGGGAGATCGAGTTGTCGTTTGTTTGGTTAATTCTCAATATCTTTGTCTTTCCCTTATGAATGTTCAGCCCTAGTTGCTGGGACCTTTGATTCAATGTGTGTTTATCTTGCATCTGATTTTGTGTATGTGACAGAAGGGCTATATCATCAGCGAAGTCCAGATCATCCAGTTGCTCTGTCAGAGTCCATTGGATTCCATTTCTGGTGTTAGTTACTGTGGTCTTCATAATCCAGTCTATTGTCAGTAAGAACAACAAAGGTGATAGAAGACATTCCTGACGCACTCCTGTTTCTATTCCGAAAGTATCTGTTAGTTTACCTTCATGAAGAACTCTACATTTCATATCTGTATACGTTGCTTTTATTAGGTTAATAATTTTCTGTGGATTCCATAATGCCTCATTAATTTCCAAAGAGTTTCCTATCAATACTGTCAAAAGCCTTCTCATAATCAACAAATCCGATATAAAGTTGGGATTTCCATTCAATACTTTGCTCTATTATTATACGTAATGTGGCTATCTGGTCAGCACAGGATCTATTTGGTCGGAAGCCTGCCTGTTCATCTCTTAGCTTTATATCGATGGCATCTCTCAGTCTCTCCAGGATGACTCTGCTTAGTATTTTCCCAGGTACTGACAACAGCATTATTCCCTATAGTTTTCACACTTCTGAAGGTCCCCTTTCTTTGGTAGCTTCACCAGGTATCCTTCTCTCCAGTTTGCTGGTATTTCTTCGGTCTCCCAGATTCTGCTAAATAATTTATACAGTATTTCTGTGGATGTGTTTATGTTGGCTTTAACCGCCTCTGCTGGAATACCATCTGGACCGGCCGCTTTTCCATCTTTTAAAAGTTTAATGGCTTTACTAATCTCCTCCTTGGATGGTTTCTCACAGTTGATGTCCAAGTCAATTTCTGCCGGTTGGATATCTGGGGGTTTGTAGGTGCTGGTCTGTTCAGGAGTTCCTTGAAGTATTCCATCCATCTTTCCATTTGGTCTCTAACATTAGTGATAGTTTTCCCACTACTATTTTTGATCAACCCATTTGATGGTCTGTATTTTCCTGTTAGCTTTCTAGTGATATTGTAAAGATCCCTAAGGTTTCCTTTTCCTGCAGCTACCTCTGCTTCTCTTGCTAGATCTTCTACGTATTGTCTTTTATCTAACTTTATTTGTTTCTTCACTTTCTTGCTAGCTTCTGTGTACTTTTCCTGGGCTATGGCTTTGGCAGTTCTAGTTTTGCTATTATTTAAATCTGCTTTCCTCTTTTTCCTTTCTTCTATTTCCTTGAGAGTTTCTGGAGTTATCCATGCCTTATGATTCCGCTCCTTCTTTCCTAATACCTCTGTGCATGTTTCATTCCAAATATTTTTGGCTTGCTGCCAGCATTCTTCCGCACTCACCTCATCTTCTAATTGCCGCAACACCTCATACTTATTAGAGACTGTGACCGTGAACTGTTCCTTTGTTTCTTGACTTCTGAGGTATCCTACATTATATTGGTGTCTATGTTCATTGGATGTTATGTATCGCTTAAGCTTCAGTTTAATTTTACTTATCAGCAAATGGTGATCCGAATCTACATCTGCCCCCTTAGGACCCTTACATCTTGTAGAGATGACCTGAATTTCTTGTTTATGCATATGTGGTCAATTTGATTTTCTGTTCTGTGATCTGGTGATACCCAGGTTGCTTTATGTATTCTTTTATGTGGAAAGACACTTCCACCTATGACGTATTGATTCGCTGCACAGAAATTAGTGAATAGTTCTCCATTTTCGTTCATTATTCCTAGTCCGTGTTTCCCCATGATCTCCTCGTAGCCTATGTTGTCCGAACCTATTTTGGCATTGAGGTCACCCATCAGAATTTTGATGTTCCCATTTCTCTGATTACCTATAGTATTTTGAAGTTTTATGTAAAATTCCTCTTTACTTTTTCCTCTTTATCATTGGTAGGTGCATAACACTGGGTCACATTCAAGAATACTTTCTTTTGGTGGTTCTGAATGTTGCTGTGATTATCCTAGGACTCACTGCTTCCCATTTTATTAGTGCAGTCTCCGCTTCTTTAGATAGCATTAAAGCCACTCCTTCACTATGGGGGCATTTTCTTCCATATGGCCTGAGAACAGCATTGTTTCTCCTGTGTTTAGACGTTGTTTGCCTACACCATTCCACCTAGTTTCACATAATCCCAAGATGCCAATCCGTGAAATTTCATCTCATTTACAACCTGTGCTGTCTTTCCCATTTGATACATACTTCTAACATTCCAGGTGCCAATTCTGGAGCTTTTCCTAGGTGAAAGGAAGATAATCTGCGGTGTAGACTCCTTGCGGCTTTCTCTGCATCGCTTCATACCTCTTCTAGAAGAGCTTCCTTTCCTCTTGGTTGGCACAGTTTTTATTTTATTTTATGTGACTTGTTCATGGTTGGTTGGATTTGTGGCTAAAATTTTCTACTGGATAAGGTAGCCAGCCCTACGCCAAACCCCACCTTAGTCGCCTCTTACGACATGCCTTGTAGGTCGCAGTGCTGCTACTCTTTGCTCCCCTTGCGAGCCCCGGCAGCACACGGGCGAAAATAATAAATACACGTTATAAATTATTTTTGGTGAGGCCCAGCCCCACTGGCCCTTAATGACGAGCCGCCACTGGATTAATAGATGGATGGGTGGATGAATGAATAATCAATCCACTAGAAATAAACATATTTCTTCTAATGTAATCTGATCACTGGTAGATTATTTGTTTTCATGATATATTGATCATTTCTCTGTCTATGTTCACATTTGTTTTCATGATATATTGATCATTTCTCTGTGTATGTTCACATTTAGAAAATTAATTCATCATCGAGTAGGTTGTCCTGAGGGAGAGCATTGCCACTCTAACAGTCCTTCGGAATTTCTCTCTCGCATAAGCCAGATGTTTTGTCTCTGCATCCCTAATCGTCAGTTACACCCTGAATCATGGGCGTACATACGCTAAAGCAAGAGGGGGTAAGCGCCACCCCTGAAAAATGACTTTATAACAGTTTTATGAGAATCTAGTCTTCTCCATTTCCGCGTTGTAAACTACCAACTGTCGCCCGTGTGATGTCGGGGCCAACAAGGGAAGCAAAGAATAGTACCAACTGTAGCCAGTGTGATGTCGGGGCCCGCAAGGGAAGGAAAGAATAGTACCACTGCGACCTACAATGCATGTCGTGAAAGGCGACTGATGTAGGCCCTATGGATGCTACCCTAGTAAATAAAAACGTCGCAGAAATCGGATGCTGGGCCTACTTGTAGGCGCATAACTGATACAGCACACAATCGCTCTAAGGCTCAGATCATACACATATCACACAGAGGGGTTGACAACTGGTCAGTAGGGAGCGTTCGAAAAAGAAGAAGAACTACCAACTCAAATTATTAAAATTCATTTTACTCTTTCCTGGAAAAAGTATACAGACACTAAGGTCAATAAATCCATTTTCTCCGTAGTCTTCCTCATCTTCCCTATGCCGGGATGCTTCCTTCCACAACGGTCTTCTCCAACCCTTTGTGTCTCTTTATATATTCAAAATACTTCAATTTACTGATTCTTAATTGTATCAGCAGCCAGTTTTTCTTTAATTTTAAGCTCTTTCTGTATAGATCTATTTATTTTGTCAATAATATACAGAGAACTCTTCTGTAACACTTGTGTTCTAAATCCCATATATATATGTTTTTCCACTGCCTTGTAAAATAGCCATGTTTCACACCTATACGTTGCTACTTACCTTGGTTAATTCAGGAAAAAACATCCTTCTCTCATATCCAAAACAGTTACCATAAACACAACTGTTTAGAAATTATCTATTACAAAATAAACCGCTACAAAAAGCTTCATCCATGATGGAATAATTATACCGATATCGCCTGCATTGATCCTTGCACGGCAGGTATGAATGAAAGGTTTGGGAGTGAAAACGAGAAGGGAAACACCGCCAACATACAATAGTGACCCTTGAATCGCGAGCTATGTACGTGAAATTTCGCGACTGTTTCTCGCGGCGATGTTCAAGTGTACACACAGTGTCGCTACTAAAAAAGCGTGAGTTACAGTCGGGGACTTCTGAATGGATGGACGGACAGACGGCGTTGTTTCTACTCGTGGCCGCCGATAAACATACGGCCGGCAGGCTCAGGAGTTAAAAATTATAGGACATAAGACCACAAAACTCGCATGGTCCTCGCATTCAAATATTGTTGTATATAGACTAATTGATTTTAAAAACAACACAACATGTTAAATCAAGGTTATATTATGTTACAAGTTAAGTTTAAAGCTAAGGAATATCAGTATTATGAATATTTTTCATCAATAAATAATCAAGATTGTTTCCGGAGCTATGGAGCTCGTGATTTGTGCAGCAATCTCGGCATGTGAAGTGCCATTTCTGCGGTGAGGGTCAGGCCTATGAGGTAAATTCCAGTGCAATTAAGTCAATCATTCGGCTCTAGGCCCTTTAGATTAGTGATGTTCAACGTTTTTATATATTATGTCACGCATCTAACTGATGGTTGTGGAGGTGCGGGCGCCATGTGGTGATTGTAATGCGATTTCTAATAATAATAATAATAATAATAATAATAATTCCTCTCGTACCGTTACACGTTACATAGAGCCTGCAAGTAATTTCTCCATACCGCTCTATCCTGTGCAACTCGCTCAATCTCCTCCACGGAACTGAGACCGATATTTCCTGCCTCTCTCAGCAAAGTTCGTTTCGGGTCTCCTTAGGTCGACCTCTCTTCTTGAACCCTTTGCATCCCACTTCAATGCCTGCTTTGATATTCGTTGATCATTTCTTCTCAAGGTGTGCCCAACATATCTTCATCTTCTCTTTCTTATAACAGTTGTCACTAGTGGATGACCAGACATGTCTCTGATTTCATCCCTTCTCCTGAATTCGTTCCATTTATATTCATTATTTTTCGCAGACATCTATTTTCAAATGCATTCAACTTGCTTAATAACAACAATAGTAATGTTAATATGGGTGGTAATGTTAATATGGGTGGTAATGTTAATATGGGTTGTAATGTTGATTATTTTATTTTTTCCGATCCAGAAGCACTTGAGCTTTTCAGCTCTTCGGCTCGGTGCCATGGACATCGTAACTCTTCGGTTCGGTGCCACGAACACCGTAAATCTGGGGAATCTGTGACTTTTCTGCCATCCCGCTGAATTGAACCCGCACACACAGAGGGATAGTCACCCGAAGTCCAACGCGCTACGAACACACTGGGCAGACGGGCGTAATGTTGATATGGGTTGTAATGTTAATATGGGTGGTAATGTTAATTGTTAATATAAGTGGGCGTCTGTAGTCTTTGTGGACCAAAGGCACATTACGTGGCTTTGTTTTGGACACTTTTTTACCAGGAGCCACACTAAAGGGTACTTTTTTATTTTAAAAACAAATGGCTTGTAAAAACATGACCTTTGACCTGGTCAACTAAGAGTTTAACTGGTAGTGAGCTCGATCACAACCCAAACGTACCTGATTCAAACTCCGCGGCAGGCAGTTTGGAAGCAAATTCGTTTCCGTGGAGTTTTACAAACGGGAAAATAGACCTCACCATTCAGAAAGCAATGGCAAACTATTGAACGTATAATTGACGCCTAGAAAATTAACGACTCGTTTACTGTGGTTGATAGCTAAGTCCCGTAAAGGATAGACCTCGACTTTCATTTTCAATGTTAATATAGTTGAGATATTGAAGCTTCTGCCAGTGAAATAGCAAACGATGGGGTTATGGGGCAGTAGTAGAATGGTTACAAAATAAAACAAGATTACAAAAGCAGGAGTATCATGTTCGTGGGAGTGCTAACCAAAAAAACTGGGGAAAAATACTATGTTTTCCTGAAATCTGATTAACACTACAGCTGGCAGAGTAAAATAGGGTGCAATGATTGTATGACAAGGGCGCCATGACGCTAGCGGGCGTCGCGTTAGACAGAGCTACTTTAGATCAAAGACCTGACATAACGATGTCTCACCTGTTCAAGATAATAGTATGCGATCCAATCTCTACCTCGCTACCTGACAGGTGAATCAAAGAGAGAGAAAAACTTGATATCTTTCTGGAACCGTCAACTTAATCAACAAAATGAGAAATCTAGATTATATTTGATAGCGCGTCGCTTCAGAACAGATCAGGTTGGAGATCGACCATGATATAATGCGGTGGCCACCCACGCTGTGTTCTGAGTTCATATTTCTGAGTTGTTTTCATTTTCACTTTTCGAGATACTAGACGACCAACTATGTTGAATGCACAACCACCTCAATATGTTGAATGCAGTCAGACCACACATACTAGACGACCTCAACTATGTTGAATGCAGAGACCACCTCAACTATGCTGAATGCACAGACCACACATACTAGACACCTCAACTATGTTGAATGCAGATCAGCCACCTTCCAACAAGATACTAACCCTCAACTATGTTGAATGCAAGTCAGCCATACCTCTTACAAAACAAGATACTAGACGATCTCAACTATGTTGAATGCAGAGACCACCTCAACTAGTAATGCAGAGCACCTCAACTATGGATCAGACCACCTCAACTATGTTGAATGCAGAGACCACCTCAACTATGTTGAATGCAGAGACCACCTCAACTATGTTGAATGCAGAGACCACTTCAACTATTGATGCAGAGACCACTCTTGAATGCAGAGACCACCTCAACTATGTTGAATGCAGAGACCACCTCAACTATGTTGAATGCAGAGCCTCTATGTTGAATGCAGATAGACACATTCCTTACAAAACAAGATACTAGATGACCTCAACTATGTTGAATGCAGAGTCAGACAAAATCACTGAAAATGAAAATCATAGCATATCTTTTACATGACGTCGCCATCAATCACAGTAAACAAGTCGTTGATTTTCTAGACATCACTTACTTACTGTGTTACTTATTTATATCCGCTCCTCGTGGAGCATAGGGTCTCAACAGTTGCTCATCACTTGTTCCGGTCTCTTGCTGTTTGCTTTATGGTCTACCAGGATAATCAAGCATCCTTCAGTTCCTCAAAGAAAACTTCATCTCTAGGTCTGCTTAGGGCGTCCTCTTGTTTTACCATCTCAGTTTTCCTTGAGCTCCGCTCAAGTGTTTGACTATAACACTCGACTGAGATCCGTAAGTATCGCTCAACTCATCGCGATTTTCTCTCAACCTGGGTCTGATAGGTTCCATCCGGTTCTATCACAGTGTGTTTGAACTCTATCATACCATCTCAGTCTGAGAATCCGCTGAAGACATCCGTTGACAAAGGTCTGAATCTTATTTGTATTTAACTTGGTGACTTGTCATGTTTCAGAGCCCTACAGTAACACAGATTTCACATTTGAGCTGAATATCTTGAGCTTTGTTTTCATGGAGATGACAGTTTACTTCCACACTGTGAAGCAAAGGCTTTTCAGACTTTCCTAATCCTGGCATTAATGTCCTCATCTGTACCTCCTGATTTGCTGATCTTGCTTCCAATGTAGACAAATTCACCAACATTTTCTTAGACACCACTTATACGTTCAGTATTATTTTGTGCAATACTCTCAGAAGATGAAGTGCTATTTCTGCGGAGAGGGACCGAGTCAAATGAGGGTAAAAACACAGTGCATTGAAGTCTTTATCTTTAGACCTTAAGATATTTAGACGTTCAGTAGTTTGACATTCCTTTGTAAATGGTGCGGTCTATTTTTACCATTCGTAAAAATCCACGGAAATGAATTTGCTTCCAAATTGCCCGCCGCGGGTTTGAACCAGGTAGGCTTGTATTGTGATCGAGCGCACTATCACTTAAGCTACAGAAGCCTACCACATATTTTATATCATTATCGTTTTATCTGCTGAAGCAGCGGTTCCCAAATCAGTGACGGCTCGTGATACTTTTATTGGTGGAACCAGACAACATTTTTGGAAAATCATGGTTTTTGGGTTGTAACATTTTAATTTATAAAATAATAAATACACGTTACACATCATTTTTTGTGGTGCCTGGCCCCACTGGCCCTTAATGACGAGCCGCCACTGTCCCAAACTTTGGATTACCGCTGATCCCCTTTAAAATACAATTTGCTGGAGCGAACCCCCATATATGAAAATGGACAGAAATGAATTATCTGTGTGTTACAATGGTAAACAATGTCTGCAATTTAACATTTTAATAAACAGGAAGATGGTTTCTTTTGCCTTGAACAAAACGCGCCATCATTAGCATCATCAGTACATTTGTGTTTCAATTTCAGCCAGCGATCCATCCTGAAGTTCAGTCAAAATGTATTATAGCAAAATGTAATGCATGCCAACGTTATTTATCCAATCATTCCCAAGATCGTTTCAGTCAATTACTTATTTAAATTTCATTCTTCTAGCGATGGAGTTATTAGTACATCATACCAAGTCAAGCTGGCTCCAATTTCTCAGACTGCGGGAACTTCAAATGATCTTTCATTTTGTCCTGTCAGACATTTAGACTCCGGTCTTGTCCGGATCCTTTGATTTCGCAGCGGAACTAGTTTACCACTGTTTTTATACATGTTTTTATACATGTTTTTATACATGTTTTTATACATGTTTTTAATTGTTTCTGTTTGAAATGTCAAAGATCATAATATTTCTTCAAGAGCTTGAGGACCATCTGTGAGTACCTCGCAGACACCTGAGGTCCGTGGCCCCAGTTAAGGAAACGCTGTGCTGAAGTATAGCATTTAGGAGCGTCTGGTCGCATGGATTAGAGCGCGGGCTCCCATTCGGGAGTCACTGTAGACCAATGCTCGCCCGAGTGGTTACCGGGGCCCAAATTTGGGGTGTAAACCACTGTTACATGCCACGCATGTCGTAAGAGGCGCTAAGGAGGTTTGGCTGAAATCAGATGCACGCGCCCTAAACGTGTAAAAGTCTATGAGTTTAGGGGCCTACCAAACCAATGTGCAACGTATACACGTTTTTTGCAAAGATCAAACATATCACAAAGAGTGATTAAAATTGGTCGTAAAGAACGAACGCAAAGAAGAAGAAGAAGAAAACCAATGCTAACTAACGTTTTCCTATATTGGGGCACACTTGTCTGGTGGCAGCTGTAGTAATATACTAGTAATAACAGTGAAGACACGATCGCCAGGTGGCAGCTGTAGTAATTATACTAGCAAATGAAGACACGCGATGGCAGCAGTAATAATACAGTCAACAGTGAAGACACGGCCGCCAGGTGGCAACTGCAGTAATAATACTAGCAATAACAATAATAATAAAGTAATATTAATAGTAACATTAACCCATTCACACTTCACAGTCGATATACTGACTCGATTTTTTTTTAATGATGCAAAACCAGTATGCCTTCTCGCCCGTGTCTTCCCGGGCCTGCAAGGGAGCAAATAATAGTAACACTGCGACCTACAAGGCATGTCGTAAGAGGCGACTGAAGTAGGGGTCTAAGAAAGCTACCTAGTAAATAAAAATCATCGCAGAAATCGGATGTGCTGGCCTACTTGTAGGCGCATAACTGGTACAACGTACAGTCGCTCTTAGGCTCAGATCACATACAAATCACAAAGAGTGGTTTAGCATGTGGAGCGTTCGAGGGAAAAGAAGGAGAAATCTGCTTACTTATTCAGTATACTTTACAATTTCAGTGTGCGTCCAGAAGTAAAACAAAAAATGTACACTGTGAAAGAAAGAGTTACTAAAAAAAAAATAATAAAATATGAAAAGGTAATCCTGAATAAGCTGTTAAGTTCTTTCTTCTTTCTTCTTTAGTCCTTCTCTGCTTTTTTTTGCCGTTAGGCGTAGCAGGTTTAACTGATGATCGGTTTCCGAGATAGTGCACGCTGGGTCGCTTGATATGCTGTGATATTGTTTTATGATGTCTTGATGTCTGTAACTCCATCATTCCATCTTTTTCTTGGTCTGTCCCTTCCTCTTGATGATTCCATTTTCAGGTTGTACGCTCTTGCAACTGGTGTATTCGGGTTCATTTTCACCAAGGAGCCAAACCATTTGAGTCTCTGTTTTTCAATGAATCTCATTTCACAGGTGGTAATTTTCCTTTCTTGTTCTTTTATCAATGTCTATGTTTGGCACTGGTAGCACAGTGTTGGCATGAAGATTGCATTTATAATCTGTTTTTTAGTATCTACTGGAATTGCTGGGTGTTTCAAGATTGGGGTAAGTTGGTATGTAATGTTGTTGGTTTGCTGGATTCTAGTTTCGATCTCTCTGTCCAGTCTACTACCAGATATTAAGATACTTCCAATGTATTTGAATTCTCTCACCTGCTTTAGCATTTGGTCATTTATTTGTATGTTGATAATTTAATCTAATCTATATATATCGGTGAAGTTAAAGAACAATATTAGCTTTACATAACAAATTGAAACGTGATGTTATTTTAAAACTGTTTTTTTTTGCCTTGAAATCCTTATTAGCTTTAAAGCTACTTCTTCTTCATTTTTGAACTCCCGACGGAGCACAAGTCTTCAAAAACCTTCTTCCAGCTCTTCCTCTCTCTTGCCATCCCATCCAATTTTTTCCATGTTGTTGCCCGCCTGCCCAGCGTGTTCGTAGCGCGTTGTACGACGGGTGATAAGCCCTCTGTGAGTGCGGGTTCAATTCCGCGGGCTGGCAGAAAAGTCACAGGTTCTCCAGATTTATGGTTTTCGTGGCACCGAGTCGAAGGGTTACGATGTCCATGGCCCCGAGCCGAAGAGCTGAAAGCTCAAGTGCTTCTGGATCGGAACACAAAAACTGTCGTTACTGCTTGTAGTTTCTCTTTTTAGGGCAGTATAGGACAGGTGGGACGAGAGACTGAGGTAGTGATTGGCCGCATGGCTAGGACATTCGCCGCGAAACTGTTCAGGTTAGGATTTTTCATTTATGCCCACAACAGAAACAAATTCTTGTCCTTACCGGGAGTTGAGCACGGGTCTACCACATGGGAGCCACGCTCTAATCCATTCGACCAGATCCTCCCCTTCCATGTTTTACCTATCCTTTAATTATCAGTCTCCAGCTCTCTTCTCCAAGTGGTTGTTTTTTTTTCCAGAAGCACTTGAGCTTTACAGCTCTTCGGCTCGGTGCCATGGACATCGTAACCCTTCGGTTCGGTGCCACGAACACCGTAAATCTGGGGAATCTGTGGCTTTTTCTGCCATCCCGCGGAATTGAACCCGCACACACAGAGGGATAGTCACCTGTAGTCCAACGCGCTACGAACACGCTGGGCAGACGGAGCATCCAATAGCACGTGTATCCGTCACGCACCTTCCCCTTAACTCCCTCCCTCATTCCCTGGGGGATGAGGTTCCCAAAAAGGGACAGTGCCTGTCTTACAATGCCTCCGGCCAGTCTTCTCAATGTGTGTGATATTCATATCCAACGTCTCTTCCTTAGCTCTGTCTCCACTTGTATCTTTAAAGCTAGCGGAATAAAATAGGACGACAGTGTCGTATCACGCGTAGGACGACAGATGTGTATCATCTTAAAGTCACTCTTAAAGTGTCTATAAAATGCTTCGATATAGGCACCACCTGCTAGGAATCCCTTGCGCAAGATCGCAAAATGTGACGATGTAACAATATAAGAGGTGCTTGCATAGCTGAGAATCGTCGCGCTGTTGATGCAGAAAAAGCGAGCTTCGAGAAAAGACAAAACACACAACACCCACATGTCTAACCTTGATCATGTATGCCCCACCTGTGGTAGGGGATTGTATTCGAGGATTGACTTTACAGTCATCTCCGCATACACCAGAGAGTTCAGCAGCAGACATCTGATGCTGTTGTCATCATTGCTTGCGATGAGTGGCTATTATTATCACACGGGCGTCAGATCGTCCGCGGGCCTCGCGTTGCAACCACTTCCTTAAACTCTCATTGTATGAGAACGGATTTCTAACTAACAATCAAGGATTTACATCTCGTTCGTTCATGTTATCAACACAACAAGCGCACAATCTCTATACTTTGTAAATGCTTATCTGTTTACATTTGATATTAAATATAAGCTATTTTCAACAAGTCTTATGTCTGGAATGCAAACGTAATGATTTATAGTCTACAGTAGTGGTTCTCAACCTATACAACAGGGAACCATAGATTATCATATCAGACTCAACAAGTCTTATGTCTGGAATGCAAACGTGATGATTTATAGTCTACAGTAGTGGTTCTCAACCTATACAACAGGTAACCCATACTATTATCATATCAGACTCCAACAAGTCTTATGTCTGGAATGCAAACGTGATGATTTATAGTCTACAGTAGTGGTTCTCAACCTATACAACAGGTAACCCATACTATTATCATATCAGACTCAACAAGTCTTATGTCTGGAATGCAAACGTGATGATTTATAGTCTACAGTAGTGGTTCTCAAACTATACAACAGGTAACCCATACGATTATCATATCAGACTCCAACAAGTCTTATGTCTGGAATGCAAACGTGATGATTTATAGTCTACAGTAGTGGTTCTCAACCTATACAACAGGTAACCCATACGATTATCATATCAGACTCAACAAGTCTATGTCTGGAATGCAAACGTGATGATTTATAGTCTACAGTAGTGGTTCTCAACCTATACAACAGGTAACCCATACGATTATCATATCAGACTCGATGAATATGCTTCAAAGGGATTGAATCTGGAAGTCTGCACGTGGAATGGTGGACAGTATTCGAGATCACATCTCAAGAAAATGACTTGGCTGTACACTCCTGGACATGCTGGAGTGCAGGGTAACGATCGTGCTGACTTTCTTGCAAATAATGCCCCGACTCAAACGGGCAGAAGTATGGACAGAGTCGATGTCATCAATGCGGTACGATCTCAATTATGTGATATGGTCGAGTCTCAGACACTGGAACGATTGCGAGAATTAGAAGTTAAGTTTTGGACATGCCAGACAGTGTCAGCTTCGGGGTAGAGAGAGAAGGTATATTAATCAACTTCTCGTGGGTACGGTGAGGAAATGGACTTTGGGATGCCTGCTGCGCGGGGACAGAGCACGAATAGGAATGCCCTATGTGCCATGACGTCGATTGCATAACATAACATAAGTTCTCAACAGTTAAGTCTCCGGTTCTCAACCTGATGAAGTTCCTCAGGTTCTCAACTAGTTAGAAGTTCCTCCCAGGTTCTCAACTAGTTGAAGTTCTCCCAGGTTCTCAACAGTTGAGTTGCCCAGGTCTCAACCTGATAGAAGTTCCGTCTCAACTGAAGTTCCTCACCGAAGGTTCTCAGGTCAACTAGTTAGAAGTGTCCCTCCCTGAGGTTCTCCCAGTTTATGGAGTTGCCCAGGTTCTCAACCTGATAGAAGTTTCCAGGTTCTCAACTAGTTGAAGTTGCTCAGGTCTCAAATTGAGTTGCTCGGTCTCAACCTGATAGGTCTCAGGTCTCAACTTGTTAGAAGTTCCTCCCCAGGTAAGCGTGTGGCAGTATCAGGAAAGGTGTGAAATGTTCTGAAAAGTTCGTAGATTTTGTGTTTTTATACTAACTTGTTTTTCTAGTGGATATATAGCAAAAGGCCGTTCACGAAAAGGATGGACCTCAGAATAACAGAGGCAATGAAAACATTGTTTATGAAGCGCAACACAAAAAACTGTCGTTACTGCCTGTAATACCGCTTTTTTGGGGCGGTGTAGGACAGGAGGGACATGAGCCTGTGCAATTTAGTTGCCGCGTGGCTAGTGCAGACGCCACAAAACTTTGCAGGCTATGATGTTTTCTTTATACTCTCGACAGAAAAAAAACTCCTTCTCCTTACCGTGGGTTGAACCCGGATCTCCAGCATGTGAACCGCTCTTTAATCCACTCAACAAGACGTTTCACCAGCGCACACACAAGTCTGTTATAGAAGACTCTTCTTAGCTTGACGTTGTGAGACAAAACATGATTAGAGACAAGATTAGACAGGATTAGAAACAAGATTAGACAGGATTAGAGACAAGATTAGACAGGATTAGAGACAAGGAAAGTTTTTATACCAATTTGGTTTTTTTTTAGTTGAAATACGGTTTTTTTCAATTAAAATTGTAAGTTCAAAATTCATTTTTTTATTTCTCAAATTTCTTGTGGAAGTCAAATGTTTCTTTTTTTAATATTGACATTTCTCGCTGTCAATGTTAGCGAGTTTAATGGACTTGACGTGCTCCGCTCCTCCTCGTGGAGCATGATCCTCAACAGTTGTTCGCCACATTCCCGGTTTGTGTTTTCCTTATATCGTCCCAGGATGCCCGAGTGGTTACCGGGCCCCAAATTTGGGGTGTAAAGAATAGAACCACTGTTACCTGCCACGCATGTCGTAAGAGGCGACTAAGGAGGTTTGGCTGAAATCGGATGCATGGGTCCTAAATGTGTAGAAGCTTTATGCATTTAGGGGCCTACCAAACCAATGTGCAACGTATACACGTTCTTGGCAAAGATCAAACATATCACAAAGAGTGATTAAAATTGGTGGTAAAGAACGAATGCAAAGAAGAAGAAGAAGAAGAAGCGTCCCAGGATAGTCCAGCCTCATTCAGTTCCCCATGAAGACTCCGTTCCTGGGTCTATCTAGGACGTCTCCTTTTCCACTTTCCTTGTTCCACGCGGGTTCCACTCAGGTACTTATCTAGCAACACTCAACTCTTCCACATTGTCTTCCACAGCGTACGCCCGATCCATCACCAATTTTTCCTTTTAACCTGGGTCATCATGGGTTGTGTTTAGAGGATAAAAGCTCAGAATGAGACACAATTTTTGTTCGTCTGCTCTTTGGAATTTACAGTTAATTCGAGGGGAAAGAAAACGTCAAGGAAAAGGAGGGGGAGAGTGGGTTACGTGTGTGTCTTGTCTCATCTTTAAGGGAGGCGTGGAGTTTTGCCTCATATTCAAGTGGGAGGAGTCATGACTCGTCCTCAAGGGGGCGTGGATGTCTTGCCTCATCTTTAAAGGATAACGTAGAATGTCTTGCCTAATGTTCGGACGTCGGTTGGGGGAGGTTTGTCTCATCTTCAAGAGGGGCGGGGACGTGGAAGTCTTGCCTCATTTGCAAGGAGGTTAGTGGAGTTCGTGGAAGTTTTGCCTCATATTCATGTGTGACGTGGAAGTCTTGCCTCATATTCATGTGTGGCGTGAAAGTCTTGCCTCATATTCATGTGTGACGTGAAGTCTTGCTCTATTTTCATGTGTGGCGTGGAAGTTTTGCCTCATATTCATGTGTGACGTGGAAGTCTTGCTCTATTTTCATGTGTGGCGTGGAAGTTTTGCCTCATATTCATGTGTGGCGTGGAAGTCTTGCCTCATATTCATGTGTGACGTAGAAGTCTTGCCTCATATTCATGTGTGACGTGGAAGTCTTGCTCTATTTGCATGTGTGGCGTGGATGTTTTGCCTCATATTCATGTGTGACGTGGAAGTCTTGCCTCATATTCATGTGTGACGTGGAAGTCTTGCTCTATTTGCATGTGTGGCGTGGAAGTCTTGCCTCATATTCATGTGTAACGTGGAAGTCTTGCCTCATATGCCTGTGTGACGTGGAAGTCTTGCTCTATTTTCATGTGTGGCGTGGAAGTCTTGCCTCATATTCATGTGGACGGGAAGTCTTGCCTCATATTCATGTGTGGCGTGGAAGTCTTGTCTCATTTCGAGGTGGGACGTGGAAGTCTTGCTTTTGTTTTCATGGGGCGGGTTGTATGTGTGGCGGAGTCTTGCTTTATGTTAAGGTGGGCGTGTGAGTCTTGCCTCATCGTTAATGGGAGCATGATGTCTTGCCTCATCTTCAAGGGAGACATGGATGTCTTGTCTCATCTTCAAGGAGAGGGCACCAGCTGAAAAAAGTTAAGAACCAC
Source organism: Arion vulgaris (assembly GCA_020796225.1). Classification (NCBI taxonomy): domain Eukaryota; kingdom Metazoa; phylum Mollusca; class Gastropoda; order Stylommatophora; family Arionidae; genus Arion; species Arion vulgaris. The sequence continues at coordinate 14,457,798 of CM036761.1, forward strand.
TGATCTACAGGAAACATAAATGTATGGGTTATCTCCTGTTAAGCTTCAAAGACAAACTTCATGGCCAGATTGTTTCTATAAGTGTAAAACTGACAGACAAGGGTGTGATGTATACATGTTCAGATGCAGGATAAACTAAGCACATTTGATCAGATGCAGGATAAACTAAGCACATTTGATCAGATGCAGGATAAACTAAGCACATTTGATCAGATGCAGGATAAACTAAGCACATTTGATCAGGATAAAAACTAAGCACATGTTAGAACGACAGTGATAAACTTCACACATTTGAGATGAATAGGTAAACTAAGCACATTTGATCAGAAGTCACAACAACTAGAGCTAAACAGTCATAAGAGAACGACAAAAATGATGAGAGTTATCTTTCCCCAGATGGATGATGGAATTAGTTGTCCACTCTTGTCGTGCGTGGGGTGGGAGATTCAATTTGCGTTCCAGTGCCAGATGAGTCGCCCTTGTTGTGTTATATCCGTGTTTATTTAGTGTGGTCTTGATACTGTCCATCCATCTTTTTCTGGGTCTTCCCTTGGCTCTAGTACCTGATTATTTTTTTAATTGTATAATGTTATTGGTGGTTGGTTGTATTCCATTCTCATTAAATGTCCAAACCACTGCATTTGTTGTCTTTCGATCTATTTGGTGAATGATGAGAATCTGACAACTCAAACGGATGATAACTCAAAAAATGACAACTGAATGATGAGAATCTTCCAAACAAATGACAACTCAAATTCGGTGAATGATGAGAATCTCCAAGTAAATGACAACTCAAATTCGGTGAATGATGAGAATCTACCAAACAAATGACAACTCAAATTCGGTGGATGAGAATCTCAGCAAATGACAACTCTCTGTTCCGGTTGGAGGATTCTGCTCGTAGAGGTTAGGTCACTCTCGTTCCAGAGTACCCTGGTTCCTCAGTAGCCATCTGGATATTTTCGAGACTAGTTCCTGTCCTATCGGAGACGGACGATAAAATGTAGGTTCCGTGTTCAAGTTGAGTACGTAAAAGAACCATACGCAGTTCAAAAATAGAGAAGAGTAGGCTGGAAAGCCGCTGCCCATTCAAAATTCATTAGAAAGTTGTTTTTTAATTTATACAAAATATTTTTACCGTCTTATAAATTACATCGGGGACCCTCGCCTTTGCTACAGAGTTCAGTCGCTGATATCTTTCTGTGTAAGAAAGAGATCGGAGCACACATGGTTTCTCATCGAAGTGCAATGATGATGGTCCTACCAATCAATCAGTCTTTGTGAAGCCATATTTCAAAATATAATGATGTCCTTTCAAGAGGTACTTCTGAAGTCGGCACGCCTGTATAGTGAGGAACACTTATAATAAGGAAAGTAAGCCTTCGTGCAAAAATCAGTCAGAGGCACCATACCAGGAATATTCTATGCATGAATTCATAACGGCCAAACGCTATAAGAGGAAGAATTTCAAGAGGTCAAGAGCTAGCTGGTTGTGTACTTAAGAACTTTCGTATTATTGGGCTAGTCAATGTGTGCCTAAGAACTCTCGTATTGTTGGCTAGTCAATGTGTGCCTAAGAACTCTCGTATTGTTGGACTAGTCAATGTGTGCCTAAGAACTCTCGTATTGTTAGCTAGTCAATATGTGCCTAAGAACCTGTATTGTGGCTAGGCAATATGTGCCTAAGAACTCTTGTATTGTTGGGCTAGTCAATGTGTGCCTAAGAACTTGTATTGTTGGCTAGGCAATGTGTGCCTAAGAACTCTCGTATTGTGGGCTAGTCAATGTGTGCCTAAGAACTCTCGAACTGTTGGGCTAGTCAATGTGTGCCTAAGAACTCTTGTATTGTTGGGCTAGTCAATGTGTGCCTAAGAACTCTCGAACTGTTGGGCTAGTCAATGTGTGCCTAAGAACTCTTGTATTGTTGGGCTAGTCAATGTGTGCCTAAGAACTCTTGTATTGTTGGGCTAGTCAATGTGTGCCTAAGAACTCTTGTATTGTTGGGCTAGTCAATGTGTGCCTAAGAACTCTTGTATTGTTGGGCTAGTCAATGTGTGCCTAAGAACTCTTGTATTGTTGGGCTAGTCAATGTGTGCCTAAGAACTCTCGAATTGTTGGCTAGCAATGTGTGCCTAAGAACTCTTGTATTGTTGGGCTAGTCAATGTGTGCCTAAGAACTCTTGTATTGTTGGGCTAGTCAATGTGTGCCTAAGAACTCTTGTATTGTTGAGACTAGTCAATGTGTGCCTAAGAACTCATTGTATTGTTGGACTAGTCAATGTGTGCCTAAGAACACTTGTATTGTTGAACTAGTCAATGTGTGCCTAAGAACTCTCGTATTGTTGGGCTAGTCAATATGTGCCTAAGAACTCTCGTATTGTGGGCTAGTCAATGTGTGCCTAAGAACTCTCGTATTGTTGGGCTAGTCAATGTGTGCCTAAGAACTCTCGTATTGTTGGGCTAGGCAATGGGTGCCTAAGAACTCTCGTATTGTTGGGCTAGGCAATGGGTGACATAAGAAATAAAGGTTGTGGTTCGAATCCTGTGTTTGGTAATTTGTTTTTTTCTGGAAGTTCCTAATACTTGTACACTATCTATTTATTGATCATGATCATTGGACAATGAGCAAAGCGCAGTCGCAAAAATATAGTACATGGGAAATTCGGTGCCTGCGAAAAGTTACCAACAACACAAGAAAAGACAGTCACCAACATCAGCCTAAGAAAGAAAGTTGGCACAGAACCTTGCTTGAATTACATTGAGAAACAAAAATGAAGTGGTTTGGCCACTTAATAAGAATGCATCCAAACTTCACAGTTTAGTCTTCTACAACAGAACATCAGGAAAGAAGGCGAGAGGAAGACCACGAAAAAGATGGTTAGATGGCGTAGCAGAATCCTGTCAAATAGCAAAAAGAATAATGGTACAAGCTACTAGAACATCGTAAGACAAAAACAGAAAACCACCTCACTGGGCAACAACCTGGTAGCAGTGTGACGACAAAAGAAGAAAAAAGAAGATTCATTGGCTCAGTTGCTTTCCTGGAGTTGGAACCTTGGATGCTTTAACTGGCTAGATAACCCCTTCTTAATTTGATCTACAATTTGGTACACATCACTTACTAGTCATGGTTATTTTGGTGTTAAGGAAGATAATTATTAAAGTATACATATATAATTATACAATAATTAACAGACTAACTAATCCGATATTTGTAATACATTAGAATAATAATCCGTTTGAATACTTCGCCTCATGGCGCCATCTTGAAAAATGTAGCGAATAGGCCAGTTATTAAGTCGGCCGCGTCAAGATAACGAGAAAGCTTATTGTCAATATAATAAAGAGGCAGTCATCATTTCTCGGGCATGTGATAAGGAGGGAAGGTTTTTAGAACACATTCTGATAACCGGTAAAATCTGAGAAAAACGAGACAGGGGAAGACAGAGAGAGAAAATATTAGACTGACCTACTTCCTGGCGGAACCCGCAAGGAAAGAGCAATAGAGGAATGCCTAGAAATACCCGGAGAAGATAACTGGAGACTGATATTAAAAGGATAGGTAAAACATGTAAAAAATTGGAAGGGATGGCAAGAGAGAGGAATAGCTTGAAGACGTTTGCTGAAGACCTGTACTTTGTTGAGAGTTGAAAGGTGAAGAAGAACACTTCATGGCATGTAATAGCATCAACATCTGAAATGATAGCAAATACCAGGTACATAGATTTGTAGAGATCCATGATTGCCTACGCCAGCCGGCACGGCACCTGATAATTATGATTTTCCTGAGGCAGTAAAAAAATGTTATAGAAAAGTTCTTAGAACATCCTGGACAGAGAAGAGAAGAAACAAAGACATCCTATAAGACCTGAATATCAAGGAGCATTGATTCTTAAATAACATTATGTCCTGGAAGATGAAATATTTTGGCCACATTAAACGCAGCAGCGGTCTGAAGAGAAAGGTAATAGAAAGCATAGCTACTGGAAAACGAGGCAGGGGATGACCAATACGAAGATGGCAGCAGGACATCAAAGAAAACTTGAACATGACGCTGGAAGAGGCAGGAGAACTAGCAAGAGACAGAGAGCTTCTCATGTGTGCTGCGATTAATGTGACGTTCCGCAAGGGACATGCTACTACTTGAGTAAAAAATGCAGAATTTAAGATTGAGAGAAAATAATGAAACAATTCTATTAAATAAACATTCCTTGCGTTCCTGTATATTGTAACCGCATGTAGCTTTTAATCATGTATCTTTTCTCACAACTAAAAGTAGCGCGTGCTGTACTTATCTAGATCACGTCTGCATTCTTGAAACTGTATTCGATAAACTTTTGTTTACTAACGAATTGTGCACCATTTTTGTTCAAACTGTATTCGATAAGCTTTTGTTTATTAACGAATTGTGCACCATTTTTTCAAACTGTATTCGATAAGCTTTTGTTTATTAACGAATTGACCATTTGTTCAAACTGTATCGATAGCTTTTTATTAACGTGTCAACATTTGTTGCAAATCAGGCAAGCTTATGTTTTTTTTAAACACTTTATCATCATCATGTGTCGTGCTAGCTGGAGTATGCGATCATGGTAATTCATTACTGAGCGGACGTCACTGCACTCGGGCAGATCTATAGGTGCTCAGTCACCCCCAACAAACGTCGAAGAGTATGCATACTAACGGTTCCCGTGGCTCGCTGATTAAACACACTCCTTACTCTGTCCCTCAGACATCCAGTTCTAACTGTACAACGGGTAACTTTAATCTGCTTAAATCGATAGATTGATTCAACATCTATGTTAGTGTCTTCATCCAACAGACAGTCGTGAAGAGACAGAAGAACATTCCTCTTATTCATCTTCAACTCCCCAACAATCGATGCTGTTGATTTTCTTCTTGTTTACTGTTGTTCAATGTCTACACAATGAGTCCGGTTCTCTGGATGTATGCTGTTGTGTTTGTTAGTTCATCAAGACTTCCAAACAGCTTTGCATGGATGTCTGTCTCTGTTAGTCACTGTTTCTTCTGCAGTTGGTTCATCAGGTGACAGTCTTGCATGATGTGTTCGGCTGTCCGTGCTGTTGATGCGTCTGTCCATTCTCTCATTGCCGCAAACACCCGCATCCAGGATGACCTGCATGCTCAGGACAACCGCATACCCAGATAACCTGCATGCTCAGGACAAACCGATGATGACCTGCATGCTCAGGACAAACCCGCATACCCAGGATAGACCTGCATGCTCAGGACAAACCCGCATACCCAGGACAACATCAGATAACCTGCATGCTCAGGACAAACCGCATACCCAGGATAGACCTGCATGCTCAGACAACCGCATAGCCCAGATGGCATCTCAGGACAACCGACCCAGGATGATGCCAGGATAGACCCGCATGCCCAAGACAGTAGATCCACGTAAGCCTCTGGATGCTAGAAACTTTGATAGGTGACATCCACTCTTACCGAAACCTGCAATTTTGGATCTTGTGAAACATCAACTCAGAGTCAGATATCATACCAGAGTCAGAGATCTCCACAAACGTCTGATTTTAGTATTGGCTTTCAGTTCTGTTGTTGACACTTCTCCGTGCCATGAAGCTGGGCTGTTCATGTTTCTCTTTCTGTCATTCTTCTTCTCTTCTCAAACTAATTTTACTGGTTGTAACTTTGTGTTTTAAGCCTCCCTTTCTCATCCCATTCCCGAAGAATGATGACTCTTTCTTCTTCGAATGCTCCATATCGATCACCTGTTAACTATGATCTGTATGTGATGTGATCTGAGCCTAAGATAGATTGTTCGTTGTGCCAGTTATGCGCCAACAAGTTGGCTAGCACATCCGATTTCTTCTATGCTTTTTATTTACTAGGGTAGCTTTCCTAGGTCCTACCTCAGTCGCCTCTTATGACATGCCTTGTAGGTCACAGTGGAACTATTCTTGTATTCCCTTGCGGGCCCCGGCACACCACAGACGAATTCATGCTAACACAATTTGATAGCAAGTGTCAGTAAACATTGAACATGACATACAATATTGATAAGAATTGACATAAAGACTACAGTTGAGTAACGCACAGTAACGTTTGAACATGTTCAGGATTCTTTATTGTTGCTGATTATTTTCTTCTTATTTATTCTATCAACATTCTTTCTCATTCGTTCTCCAAGTACAATCTTGCTACACTCTACTCAATTGATAATTGTATAACATAATTTACTTGCAGGCCCTATGTAGCGTATAACGGTACGAGAGGAATTATTATTATTTATGATTAAGTATATTAATCAACACTAGAACTGTGTGTTTAATAATCTGAACAATCTTCTCAGGAGATTTTTCTCAGTATAACATAAGTTTATTAGTCAACACTAGAACTGTGTGTTTAATAATCTGAACAGTCTTCTCAGGATATCTTTCTCAGTATAACATAAGTTTATTAGTCAACACTGGAACTGTGTGTTTAATAATCTGAACAATCTTCTCAGGAGATCTGTGTCTGAGCGGTCTTCTCATGAGATCTTTCTCAGTATAACATAATTTAGTTTATTAGTCAACACTAGAACTGTGTTTAATAATCTGAACAATCTTCTCAGGAGATCTGTGTCCGAGCGGTCTTCTCATGAGATCTTTCTCAGTATAACATAATTTAGTTTATTAGTCAACACTAGAACTGTGTTTAATAATCTGAACAGTCTTCTCAGAGTCTGTCTGAACAGTCCCAGAGTCTTCTCAGTATAACATAAGTATATTAATCAACACTGGAACTGTGTGTTTAATAATCTGAACAGTATTTGGGGATCTTCTCTGTAAAACAAGACTACAAACAAAACTACAAGGCATCAGACATGAGCTCCAGACAACAGTTAACTTCATCATAAAAACGTGTGTAAATCGTGGCATACCCTTTACAGGACTTATCCATCAACCACAGTAAACAAATCATTGATTTCAGGGATGTGTTGTGCTATGATACAGAGAGGTGGCGTATCAGGCGGAATGGTACGTGACGGCATAAGCAGCGAAATCAAAATACAATTTAAACCATTGAATAATGACAAATCTTTACGCAACACTTTTCTATATTGGTCTATGTTATTCCGATATTGATGTATACAATTTAGTATTCGTACATTTTAAGCAGTTTTTTTTTAATGGCAATCAAAGGTTATTTTAAAGAAAAAAATATTTAAGGGACGGCATTTTGAAGACTTGCATAATACTGAGAAAATATACCACACGGCCCTGGTCGATTTTTAAGGCACCACTTATACGTTCAGTAGTTTGCCATTGCTTTCTAAACGGTGAGGTATATTTATACCATTCATAAAAATGTAAGGGAACGAATTTGCTTCCAAACTTGCCAGCCGCGGAGTTTGACCAGGTCGCTGGTTGTGATGAGCTCACACCGGTCAAGCTACATCTGACAGTATAAAACATCAAAATAGTCATCACAAGAAGAAGAAGATGAAGAAGTAAAATATAACAAACAAAATAAAGGAGATACATGAAAGTTGTGTACTTTCATTACTTTTGTATGATATGAATATGGTGACTGAAGAATTCAGAGATAAACTGTTCATCATAGATAAGAGAGAGACACCAATAGTTTACCGAGGAGAGAGAGAGACACCAAGAGTTTACCAAGGAGAGAGAGAGACACCAAGAGTTTACCGAGGATTGCAGTGAGATATGTTTTCTTTCTGCCATAAGAGAACGTAATTGTTCACCGTATTCCAAGACAATATTAGTTTCTAGTAAGCAACATAACGTTTCAACCAAAACTAAATGCAATAAAAAGATAGGTTTGCAGTGAATATCTCCTAAGAGAACAAGCAGAATTCCAACAAATTGAAAGCAAAAAATTCAGCAAACTAAATGACAGAGAAGGACAAAGAGTTCGAATGCAGTGAATATGTTTTCTTTCTGCCATAAGAGAACGTAATTGTTCACCGTATTCCAAGACAATATTAGTTTCTAGTAAGCAACATAACGTTTCAACCAAAACTAAATGCAAGAGAGAGACACCAAGAGTTTACCGAGGATTGCAGTGAGATATGTTTTCTTTCTGCCATAAGAGAACGTAATTGTTCACCGTATTCCAAGACAATATTAGTTTCTAGTAAGCAACATAACGTTTCAACCAAAACTAAATGCAAGAGAGAGACACCAAGAGTTTACCGAGGATTGCAGTGAGATATGTTTTCTTTCTGCCATAAGAGAACGTAATTGTTCACCGTATTCCAAGACAATATTAGTTTCTAGTAAGCAACATAACGTTTCAACCAAAACTAAATGCAAGAGAGAGACACCAAGAGTTTACCGAGGATTGCAGTGAGATATGTTTTCTTTCTGCCATAAGAGAACGTAATTGTTCACCGTATTCCAAGACAATATTAGTTTCTAGTAAGCAACATAACATTTAAACTAAAACTAAATGCAATCAAAGATAGTATGGGAACAATCCTAACAGAACAAGCAGAAATTCTCAACAGATGGAAAGAATATTGCAGCGAAGTGTATATGAACAGAGGCGAAAAGGACAATAGAGCGAACACTGAAATAATCACAGAGAAAGAACCAGAACCAACACTAGAGGAAGTTGAATGGGCAATAAAAGCTTGAAGATGGGAAAATCACCAGGATGTGATAATATTTTAGCAGAATTTATCAAAACAGGAGGAGAGCAAAGCATAAAAATATATCATGCAATATGCAAAAGGTATGGGAAACAGGAATATGGCCAAAGGAATGGAAAAGATCAATATTTATCCCAATACCTAAAAAGGAGACACCAAATTATGTACCAACTATAGAACAGTGGCATTGATAAGCCACGCAAGTAGAATCTTATTAAAAATTATTATGGGAAGACTGTATAGGAAAATGGAAGAAAATATCAACATATCACAAGCTGGGCTTAGACGGAACAGAGGTACACGTGACCATATATTTAACATGAGAACAGTCATAGAAAAATCTAGAGAGTATAATGTAGATCTATACTCATGCTTTATTGACTACTCAAAGGCATTTGATTGTGTAGAACATCAGGAATTGTGGGAGACATGGGTTTTCCATTACATTTGATACAGATCATAAGAGAACTTTATAGTGATCAAATGGCGGCTGTAAGAACATGTGATGATACATCAGACTGGTTTGACATAGGGCAGGGAGTCAGACAAGGCTGCATTCTGTCGCCTTGTCTGTTTAACATATATGCAGAAAACATGAGGAATGTTACAGAAGATAGCGGAAAAGAAAAATACGATCCTTTTATAATCGGAGGAAGAGAAATACATGAACTACGATACACTGATGATACAGTGTTACTGTCAACATCACAAAAAGGAATTGAGAAATTATTAGAAGTGAAAGATAAAAGCGAAAAACAAAATCTATATCTCAATGTGGCAAAAACAAAAATAATGACAACAGATAAAACGAACATGACAAAAGATATTTTTATCAATAGAGAGAAAGTATAAAATGTGAACAGTTTTGAATATCTTGGTTCACTGCTAACAACAGATGGAAATGGGATGAAGGAAATTAAAAGAAGAACCCTAGGGAAAGTTCACCCTAGTAAATCAAAAGCTGGCTGAAACCGGACGGGCGAGCCTAGTCACCATGGGCGCACAATCGTCCCGACGTAGATCACCCGTTCTTGTCAAAGGACCAATTATACATCACAATAAGAATGATAAAATTGGCTGTGACGAATGATCGAGAGAAGAGAAGAGGAAAAGAAGAACAAACATGGCTTTACAAAAAATTAAACAACTCAAAACAGTATGTATCGGAACTGATAAGAAAACAAAGATCAGAATAATAAGAACATGCATATTCCCAGTAACAACGTATGGGTGTAAAGCATAGACATTTAATAAAGCAGTGGAAAAATGTATATATGCTTTTGAATATAAATGTTACAGAAGAGTCCTTCGTATATCTTGGACAGAGAAGAGAACAAATAGATCTATCCAGAAAGAACTCAAAATCAAAGAAAACTGGCTGATGCTACAAATAAGAATGAGAAAATTGAGATATTTTGGACATATAAAAAGACATGAAGGGCTGAAGAAGACCATCATGGAAAGAGGCATACCGGCAAAGAGAAGAAGAGGAAGACCACGGAGAAGATGGATTCAGGATGTAACTGACGATTTGAACATGACGGCTGCAGAGGCAGGACATCTGGTCTATAAAGAGAGAGAAATTCCGGAGGACTGTTGGGGTGGCAAAGTTCTGCTCAGGACAAGCTATTTAATGATGATGATGAGTAAGCAACATAGACGAGGAGAGATCTCGTTCGCCGTTTGAACTTTGTAGAAATGGTGTACTTAGTATGTTGCATAACCAGGAACCATAAGTTAACGGGCTATATTTTGAGCCCTACATCAGAAGACGGGAGTCTTATTGCAAATATATAAAACTTGTTAACATCTCATTGGTGAGAATTTACAACGCAATCACTACAGTTGAGTTTTGTCTGTATGTTTTCACTGGCCGTAACTCAGTTATATTTCTGGTACTGACCACTGACCATCAGGAGATCCAAACGTAAAAGAGTGACAGCTTGAAACACCTCAACACGAGGAAATTTGTTATGAAAATCAATCGACGAGACGACCAGGAGTCGGGTGTTCCCACCCCCACGAGGGCATTCTTGGAGGAACAGCCCACCAACAGTAGTAGCAGACATACCAGAACCAACAGTAGTAGCAGACATATCAGAACCAACAGTAGTAGCAGACATACCAGAACCAACAGTAGTAGCAGACATACCAGAACCAACAGTAGTAGCAGACATACCAGAACCAACAGTAGTAGCAGACATACCAGAACCAACAGTAGTAGCAGACATACCAGAACCAACAGTAGTAGCAGACATACCAGAACCAACAGTAGTAGCAGACATACCAGAACCAACAGAGGAACTAGAAATTGATGTCGAAACACCCAGCCAGGATGTGAGCATTACATAGATTAAATCTCTTAAGAATAATAAGGCACCAGGGAACGATAATTTTAACGCAGAACTATTAAAAATAGACCCAGAACTCTCAGCTAATGTACTACAACCTTTGTTAACATCTATATAGAATGCTCAAATAATACCTGATGCATGGAACTGAGGAGTCTACTTAAAGACACCCAAAATGGGCTCCCTTGCCAATTGTAATAATTGGTGCGGAATAACTCTCTGTCCCAAGTTTTTTTTTTCTTTTTTTTCTTTTTTTCTTTCGTTCGCTTTCAACTCAGACGAAGTTTCATCTCTGAAACTGATTTTTGCGGGAAAATCCGTTTTTCCAATTTCTTACAATGGCAGCAGCGTGCACATTGTAAATTACTTTACACTGGCAGCCGTTGTGCTCAATGTACTCGTAATTAGTATTCCTCGCCATACAGGCAGATTTTCTCCGACTTCAGAGGTACTCACGTTATCGTCCTGAGTAAGACCAGGGACTCGAACAAATGCCGGACAGTGGGTTCGAACCCGAGCTACGCTCACAGCTAGCAGGCCGAGCTACTATCAACTACTCTAGGCAGTCCCCCTCTGTCCCAAGTAAAATCTGAAGCAAAACATCGTGCAACGCATTACTAATGCTGTGGATAAGAAACTGAGAAAGGAACAAGCAGGATTTCGCAGAGGACTACAGCAAATTCACATGCAGTGTTGAAACCTACGAGCTAAAGTTTGAAGTTAAAACAGGCGTGAGACACGGATGTGTAATGTCAGCCCTTCTTCTTCTTCTCGATCAACTTTTGCTATGCGACTACTCCGGTATGTGTCATAAACAGGGCGGTGTGCTTGAGGTCTTCACCAATTCCCCATAGTTTGTCTTGTGTTGTTTCTGTTGGCCAGATCTCCAATCTCTCACTACTCAGACTGGGTAGTCTTGCAGGATGTACTCTGGGGACTGCTTTGGTGCTCCACAGGTGCAGGCTGTCGAGTCCCTGAGACCCATTCTGTGAAGGTGTGTTCTGAGACTGCAATGTCCCGTTCTAAGTCTGAAGACTGTGGTCTGTGCTTTTCTGTTTAGTGTATTATACTGCGTCTATCCTCATTTGTTTTCTCCAGATCATTTTCATGGATTGTTTCAGGAGAGTCTTTGCTTCTGTAAAACTTTGTGTTGGGTGGTGTTGTGTTAGGCTCCCCCAGCCCTTGCGAGTTTGTCAGCCTTTTCGTTTCCTGGTATGCCACAGTGAGAATGTCAGCCCTAATATTCAATACTGTCATAGATTGGGTGATGCGTAAAGCAACTGAAAATAAGGCAAGAGTTATCAGATGGACACTAGTATCCACCCTGGAAGATCTAGATTTTCTGACGACATCGCACTTCTATCTGACACACATAACAATATCCAGGAAAAGTCTTGGTCAGTACAGTGAGATGGCTAGACTGAAAATCAATCAGAAGAAAACAGAAATAATGACTCTGAACATGGCAATCCCAGTATCAGTCATACTAGAAGATAAAATCCTCCCAAATACAACTACTTTCGCATATCTTGGAAGTGTTATCAGCAACGAAGGAGGTGCTGGATCAGACATTAAAAGCAGACTGAGTTAGGCACGAAATGCGTTCATGATCCTTCAGACAGCCTGGAAATCTGCCCAATACAGCATTAGAACCAAGAGTTATATATACCGCAGCTGCATGCTATCAACTTTGCTATACGGATCGGAATGCTGGAGAATGACAGAACAAGATATGTCCAAACTCTCCACCTTTCATACAGCAAGTCTGCGAAAAATCTTCCGTGTGTTCTGGCCAAATACTATCTCTAACCAAGAACTGCTCGCACGATGTCAACAAGAGAATATGAGCACCATCATACGAAGACGACGCTGGAGATGGATCGGGCATGTGATGCGCATGGAAACTGGCTCTGACACAAAAACTGCACTGAGATGGACTCCAGAAGGTAAGCAAAAATGTGGAAGACCCAACGATAGAGCAAGAACTGAAAGAAATGAATCATAGCTGGAACACAATACAGAGGAAGGCCATGAATAGAGAAGAATGGTGTGCGTTTGTTGCTGTCCTAAACGCCAAGGGCGTAACAGGCTAAAGAGAGGAGAGATGGGTGTTCGCAGAAGAAGAATAAGAGATGATCTCAATACCCTGCCTGGACATACCCACAATCCTTCATATTAAGATTTCAATACCCTGCCAGGACATACCCACAATCCTTCATATTAAGATTTCAATACCCTGCCTGGACATATGCCGAAGATAGCTTGATCATTTATAACAAAGACACACATAATAAATAATGGTTAATTAAAATGTTCATTCATTACCAACAACACTCAAACATCATTTTCAATCTGCCCTTACATCGTTCATATTCTCTTCAAATTGAAACTGCTCAAGGAGTATCTCTGGAAGGAAGTGCATTCTCGTAGCTACCAGATTCATCACTAATCTCATAGACAGCTTCCATCATTTCCGACACTTCCAAAACGACTTCATCTCCATCAGGACTGAACTTCATATCCAGGCTTAGTAAACTGGGGAACACATTCTGCTTGCTAGGTCTACGGTTGTTTGAGTGGTTTGTGTTATAAGGCCGGTTGAGCGAGCTGCTTGGCGCTGTTTCACTTATCTTGACAACACTTGAGCTGTATTTTAAAATATTATGTCGATCTCCACAACATGTGTCATTTTTACACTGTTCTCCAACTACATCACACAGCAGTACACAAGGTCGGTGCTCCGAATCTCTGTCCCGCCACTGAAAAATATAATTAAAACTGTTATTGTTTGCGTTTGTTCTTTAGGACCAATTTGATCATTCTTATTGTGATGTATAATTGATCTTTGACAAGAACGACTATTACGTTGCACCTCGATTCATAGACCCCTATATGTGTATAGTACCACACATGTGTATGACAGGGCATCTGATTGGAAATTTTTTAAGTATGCCTCGATGAAAACTGTCTTTACTACTGCCTGTGTAATACCACTTTTTAGATCGGTGTAGAACAGGGGGGACATGAGCTTGAGGAATTTAATAGTCGCATGGCTAGTGCAGTCACAGCAAAACTGTTCAGATTAGGTGTTTTCTTTATGCCCAGACTGGAAAAAACTCTTGGCTGTACTGAGGATTGAACGCCGGTCTCCAGAATGGGAGCCTGCACTCTAATCCAACCTGCCAGATTTTCCTCGAACTATCAAGTGCAGACAGAAAATGATTATTTAGCTGACAACAGCAAACATTTTCACTAACATCAATAAACTCTGGTTGAATGGTAGTGGAATGAATGCCAGCTTTATGAAACAACTTACATCAATAAACTCTGGTTGAATGGTAGTGGAATGAATGCCAGCTTTATGAAATAACTTACATCAATAAACTCTGGTTGAATGGTAGTGGAATGAATGGTAGCTTTATGAAACAACTTACATCAATAAACTCTGGTTGAATGGTAGTGGAATGAATGCCAGCTTTATGAAACAACTTACATCAATAAACTCTGGTTGAATGGTAGTGGAATGAATGCCAGCTTTATGAAACAACTTACATCAATAAACTCTGGTTGAATGGTAGTGGAATGAATGCCAGCTTTATGAAATAACTTACATCAATAAACTCTGGTTGAATGGTAGTGGAATGAATGCCAGCTTTATGAAATAACTTACATCAATAAACTCTGGTTGAATGGTAGTGGAATGAATGCCAGCTTTATGAAATAACTTACATCAATAAACTCTGGTTGAATGGTAGTGGAATGAATGCCAGCTTTATGAAACAATTTCTTTATTTGCTGCTAAAGTCATGTCTCGATACCATGGCAGCGGATGTGAGCAAGGCAACTATCGGTTTCAGCCAACTGCCAAATATGGCACGATGGACTGTAGATACCATCCATCTGGAATAGAAGATTAATATCAATACAGTGAGGCAGAGAGATACATCAGTGAGGCAGAAGTACGACAGTGGAGGCAGAGGGTACGACAGTGAGGCAGAGGGTACTACAGTGAGGCAGAGGGTACGACAGTGAGGCAGAGGGTATGACAGTGAGGCAGAGGGTACGACAGTGAGGCAGAGGGTACGACAGTGAGGCAGAGGTACACAGTGAGGCAGAGGGTACGACAGTGAGGCAGAGGGTACGACAGTGAGGCAGAGGGACGACAGTGAGGCAGAGGAGTCGACAGTGAGGCAGAGGGTACGACAGTGAGGCAGAGGGTATGACAGTGAGGCAGAGGGTGCGACAGTGAGGCAGAGGGTGCGACAGTGAGGCAGAGGATACAACAATGGTTGGAGGAGTCGCTGAAGAGGCCTTAACAGTTTTATTTTTGTGCCAAGGCATGCAGTTGTAAGAGAACATGAATGTGCCAATAGGCTTGCAGGTTTGGCTGCTGTAAAAAAGGAGACACGCAAGGCTGATATTCTGAATTCCCTAAGGTAGAGAGGAAGGATTCAAGTAATAGTGGTGAATCTACAATCCTAACCAGACTGCAAGAATACCAAGTCAAATGTAGTGTAGCTAGACAAGAGCACTATACTTGTAGCCAAAGAAGAATAGTAAAGCAACAAAGACCCGGGGTCGTTAGTTGCCACACACTGATAGACCTACTGAAGAGAAGATCGGAGCACTTATAGACTAATTGGTTCAATGTGCAGTGATGATGATCCGACTTCTACTTCTTCGAACTCTCCACATCGACCATTTGTTAACCACTCTTTGTGATTTGTATGTGATCTGAACCTAAGAGCGATTGTAGGTTGTGCCTGTTATGCGCCTTCAAGTAGGCCAGCACATCCGATTTCTGTGATACTTTTATTTACTGGGTAGCTTTCCTAAGCCCCTACCTCAGTCGCCTCTTACGACATGCTTTGTAGGTCGCAGTTACTATTCTTTGCTCCCCTTGCGAGCTTCAGCAACACACAGACGGATCCGACGACTAAATTAAACTATACAAGTGTTTCTCAATGTAATTCAAGCAAAGTTCTGTGCCAACTTTCTTTCTTATGCTGATGTTGGTGACTCTTGTCTTTTCTGGTGGTGTTGGTAACTTTTCGCAGGCAACGCATTTCACATGTTGTTATATTTTTATGACTGCTTTGCTCATTGTCCATGTTTGGCTCTGGTAACACAAAGTAGGGATGAAAATGCTGCTGATAATCTGTTATTTAGCTGTCAGTGAAATTTGTGGGTGCCTTAACAGTGGGGCTAGCTGGTAGGTTACAGCATTTTCCGTTTGAACTCTAGCCTCTATCTCTCTATCTAGTCTTCTGTGAATATGTTTCCTAAGTATTTGAATTCTTTCACTTGATTGATTGTAGTGCTATTGACATGGATTATCTATTGGATCTAGTTTATTAAGTTTTCTTCCCATATTCATGACCAGTGAGATCAAGGACACAATAGTGAGGGTACAACAGTCTTCCTGACAGAAAGCATTCCTGGAATGGGGAGAAGGAATAACCAAAACGAACCACAAAGAAGAACCGGAACGGTGAAATGTATAAACACTATTATATCCTCATCTCTCGTGCCAAAGTTACCAGGTTTTCTCCTTCGTGGAGCCATCTGGATATTTTTCCAGAGATCCATGATCTCAGGGTAGGTGAGATCGCGTTCCTAGTCCTATCGGAGACGAACGATAAAACATAGGTCCTGGGTTCAATTTGAGCACGTAAAAGAACCCTTGGCAGTTCAAAATCGAGAAGAACAGGTTGGAAAGTCACTGCCCGGGCAAAATTCATTAGAAATGGTTACAAATAAAATTCCTACAAAATATCTTCAAAATTACATCTGGGACCCGTGCCGGTGCTACGGAGTTCATGCACTGCAGCTGGGATCTTCATGTGTAAGAAAGAGATTGGAGCACACATGGTTACTCACCGAAGTGTAATGATGATGGTCCAATCAATCAATCAACCAACATCTGGACTCGTGTATACACAGATGGATCAGCTACTAATGCAATAGAATATAAATTCTTTCTAAATCTAAGTAACTGCACAGAGAAATTATTGTCAGTCTCTATGTCTCTTTCTTACGCCTTCTTAGCCCCATTTTTGCTTGTGTGTTGCTAGGGCTCGCTAGAGGAGCAAAGAATAGTAACACTGCGACCTACAAGGCATGTTGTAAGAGACTATCTATCAGACACTGCAGACTCAACAAACACATATAGGCTAGGAATAAGTCAAACAGCTCTCTGCCAGTGTCAGCAGGCGGAACAGACACTGAAGCATATCCTCTCCTGCTGGGTGAGCTGAGAAGCAACATTTGGCCACACCCAGTCAAACTGAAAACTAAGCTTTGGGAAACCTGACAGACCTGAAGCTGACTGCCCAGTTTGTGGTTCACAGTAAATTAAGCGCATGACCAGAGATCCCTGAAGAATTCTTTGTAAACAGAAGTAACTACAGAAGTAACACAGAGAAATTATTGTCAGTCTCTATCTCTTCTTCTCTCTCTCTCTCTCTCTCTCTCTCTCTCTCTCTCTCGCACCTTTTTAGTCCCATTTATGCTTGTGTGTTGTAGGGGCTCACAAGGGAAGCAAAAAATAGTAACACTGCGACCTACAAGGCATGTCATAAGAGGGGACAAAGGTACCCAAGGAAGCTACCTATAAATTAAAAAATGGCACTGAAATCGAATGTGCTGGCTTACTTGTAGGTGCATAATTGGCACAATGTACAATCGATCTTAGACTTGGATCACATACAGTGTTTTAACAAGTGGTCGATATGGAGCGATGGAAGAAGAAATCATTACTGGGTATCTGCGCATGTTAGTGGCTGACATGTTTTGTCTTGGGTGCAGACTTTCTGACCTGAAACAAACCAGATGCCCTTACCTGTTCCAGTTCTTTGACAATATTTTCCACATTGACATGAGATGGCACAGTCTGCAGGAGGATAAAGGCAGACTCCTTCACTGAAATAGAAAAACAAATTACTTAAGACACTGTGAAGTTAGAGGAATACCAATACAGTCTGTTTCCTTACCCTTCACCCCCAGGGAGGCATAGATCCGCAACTAAGGTTTTCCAAGCCCACCTATTCCCGATCTTTCCATCTCTCTCCTCCATTTTCTTGCATTCCGTCTCCAACTCCCGCCTCCAGGTGTTCCTGGGTCTTCCTCTTACCTCTTATTACCCTGGGGGTTCCATTGGAGGGCTGTAGATTCTTCCTCCAGATGTTTGTGAGATCCATTATCATCTATGGCTGCACGCACATGATGATGATAAAAAAACATGTTTCATACCACAGGTAGTATATTGTAATAAAGCTAATGAAGACATCAGAAAAAGTGGGTACAACATCAGTACTGAACTTCATCAAGAAATAATCAATTAAATGGTTTGAAAAGATGAGCCAGACAACAGTCGATATAGTATATTGTGACAGAATAGTACGACAGTTCCAGAAAACTCATAAAAAGTGCACTGAAAGCGCATAGCGCACTGAAGCGTCTGAAGCGCACTAAGCGTATGAGCACTGAAGCGCACTGAGCGCAAATTATGAAAGGGTAGAAAATCATGATGTGAGCGTAACTAAGACGGAGAGAGTGAGAAAGACCGCAGAGGCAATTAGAGAAGCGAACGAGTTGGAGGAAAGACGGCAAGAGAGAATGGGCAGTTAGAAGGGAACCAAGTTGGAAAAGACGCAAGAAGATGGAGAAGAGAGGGAACCAGTTGGAGAAAGACGGCAAGAGAGATTGATTGAGCGAGGAACCAAGTTGGAGGAAAGACGCAGAGAGAGATGGCATTAGAGAGAGTGTAACGAGGAAAGACCAAGAGAGATGGCAGAGAGGGGAACCAAGTTGGAGGAAAGACCGGCAAGAGAGAGATTGGCAGTTAGAGAGAGGGGAACCAAGTTGGAGGAAAGACCGGCAAGAGAGAGATGGGCAGTTAGAGAGAGGGAGTGTAACCGAGGAAAGACCGGCAAGAGAGAGATGGGCAGTTAGAGAGAGGGGAACCAAGTTGGAGGAAAGACCGGCAAGAGAGAGATGGGCAGAGGAGAGAGGGCAAGTTGGAGGAAAGACCGCAAGAGAGAGATTGGCAGTTAGAGAGGGGAACCAAGTTGGAGGAAAGACCGGCAAGAGAGAGATGGGCAGAGAGAGAGGGAACCAAGTTGGAGGAAAGACCGGCAAAGAGAGATTGCATTAGAGGGACAAGTTGAGGAAAGACGGCAAGAGAGATGGCAGAGAGAGACCAGAGTGGGAGAAAGACCGGCAAGAGAGAGATTGGCAGTTAGAGAGAGGGAACCAAGTTGGAGAAGCCGGCAAGAGATTGGCAGTTAAGAGAGGAACTAAGTTGAGAAAGCCGCAGAGAGAGATGGGCAGTAGAGAGGAACCAAGTTGGAGGAAAGACCGGCAAGAGAGAGATGGGCAGTTAGAGAGGACAAGTTGGAGGAAAGCCCGCAAGAGAGATGGACAGTTAGAGAGGAACGTTGGAGGAAAGACCGGCAAGAGAGATGGGCAGTTAGAGAGGGAACCAAGTTGGAGGAAAGACCGCAAGAGAGATGGGCAGTTAGAGATAGGAGGTAACCGAGGAAAGACCGGCAAGAGAGAGATGGGCAGTTAGAGAGAGAGAGGGGAACCAAGATGAAGATGGACAGTTAGAAAGAAAAGAAAAAAACGGATGTGGTATTATATGAGGGTTTTGTTCTATGGACTAGGAACTTGGTGTTTGTTACCATGATGCATATATATGGTATTACCTCTGTATCAGGTGGTGAAAACTACATAAATTCAGTTTTATGAATAACTCATGTTTGAGTTAATTACTATCTATTCATTAAGTTACAGTTGAAAAGTTATAAATGGATGACAGACATTTATTATCATTGATAGTATCATTTTTCTTCTTCGTGATCACCGCTTAGACTGATGTACCAGATTTCCCATAAATCTCATTCATGTGGAAATCTGATTCATGCAGCCTTAGCATTCGTGTGGTTTTTACGTCACATCATTCAGCGCCATTTGGAGCTCTGGTGCTTATCCTTCGGCGATGTGTGCGGTTTCACAACAAGGGTTTATTGGGTTCGCTCTCCGTCAGCCTTGGCTGTCCCCAGCCGACCTGCAAGGCAGCAGTTTGCTATTCAGGGTAGCTACCCTTAGACAACCTTCCTTCCTGGGTTGTTGAGCGGCATCTGCCTAGGTTACCTGTCTTTTTTGGACTACTCAGTTTGCCTGCCGTCCAGTAATGTGTGTGGTTTGTTCCGCTAGCCTTTGATTGTCCCCAATCATACTACAAGGCAGTAGTAATTGATAGTATTGATCTATGTCATAATAATATCTTACCCTTGAAGATTACAAAGTTTGAATACAACTATTACATATGTATGCTTTCGTTGGCAACAAACAAAATTGAACTAATCTTTTGTTTCTCTATATTTTTCATGTTGCTAAAACCTTTTGGTTGTGAAGTCAGTGCTGTTCTATGGCTTGGAAATAAGGAAGACAACAAAAGAAACCATCAGAAAACTGCAGACCTTCATAAATGGATGTTTACGTA
Source organism: Arion vulgaris (assembly GCA_020796225.1). Taxonomy (NCBI): domain Eukaryota; kingdom Metazoa; phylum Mollusca; class Gastropoda; order Stylommatophora; family Arionidae; genus Arion; species Arion vulgaris. Next base: position 14,478,298 of record CM036761.1, read on the forward strand.
GAATAGAGGGACTGAGATGGTATGATAAGATTACAAACAAGGAACTCAGAGAAAGAACTAAGCAGATACCAGTGGAGAAAGAGCTCAGGAAGAGACTCTGGTGATGGATAGGACATACATTGAGAAGACCGGACGAAGCATTGCAAGACAGGCACTGTTTTGGAACCCGCAGGGAAAGAGGAGTAGGGAAGGCCTAGACAGACCTGAAGAAGAGAGCTGGAGGCTGATATTAAGGAGAGGAAGAGCTGGAAGAAGTTTGTTGAAGACCTGTGCTCCGTTGGGAGTTGAAAGGTGAAGAGGAAGAAAACCTTTGGTAAGTAAAGAGAGGATGACCAGTATTCTTCTTCTATTTGTACAATTAGAATGTAGAGATTGGGGCAACATGAAGGCTGATCTCGCAGTTAAGCAGCTGATAGAAGATAATGCAAGGGATGATGATGTTGTTGTATATACCGATGGGTCGGTTCAACGTGGTGAGCAATCCGGCTGGGGTTTCTTGGCTAATGCGCATGGTAGGGTTGTTGCAGAGCGAAGTGGGGCATACAGGACAACTACTTCTAGTATGAGGATGGAGGTTGAGGCCGTTACTGCTGCCCTCCATTGGATTTCTGGGACTTCATTTACTGGGGCAGTTGTTGTATCTGACTCTCAGTCGATGCTTCACAAGATCCAGAAGGGCAGGTTTCAGGTATGAGTGGATGTCGTCTATAGAAGTTTCTAACCTCCAGCGGCTTACGTGGATATACTGTCCTGGGCATGCGGGTGTTTGCGGTAATGAGAGAGCGGACAGGCTTGCATCAACAGCATCGATTGTTGGGGAGTTGAAGATGGATAAGGGGATATTCTTCGGTCTCTTCGAGACAGACTGTTGGATGAGGACACTAAAATCGATGTTGAATCGATCAAGCGATTTAAGCAGTTTGGAATTACCCTTTGTTCAAGTCGAACTGGATGCCTGAGAGGCAGAGTGAGAGGTGTGTTTAATCAGCGAGCCACAGGAACCATCAGTATGCATACTCTTCGATATCTGTTGGGGGAGACTGAGCACCTATGGGTTTGCCCGGAGTGCAATGACGTCAGTTTAGTAACCAATAACCAATAACCAATAACCAATAACCAATTTGTACAATATAACCAACCTAGAGGTGAAACAGATAATCTGAATTATGTTACAGTGTCTAAAATACAAAGGAACACTGACATGATCATCACAATAGCGATCACAAAAAAGAAGACATGGTTTGGCCACATAAGCAGATTACCAACAGACAGTACACCTCAAAGAACAATGCTACTCCGATACAGTGGATACAAAGCAAAACGCTGTCCATGCAAAATGTGGACCACAGAAATATCAAAATCGGTGAAAAACACCGCATCACTCACTAATCGTGTGCCATCTGTCAAAAATAAGTACAAGCCTAACACTGGATTTACCAATAAACCAGAAGGTATGAAAATGCGTTATTCTTTTTAACATGCCTATTTATAGAGCTGAGTTATGTCATCAAGTTGAGCGTCTGGTCGAATAGATTAGAGCGTGGCTCCCATTCGGAAGACTAGGTTCAATCCCGGTATGGCCAATTAGTTTTCCGTCTATGCCATAAAGAAAAATCTTAACATGAACGGTTTGCTCCAACCGCACTAGTCATGTGTCATTTTTTTTCCGATCCAGAAGCACTTGAGCTTTTCAGCTGCTCGGTGCCATGGACATCGTAACCCTTCGGTTCAGTGCCACGAACACCGTAAATCTGGGAATCTGTGGCTTTTCTGTCATCCCGGAATTGAACCCGCACACACAGAGGGAAAGTCACCCGTAGTCCAACGTGCTACGAACACGCTGGGCAGACAGGCCATGTAGTCATTAAATTCCACAGGCTCATGTCCCCCCTGTCATACACTGCCCTAAAAAGCGGTATTACAGGCAGTAACGACAGTTATGTCAACATAAGAATATAAAAATAATGAACAAAAATTGCAGATAATAATTCAAAATCTACAATAAAATAAGAACATTATCATCATCAGGTGCTGTCTTCACATCGAAGGTTGGCTTCAATGAATCTCCAGCATCCTCTGTCTTTCGCCCTTGTGTTGCACACTGCCAGACTGTAACCTGTCCATTTCTTAAAGTTTCCTCCCACTTATCTCTCGGTCTTCCTCTTGCTCTTTCCCCTCAACTTTCCCCTCTAGTAAATGTTTTATCATGGTGTCATGTCTTTTATGTGCCCAAAATACTTTACTTGTCTGAATTTTATTTCTCTTAATAATCGTTTCTTCATGCCTAGAACTTGTTTATATATCTGTTTTTCTGTCCATGAAACTCTGCCTATTCTTCTATATATCCACATCTCAAATGCATCAATTCTGTCTTCTAACTGCTTGTTCATTGTCCATGTTTCCGAGCCATACATTAATATAGGATATATATATATATATAGCATTTGATCATTCTCATTTTTAGCCTGTTTGTGATTTGTTTGGATGTCAGTAACTTTCTCATACTATTGAAATTATCCTTGGCCATTCCTATTCTCTTTTTAAATTTCTGTTATACATCTGCCATCATCTGTTATCATCTGACCAAGATATAAGAAACTTTTACTTGATGTAGTAATTCTCCATGTATTTTTATATTCATTTTAGGTTTCTCCATTTCCTTGTTGATCACCATAGTTTTTGTTTTCTGTATGTTAATGTCTAATCCATATTCCTTGCTAGTTCTGTCCAATTGGTCCACTAGTTCTTGTAATTCTTGTTCACTTTCTGCTACCAATACTGTATCATCTGCATATCTTGAGTTGTTTATTATTTTGCCATTTATCTTAACATAACAAGAACATAATAATTAATACAGAATAGACCTCTCACAAACAATGTCAGAGATTGAACAAAACAAGAAAATTGAAATGCTTCTCTCAACAAATAGATCTCTCACAAACAATGTCAGAGATTGAACAAAACAAGAAAATTGAAATGCTTCTCTCAACAAACAGACCTCTCACAAACAATGTCAGAGATTGAACAAAACAAGAAAATTGAAATGCTTTTCAACAAACACCTCTCACAAACAATGTCAGAGATTGAACAAAACAAGAAAACTGAAATGCTTCTCTAACAAATAGATTCTACAAACAATGTCAGAGATTGAATAAAACAATATCAGAGATTGAACAAAACAATGTCAGAGATTGAACAAAACAAGAAAACTGAAATGCTTCTCTCAACAAATAGATCTCTCACAAACAATATCAGAGATTGAACAAAACAATGTCAGAGATTGAACAAAACAAGAAAACTGAAATGCTTCTCTCAACAACTCACACAAACAATGTCAGAGATTGAACAAAACAAGAAAACTGAAATGCTTCTTGTAACAAATAGATCTCTCACAAACAATGTCAGAGATTGAACAAAACAAGAAAATTGAAATGCTTCTCTCAACAATAAAACTGAAATGCTTCTCTCACAACTCACACAAACAATGTCAGAGATTGAACAAAACAAGAAAATTGAAATGCTTCTCTCAACAAGAAAACTTAAATGCTTCTCTCAACAAATACTCACATAGAGGAATAGTTGTTGACAGTATAATCATCACCATAATAATACTAAGAGAAAAATAGGGCAAAGTTCAAGTTGAAAACAAATTATAACATATACTTATACACTACATTTCTCTGTATCTCTGTATATAAGTGGTTAAATTTGCATTAAGAAAGTCGCGGGTTCGAATCAGGACCGAACCGTTCTGTCCAAGGATGAATTTTTTAGAGACCCTAGGATTGTTGCCGGAGCTATTCAGGGAGTTTGAAATTACACATTGTACAAGTACAGCTGGATTCTTGAGGGGCAGAGAGAGAAGTGTATTTAGCCAGTGAGCTACAGAAACCATCGGTATGCATACCCTTTGATATCTGTTGGGGGAGACTGGGCACCAAAGGGTCTGTCCGTAGTACTGTGACGTCTGTTCTGTAACCAATAACCAATAACGACAAATGATAACTTGAAGATCTGTGAATGACTCTACAAGTACAGTATATCAACCAAACATGTGCCTTCTTCTCACATTGAAATCCAACCAAACAGGAAATCGCTTGAGTTGGTTTAGGGCCTATGTCACAACCGGGACTTTAAAGACACAGGGATGACAGACCAATAACACTGCAGACTGCTAAACAAATAATAAGAAGTAACAAAAAGGAGGAGTGGCTGAATGAATGGGCAAAACAGACAGAACCCTCTTTAAACACATGACCATTCCAAAAGATGCCATAAATCACCTCACACGACAAGAACAAGTCATTATTTTCCACCTTAGGACACAACATGTGCCCCTGAATGCTCATCTACATCGCATCCAACCAAAGATTGCCCCACAATGTCAACTGTGTGACTATTCACAAGAAGCTGTTGTACACCATCTCTTCCAGTGTCCTGCACTCAGTGACCTACGCCACAAGTACCTACCTCCATACCCAGATGTTGAAAACTCTCTCTATGCTAAAACACCACAACTCAGACAGACCTGTAAATTCACTGCCATGTCTTCAAGTCAAAGGGCAAATGCTCAGATGACTGCTGGATCGAAAAAGTAAAGTAAATACTAAGAATACTAAGAGCATGCATATTCCCAGTAACAGCGTATGGGTGTGAAGCATGGACATTTAATAAAACAGTGGAAAAACATATATGAGCTTTTGAATATAAATGTTACAGAAGAGTCCTTTGTATATATCTTGGACAATAAAGAAATTTGGTGAACAGATGGGCCATGGGAAACACAGGAAGAGATGTGTACACCATATGGCCAGCCCTAACCTTAATGACAACATCAACCACCTTACAAGAAGAGATCAGAGCACCATTTTTAGACTCGAACCCAACACATAACACTTAATAATCACTTGAACAGAATCCATCCACAACACACTCCAGAGTGCCAACTGTGCACACATCATCATGAAACCGTTCACCACCACCTCTTCAAGTGTCAAGCACTAGAAGACATCAGAAAGATCCTCCTTCCTCCAAGGCCAGATAAATGAAACACATTATACGGAACAAAAGAACAACTTACAAACACATGCAGATACCACTACATAGCATTGGGCCAAAGGGCAAAAGCTCAAGTGCCGCTGGATCATTGAAGAAGAAGAAGAAGAAGAAATATCTTGGACAGAGAAGAGAACAAATAGATCTATCCAGAAAGACCACAAAATAAAAAAAAACTGGTTGATGCTACAAATAAGAAAGAGAAAATTGAGATATTTTGACACATAAAAGACATGAAGGGCTAGAGAAGACCATCATGGAAGGAGACATACCAGCAAAGAGAAGAAGAGGTAGACCACGGAGAAGATGGATTCAGGATGTAACTGATGGGTTGAACATGACGGCTGCAGAGGCATGACATCTGGCCAATGAGAGAAATTCTGGAGGACTGTTGGGGTGGCAAAGTTCTGGTCAGGACAAGCTATTTGATGATGATATAATACAGCTTGTTACTTGCTTTGATACCCAAGAGAGTGCAAGTTTTCAACCTTGTTTCAACCTGTGCAACAAAGCAGTGAAGTTCGTACTTTCGGCTCCAGGTTGATAGATGTCCTGGCAACTCTTTCTTATTCAGTAAGTTTCCAGAACTTACTGTTAAATGCTAGACAACTCAAACCTGGACGCTGACATCAAACGAAGAAGAAAACTTGTCCCACAGAGATGAAGTGTCTACTCAGAATGCTGGGAGTATCAACAAGAGACTGGTTTAGAAATGAAGACATCAGGAAAAAAAGTGATTACAACATTAGTACTGAACTTTATTTTTTTTAAAAATTAAATGGTTCAACTATATAAGCAGATTGCCAACGGACAGTGTGCCTCAAAGAGCAATGCTACTCAGATACAGTAGATACAAAGCAAAAGGCTGCCCATGCAAAAGGTCGACCTCAGAGATAACAGAGGTGGTGAAAAAGCAATGTTCAGGAAGCCCACTCAAAAGCCTGATCTAGAAATCTCTTCTTATCCTGACGCTGTGAGGCAAACCGATTACAGAAAAGTAAATAGAATGTCTCTTGACTCAATATAACGAATAGTGCAATCACATGAGCAGAGCAGTCTACTCCAGAGGGCACTGCTGTATCTCTTTATAACCTCAAAAACATACAAAATATGAAAGGTTTATTCCCTCTCAGAAGATTAGGCAAGGGTCTCCAACAAATTGCAGCAACGATTATGTTTCGGGGCAAATGGCTGTCGATGGCAATGAAAGAGCAGTCAGGCTGGCTGGATCTGCCACTATATTGGGGAGTGAGGCAGTCAATAGATAGAGCTGACATTCTTAACGCCCTCAAGGAATGTGACCACAAAGAGGACTTTCATCTAAACCAATCCACATTGACAGCTAGACTGCAAGAGCTTCGACTTGAGTGGCTAGAATAGAACAGCACAACAGGTATATAAGTAAGCTCATCAATCAACATCGAACTGGTACAGTTAGTCACTGATCACTGTTGGAGATATTACAAATATGATCGGAGAATCCATGGATGTGATCGGAGAATCCATGGACATGTTCAGAATGCAATGAAGATATTCCAAACTGAAACATTATGTTCATCCTTGCAGTGTTAGCCAGATAAATCTGTGTTCGAGGCGTACTTTAAGGAAATGAAACCAAAATCTTCACCAGTATGTTCTCTTAGTATTGACTACTTGTACAAAGCGTCAGTTCTCTGAACACGCTACTATTTTTAAATGGTCATTTCAACCTGTAATACCGCTTTAGGTTGGTGTAGGACAGAGGAGACATAAGCCTTGGAATTTAATGGCCGCATGGCTAGTGAAAGTTGACCTGAAACTGTTACAGTTAGGATTTTTCTTTATAACACATACAGAAAAAAAAACTCCTTGATCTGATCAGCAATTGAGCCCATTTCGCCCCCATGGGAGCCTGCATTCTAATCCATTCAGCCAGATGCTCGACTGCCACACTTCTATAACACATAAAATGAAGACAAATAAGATAGATACAACATACAAAATTACCTGAGGGCTGGGTCAATATAAAATCTCCATTCTCCTTCAGCAAACCATATAATAAGAGCAGAGATGATAACCACTACAGAGCCTAAAGCATCCCCCAAGACATGCAGAAGGACACCTTTCATGTTTAACCAACTTGATGATGCTATGAGAAATAAAATTAGGAAATTAAAGAAGATAACATTGAATGAATAATCCTGAATAAGCGTTAAATTTTTTTCTTTCTTTCTTTTGTCCCTCTCTGCTTTTTTTGCCATTAGGCATAGCAGGTTTAACTGATGATGGTTTCCGAGATAGTACACACTCAGTCGCATGATATGCTGTGGAATTGTGGAGTTTAAGATATCTGAAACTCCATCAATCCATCTTTTTTGGTCTGCCCTTCCTTTTGATTCCATTTTCAGGTTGAGCTTTTGTAATTGGTGCATTCGGGTTCATTCTCACTAAGTGACCAAACCATTTGAGTCTCTGTTTTCAATGAATCTAATAGCAGGTGTTGTTGCGACTGTTCTTCTAATTTCCTCATTTCTTTTATGGTCTCTTGTTTTATTCACCACTTTCCTCAAGTATCTCATTTCACAGGTGGTAATTTTCCTTTCTTGTTCTTTTGTCAGTGCCCATGTTAAATGAATCAATGGTGTGGTTTTGGATCAGACTGGGGAGAGATTTTCTTACTGTAGAAATTTAACATTATTATAGTCTATTTCTCTGGTGAGAGCTAAGAAGTGAAGTTGTTAGTGAACTTGCTTCTGGCTAGTGGATCGGTTCAATTCCACAGTGGGCGTGGAACATATTTCTGACCGTAGAAATACCTCTCAGGTTGACCCAGCCTCAATTGGATACTAGGAAAAGCACTGGAAGTAAAGGTGGCCGCTGATGTTGACCATATCACCCACTGGTCAATGAAAAAGGCAGGCCTAACACCATATTCCCCAATATACCTCAAGGTATGAAAAAGGTCATTTGTATATCTTGTACAGAGAAGAGAACAAATAGATCTATCCAGAAAGAACTCAAACTCAAAGAAAACTGGCTGATGCTACAAAAAGAAAGGGAAAGTTTAGGTTTTTGGACATACAAAATACATGAAGCCTGGAGAAGACAGTCACGGAAGAAGGCATACCGGCAAAGAAATGAAGACCACGGAGAAGATGGATTCAGGATGTAACTGATGGTTTTAACATGACGGCTGCAGAGACGGGACATCTAGCCTATGAGAGAGAGAAATTCGAAGGACTGTTGGGGTGGCAAAGTTCTGCTCAGGACAAGCTATTTGATGATGATCTTCTTCTTCTTCTTTGTGTTCGTTTTACTGACCAATTTTAATCACTCTTTGTGATATGTTTGATCTTTGCCAAGAACGTGTATACGTTGCACATTGGTTTGGTAGGATCTTTCTTTCTTTCTCGAATCCTGTTTGCCTCACAGCGTCAAGTCAAGAAGAGATTTCTAAAACGGACCCTAGTATGCGCTTCGTAGATAGTCTCTTTCATCGCCTCTGTTATCTCTGAGGTCCATCTTTTGCGTGGCAGGCCCTTTGCTTTGTACCCATTGTATCGTAGCAGCATTGCTCTTTGAAGTGCACTGTCTGTTGGTAATCTGCTTACGTGGCTGAACCATTTAATTTGTTGTTTCTTTATGAAGTCTAGTACTGATGTACCCACTTTTTCCTGATGTCTTCATTTCTCAACCGGTCTCTTCTTGTTACACCCAGCATTCTGCGTAGACACTTCATCTCTGTCGTGACTAGTTTGCTTCTATCGTTTGTTGTCAACATCCAGGTTTGGCACTGGTAACATAATGTGGGAGAAAGATTGTGTTGAACATTGCTCTTTTGTGTTCATGGTGACGTGTTTGCATCTTAAAATTGGCGCCATTTGCCCTATCATTTGATTTGCTTTGTTGCATCTGTGTTGAATTTCATTAGTTATTCTTCCGTTTGCTTAAAAAAATGCTCCCAGGTATGTGAAGTCTTTTACTTGATTTAGTGGTCGATAGAGATATTGGTAGTACTTTCCTCTCTGGCGAATTTTACTTCTGTTTTGTCGATGTTTATTCTCATGTTGTATTCGATACATGCTAACTGGAATCTGTTAATGTGTTGTTGTAGCTGTTCTTCTGTTGTTGATATGATTGCCTGATCATCTGCAAAAGAAATTCATTTAAGAGCTCTCCGAGGCTGTTTCCTTCGCTGGTGTTAGCTATTTTACAAATGTGGTCAATATACGTGATGAACAGCAGGGGGATAGTACGCAACCTTGGTAGGATCATGATGATGAAAAAGGTTCCTTTAGTTTATTTTACTTACAATGAATTCATAAAAACAATTAACCTTTGTTAACCGACGAAGATCAACAACAAATTTACTTACCTATTTTCGATTCCTTTATCTCTATGGTAATGTTTGAACTTTTAGACGTGTAGATTTCCTTGTCTTCTGAGAGTATGGCTGAAGATGATTGTTCTGACTGCACCAAGAATTCTCCATCAGCAGCCTGTGCTATTTTTCCATTCCCAATATCCTTGTAAGCAGTACTTGATTTTTCATTGTCATATTTCTGCTCTCGAGATTCACTAGGACTCTTATGTGAATGTCCATGACCTCCATGGGAATGACCATGACCTATATGAGAATACATAAAATACAAGTAAACTTTGATTGTAGACCTTCGTAAACGGACGGATGTCTACACAATAGGAGGAACTCAGAGAAAACAGAGGCGACGAAAAACATTGTTTATGAAGCGCACACAAAAGCCCATTCTAGAAGTATCTTCTTATCCTGCCATTGTGAGGCAAAACACATAGAATAGAAATAAGTCAAACAGCTTTCTACAAGTGTCAGCAGATGGAACAGACATAAGAGCATGTCCTGCAAGACTGTCCTCTTCTGGGTGAACTGAAAGCAACATGTGAACACACCCAGTCGATCTAAAAACTAGGCTTTGGAGAAACCTGGTAGACCTGAAGCAGACTGCCCAATTTGTGTTCCACCGTAAACTAAGCGCATAACCAGAGATCGCTGAAGAAGAAATAATGACTATGAATAAGTCAAACCATTCTCTGCCAGTGTCCGCAGGCGGATCAGACCAGAGCATATCCTGCTAAATTGTCACTCATGTGTGAGCTGAAAAGCTGCCACATCCAGCCGATCTGAAAAAATAAGCTTTGAGGAAACCTGACAGACCTGAAGCGAACTCCCAGTTTGTGGTCTGCAGTGGGTTAAGCACATGACCAGATATCAACGAAGAATAAGAAAAGTGAAGCAGAAAAATTCTAAGAACAACCTGAACAAAGAAGAGGAGGAATCCAGACATCTGATAAGACCTGAACGTTGAGGAATTTTACTTTCTTTGGTTGTTGCCCAGTGTTATGGTTTTCTGTTTTTGCCTACCTGTGGTAGGGGATTGTGTTCGAGGATTGGACTCCAGTCACCTCCGCAACACACCAGAGAAGTACAGCAGCACTTGTTTGAGGCTGCTGTCATCATTACTTGTGATGTACAGCTATTATTATTATAACTACCTTGTTAAACCACACTTTGTGGTCTGTATGTGATTTGAGCCTTAGAGCATGAGTTTGTTGTGCTAGTTTGGCATCTACAGAACCGTAGGCCAGCACATTTCATTTCTGCATGCTTTTTGTCCGGGTTTGTCTCCCTAAGTCACTGGTTAAGGACAACCAAAACAAAACAAGCTTGACCAAGGGAGTCCATACCCTAGGCAAGCCAGAACCATGTTAACCTTGGACCTTGTGGTCAAAGTTTCCCAGTCTACACCACTAGAAGGTGGAGTTGGTTTGTAGGTGTAAAAATTCTGATCCTTTCCTTAGGGATCTATATTACAAGTACCCCTAAAGTTGAAGTAATGCTCGTCTGAATGGCAGGGAACACTAGTGATAAGAAAAGCAAGCCTTCATGCAAACATTAATCAGAGGCATATTAGCCATATTAGGTGTGATTGTTTCGACTCACAACTGGATACAATAGGTTGAACAATCACCTACACAGACTAAGACTGGTTTCATCACTCACATGTGCGTGTGGACAGACAGTCGAACACATCCTGCAAGATTGTCACCTGATGAATCAACTGCAGAAAGAACACTTGCCAACAGAGATAAACATCCATGCAAGCTGTTTGGAAGCCTTGATGAACTAACAAACACAACAATATACATCCAGATAACCGGACTCTTTGTGTAGACATTGAACAACAGCAAACGAGAAGAAGACGCCCGAGTGGTTACCAGGTCCCAAATTAGGAGTGTAAAGAACAGAACCACTGTTACCTGCCATGTATGCCATAAGAGGCAACTAAGGAGGTGGGCCGTGGGGCTAGTTACCCCATCATGTAAAAAACATAGATAGCTACAGAAACCACAACCAGGAAAATCCATAGCTCGCCATCCAAGGAAGAAGGACCCGGAGAGAGGGACTCATAATCCCCATTGTAATAGAGGTAATGGAAGACCCAGGAACGCCTGGAGGTGGGAGTTGGAGATGAAATGCAAGAAAATGGGAGAGAGTAGAGAGATCTGGAAAAGATGGCCTTGGATAGGAGGGCTTGGAAGGCCTTGGTTGCAGACCTATGCTTCCCTAGGGGCGAAGGGTGAAGAAAAAGGAACGAGAAGAAGGAAGTGCCATGACTATGTCTTAATTTATAGTGGGTAACCAACCAAAACAAAAATCCAGTATTTTTTAGAAGGATCTTATTTTCATTGCTCAGATTTTTATTTACTAAGTGTTTGGTCACATGTCAAAGTCGCACAGTCGTACATAAAAAAATGAATAAGGCTAATTATATTAACAAACTAATGTAAAAGATAATGTATCCTTACGCCAAAAGAGGAAAAGTCCAATAATGTTCACAACCAATCCTATTATCCCTACAATAAGCATTAGTTTAGGTTCTTCCACTTTCTCCAAGTGAACTAATCGTTTCAAAGCTTCCACTGTGATGGAGAAGCAGAGAGCCAATAAGAAAACAGCATTGACAAGTGCACCAAGAATCTCTGCTCTCACCCACCCATATGTGTTTCGTTTGGACGGCCATTTGGAAATCTGAAACAAAATTTTTTAATATTTCTAATATTAACCAGATAACACGATAATTTATAGTCCATGGTTTCACTTCTAACTGCCCCATGAGGATATTACCGTATAGCGGTTTGTAAGCTTGTGTGATCAATATACAGTGGGATAGGATGGCAGGAACGTATGTATCTGACCGGGATACCCAGGTCGGACAGGTTACTGATGAGGGGCTAGACTAAATATGGCTTCATGGCCCTTCTTCGAACGCTCCATTTCGACCACTTGTTAACCACTATGTGTGATCTGTATGTGATCTAAGCCAAAGAGTGATTGTACGTTGTGCTAGTTATGCGCCTAAAAGTAGGTCTTTGAGGAAGTCTTTTCCATAATCATATCCAGTGTTTGTATTCCATTCTACTGCAGATTTTCTCTGTATGAGGGTTTTGACCTCTTGAAAAGACAGTGGTTGGTAAATTTGCTATTTGGCACTGCCCACCTTAGCCAAGTCATCCACACTCTCATTGCCTGCAATGTCACAGTGAGATGGAATCCACTGCAAGTAAATTCCTGCCTTTTTTTTAAACAGCAAGTTGTAGTAAAGTCTAATGTTGGGGAAAACAACAGAGTGCAGAATCAAACAATGAGAGTTATTAAAGGAAGCATGAGGATAATAAACGGAGGGGAGGGATGAGAGTATGTGGTGGGAGGTAAGGTGCTCGGCTTTCACATATCAAGGATACTTGGTTTGTTTCCAGTGTGATAAGATTAGAATGCTTTTTCAAAGATCCCTGCCGGAACACATAATAACATTGTTTTGTATTTTGTAAAACTACAGTACTTTGTATACGTGTTTCAAAATTTTCCATAGTTGTACTGAAGTCTCTCCCTATTTCGATAGTCCTACCAGAGAATGATAATAAAACGTAGGTCCTGTATTCAAGTTGAGCAAAAGTAAAAGAACCCTTGGTCGTTGAAAATCGATAAAGAGTTGACTGTAAATCCGCTACCCCTGGCAAAACTCATGAAAAAAATATTAAAATAAAATTCCTACAACAGTTGTCACTATCTTCAAATTTATATTAGGGAACCTATCTGTAGTTCCTGCACTTCCGCTGTGATCTTACTGTGTAAGAAGAAGATTGGAGCAAACATGGTTAATCATCAAAGCGCAATGATCATGATCCTATCAATCAAAAAAGCAAGTCAAACTTTCACCATGCTGAACAAAATCTGGAAAACTGTAAAAACAAAACTTCAAATATATGATTGATTGATTGATTGAATATATAGAAGCAATGTCTTAGGATTGTTATTATACAGTAGTGAGTGCTGTAAAATGACACACAACATCATACACAAGCTGGAGAAATTCCAAATAAATGTTTAAGAAGAATTTAAAATATTCTCCAAATACAATAGAAATGAAGAGCTTAAAACAACAACCGTGGATGTCTAGGACATTTGCTAGAACAGCTCTCTGATGGACAGCGGATGGAAAGAAGACCTGGACGTCCAAAACATGGAAAAGAACTGTGGAAAGATAGTTGAAGATTGTGGCCGGTTGAACAAATGGTACAAAATCGGCAACAATGGAAATCTCTTGTGAAGATTTTGTGTCAGCAGACACAAGGCTGTCAACCCAGAAGAATGCTTAAATTCCTGTAAACAAGTTAAAATAACTAAAGAGAATGTGTTAAAGTACAACAGAAGCATATGAGAAAGACATTTTCCTAATTTTTAGGGCATGCTTTGAGAAAAGAGGAAGATTATTGTCATCATTCTCATGTCAGACAATTTGGGTGTTGTGTGTTCGTCTTTTTGCGCAGCTCACTTTCTATACGCCTCAACTGCCCGACGATTCTCAGATGTGCGAGTTCCTCTTGTGTTCTTATATCACCAGCGGCAGTAATCTATTTCTCTCTAGCCTGAGACACCCTATATAAAAAGTAAAATCAAACAACAAACTTACCCGAACTGAAGCAAATCCAACAATAATTGCCACTACATCCGACAACATATGGAACGAATCAGCAACTAACGCAGTAGAGTTAGTTATATATCCCACAATAATCTCAACAAAAAAGAAAGCAGACGTCATCACTAGCATTGTTATCAGACGACATGTTTTGCCAGAATAGCGGCCCATATTTGATTTTGTTAACTCTCGATATGTATATCACTTCAAAGACTTTCAAGCAAGGGGAACTAATCCTATGTGAAAATGATCTACATGAACGAACGCCTTTTGAATCACAGCTATACCTTCTAGTGCAGCAGTTCGCAATAATGTTGTGTATGTAATTTTAAGGTCTCCTAGTTTCAGTGCAAATTTGAAGCATTCTCCCCACAAGCACCAATATGCCCAAAGTCATGCAAACACATCTGTAAACTTCCATCATTTGTGTTCAATATTTCAAATATCAGTAACGAAGATAACATCAGCATTACAGGTACAAAATGGTTTTGCTTCTTCAAACTGTTTTACATGAGTGCCACAACATCTTGTTCTCACATAAAAAACAGGTGGGACTGGTTGACACTCAAGTTGAGAGTAGGGTGACAAAATCTGTGAAAATAGAATTAAATGACCGTTTATTACAATGGAGTTCAAGAATGATCAGGAATAAAACTAAGATATTGATATTTAACTCAAATGTCAAGGCTGTACTTCTGTATGGAATGGAGACATGGAGAACAACTAGGAGGAACACCAAAAAGTTGCATTCATCAATAGATGCCTGCGCAGGATACTCCATCTGCGATTGAATGACAGGACCACAAAAAGGGAACTGTGGGATAGAGCAGAACAACTGCATGGGGAACAAGAGGTAAGGGGCAGAAGGTAGCGATGGATAGGACACACAATGAGACCTCCTTACAACATAACGAGACAGGCTATCCGATAGAACCCCAAGGGTAATAGAAGTAAGGGAAGACCCACGACCACCTGGGGGTAGCAGTTGGAGATAGAATGCAAGAAAATGGGGAAAGAGTGGAGAGATCTGGAAAAGATGGTCATGGATAGGAGGGCTTGGAAGACCTTGGTTGTGGACCTATGCCTTCCATAGGGGCGTAGGGTGAAGAAGAAGAAGACTGTTACAATTATTTTTCAATTTCTTTGTATGGTTCTTGCCCAAGTGGTGCCGGACCCACAAGGGAAGCAAAAATAGTACCACTGCAACCTACAAAACATGTCGTAAGAGGCAACTGATGTAGGACCTAGGAAGCTACCCTAGTAAATAAAAAGCATAGCAGAAATCTGATGTACTGGCCTACTAGTAGGCACATAACTGGCACAATGTACAATTGCTCTTAAGCTCAGATCACATACAAATCACACAAAGTGGTTGATATAGTGCGTTCGAAGAAGTATGGTTCTGTCATCTTATGTCAAGGTTTAAAAGCTCTGTTCTGTGCCTGGCTCTGCATTGAGCAGAGCTGGGGTTCACTAGTCTATTTTAGGAATAACAAAAAAGTAAAAATTAGTATCCTGCTGATGATGTATAGAACACACAAGCCAACCACATCCAATAGTTTTGTTTTTTTCATTCACCAGCTATAAATTCAGATGTAGTCATGGCGACTGATAAGGCACCTTTGACTGATTTTTGCATGAAGATTTGTTTTCCTTATCGATTCAGGCAAGTCTTACTCCAATATCAGAGGTTCTTGTAATTTAGATCCCAAGTAAAAGATCAGGGTGCCCTGTAGTCCAACCATGTATCATGAGCAAACCAAATATTTTTGGCCCAAGCTGGCATCAAACCTCAGAATTTCCAAGGAACGTCATCACTAGCACAGTGTGCTGTCTCTGCAACCCCACCTCCCAGTAGTTTAGACAAGAAACTTTGACTGCGAGGTCAGAGGCTAAAGAAGATCTAGCTTGTCTAAGGGGATGAATTACCCTCTAGGTCAGGTTTTTTCCTAACTACCATTAGGGAAGCGGCAAGAAGAGAAGTATGCGGAAACAGAAACCGGATATGCAGGTCCACAGGTCTGTAGGCATCTAACTTGTACAACAAACACAAGCTCTATGGCGCAAATCACATACAGACCACAAAGAATGGTTTAACAAGTGCTTTATGTTGAGCAAACGAAGAAGATATATGCCATAATATTGGCAAGAAGTTACAATATTCTATTGATATAATAATTATACATATTAGTATTTATGCCTACAAAAACAGCTCTATACTTGCTTTATGTCTCATTAAAAAAATTAATGCCTGCAAAAAAAGACTTCTGTACGATCCTCACAGTTCAATTATTGGATACTGTACTCCGTTTCTACTACTACGTCTCAGGAAAATGGTGAGCATCTGGTCCAAAATAATTGGACACCTCAGAGTTTACTAAGGTTTTTAAAAAAATTTTTAAGCTGTTGTTACTGTCTGTAATACCGCATTTTAGGGTTGTGTAGGTCATACGAATGTGAAGTATGGACAATGAACACACAGATTGAAAAATCTCTGAGAGCCACAGAAATGTGGTTTTACAGAAGAATGATGAGAATCCATGGACTGCTAAAATTACTAATGTTGAGGTGTTGAATGAGATCAAGACACAAGAGACAGCTTATCATCAACATAAGAAAGAGGCAGTCATCATTTTCGGGGATGTGATGACGAGGAGGTTTAGAACACATTGTGACAACCGGTAAAATCAAGGGTAGACGAGACAGAGAGAAAAAATGTTGGATAGCCTGACTTCATAGCACGGTAGAGCGTCAACATCTGAGTTACTAGCAAACACCAACGACAGAGATTTGTGGAGAACCATGATCGCCTACGCCAGCCGGCACTGCACCTGATGTAGGACGGGTGGGATAGGAGCTTGTGGAATTTAATGGTTGCATGGCTAGTGCAGTCATCATGAAACTGTTCAGGTTAGGATGTTTTTTATGCCCCAGACAAAAAACTTCTTGGCCTTACCAGTGATTGTATTCAGGTCTTCCAAATGGGAGCTCAAAATCGAATCCATTCGGCCAGAATTTCCACATACTGAGGTTAAACTCTATACAATGAGAAGTATCCAAAAGAGATGTAAATGGATCAGACATGTCATATGCATGAAGACTGGCATAAAAATTGCATTGAGATGGATTCCAGATGGTAAACAAAAGCGTGGCAGACTCAAAATGACCGGGAGAAGAACAGTTGACCAAGAACTGAAAGAAATTAACCACAGCTGGAACACAATACAGAGGATGGCCAAGAACAGAGAAGAATAACACTCATCTGTTGCTGCCCTAAGGACCAGGGGTGTCACAGACTAGGGAGAGAAAGTGAGATGGGTGAAGTCACACTACAGAAACATCTGGCTGATCTGGCTGGGGTTTCTTTGCTAATGCGCATGGTAGGGTTGTTGCAGAGCGAAGTGGGGCGTACAGGACAACTACTTCTAGTATGAGGATGGAGGTTGAGGCCGTTACTGCTGCCCTCCATTGGATTTCTGGGACTTCATTTACTGGGGCCGTTGTTGTATCTGACTCTCAGTCGATGCTTCACAAGATCCAGAAGGGCAGGTTTCGGATGAGTGGATGTCGTCTATAGAAGTCTCTAACCTCCAGCGGCTTACGTGGATATACTGTCCTGGGCATGCGGGTGTTTACGGTAACGAGAGAGCGGACAGGCTTGCATCAACAGCATCGATTGTTGGGGAGTTGAAGATGGATAAGGGGATATTCTTCGGTCTCTTCGCGACTCTCTGTTGGATAAGGACACTAAAATAGATGTTGAATCGATCAAGCGATTTAAGCAGTTTAGAGTTACCCGTTGTTCAAGTCGAACTGGATGCCTGAGAGGCAGAGTGAGAGGTGTGTTTAATCAGCGAGCCACAGGAACCATCAGTATGCATACTCTTCGATATCTGTTAGGGGAGACTGAGCATCTATTGGTCTGCCCGGAGTGCAATGACGTCAGTTTAGTAACCAATAACCAATAACTGGCTGATCAAATTTTCCAACAGATGTTGCCGATGTTGGGCATATCGGATTGTGAATAACACTACCCAATCATTGTTATGTTATGTTATGCGATCGACGTCATGACACATTGGGCATTCCCATTCGTGCTCTGTCCTCCGTTGCAGCAGCCATCCCAAAGTCCATTTGCTCACAGTACCCATGAGAAGTTGATTACTATATCTTCTCTCTCTACCACAAAGACGACACTGTCTGGCGTGTCCAAACTTGCCTACCCAATCATTATAAAAATGTTTCCAGGGAGCAGACCCGATTCAAAGCAGTGAGATGTCTCTGATCAAATCTCAAACTCTTGCAGACAGTATGAGGATGTGCAAGAACATAGTTGGTAACAGTCCATAAGTCAAGCCTTTTTAATATTTTTCTCCTGCTTCATTGATCCAGTGGTACTTCAGTCCAATGTCAAGTAGTGAAGTTCCCTTTGTTCAGATAATGAGGTATATTGAAGAATACAGTGTTAGGCCTATATTTTTTATTGATCATCTGCACATGATGGTGGATGTGGTCACTGGCTGTGTCATGTAGATATATCATTAAATACCTAGGATGTCTGTAGATTTACTACCCACTTCGAACAGTCCGATATGAACTGCATTAGCGTTAGAGGACTAGGCGATTCTCTGTGATGCTCAATGACAAAACAGTTAATATAGGGTCCACTGTGCTTATTTCCTACCACCAGATTATGCATTGGAGAGGGTGAGTTCTACTATACTCTAGGCATGTGTTCAACTATTCAGGACAAGAGGACGATCACATCCTGAGTTCAGGACAAGAGGATGATCACATCCTGAGTTCAGATCACGAGGATCATCACATCCAGAGTTTAGGGCAAGAGTATCATCCCATCCAGAGTTTAGGGCAAGAGGATCATCCCATCCTGAGTCACTGCATCTTTATTATGGGTGTCAGCTGTCAGAAAGCTGCACATATTGGATTCTTCAGGTCTAATCAATATGTACTATATAGTTACATACATATTATAGTATCTTTCCAATAGCAGAAAGTGATCTGGATTTGATTGGTCATATAGAATGTCTTTACAGCTAACTCAAGCCAATTTCTATCAATAGAAATGGCACTGGAGATATCCACTTTTAAACTGACAGCTCATGACAACTAGCTAGAATGGTGCTATGGACAGTGTTGAGTGAAGTGTGAACAACTAGGACTCTGTGCTACAGTCTGTGGTCACTCAGGTCACTTTGGACGTGAATGTCCATGATATGATCGCCTACGTCAGATTTACTGTGAGAAAGAGATAATGTTGCTACATGTCCACTTTTTACCACAGGACGTTAGGAATTTACCTGAATAAATCATTCGCTCAAAAACAACACAAAAACATGTCACCGTCCGATCCGTATTTGCACGCGTTACGATTTGTTTTTCACTCAACACGACGCCGGCGTTGACAACCAACTGAATTGAGAGTATAATATTGTAAAATATTGTATTTATTACTTTTTAACAGGTATACCAAGCAACATGTTGCAATAATTACTAAATATGCGCCTTTAAATCCGTCGTTACAATGTTATAACGTTGCAAACACCACTCACAGTACTCACACATTCCTAGAAATCGTATCTGCCATTCCCATGGGGGGTTAAATGTTGTTTTCCTTTGTTTCGTTTTTTAAATTGAATCACATTTGTATAACACCCGCTGGTTCAGGGTCGAGGTCGTTTAAAAAACACACTTCTTTGTTTCCTTTTCATCAGCCATGGGATCTGTATGGTTTACGCACCGTACCCATGAGAAGTTGATGAGCATACCTTCACTCTCTACCACGAAGACGACAATGTCTGGCATGACCAAACTTCTAATTCTTGCAATCGGTCCAGTGTCTGAGACTCGCCTATATCACATAAATGAGAGCGTACTGCATTAATGACATCGACGCTGTCCATACTTCTGTCCGTTTGAGTAAAAGGCATTGTTTGCAAGAAAGTCAGCGCGCTCGTTACCAGACACTCCAGTATGTCCAGGTGTGTACAACCAAGTCATTTTCTTGAGATGTGATCTCCGAATGCTGTCCACCCATTCTGTAGGAGGGTGAGCTCGTACAAGGGTCCTGGAAAGGTTAGAGAGAAAATGAAAAGAAGAAATAATACTCTAAAGAAGGAGGACCATCAAAGAATCGCCGAATAAAGACCATCAATACTGCAGATCTCAAATACTCCTCCTTGACGTGCCTGAAAGGGTTCCAACTAATTAATGCACCGTAGAGGGTCGATACTGTTCCAATTCTTAGGCTCTAAGATTATATTTCTTCTCTATCACAATAGTTCACAGACAATGAGGACATATAATAATGACATATCAAGCAATTGAGGTTAAGTTGAATTCTATTTAATTTATTTGGAATAATACTTCTCTCTAATTGAGGGCAAAGAAATTCATATGTAGGCACTTTCTTAGGTCTACGATAATCATATTTTTTTTAAAATCAGCAATTAAAACTCATATCAAATCTTAAAGTCGGAGAATCAGTCTTCTCCAATTCAATCTCATATCAGCCTTATTCTTCCCCACACTTCATCTGCTACGCTAACAAGAATTGGGCTACAGCCAAAAGTACACTGTAAATAAATCAGTTCACATGAAAAATGAATTGTTCTTTACCTTGGCGTCAGTAAATAAGAATTCATATGCTCATCACCAGACCGCTGTCTACCCTAGTTGGTTAGTACTCTTTTCTGGAACACTCTGGTCTAATCGTGGCACCACAATAATAATTGTCTAATAGCATGGCCTCAGATCTGATGTACAATTGTTTCTGAGGAAGTTGTCGATGAGTGTTGTTACTCAACTGGTCGATATGTTATCTCGTGTAAAATGTTCAACAACCGAAGGGTTCCAATTCTTAAGTACAATTATATCATGAATGTTAGTGTTTGTCAACCATCACACAAGAAGTCTTGAACGTCGTCACTGCGTCGATTGTGTTGCCTCCCTGGAATCTGGCTCTCACTCGTTCGTCTGGGTAGTCTTCTAGGTCCTGGTAAAGCTGGAGATATCGATGTCCTCTGGTTCCGTCGTCTGGTCATCTGGGTTGATGATAGTACCAATTAAATTGTTCTGCGGTCTTAGTCGCCGCTGGGATTCAAACATGGTATGATCGTCCGATGACTCTTGGCGATGAGTTTCCTCTATTCTAACGACATGTCTGGTTAGGTTGAGAAAAACAATGATATAAGGTAGAAAATATCTCTCATACTCAACTCTGAAGTGCGGAAACTAATTCACAGTCTTCCTCGATTTTTCATATGTTATTCAATTTGCAAGTAGTTCACTTCTCTGTACGTTATCCCCGTGAGTTTGTCTCTGGTTTCACGATCCACGACATTTAAATTCCTGAGGAAGTATTCTGCTTCCTATTAAAACTAATCTCTAACTGGACGCTAAAGTAATATATCTCAATCTCTCTCTCTCTCTCTCTCTCTCTCTCTCGGTCTGGGTACATGCCGGCTGGCGTAGACGATCATGGATCTCCACAAATCTCTGTCTTTGGTGTTTATTATCAACTCAGATGTTGACGCTCTACGTGCCATGAAGTCAGGCTATCCAACATTTACTCTCTCTGTCTCGTCTACCCTCGATTTTACCGTTTGTTACAATGTGTTCTAAACCTCCCCTTCTCATTAAAGCATATCCTTTACAGGACTTTGCGAATCAACCCCAGCTTTTTAAACTCTGTTTGTGATTTTTCTAGGCATTATTAGGTTCAGTAGTTTGCCATTGCTTTCTGAACGGGTAGTGCCATCGTCCTTTGTAAAAATCCACACGAAACAATTTGCAGCCAAACTGTCCGCAGCGTGATTCGAACTCAGAACGTCGGGGTTAATAAACCGAGTCACTAACCTCTAAGCCACAGACGCCACCCCTTCTTATTACATGTCTGAAAAATTATTGGAAGACTCTCTGTCCAATTTCACGGACGTCTCTGTTTGTTGAGTGGGTGGCAAGACAATATTTCTAAGAAAAAATTATGGAACTATTTAGGTTATATTTTAATTTATAAAATAATAGAACACGGGTACTCGGTATGACATTAAATATTGTTCGGTGAGGACCTCGAGGCACGACCACGGGGGAAACCCTTCTAATGACGAGCTCGACCTACTGCCTTTCTGGTTCTTATATTGATAATACGTTTTCTCTGTGTCTTGACCTCATTCAGCCCCTCAACATTAGTCATTTTAGCAGTCCATGGGATTCTCATCATTCTTCTGTAAAACCATATCTCCATGGCCCTCAGAGATTGTTCGATCTTGGTGTTCATTGTCCATGACCCGCTTCCGTATGTCAGTATTGCTTCTATCTAGCATGTGACAAGGACTTGTTGCATATGATGCTTCTCATTTTCATGAACGATGTTTTGCTTGCCCTATTCTACTCTTTATTTCGGATCGACATCTGCCATCTGATGTTACTAGGACTACGAGGTATTTCAATTGCTGCACTTGTCTTAGCTCATGAATTACTACTAACCATTGTTCAAAAATCACAAAAGACCAAGATATTAAATAAAGGCAAATTGATTAAACAGCATGGTCATATGTATATGAGACTGCCACCTATCATGCACATTTAAATAGAACCGTGCGGTACATTTTCTCAGTATGATGCACGTCTTCGAAATGCCGTCCCTAGCATATTTTTTCTTTAAAATACCTTCAATTGTGATTTGGATTTCGCTGCTTATACCGCCCCCTTACGGCTTTCCGCCTGATGCGGCCGTTTCTCCATATCATAGCACGGCACGGCTCTGCACTTAAACCCAATTGAACTTGTTTGGACCAAAGTTAAAGGACAGGTAGCAGCTGAAAATAAAACTTTCAAACAATTCATTATTGGTTACTAAACTGACGTCATTGCACTCCTGGCAGACCCATAGTTGCTCAGTTTCCCCAACAGATATCGAAGTGTATACATACTGATGGTTCCTGTGGCTCGCTGATTAAACACACTCCTCATTCTGCCCCTCGGGCACCCAGTTTTACTTGTACAACGGGTAACTCCAAACTGCTTAAATCGCTGGATCTATTCAACATCTATTTTACTGTCTTCATCCAACAGGCATTGACGAAGAGACCGAAGAACATCTCCTTTATCCATCTTCAACTCCCCAACAGTCGATGGTTTTGTTACAAGCCGGTTCGCTCTCTCATTACCGCAAAAACCCGCATGCCCAGGACAGTAGATCCACGTAAGAGTCTGGAGCTTAGAAACTTCTATAGACTATATCCACTCATACCGGAACCTGCCCTTATGGATCTTGAGAAGCATCGAATGGGAGTCAGATACAACAACGGCCCCAGTAAATGAAGTCTCAAAGACCCAATAGATGGCAGCAGTAACGGCTTTAATCTCCATCCTCATACTGGAAGTAGTTGTCCTGTATAGTCCACTTTATGCAATATGAAAGAATTTACATATGCCCTGTCGAAGATAGACAGAGATTCTACATTTCTATTCTCTAATACTGTTTTGGGGGGTAGGGCAGGAGATGGTAGGGATACTACCTCACGGTGAGAGGCAGTCGCGTCCTTTGAAATAGCTGAATGGTTCGAGATTCTAAAGTGGATAAGACAGGGATGTATTTTGTCCCCATACTTATTCAACATATATGCGGAGAACATCATAAGGAATGTAAAAGACGATGCCAACTATGGGAATTACGACCCTCTCACTATAGACGGCAAATCCATACCAGAGCTTAGATCGCAGACGATACAGTATTATTATCCACCAGCAAAGAAAGTTTGGAAATCCTAATCATGACGACCAAGAAATATAGTGAAGACCAACATCTATATTTGAATAAAAAAAAAAAAAATAATGTCAATTGACAAAGCAAAAGGCTCACCTAACATCCAAATAAACAATGGAGAACTTCAATGTGTAGAGTGCTACGAATATCTGGGCTCAATAGTTAACAAAAACGGTGACTGCTCCAAAGAGATCTCAAGAAGATTGGCAATAGCAATCAAGAAGTTAAACACAATGAAGAACATGTGGCAAAGCACCAGCAAAATATTACAATTAAAAATATTGAGAACATGCATTTTTCCAGTGGCTACTTATGGTTGTGAATCACGGACCATTGCAAAAAAAAAAAAAAGCAAGAACGAAAATCCAGTCCTTCGACACAAAATGATACAGAAAGATCCTTCGAATAACATGGACAGGAAAAAGAAAGAACACTGATGTCCTGAAAGAACTGAATGTTAATGATAATTGGCTGATAAACAACATTCTATACAGAAAAATTAGATACTTTGGTCACATCAAGCGTCATGGCGGTCTAGAGAGAACAATATTAGAGAGCAGGGTCCCAGGACGCAGAGGCAGACCAAGAAGAAGATGGCTACAAGATATTAAACAAACCATGAATATGACCATCGACGAAGTGGATGAACTGGCTAGAGACAGAGTGAATTTCAGATGCGCTGCAAAGAGAGCAACGTCCTATAAAGATACGCACCTTGATGATGATGAATCCTGTTTTGCCTTTCAGCGTCAGGTCGAAAAAGGAGGCACCTGGAGCGAGCATCTCTATGCACCTTGTCTTTCTTTCTCTTCTCCGATCCTGATTTATCTCACAGCTTCAGGGTAAGAAGAGATTTCTAGCACGGGCTTTTGTGTGTGCTTCATAAATAGTGTATTTCGTCGCCTCTGCTATCTCTGAGGTCCACCTTTTGCGTGGCCGGCCTTTTGTTTTGTATCCACTGTATCGGAATAACATTGCCCTCTTTGGTGCACTGCCTGTTGGTAATGTGCTCATGTGGCCGAACCATTTAATATTTGTTGCTTCTTGATAAAGTTCAATACTGACGTTGTACCCACTTTCTTCCTGATGTCTTCATTTCTCAACCGGTCTCTTCTTGTTACTCCCAGCATTCTTCGTAGATCCTTCAACTCTGTTGTGACTAGTTTTCTTTTGTCATTTAATGTCAGTGTCCAGATTTGGTACTGGTAGCATAATGTAAGGAGAAATAGTGTGTTAAACAATGCTCTTTACCATGACTTGACTATGATACTACTAAACTTCTACATGCATACCAAATCAACATTGCTGTTATTTTAGTCGTCGGATCATCATCACTGCACGTCGAACCAATTAGTCCATAAGTGCTCCGATCTCCCTTCAGTATTTCTAGGTGTGGCGACTAACGACACCGGTTCTTTGTTTGTTGGTTTACTATTCTTCTGTGGCTACCAGCATAGCCTTCTTGTCTAGTGTTATTTTAGTAATAACATATAATGAATATCTTACAGTACTAAAGGTTTGGGTAGGCACAAATACTTTAGGAAGGTCGCCACTGTTACCTATATCATCATCATCAGGTGCCGTCTCCACATCGAAGGTTGGCTGCAATGAATCTCCAGCATCCTCTGTCTTTCGCCTTGGTGTTGCACACTGCCAGACTATAACCTGTCCATTTCTTAAAGTTTTCCTCCCACTTATCTCTCGGTCTTCCTCTTGCTCTTCTCCCCTCAACCTTCCCCTCTAGTAAATGTTTTATCATGGTGTCATGTATTTTTATGTGCCCAAAATACTTTACTTGTCTGAATTTTATTTCTCTTAATAATTGTTTCTTCATGCCTAGTTTTCCGAAAACTTGTTTATTTGTCTGTTTTTCTGTCCATGAAACTCTCTATTCTTCTATATATCCACATCTCAAATGCACCAATTCTGTCTTCTAACTGCTTGTTCATTGTCCATGTTTCATGATTTTATATCGGTCGGTAAAGATGTTCACGAATTTTGGAACGAACTATAGCATGTACCAAAGAGGCAATTTCTTCATGTTCCCAGCGCATGGGTTATTGTCTTTCGACCCTATGCTATGCCATGTAGACATAACGTTAAGCTGGGTGTCTGGATTTTCTACCCACCCCGGACAGGAGCCAGAAAGAAATTACTCGAATGGACAAGGTGGATTTCTAGCTGTGCTGCTCACGATCCACCAACAAGATAGAGTTCATTGTGAACCTTTCTTGACAACAGCTTGCCTGCTAGTCATACATAGCGCTACTAGCTATACTCTAGACTTCACGTGTTCAAACCTAAACATATAGTAAACAAAATTAATTTATGAAAATGAAACGGAACTCTTTAACAGAGAAATAGTCATTTTAAATAACTTCTAGCGACAACGATGAAAGTGCAGCTCATTTGAACTCACCAAATGTTATGTAAACTGTACAGTATCTTTAATTGTACATTAGAACTTAGAATGGATAGCCAGCCTAAAGTTCGCGCCAGATTTACTTAGCTAATACAATATATGTTATTTTTTGGTTAATTACGTTATAGTGAATAGTTAATCATGCCACTGTTGGGCAAGAAAGTCTTCACGCTTGCAACCATCGACAGGAACGGTGAAACTGGAGATGCTCCATACTTAATTCCACACACGAAGGAACGGTTCCAATCGAAGTCGTATCCTTTTTTTCTGAGGTTTCTAAATTTATTTGTTAAATACATTCTAACATTCACATTGATTGCTACTCATTGTATTAAATAATATTCGTCGTACTTATGTATAAATAGCGGTTGTGATGAAAGATGATTCCTCACGATAAATTAAAGCAGTGAGTGACTGGAGGAATAGTGAAATATGTTCATTTTCATGATTTTTGTTTCTCATTTGCAAATATTTTTATAATATAAATATTATCGGTTTTGCAAATTAAAACAAGGTACTATATTAATATTATTAAAATAATAGCTTGTAATTCGTTTTAAGTAGTAGTAATTGGTTTACCTTTAGGTCATGTCTTTAGGCTAAAAGATAAGTTCTAGTTGATCACAAAACACATTCATATGATGATTCAGATAATCATTAATTGACTTGTCATTCATCAGATTCATTTATTGTTTGTGGCTAGCTAGTGGAAGGAAAATAAAATACCTTCTACTTCCTTCATGTGTTCGTTGTTTTGTGGCTAGCTAGTGGAAGGAACATAAAATACTCTCTACTTCCTCCATGTGTTCCTTGCTTTGAGGCTAGCTAGCGGAAGGAAAATAAAATGCCTGCTACTTCCTCAGTCCATGTGTTCGTTGTTATCAGCCAATTAAACCACTATGTGATCTGTGTGGTTTGTGCAGGGAACGTAAGACCGTTTAATTGAAAAGTCACTATCTTTTTTTTGTGTTTCTTGGAGTAGCTTAGTAGTTTGTTGAATTCAATCACCAAATTTAAAGGGATTCTCCACCCATGTGGTGCCAGGGCCCACAAGGGAAGCAAAGAATAGTACACTGCAACCTACAATGCATGTCGTAAGAGGTGACTGATGTAGGCCCTAGTGATACTACCCTAGTAAATAAAAGCAGCGCAGAAATCGGATGTGCTGGCCTACTTGTAGGCGCATAACTGGCACAGCGTACAATCGCTCTTAGGTTCAGATCACATACAAATCACATAGAGTGGTTAACAAGTGGTAGATATGGATCGTTCGAAGAAGAGGAAAAAAGGTTCTCCTTTATTTATGAGTCTCTGTGGCGATGAGATACAGCACTTACCTCTTGCTTCAAAAGTACTTATTTCTTGCATGTAGCAATCAGATTATATTCTAGTGATTCCTGATCTCAGGTGAAATAGAGTTCCTAGTCATATCAGAGGTGGACAATACAAAGTAGGTCTTGTGTTCACGTTGAGCACATAAAATATACTTGGTTTCTTCTTGAACGCTCCATATCGACCACCTGTCAACCACTGTGTGATTTGTATGTGATCTGAGTCTAAGAGCCATTATACGTTGTACCAGTTATGCGCCTACAAGTAGGTCAGCACATCCGATTTCTGCACTGCTTTTTATTTACTAGGGTAGCATCCCTAGGACCTACATTAGTCGCCTCTTACGACATGCATTGTAGGTTGCAGTGGTACTACTCTTTGCTTCCATTGTGGGCCCCGACACCACAAAGCCTAGACTTGGTTTAAAATTGACGAGTAGGTTGGATAGCCCCTACCCAGGCAAAAATCGTTAAATATAATAAATATTCCTGCAAAGTTTCTCCATCCTCAAATTTACATCTGGGACCCTCACCAGTGCTGTGGATATCGTGCACTGCTGCTGAGATCTTCCTGTATACGGAAGAGATTGAAGCACACATGGAAATTAACTGTAGCACAGTGACAGTAGTCCTATTAATAAATTATCAATTGTATTTGTTCACTCTAGTATAATCACTTATAAACCATGTTATACTATGACTTTTATGTGATCTGAGCATAAGTTTGCTTCTTAGGCTAGTGGTCCAGGTTCACTTCGACAGTGGGCATGGAAGTTTCTCAGACTAACGGCTCTCAGGTCGACCCAGCCTCAATTCGGTACCAGGAAAAATTTTTGAAGTAAAGGCGGCTGGCGTGATGTTGACCACACACACCAAACCTCCTTCCCCCAGGCCTAGCACCATATCACCCATATATGGTATAAAGAGGATTCCTTTACCTTGAACATAACTTCTTTGTTCTTTTTGTTTTGTTTGTTGTTTTTATCGCTTCAACTCAGCGAAGTTTCATCTCTGAAACTGATTTTTGCGTAAATCCGTTTTTCCCAAATTCTTACAATGGCAGCAGTGCGCACATTGTAAATTACTTTACACTGGCAGCCGTGTGCTCAATGTACACTGTAATTAGTATTCCCTCGCCATACAGGCAGATTTTCTCAGACTTCAGAGGTACTCACGTTATCGTCCTGAGTAAGACCAGGGATTCGAACAAATGCCGGACAGTAGGTTCGAACCCGAGCTATGAGCGTCTCACAGCTAGCAGGCCGAGCTACTATCAACTACTCTAGGCAGTTCCCCATACTTCTTTGTTCTAAGTCTCCACAAAGCTGTGACATCTGTGCCTTTTGGGACATCACATCTGATTTCATCATGCACTTTTTTGTTCTGATTCGCTCTCCTGGCTGTGTCATGTTGGTAAATTTGTGAGAATTATAGTTTTAACTTTTTATATCTCAAATTCTGCCTGCACTTTACAGTCTGATTTTTTAAATTATCATCTGTAAGGGGTTCTTTCAAGTTCTCAACTTGAACAAAAGCCAATGTTTTATTATCTGTCCTCGTTAGGACTATAGAGGTTCAAATATGGATAGATTCCCCATATCTAGTCCACACAGATAAACAGCTTCATATTCACCAGGAGCATGGAATACACTGTGTCTCAGTTTTCAGCGTGAGCTGTGGTATCTGCACTTTTGTGTCAGATACATTTGACTTCATCATAGCCTTTTTTGGGACCAGGTTACAGTGTCCCTCTTTGATCTATGCAAACGTTGCCAAAATTCTTCATTAGCTGTCTTTCGGGCTGCCATGGAGACGGGAAGTCTTGGTCAGCTTTGTTTTTACCCTGGCGTTAGCTGTCAGCTATGAGATGCTGACTGCTACAAGCCCATGCTGCATGTGTGCAGTTCCCTGAAGGGGGATGGAGCATCTGATCCCAGAACTAACCAATAACTTGCCCTACTTTCAATGGATATTTACCTCTGAAGTCAAAGAAGGCACATCTGAATGGCGAAGAACACTAAATAAGAAAAGCAGGCCTACAAAATCAGAAGCACATACCCCTTATTCATAGCGGGCGAACTCAAAAGAATTAATATTTTTTGTCACATGTTGCTTCCGTACACTATGACTATGCGAATAGGAATAAAAACTGGAAGGCAAACCGGATCCAAAATGGATATGTCAGGCCAAAAGAGCAGATCTTGCTGCAGAATAAACTGTTGAGTGCCATTTTCAGAACACAATAAAAAGAAGTAAATTACGCTTTTCATAGTCATACAAGTTTTCATATAATTTAATTGTATTTTTGGTAGTAAAGCAGCATATTTTAGTTTTCGTATAATTCAGTTTGTGGTTTTTGTTGTTGGACTGAATTAATTTTAAAGGGATGATCCATTCTCTTTTTTTTCTCGGTCCATTTAGCGCCGATTAAGACACAGGTCTTCAACCAACTCATGCCAGTTTACCTATATTTAGCTATCTCTTGCAGCTCTTCTCTCTCTCTCTCTCTTCACAATTACCTCCCAGACAGATGTACCAGATTTCCCATAAATTCTATTCATGTGGAAATCTGATTCATGCAGCCTTAGCATTGGTGTGTTTTATGTCACATCTTCAGCACCATTTGGAGCTCTAGTGCTTATCCTGAGGCAATGTGTCCGGTTTCAGCCAGCGTTTACTCGGTTCGCTCTCGTTCTGTAGCCATCTAGTGTTTTTTACGGTGTGGGGTAGCTAACCCCCTTGTCCAACCTCCTTAGTCACCTCTTATGACATGCGTGGCAGGTAACAGTAGTTCTATTCTTTACATTCAATTTGGCCCCCTCTAACCACTCAGGTGCACCTCTTCTGTATATTGTTAATCTCTTATCCATGCATTTCATGTTTCTCTTCTTTCCTGTGGTTCAAGGAAATAATCCATCTTGTTATATTCCCACCTCTGAAGTCAGAGAAGGCACACTTGTATGGTGGGGAACACTGATATCAAGGAAAACAGGCCTTCACGCAAAACTCAGCCAGATTAAAAATCAACCCTGACTACTCCTGAATTCATAGAGGGCGAACAAAGTTATATTCCCTCAAGAGATTGTCCTATCCAGCATCAGAACTACTTCTTAATCTTTTTGTTCACTGGGGTCTTTTGTTCCTTCATAAGCTCCTCAAATTTGAGATAATCCATTTTTCATTATTTATGTTATTTCTGTCCAGATTTATATGAAATATTTCCTTAATTAAACAAAAGGGAATACAAGAAACGAAAGGACTTGTACTCCCAAAATATATGGACTTGTCGTGCAACTGGGCACATCAACCTAACACATGAGGAGGCTTGCAAATCAGAGACAGTAGTCATGGAACAGCTGGCATCTCAGTTCCCTAAATGTTTTGAAAAAGATGTTTTGGAGCTGGTTCATCATAGTAAGTTGTACTAATTTTATCATAGATATTTAGTTTAGTCGTCGGATCATCATCACTGCGCACCAAACCAATTAGTACATAATTGCTCTGATCTCCGAAGTGTGCCTCTCAACGTGTGGCAGCTAACGACACCATTGCTTTGCTGATTTGCTATTCTTCTTTGACTACCAGCATAGTGCTCTTGTCTAGCAAAACCATATTTGACTTAGAATTCTTGCAGTATGGTTAGGGTTGTAGATTCACCACTCTCTCTCTCTCTCTCTCTCTTTAGCCTGTTACGCCCTTGGCGTTTAGGGCAGCAACAAACGTACACCATTCTTCCCTGTTCATGGCCTTCCTCTGTATTGTGTTCCAGCTATGATTCATTTCCTTCAGTTCTTGCTCTATCGTTCTCATTCCAGCATCCAATTTTGGTTTTGGCATTCAGGACTTCCGTCCTCATGAAAGTAGCTTCCTTTCGGCTTTCACCACTTCCAGATTCACCACTATTGAAATGAAAATTGTGGCATATCCTTTACATGACTTAGCCATCAAACACAGTAAGCAGATCGTTGATTTTCTAGGGACCACTTAAACATTTAGCAGTTTGCCATTGCTTTCTGAATGGTGAGGCCTATTTTTACCTTTTTAAAAATCCACGGAACGAATTTGCTTATAAAACTTTCATGCCGCGGAGTTTGAACCAGGAACGCTTGGGTTGTGAACGCTCTCACTACCGCTTAAGCTACAAATGCCCACTCACCACTATTACTTGAATTATTTACACAGCATTTCCCTTTGTGAATTTATATCATCAGTCTGGTTCGTTGCTCGCTCTCTTTTCTACAGCAGCCATACCTGCGCGTTTATTTCCATTACACCTGCATGCCCTGGGTCAAAATAAAACTGATTTTTGTCAGCCTAAACCTCCTCATCGACTTCATCCATTGTTTCTTTGCCACGCCTGTTTCAATCTTCCTGAGCATACTCTTTGAGTCACTGAGAAAACATGCATGGATATCAGTCCTAACATACGTCAACGAGAGTTGGAAAATGACTAAAAGATATAGAAAGTAACTTAAATGCATTTGAACATAGATGGCTGCGAAAAAGAATGAACATAGATGGCTGCGAAAAAGAATGAACATAAAATGGGACGAATTCAGAAGTGATAAAATCAGAGAAATTTCTGGTCCACCACTAGTAGCATCTGTTATAAGAAGGAGAAGATGGAGATATGATCAAAGAGTACCAAAGCAGACATTGAAGTGGGAGGCAAAGGAAACCCTGAAATGAACTTTGCTGAGAGAGGCAAGAAATAGCAGGCTCAATTCCATGGAAGAGATTGAGCGAGTTGCCCCGGACAGAGTGGTATGGAGAAATTACTTGGAGGCCCTATGAAACATATAACAGTACGAGAGGAATATATATATATAAAAGTCTGTGACTCCAGCCAGACCATAGCTTTAGTTACTGCCATGGTTTCTGTAGCTTGTAGTCATGTTAGTTGTATCATGATAACAAAAGTACACTCTTACTGTGTTTGTTTACAGGTACTGCCAGTCTGGATGCTATTGTGGATAAAGCCTGGTGGAAGCTACATCAACAGTTTATCATAGGGGAGAAAGTGAATCTCAAGGTTAAAGTTGCAGACAAACTGTGAGTTGTCCTATATGTGTACTTTCTCTTTCTCTCTCATTCCTCTAATTCCCTCTCTCATTCCTCCTTCCTCTCTAATTCCTCTCTCTCTCATTCCTTTCTTTCTCATTCCTCTTCTTCTCATTCTTCTCTCTTTCCTTTCTTTCATTAATTTCTCTCCCTCATTCCTCTCTTTTCTCTCTCTCATTCTTCTCTCTTTCCTTTCTTTCATTAATTTCTCTCCCTCATTCCTCTCTGTGCTCACTGGAAAATTAAAGTAAAGAACATATTTGATTAAAATGAGGTTGATTCAACCACAGAATATGTCATGCAACTGTCACCTGTACACCCTCCAAAGAAAGGGATGGTGACCCAACATTCTTCTTCTTCTTTGCGTTTGTTCTTTATGACCAATTTTAATCACTCTGTGATATGTTTGATCTTTGCCAAGAACGGGTATATGTTGCACATTGGTTTGGTAGGCCCCTAAACGCATAGACTTCTACACGTTTAGGACATGTGCATCCGATTTCAGCCAAACCTCCATACTCTCCTCTTACGACATGCGTGGCAGGTAACAGTGGTTCTATTCTTTACACTCCAAATTTGGGCCCCGGAGACCACTCGGGCGATGGATAATCTAAGGGCCAACATTTTCTATCTCTTCCAGCGACACTTGAACTCTTACCCTTCGGCCAAATGCTATGTAGTGATATCTGCATGTGGTTGTAAGTTGTTCTTTTGTTCCATATTCTTCTTGAGTGATCTCTGGTCATGCGCTTAATTGGACTACAAACTGTGCAGCCAGCTTCAGGTCTGTCAGATTTCCTCAAAGCTTAGTTTTTATGTTCAGTACTATGTGTTCCATTTATTAGGCCTTGGAGGAAGAAGAATCTTCCTGACATCATCTAGCGCTTGGCACCTTAAGAGGTAATGGTGAATGGTTTCATGATGATGTGCTCCTGGCACTCTGGAGTGTGTTGTGTTTGAATTCTGTTCATGTGATTATTTAGTGGTATTTGTTATCATTTTCTCTCATACATTGTACATTTAAGTAAACTTTCTTTAATGTATTTTGTTTAGAATTCCAGCCAAAGTGACTGCTATTGATTCTAGTGCTGGGGATAAAATGGCCACTTCATGTAATTCTCCATCAAGTGACAAAGAGAACAGTGCTGATGAAAAAGATAAATCACCTAAAAAATGGGTACCACCAAAGGTATTAGTTTTATCTCTTTATATAAACAATCATTCCTGTTTCTTGTAGAACATTAATCTGCATTATTAACTCTAGTTTACACACAATAAAACCACATTTTTACAAGCTGGCGTTTAGAATATAATTTGTAATGGAACACCAGAGAAGTATTTCAAAATCGAAGAAAGTGTGAAAATTTTACCCGGTTCGAAAAACTGAAAAGCTTCAAAACAACTACAAATTCCAAAAAAGAATTGTAAGGAAAAGTCCTAATCACTTGACACATGAGACAACATAAAACACACTAGATACCGAAGTTAGGATGTGCAAGGCTTTAATTTTGGAGCTATGTGCTTGCTGCCCCGACAAGTCGGGTATAAATTTTTAAAAACCTATTGTTTTCTCTAAAGACACAAAGTGAAGCAGAGCAGAAAAAGTCTAGTTCTCTATGCTCTAGAAACATTATCCTGAAGAGACATGGTCACAGATGTTCCCAGATGGTCTGTCATGAATTCCATCAAAATATTGAGGCACACAGTTATCACTAAGCCTAACTAATCTCTAAAGTCTGAGAATACGCGCCTGTATGACGAGGGACGTTGATAAAAAAGAAACCAGGCTTTCCCCAATAACGCTCCAGACTACGCCTGAATTCAAACAAGAAGGAGAAGAACATAACCTAATGAAGAAATAAAATACTTGAATAATTCTTACTTTCGAAAAATTTAATTTGAATATATTTGTTTTGTCTTCTTGCAGTTTCTACCATACACTTATAGTATTGAGCTTGATAACGAAGCTAAAGTTATCCACTCGGTGCCCGGCAGTGATATGCAGTAAGTTATATTATTGTTTGCAATGATAAAAAAATATTTTTCTTACTCTTTGTTGTGTGTATTATTGCATGCTAGCTTTAAGGAGAATCTTTATTCTCTCTGCTTCAACCACTTGCTAAACCACTCTTTGTGGTCGTTATATTATATGCTTGTAAAACCAAAAAGAATGATGAGAATCCCATAGACTGCTAAAGTGATGAGTGTGAAGGTGTTGAATGAAGCCAAGACACAGAGAAAACTTATCGTCTATAAGAAAGAGGCATCATTTTTCGGACAAGTTATGAGAAGGGGAAGTTTAGAACATTGTGACAGCTAGTAAAATCGAAGGGAGGTGAGACAGAGGAAGACAGACAATTTTAGACAGCTTGACTTCATAGCACAGAAGAGCGTCAACATCTCAGATGTTAGCAAGTGCCAGAGATTACTAAAGATCGGGGGACTGCCTAGAGTAGTTGATAGTAGCTTGGCCTGCTAGCTGTGAGACGCCTCATAGCTCGGGTTCGAACCTACTGTCCGGCATTTGTTCGAGTCCCTGGTCTTACTCAGGACGATAAAGTGAGTACCTCTGAAGTCTGAGAAAATCTGCCTGTATGGCGAGGGAATACTAATTACGAGTACATTGAGCACACGGCTGCCAGTGTAAAGTAATTTACAATGTGCACGCTGCTGCCATTGTAAGAAATTGGAAAAACGGATTTTCACACAAAAATCAGTTTCAGAGATGGAACTTCGTCTGAGTTGAAAGCGGACGGAAAAAAAAACAAAAAACTAAAGATCATGGTTGCCTATGCCAACACCTGACTATGATATGATTTGCATCTTAGAGCGTGAGTCCATGTTGCCTTTTGAGTGCCTACAGACCTGTAGGCCAATCCATCTGGTTTCTGCTTGCTTTTTTATTCGGGTTCCACCTCCCTACATAGGACACACACAAAACTGACCTAGGAAGTCCATTTCTTTAGGCTAGCCAGAGCCTGAATCTGATAAACACCTACACGTTGCGTTCATGGATCTTTTGTATTATACCATTTCTCTCTCTTCTGCCTTTTTTTTTAACCACGATTGAGACAGAGACCCTCAACTAACTCATATGTAGTCTTCCCATTTCCTGCAGCTCATTCCAGCTGTTCTGTATATCGTTAATCTCTGCCTCCAATCTCTCTGTGTATTTCTAGGCTTACTTGCTTTCCTGTGGGTTATTGTACCATTGACTGATAGATAAATTAATGTAGGGATATGGTTTATTGTTAGATAGCTAATGTGCAGATACTGTTTATTGTTAGATAGCTAATGTGCAGATACTGTTTATTGTTAGATAGCTAATGTGCAGATACTGTTTATTGTTAGATAGCTAATGTGCAGATACTGTTTATTGTTAGAAAATTAATGTTTCATATGCTGTTTATTGCTAGAAAATTAATGTGCAGATACTGTTTATTGTTAGAAAATTAATGTTTCATATGCTGTTTATTGCTAGAAAATTAATGTGCAGATGGTGTTTATTGTTAGAAAATTAATGTGCAGATGGTGTTTATTGTTAGAAAATTAATGTGCAAATGGTGTTTATTGTTAGAAAATTAATGTGCAGATGGTGTTTATTGTTAGAAAATTAATGTGCAAATTCTGTTTATTTCTAGAAAATTAATGAGCAGATGCTGTTTATTTCTAGAAAATTAATGAGCAGATGCTGTTTATTGCTTTATTGCTAGAAAATTTATGTGCAGATGCTGTTTACTGCTAGAAAATTAATGTGCAGATGCTGTTTATCGCTATAAAAATGTGACGATACTATTTATTGATATAAACTGTGACGATACCACTTATTTATCAGAAACATGATACTATTAATTTATAGTAAAACTAATGTGACAATACTATTCCATTTATATAAAAACTAATATAATTGCAAATGTAATTTTGTTCTAGTCGAGTTTCAAAGGTTCCTTCAAAAGACATGCTACGTCACTTTATACGCATATCAGCTCTACGATCAGGCACTGCTTCTACAAGTCCCTGGGTTGTAAATGCCGATCTGGTCAAACAATATAAACTGGTCAGCAAATTTGCAGATTTTTTTCTATCACCTGTGAAGGTAAGCGTTGTCTTTAGCTGTTACATTGTGACCTTCTGTTACAAATTGAGAGAGGTGGGTGTCAATATTGGCGCAGCTCAAAAAAGAATGACATACCAAATATGCAAAGAGATTGATTGATCAACTTTCGAACTGGCATGTTGGGCTGCTGAATTTGCGGAGATCGGAGCACCTATATTATACATGTCCGGAGTGCTATGATGATAGTCCTCATATAACTGAGAAATGATTGTGACATTAAAAAAAAAAGTAAAGGGGCCCATTTTCATACCATGATACCTTGGGGAATGTGGTGTTTACACCTGGTTTTTTTTTTTTTTTTTTAACCATCAACGGATGATGTACTCAACATAATGCCAAGGTTTGAGGCCAGCTTGGGCCAAAAATTCAATGTGTGCACACGTTACGCAGTTTGAGTACAGGAGACACTGATCCTTTACTAAATTACAAGTACCTGTGAAGTCCTGGTAAGGCTTGCCTGAATGGCGGGAGACTGATAAGGAAAGCATGCCTTCAGGCAAAAATCAGGTACGCTATATTAGACTCCATATGACTTATTCCTCTCCGCTCCTCGTGAAGCATAGGGCCTCAATAGTTGTTTGCCACTTTTCCTGGTCTCTGGTTGTTGTCTTTATGATCTCCCTGGATAGTCAAGCACTCTTCAGTTCCTCAAGAAGACTTCGTCTCCAGGTCTGTTAAGGATGTCCTGTTTTCCTTGCGGGTTCAACTCAAGATCTTGTCTAGTGGCACTCAACTGTGTCTCTTAGGGTATGCCCAATCCATTGCCATTTTCTCCTCTTAACCTGGGTCATCATGGGTTCCTATCCTGTTTTATCCACAGGTCTGTGTTTGCAAATCATTTACTGTAACTCTGTAGTCGTAGTAAGGCTTGCCTGAATGCAGAAACACTGATGATAAGGAAAGCATGCCTTCACATAAAAATCAGTTGGATGTGCCATATTAGACTCCATGACTACTCCCGAATAGCGAACAAGAAAATACTGAGCATATGAAATCGATCGCGAAGAAGATAAAGGAGGTCACCAGAACTGACATATGTCCATTTGATATAATACGGGTAATCATTTCTTTAAAGTTGCTTATGTGTTGCTGGGGCTCACAAGAGGAGCAAAGAATAGTAACACTGCAACCTGCAAGGCATGTCATAAGAGGCGACTGAGGTAGGGGCCTAGGAAAGCTACCCTAGTAAATAAAAATTGTCACAGAAATTTGACGTGCTGGCTTACTTGTAGGCGCATAACTGGCACAATGTACAATCGTTCTTAAGCTTGGATCACATACAAATCACAAAGAGTGGTTAACATGTGGTTGATATGGAGTGCTCAAAGAAGAAGAAGAATTTCTTTAAAGTAATGTAGCTTAAATAAGAAAATAAACAAGAACATACTACAGGACTTACATATCGTGGAGGTTTGGCTCATAAACATTATGTCCTGGAAAATGAAGTATTTCTGTCACGTTAAGCGCCACAGTTTGGAGAGAACAGTAGAGGAAGGCATGGTTCCTGGGGGTAGTGGCAGGGGAATACCAAGACAAAGGTGATAAGCAGGACATCAAAGAAACCTTGAACATGATGTTAGAAGAGGTATCTTGCTAGATACCTAGAGTTTTTCAAATAGGCTGTGATGAAAGCGACATCCTGCATGGGACTTGCTCCTTGATAATGATGATGTAGTTTAGAGTATTTAGTTAAAATTCAAAATAGACACCAACGATCTGTGCTCCTGTGGCTTGGCGAGTATTACAACAGAGCATATCCTACAGAACTGCCCCCAGTATGCAGACCTGAGAAGGAAGAGTTGGCCCACCTACACCAGCGCCCAAGACAAACTGTATGGAGTAGCTGACAATCTGAGACAGACACAGCCTTTATTAGAGAATCCAAAATCCCAATCTATTGAGAATGCAGAAGAAGAAGTAGAATATTAAGATAAGAACAAGTAAATAATTGACAATTTTGAACCTTGTTTTATCTGCAGATGCCTGAAGCATTTAAAAAAGCAGAAGAAAATGGCAAGAAACGGAAGCTGTCTGGTAAATCACTAAGTGTTATGGTTAAAAAGTTGAAACTGGACAAATCTATGGAAAAGTCAAAAAAGAACAAGACTGCACACAATGATTCATCGTCCAATCTAAAGAAGAAATCTCCGTCCAAAAAGTCAACACCGAATGTAAAGACAGTTAGTGATGCAGTTGTTGTTTCGGACAGTGATTCAGAAAATGGAGTTACTAATTCAAAACTAAAATGCACAAGCTCATTGGTTGATACAGGTTCGGACTCTGATGTACCTTTGTATCAATTGGTTGAACAGACAACACCAAAAAAGAAAAAAAAGACAAATGAAAATGTTGGTGTGATTGATGAAGGAATTCCATTAAGCAAAGTTATACACTCGACCCCCAAAAAATCAACTCCTAAAAAGTTAGTTAATGGGGACGCAAGCAAAAAGAACAGTCCCGCTAAAAGCCAAAAAAGAGTGAGAAATCAGGAACAAAAAAAGCTAATAGTCTGATTAAAAAAAAGCAAGAGAAAAAGAAAGGGAAAAAATTATCTCCAAAGAAAGGGGGCATGAAACAAGTCACGTTGTATGATCTAACTAAGAAAGGGAAACTGGAGCTCAAGACTTCTGTATGTCTCACTCCATTGAAGAAATCTTCATCAACAGCCCCCGTATCTCCTCCAAGCCTCCACCAACACCAGCTATTGTTAGACGATTGCTCAACTTCAAACGAGATACCATCACTGATAAGATGAAGTACTCGAACTTATTAAAGCAAGCCATTGCTACACTGTCAGCAGTGCAGGTCAAAAGATTGCCAGAAAAACTGAAAGAAGAATTTGAACAGCGTAAACAAATCATGGAAGAAAGAGTCAAACTGGCCAAAATGACACCCCAGGAGCGGGAGGCTTATTTGAAGGTAAAACGACAACAGTCTAAAAGACTTCAAAAACAAAGAATGCTACAGAAGCTGAAAGACCAAAGAAGGAGATTTGAAGATACAGACTTAGAGTTGACTCCCCTACCACAAGCTAAGCTGGTTTCAACACCAGATGGTTTCCCCAATGCTTTGTTTGGAGATGTTGCCATGGTGACTGAGTTCATAAACTGCTATGGGGACCTTTTAATGCCAGAAGATGAATACCCCATATTCACTGATGCCCTAATGAAGGCATTGATTGGAGGCTCATCAGGTTTTGCATATGTTTCAAGGGTTCTTATTGTATTGCTGCAAACTCTACTACAAGATCAGATTGCCAAGGTAATTGAAATCCTCTCTTTCTTTACTTACTAAACTGTGTCTTTTCCTTATCATTTTGCTGCGTCTGTTCCTCATTATTTCTTCTGTGTAGTATCTGCCTGTTAACATCCTATACAAGTCGTATTTTGACAGCCATTACAGGTCTGACTAATTATTAACCATTTAGATATTTTTCTGAAGGCCCCTGGTTTCAGTGTAGGTTAGATCGAGTCCATAATCCTATTGGAGACGGCCATTAAACGTATGTCCATGTTGAAGTTGAGCATGTAAAAAAACCTTACAGTTCAAAATTTGAATGAGCGGGATGGAAAGTCGCTGCATGGGCAAAATTAATTAAAAGTATAATAAAATTCCTACTAAATATTTTTACCATCTTCTAAATTACATTGGGGACCCTCGCCGGTGCTACAGAGTTTGTGCACTGCTGCTGGGATCTTCCTGTGTAAGAAAAAGATCGGAGCGCACATGGTTGCTCACCGAAGTGCAATGATGATAGTTGTATCATTCAATCAAACTAATTATTTTAGGTCTAGCAATAAGGAATGAGAGAGAGGATGGTCTTGTGTGCTTAGCTGACATATGACATGAGCAATCAACAGGGGTACTCTTCAACATCTGTTGGGGTAAACTGAGCGCTTAGGGTTTTGCCCGAACTGCAATGATATTGGCTCTTAAAGACTGAAACAGTTCTTATGGGAACAGACAATACAATTCTTATGGGAAACAAATTTTGCTGAGAGAGGCTACATGTAGGTGCATAACTGGTACACCGTACAATCACTGTTAGGCTCAGATCACATACACATCACAAAGAGTGGTTAACAAGTGTTCGATATAGAGCGGTCGAAGAAGAAGAAAAGGTGTTGTTATGCTAACTAATGATGATATTTCATATTGTTTGATGATAGGGCTACAAAGAATTTAGTGCTCAGTTGTCTGATGTTGCTGTAAGTGCTTACACTGCTTCTGATCTGGTTCGACTGTGTCTTCGATGTGGGGATGTGGATGACGATACCGATGATGTTGGGGATGTGGTAGGTTTGGATTTGATTTATTCATTAAGATAAATAGTATGAGTGTGGCCAGATAGACATCACCTGGCTTGTTGTATTCCTTGCTGTTGTTTTCGATGTAGAGATAGAGACAATGATACTGTACTACCATTCTCACCGGGCCATAGTGCTAACCACACTGCTGTACGCAAGCGAGACATGGGGACAATGATACTGTGTTACCATTCTCACCGGCCATAGTGCTAACCACGCTGCTGTACGCAAGCGAGACATGGACAGTGTATAGCAGACACACAAGAAAAATAAACCACTTCCACACAAGCTATCTACGCAGACTACTAAAAATAAACTGGTAGGACAAAATTCCAGATACCAAGCGTCAACGCTCTGTTACAGAAGGCCCGAGTGAGATGGGTCAGTCACATTGTTTGTATGCCTGATAAACACATCCCAAAACAGTTGATGTATGGCAAGCATGAAGGGGGCAGATGTTCTGCTGGTGGACAGAAAAAAATGCTTTAACACTTTCGCTGCCACCCATTTCTAAACCAAGTCTGGCTCACTGCCACGCTATTATTTAGGCATGATCAGTCTTCAGGGTGACAAATTTAAAAATCGTAAAAAATAAACTAATAAACTTAGGACTTTTAAACTATTGAATAATGTTCATGTATGAATGAGCTACTTACCTGTCTATATGTAGAGTATATTCTTCATAATCCACAATCTTTTGCTGTAACTGATATTGGCGTCACGCTCCATACCTATCCACAGTATGATATGTCGCCGTTTTCGAGATGGGTGACCATCATCTACTCCTGTACCCATGGGAATATCTGCTATCAATCTATAAACATTATCACATGAATCAAAGTTCAAATTTGTATCACATTCAGAGTCCGTTTTAACACTATCACTGGCTAAAAAGTCGGAAAAAGAGTCATTTTGAACATTACTATTCATCAGCTACGTCATCCATTTAAAAAACCTTGTTTACTTCGTAAATCGCCCCAAAAATGCGTTAAAATCAGACTTACAATATGTTTACCGTGTGAACGTTAGATCCGCCATTTTGGAGAGCTCGTTGGAACATTACGGAAGTAGTGCGTCACGGACCCCGTTTTAGACAAGCAATACTCCAAATTTTAAAAAAGACATCGTCGACGGCACATGGCATGGTATTTTGTCGTCGGTGGCAGCCAAAGTGTTAAAGACAATTCTTCGATATAGACACCACATGTTGACTCTGGTGCAGCTGTCTGGGACAATGCGTTCGGCTGAATTGTCAATATTGAATTTTGTTTACATGTGACTGCGGAGTCAATTGTATTCTGTTCTGAGGAGCAGAATGACAACTTATTCTAACACTCATTTTTTGGTAGCCATCCTGTGTTAGTATTACAGAGCAATCTATGGGGAACTCACGAGGCACTCCAACTGACATGCAGCTTCATAAAGACAACCCATCTCATGGTTTAGACGAGCATACATGAACCGAACACAAATAAGAAGCAAAGACACATATCTAAAGTATAGTAGAGCTCATCATGACTTGCAGGCAATCTGGTGACAGGGAATGTGCACAGTAAACCCTAACTATACAATTAAACAGTTGTTCTTCTCTTCCACTATTTACGTCTTTATAGAAGTGTTGAGGGAAAGAGTGATTTTGTGTGTGCTTGTTTTATGGCACTTTGTAAGCTGATATTCATTTTCTCAAGGCTGTTCTTGATGCCGTTGCTCCATCTTTTGCGTGGTTTCCTCTTGCTTTGTACTCATTATACTTTTTCTGTGTGGCTTTCTGTGGTAATATGTTGTTTGGTTTATATTCTGATTTGTTCATACTAACAGTTGTTAAATTTTGTTTGTTTTCTAGCCTGAGGAGTATATCAAACAATTGGATGGCTGTGAGTTCTATCAGCTGGAGGTTGAACAGAAGCTATGTGTCCTACGGGGGTTATGCTCTCGTGTGTTGGCCACGTACACTGTACAAGACTATATGGAAGAACAACAGCATAAGGCCAGTGTTCTAATGTAAGTACTATTTGGAATGTGAGTTATAGGTGCTGCATACGATGGATCAGTTCATTGTGGTGAGAAGTCAGGCTGGTATTTCTTGGCTAATGTGCATGATAGAGTTGTTGCAGAGTGAAGTGGAGCATACAGGACAACTACTTCTAGTATGAGGATGGAGGTTTCTCTGTGCCTCAACAGCTCTGCTTTGCGAGTTCCTCTTATGTTGTTATAGCGCCACATTTGGTGATCTTACCAAGGATTCCCAGCACATGGTGTCTGTATCGAAGCATTTTAGAGACACTTTGGGGGACTGCCTAGAGTAGTTGATAGTAGCTCGGCCTGCTAGCTGTGAGACGCCTCATAGCTCGGGTTCGAACCTACTGTCGGCATTTGTTCGAGTCCTGGTCTTACTCAGGACGATAACGTGAGTACCTCTGAAGTCGGAGAAAATCTGCCTGTATGGCGAGGAATACTAATTACGAGTACATTGAGCACCACGGCTGCCAGTGTAAAGTAATTTACAATGTGCGCTGCTGCCATTGTAGAGGATGGAAAGCGTTTCTCTGCAAATCAGTTTCAGAGATGTTCGTCTGAGTTGAAAGCGACATTTTAAAAGAAGAAAAAAAGAGACACTTTAAGGTGTCTTTTAAAGCATTTTTTATGTCCACCAGCAGAACGTCTGTCCCCTTCAAGCTTGCAATACATCAACTTTTTTGAGAATGCCTTTTTTAGACATCTGAGCAACATTCCTGGCCCATCTCATTTGGCCTTCTGCAGCAGGGTGTTAACGCTTGGGATCTTTTCTCTTATGAAGACTTCAGTATCTGGAATTTTGTCATGTCAATTTAGTTTTAGTAGTCTGCGTAGACAACATGTGTGGAAGTGACTGTATCTAATCCTATTTGGTTGACATCTCACAATCTGATATATCTCACTGTTATAACTACGTTTTTCACTTGTGTATTCCAGGAGGCAGAAGATCACAGAGATGAAGAATATTGCAGCTCAAAAGAAGAAACAAAATAACACAGTAGAAAAAGCAGGAGCTAGCGACGACAAAGCTAAACTTCAACCCAAAGTCGTTGATGACAAACAAGCTGCTGAGAAAGACAATGGAAGCTTACCTATTTCATCATTTTATGGC
Source organism: Arion vulgaris (assembly GCA_020796225.1). Taxonomy (NCBI): domain Eukaryota; kingdom Metazoa; phylum Mollusca; class Gastropoda; order Stylommatophora; family Arionidae; genus Arion; species Arion vulgaris. The sequence goes on from CM036761.1 coordinate 14,522,498, forward strand.
AAGGAAGCGGAGGATAGCGGCGAGGACTCTAGTACCTGGTGTTCTATTGTCAAACGTAGGCGGCTGTTGACAGCTAAAGCCACTGCAGAGAAAGAGAAACAGGAGAAAGAGCGAATAGCTTTGAGGCAGAAAGAATATAAGGTACTTCAAATTATATTACTGATAACTGTATTGTCTTGATGGTTGATGTGTGTAATCCTGGTCCTATCTTCTTCATCTTTTTATTCCCAACGAAGTACAGGTTTTCAACAAACTTCTTCCAGCCCTTCCTCTCTCATGCCATCTCTTCCAATTCTTTCCATATCTTGCCTATCTGGATGGTTGAGTGCGATTTTTTCTTTTGGTTGTACTTTCCATTTGTTGAAAGTTCTTTTAACTTATCTTTTCTATGGGGTGAGGTAACTAGCAACACGACCACCCTTCTTATCGGTCTCTTACAATATGCTTTGACAGGTACACATTGCTGCATATTCTCTTCCCCTTTCGAGCCCCGGCAGCCCTCATCTTTGTCGCCTCTTACAACATATCTTGTTGGTCGCAGTGTTACTATTTTTTGCTTCTCTTGCAAGTCCCAGCAACACACAGGCTGTCCTGGTTCTATACAGTACTTAAAATGACATCTGGTTCTATAAGGTACTTAAAATGACATCTGGTTCTATAAGGTACTTAAAATGACATCTGGTTCTATATGGTACTTAAATGACATCTGTTCTAATAATGACATCTGGTTCTATACGGCACATTTAAAATGACATTTGGTTCTATGTACGTGGTTAACTTAAAATGACATCTGGTTCTATAAATACTTAAAATGACATCTGGTTCTATAAGGTACTTAAAATGACATTACTGCTAACTATATTGTCTTTATTGTAAATGTGTGTGTGCTGGTCATGGTTGATTCATTATCTTCTGTGGACTTGTTTGAGCAGGGTCTCTACTGCAAAAGCGTCTTTAAAATAAAGGGCCTGCCCAGCGTGTTGTAGCACGTTGATGACGGGTGACAAGCTCCCCTGTGAGTGCGGTTCAATTCCGGGGCTGGCAGAAAAGCCACAGGTTCTCCAGATTTGCGGTGTTCGCGACACCGGAGCGTTACGATGTCCATGGCACCGAGCCGAAGAGCTGAAAGCTCAAGTGCTTCTTGATCGAAAATAAAAAATAATGGGCCCAATGCCACAGGACTGACTTCATTGCACCAGGTTTATAGCATGGTCCCTCTCCACAGAACTGACACTATACAAGACTAGAGTATCGCACAAACTCTGTAGCTCTGACAACAATCCGAGGGTCTCTGTGAAAAAAAATTCACTTGTTTTTGATTGATAGGACCGTCATCATTGCACTTCAGTGAGTAAACACATGTGCTCCGATCTCTTTCTTACACAGGAAGATCTCAGCTGCAGTGCACGAACTCCGTAGCACCGGCTAGGGCCCCTGATGTAATTTTGAAGATGGTGAAGATAATGTTAACAGAACCGAGTGGTCTGGATTTGAAAGAACCAACCTACTGCTGCCTTATAGTTTGATTGAGGACAATCAAATGCTAGCGGAGTAAACTGTACACAAAACTGGACGGCAGGAAAACCAAGTAGTCCACAAAAAGACAGGTTTTCTGGGCATATGATGCTCAACAGCCGGGAGGGTAGGTCATCTAAGGGTCACTACCTAAAGAAAATAGCAACCTACTGCCTTGCAGGTTGACTGGAGGTTGACGGAGAGCGAACCCAGTAAACTCGGGTTGAAATTGGGCACTTCAGATGTGACGTAAAACATGTTCTTGGCAACAGCTGTTTATATATCATGATAAAAATTGCCAAAAAAGAACCCATGACCCTTGAAACACAAGGCAAAGCCGAAACCACTTCACCACAGAGACAATCCTCGATATATTCTCTTAATATTTGATATTTGTTATTACTTCTGTACTTTATAATATTATGTTCTTAGCGGCTCCTTAGGAGCATAGGCCATCATCCATATTTCTCCAGCTATTCCTGTTATAAATAATACAAACATCATTTTTCAATATGTTTTATCATACACCAGGAAGAGAAAGAGCGAGAAAAATTGAAAAAACAACAGGGACAGATTGCTGAAGCAATCAACCTTGCTAGAATGGTCCTTAGACAAGAACCAATTGGTACAGACCGACATCATGACCGCTACTGGGTGTTTACAAATACAACACCAGGATTATATGTAGAAAAAGGTAAGCAGTTTATGTCTTGATGGAGAGCTCAGAAAACATTAACCCTCAACCGCAAGGAGTTTTTGTCTTGAATTCCTTGATTCTTCTGTCTGCACATTGTTGCCATGTCGTTGCTCAGTGTCATGGTTTTCTGTTTTTGTCTTGAGCAGCTCTAGTGGCTTGAGTGATAGTTATATTTGCTCTTTGACAGGATTCTGATTTGCCATCTATCCATCTTTTTTTGTGATCTTCCTCTCGCCTTTTTTCCTGATGTTCTGTTGTTGAAGACTGTACAGTGGAGTTTAGATGCATTCTTATTAAGTGGCCAAACCACTTCATTCTTTGTTTCTCAGTGTAATTTAAGCAAGGTTCTGTCCTAACTTTCTTATGCTGATGTTGGTGACTCTTGTCTTTTCTGGTGTTGTTGGTAACTTTTTGTATTTATGGCATTTCACATGTAATTTTTTGTGGCGGTGTTCATTGGTGTAACCTGCTAGCTAGCCCCATTGTTAGGGTGCCTAAACATCTTACTGACAGCTAAACAACAGCATTTTCATGCTTACTCTGTGTTACCAGAGTCAAACATGAACAATGAACAAATTTATGAATTTAAAAAAAAACATAACTTATTACTGTGTAATACCTGTCATAGTCCCCTCCCCAGGTGGCAGCGGAGGAATGGACAGTTAGTCAGATAGATAGGTAGTATAATTAGATATTATATAGTTGAGACTATGTGTTGCACTCTCTAAGTAGAAGTGCAACACATAACTCTAGAACATGACGTTCTTGTGTAGTTAGGAGTGACGTGTTAGTAACGATAGAAAAACAACATGCATATTGGTCTGATGAGGACGTAGTTGTGTGTGTGGTTCTCATATACACAAATAAATTCATGTAAAGGAAATGAAATCGTAGTTGTTCAATATGTTATGAATTATATTCACTGTGTTACAAGTGTACAGTCTTAACGTCAACTGTAATACTGGTATTGATATGGGATAAAGATGGAATGCACTATCAATTACCATCGTTCATCCATGAAGCAATGACCAGCGGTCATCCTGACATGAAACCCACAATAACCGGCAATCCTGATCACTAAATCAGTGGGACAAACATCATCAATATTATAGTGGCATTCCCAAACCCTGCCTCAACATTCCAAATAGACATATATAGTTATTGTGGTTTCTTTTACATACCGCTTTTTAGGGTGGTGTAGAGCGGGGGGGCATGTGCCTGAGAAATTTAAGTCGCATGGCTAGTGCAGTCAGCGCAAAACTGTTCAGGTTATGATTTTTCTTTAGGCCTCCAACAGCAAAAGAACTTCTTGGCCTTACCATGGATTAAACCTGGGTCTCTCACATGGGAGCCTGCACTCTAGTCCATTCGGTTATATATTCCTGAATAGTTGAGCAAGTTTACAATTCTGTATTCCCCTGCTTATTTGTTTCAAACCTATAATATAAAATATATAAAGTCAAAATAATATCTCTTTTATCTCCTTTAGCCTACCACACCCTTGGCCTAACGGTAAAGCTGAAGGAGTGATTTCTTGTATTGGGCTTACCCGTATAGCGGAATCCCTCTCCGTGTAAATGGTGTGCCACCTGCTGAGAGTATTGCACAAAGCAAGGAACTCTGTAGCTCCTGTAACAATCCTAGGGGGTCTCTGGAACAAAATGCACTTGGGAACGGCACGGTCTGGTCAATCTTCTCCAGCAACAACTGCATGTCATTCTTCTCTATTCTTATCCTTGTTTATATTGTTTCAGCTGTTGGTTGTTGTACTTCTTCTTGAACAAAGAAGGTAATGATAATTTCTCTAATCTGTCTATGCCAGTGATATTAATTCTAACTAGTGTTTCAGTTTGAAATATCTTCATTGTACTCCGAACATGTTCAATCTCCTTCGCAATATCCTCAACAGCATCCAGCGACTGACCATACCAGTTCGATTTTGATTAATAAGCCTACTCATATATCAGTTGTGCTGTTCTTTTCTTGCGATAATCTTCAATCCCAGTTATTGCAATCTAGTAGTTGATGTGCATTGGTTTCGATAAAAATCTTCTTTGCGGCCACACTGTGAGGGCATTCAAAATGTCAGCTCTATCCATTGGCTGCTCCCTGTTATAGGGGCAGAGCCAGCCAGCCTGCCTGCTCTCTCATTGTCAACGATACCCATTTTCACCGGAACAAAGATACGTGTAATTCTGCAAATTGCTGACGCTTGTAATGATTCAGTTTATTGCCTGCACACTAAACTAGCCTCCACCTTGCGGATCATACTCAATGAAACACTTAGAATGCATGCATGAGTATAGTTTTGTGACTCCAGCCACAGTACTTCCATTGTCGTGCTGCTTGTGTCATACAAAATGCAACTAGTTTATCACTAAATAACATTAACTTGTTTTACCAATATTATTTGTATATGTTTATTGTCTCAGGATGGGTTAGTGAAGATGTGCACTATTGTGTACAAAATGTCAACAATAATGAAACTGAGGATGAAATCTCATCAGAAAGTGAGGAAGATGTCGAGAAGAGAATGATACTAAAAGGACCAAAATCTGTGTACAGAGTTGAACGACATGTTATAGAGAAAAGGTGAGAATTGCCTTCATTTGTCATATTTCACTTACTGTTTGTTTCTTTCAATAACATCATCATCAGGTGCTGGCAGGAGACAACTCTGACTGCCTACATGACCAATTAGATCTGGTACCGCCCATGTTGCGGGCTCTCAAGGGAGCATAGAAGTCACACTCGACCCACAAGGCATGTCATAAGAGCTGACTGAGATAGATGCTGAGGAAGCTACCTAGTAAGCGAAAGCTTTGCAGAAACCAAATGTGCTGACCTACTTGTAGGCGCATAACTGCAAACGTACAATTGCTTTTAAGCTCGGATCACATACAAATCACAAAGAGTGATTTAACAAGTGATCGATATGGAGCGTTGAAGTAGATCTGGTACGTTCTCCTTCACCCTAGGAGGCATGGAGTCCATAATCAAGGTCCTCCTATCCAAGGCAGTCTTTTCCAGATCTCTCCACTCTCTCTCCATTTTCTTGCATTTCATCACCAACTCCCGCCTCCAGGTGTTCCTGGGTCTTCCTATACCTCTAATACCCTAGGGGTTCCATCGGAGGGCCTGTTGGCAGCTCAATTTCCTTTTTGATTTCGAGCTACTTCAAGTCCTTCCTTTCGGGATCCTTCTTCCTCCTCGGGTGGCGAGCTATGAGTTTCCCTGGTTGTGGTTTCTGTAGCTATCTCGTATTTTTTTACGTGTTGGGGTAGCTAGCACCCACCTCCTTCCTCATTAGTCACCTCTTGCAACATGCGGGGCAGATAACAGTGGTTCTGTTCTTAACACTCCTAATTTGGGCCCAGGGAACCACTCGGGCGGATCGATCTCTCTCTCTTGCGATCACCACCCAGACCGATGTACCAGATCTCCCCATAAATTAGCATTGGTGTATTTTACGTCACATCTTCAGCACCATTTAGAGCTCTGGTGGGGACTGCCTAGAGTAGTTGATAGTAGCTCGGCCTGCTAGCTGTGAGACGCCTCATAGCTCGGGTTCGAACCTACTGTCCGGCATTTGTTTGAGTCCCTGGTCTTACTCAGGACGATAACATGAGTACCTCTGAAGTCGGAGAAAATCTGCCTGTATGGCGAGGGAATACTAATTACCAGTACATTGAGCACACGGCTGCCAGTGTAAAGTAATTTACAATGTGCACTGCTGCCATTGTAAGAAATTGGAAAAACAGATTTTCACGCAAAAATCAGTTTCAGAGATGAAACTTCGTCTGAGTTGAAAGCGGACGAAAGAAAAAAAAAAAAAAAAAAAAGAGCTCTGGTGCTTATCCTTCGTTCGGCGAATTTGTGTACACTTTGATCGAAATTTTGGTGTGTCTGTTGTGCCTGCCGTGGGGCTCTAATGGTGGCACAGCATACTCACTGTCTCTGTGAAAACAACAGGGATCTCTAGAAAAAGTGCACCCATGAATAGAATGGATTTGAGCCTGTCACCTTTAAATCGCCATCTCATAGTCAGAGCTAACAAAACTGCCATAGAGCTCAAATTGAGTGGCATTTACATGTCTATGTTTCACTGGGAACAAGATTATTTAGTGCAGTTAATGTCTGTGCAGAATAAAGGGTCTGAGATGGTATAGGGTCACAAATGAGGAGCTTGTGGAGAGAATGAGAAATCCCAGTAAACCAAGAGGTGAAAAAAATGAAGCTACTGCTGGGTAGAACGCATCTTAAGAACTCCTGAAGAGGTTATAACAAGCAGTACCTTTTGCTGGAAAGCAAAGAAGAAAGCTAGAAATATACAGATTGGAGATTTAGAGGCAGAGATTAATAGTATACCCAAGAGCTGGAAGGAGGGTATATATCATATATATGCTCCAACCAGGTTCTTCTTTGCGTTAGTTCTTTCGACCAATTTTAATCATTCTTTGTGATATGTTTGATCTTTGTCAAGAACATGTATACGTTGACATTGGTTTGGTAGGCCCCTAAGCGCGTGACTTCTACACGTTTATGACATGTGCATTCGATTTCAGTCAAACCTCATTAGTCGCCTCTTACGACATGCGTGGCAGGTAGCAGTGGTTCTATTCTTTACAATCCATATTTGGGCCCCGGTAACCACTCAGGCGCAACCGAGGTTAATAATGCTCAAGAGAGAGAGAGTTGTTTGGACACAGAATTTAAAATAATTATCAAAATTACATCTATGTTATCCCCAGTTTTCCTCGCCCGGGACAGAACTTGTGGTTTACCTACAGATCCCAGAAAGACTTGGATGCGCTTCTGAACTCTCTACACCCACAGGGAGTCCGGGAGAGCATGCTGAAGACAGAGATAAAGAACCGTTATGATGACATCTCTCGTGTTATTGTTCAGGTAAGCTTTCAACAATAAGCTAATGTGGAGGGCCTAGTGTGTTTATTAGCCAGTTTGGAAGCTACCTCGCTGTATTGGCTGCTGGTTATTGGTTACTAAACTGACGTCATTGCACTCTGGGCAGTCCTATAGTTGTTCAGTCTCCCCAACAGATAAGAAGAATATCATACTCATGGTTCCTGTGGCTCGCTGGTTAAAGACACTCTCAATCCCCCTCAGGATCCAGTTCTGCCTGTACAAAGAGTAACTCAAACTGCTTAAATCGCAGGATCGATTCAACATCAATTATAGTGTCTTCATCCTACAGACACTCACAAGAGAGAAGATTCCTCTTATCCATCTTCAACTCCGCAACAATCGATGCTGTTTGAAATAAGTTTGGCGGAATATTTTGTTGTAATTATCGAATCATTCAATCATGACCAATGCAGAGTTTAATGATAAGGTAGGATTTAGTGGCTTAGATTGAAGTGAACTTGATAGTTCTGAGCTAGATAATGACATTAGTGAAAGTGAGGAAGAATAAGTGCTAAATTTCATATTCAAGTCATCCAAGCATCAAGTAAAAACATGTTCTGTAAGTAAAATGTACTTTTATTGTTTTGTATTTTTAAAAAGTGAGTGTCTGTAGCTTAAGCGGTAGTGAGCTGGATCACAACCCAATCGTACCTGGTTCAAGCTCCATGTGGGCAAGTTTGGAAGCAAATTAGTTCCCATGGATTTTTACGAACTATAAAAATAGACCTCACCGTTCAGAAAGGAATGACAAACTCTGAAGTATAAATGGTGCCTAGAGAATCGCACTCGTTTACTGTGGTTGATGGCTGCGTACTGTAAAGGATATGCCACGATTTCCATTCATAAAAAAAAAATGTCTACCCATGCATATTTTGATTATGACTATTCTCTTCAGGCACAGAGATCCAACCTGGAGCTGAGAGTCTCGGATGGAGATGTTGAGATTGTGACTGGTTTCAAGAAAGAGTTATCTGATATGGATTTGAGGTTGCGTAATGGTGGTCTTGGGGGTGTGTCTGATTATGAAGAGTGGGAGACTAGGCTTATGGACACCACAGATATTGCAGTCATGGTATAATTATTTTTTGTTTTCTGTTGTATCTCCATTGTTCTATTGTATGTCCATTGTTTTGTGATTGATTGATTGATAGGACCATCATCATTACACTTCGGTAGGTAACCATGTGTGCTCAGATGTCTCTCTTACACAGGAAGATATCAGTGGCAGTGTCCAAACTCTATAGCTAACCAGTGCGGTTCCACGAAATAACTTAGAGTAGATGGTAAAAATATTTTTGTAGGAATTTTTGTTTTATTTACGACGAATTTTGCCATGGCAGCGGCTTTCCAGCCTTCTCTTCTGGATTTTGAACTGACAAGAGTTCAAGAGCGAAACGTGGACAATGAGCAAAGCGCAGTCACAAAAATAACTACATGTGAAATGTGTTGCCTGCGAAAAGTTACCAACAACACCAGAAAAGACAGAGTCACCAACATCAGCATAGGAAACAGAACCTTGCTTGAATTACATCGAGAAACAAAGAGTGAAGTGGTTTTGGCCACTTAATAAGAATGCATCCAAACTCCACAGTATACAAAGTCTTCTACAACAGAACATCAGGAAAGAAGGCGAGAGGAAGACCACAGAAAAGATGGTTAGATGGCATATCAGAATCCTGTCAAAGAGTAAAAATAACAATCACCTATGCCACCAGAACAGCGCAAGACAAAAACAGAAAACCACAACAGTGAGCAACAACCTAGTAGCAGTGTGACGACAAAAGAAAAAGAAGGGTTCTTTTACATGCTCAACTTGAACACAGGACCTATGTTTTGTCGTCCATCTCCGATAGGACTAGTAACTCATTCTCACTTACACTGAGATCAGGGGATATTCTTTGGTCTCTTCGCGACTGTCTGTTGGATGAGGACACTAAAATCGATGTTGAATCGACAAGCGATTTAAGCAGTTTGGAGTTACCCGTTGTTCAAGTCGAACTGGATGCCTGAGAGGCCGAGTGAGAGGTGTGTTTAATCAGCGAGCCACAGGAACCATCAGTATGCATACTCTTCGATATCTGTTGGGGAGACTGAGCACCTATGGGTCTGCCGGAGTGCAATGACGTCAGTTTAGTAACCAATAACCAATAACACTGAGATCAGGAATCCCTGGAAAAATATCCTGATGGCTCCACAAGGGAGCAATCTGAGTACCTTTGGAACAAGAGGCGAGCACATAACCTCTACGCCACAAAGACAATAGTCAGTTCTTATATGTCCATTGCTCTGTAAGCGGTCTAATGTCGTATTAGTTGCCATCTATTTGTTTGTTAATTATCATAGTTTGTTATCACTTTTTTGTCTATAACCATTATTTTGTTTTTTGTGCCAAATGTACCAGGCAAAGGAAAATAAGGTGATTTCATTTCGAATCATTTGTTCAAATTTTAGTGCTGAAGTTTTAATTGATATTTGTCAGAAGTCGTAATTGATGTCTGGATATAAACAAAATAATTTATCTCTGAATACGGAACAAATCTAAATTATGAATTGAGAAACCAGAATCTTAAATGGGAATTGAGGAACCAGAGTCTTATTGGTTACTAAACTGATGTCACAGCACTCTGGGCAGACCCATTGATACTCAGACTTTCTCAACAGATGTCAAAGGTGTGCATACTGATGGTCCCAATGGCTCACTGGTTAAACATGCTCCTCTATCTGCCCCTCAACCACGCTAACATGCATGCTAGCGAACCAGAATCTAAAAGGTTAATTGTAAATTCTGAATTGCAGGGTGAATGCCTGCTTCAGGTGAAAGATGGCATTCTGGATAAGTTTTTGCAAGGTTTTATGAAGCCTACCAATAAACCCAGTGACATCCAAGACAAAGAGAACGACAAAGAAAGTGTGGACCAAGATATAAAAACTGAAGGTATGTTGTGAAGGTATTTAAGGGGGGGACTCTGGTCTGGAAACTTTTTTCGTTGCTTAGATATTATTGTAGAATTTGTATAACCATTTTGAAAGATTATGACCAAAAAAATGTCAAAGCGTTGCCATGGAAACAATACAAAATGGCCACCAAAAAGTTTATTTTTAGTCATTGGATCATCATCACTGCACATCAAACCAATTAGTCCATAAGTGCTACGATCTCCTCAATATGTCTTTCAGCGTATGGCAATTAATGACACCGATTCTTTGTTGGTTTACTTTCTTCTTTGCCACTTTACTATTCTTCTTTGCCCTGGCGATACACCAACACATCATCTGCATATGACATTGTCCTTCCCTTACCTTTAACAAACATGTAACCGTTAATACTCTTTTCCAGGTGTAGACAAGGAGAAGCATCCAGAAAAGGATGATAAAAGAGAGAAAGCTATCAGAGAATGGAGACAGGCAGTAGAAGAATGCCAGACAATGTCTAGACTTCATGTACTGATGGCTATGCTGGACTCCTGCATCAAATGGGAGAAGTCTGCAGAGAATGCCGTAAGTTGTGTCCCTGTCTGTTAGTAGATTTGACACATATTACTAATTAGACTGATATCTATTTTGTAGTAATAGTAGATTATTTCTTCTTTCATGATTCATCATCATCATGAGTCCTTGTGTCCAAGGACAGGCACAAACATTTTCACTAAAATTAGCGTTACTGTATTTCTGTAGCTGTTTGCTTTTATTTTTTAACAACGTGGGAATCACAGCCCCTACAAACAATCATCTTAGTCGGTTTTTATGACATGCGGTGAGACAAGACAGTAGTTCTATTATTGCTACGTCGGAAATCATACAGGAGTTTGTTTTGATTGACCAACGCATATTTCACTTCTGAAGGATGTCCAGTGTGTAACCCTCATCTGTCTAAAGTCAAAGGATTTACTTCATTGCACCGAGTTTTACCCCATATGGCTTGGTCCCTAGCCGTAGAAATGCCATATGGGAAACCAGTACAATGAAGTCAATATGCCTTCAAAACCTTTTAAATGGCAGCTTTTATATTAACCAACATAACAAAACATTTTGGACAAAAATCTACATTGTCAGTGGTTCTTCACATAACTGTTAGATAATTCCATACTTTCTCTGTGTTTCTTGGATTTAAAGAGTTAAGTAGCTATGTGGTGAATAATGGACATCATTCTTTGCCAGTGTGGTAGAACACTGAATGAGGACTGGCGCCTTCGGAACAACAATATCGAGCATGACTACAGAGATCACCGCTGCTTCAAGGGCGCTCACTCGGGTAGCTGAGCAACAAGCTACCCATACGATTATCATACCAGACTCAATGAATATGCTTCAAAGGATTGAATATGGAAGTCTGCGCACAGAATGGGTGGACATCATTCGGAGGTCACATCTCAAGACTCTGTCTTGGCTGTAACACCTGGACATGCTGGAGTGCAGGGTAATGGATGTGCCCACTTTCTTGCAAACAATGCCCCGACTCAAGCGAGCAGAAGGCATGGACAGAGCCGATATCAATGCGATATGCTCTCATTTATGTGACATGGGCAAGTCTCCAGACACTGGAACGAATCCGAGAATTAGGAGTTAAGCTTGGACATGCCAGACAGTGTCGTTTTTGTGGTAGAGAGAGAAGATATACTAATCAACTTCTCGTGGGTACGGTGAGCAGTAAGTGGACTTTGGGATGGCTGCTGCAGCGGAGGATAGAGCGGGCATGGGAAGGGCAATGCGCCATGACTTTGATCGAATAACATGTTCTTTGCCAAACTGAATGTTTCTCTTCTTTATTTCTCAGAAATGCAAAATTTGCCGTAAGAAGTGCGATGATGCTAAACTGCTGTTGTGTGATGAATGTAATCAGGCATTCCATATGTACTGTCTGAGACCTGCACTAGCCAAGCTGCCAAGTGGAGATTGGTTCTGCCCAGCTTGCAAAGTAAGATGGTCCTCAATTTTTCTATTTGTTTTCTGAAACTGTCTTCACTGTCCAGTTTTGCTGTTTTGAACTCTGAATGTCCAGTTTTTCTGTTTATTATTCTACTTTCAATCAAATGTGAAGTCAGTGCTGGTGCTGTTCTATGGCTCAGAAACATAGAGGACAACAAAATAAACCACCAGCAAACTTACAGACCTTCATAAATGGATGTTTATGTAGAATAGATGGTGCGATAAGATTACGAACGATGAACTCAGAGACAGAACTAAGCAGTTGCCAGTGGAAGATGAGCTAAGGAAGAGACGCTAGCTATTGAGAGGACACACATTGCGAGACAGGCACTGTTTTGGAACAAGCAGGGAAAAAGGAGTAGGGGAAGGTCTAGAAATACTTGGAAAAGAGAGCTGGAAACAGATATTAAAATGATAGGCAAGACATGGAAAGAATTGGAAGGGCTGGAAGAAGTTTGTTAAAGATCTGGGCTCAGTTGAAAGGTGAAAAAAACTATGCTGTCCAGTTTTTCTCTTTTTAACTCTGAATGTCCAGTGGTGTACTTACAACCGACCTATGTTTTTTTTTAAAAGTCAAATTGAAGAATCTGTATAAGATATATTTGGGATACTTCATCTTCAAGCTCTCTATCGACCACTTGTTAACCACTCTTTGTTATTTGTATATGATCTGAGACTAAGAGCGATTGTACATTGTGCCAGTTATGTGCCTACAAGTAGGCCAGCACATCCGATTTTGCAACGCTTTTTATTTATTAGGGTAACTTCCCTAGTCCCCTACCTCTGACGACATGCCTTGTAGTTTACTATTCTTTTCTCCCTTTACAAGCCCTGGCAACACACGGGAGATTAGGGATACAATGTTAGACCCACATGTTTCAGTTTGGAATATCTTCATTGCACTCCGGACATGTCCGTAGGTGCTCCGATCTCCTTCGCAATATTTCCAACAGCGTCCAGCGACTGACCATACCAATTCTATTTTGATTGATGAGCCTACTCGTATACCTGTTGTACTGTTCTTTCCTTGCCACACCAATCTTCAAACCCAGCTCTCGCAATCTAGTAGTTGATGTGGATTGGTTTAGATGATCTTCTGCGGCCCCTCTCTATGAGGGCGTTCACGATGTCAGCTCTGTCCATTGGCTGGCCCTCTGATATGGTGGCAGAGCCAGCCTGTCTGCTCTCTCATTGCCAACGACACCCATGTGCCCCGGAACAAAGACAAGACTAATTGTGCAAATTGTTGACGGCTGCAGTGATTCAGTCCATTGCCTGCACACCGAACCGGCCTCCACCTTTCAGATCATACTCAGTGAGTCACTCAGAATGCACGCATGAGTGTAGTTTTGTGACTCTAGCCAGAGTAGTGCATTGGTCACCGACAGTACCTCCATTGTCATGCTGCTTGTTGTCATACTAAAAGCACCACTGGCTTCCTTGACCATTCTGCCACATGAGCTTGCAGAGAAGGCCCATGCAGATTTTTTGTGACGAACTACCGATCCATCCGTGTAAATCACAACGTCGTCTGCATTCAACGCCACAGGATTTCCCTCTCTGCAACCTTTGTCAAATTTAATGATGGTTACATGTTTTCTTTCACCAACAGCACTCAATGGGTGATGTGTGGTCAACAACATGCCGGTCACCTATACTTTCCAGTCACAGACTTGTATCCATGCATGTTTTCTATTTGTATCCCTAATTATTAATTCCTTTTGTTTTTTTCAGCCACGCAGACCACAGGAGAGGTCCACTGAGGTAAATAATTATAGTCTACGTTAGATAATGAGATCGACTACAATAAAGCTATAATTATTAGATTCCTCTTGTACCGTTATATGTTACATAGGGCATGCAAACAATTTTTCCATACTGCTCTATCCTAGTTTACTCATTCAATTTCTTCTATGTATTTCAGTTTGATATTTCTCATTTAAAAAAAATAATTTTTTAATGTGTCGGAAGCGACTAGATTCACTTCATAGCACCAGGATTTACCTCATGCGGCTCGGTCCATCTCTATGTCATTTCTGTGGAGAGGACCGAGCCGTATGGGTAAATCAGTGCAATGAAGTCAATTCTTCTCTCCTCCTTCTTCTTTGCGTTGTTCTTTACGACCAATTTTAATCACTCTTTGTGATATGTTTGATCTTTGCCAAGAACATTTATACTTTGCACATTGGTTTGGTAGGATCCTAAACGCATAGACTTCTACACGCTTAGGACATGTGCATCCGATTTCAGCCAAACCTCCTTAGTCACCTCTTACAACATGCATTGCAGGTAACAGTGGTTCTATTCATTACACCCCAAATTTGGGCACTGGTAACCACTCGGGCGAAAGTCAATTCTTCAATTTTGCTCTTGTTTTTTGTATTTCTCACCTTTTTTATTCAAGTTTCAGATTAGACCTATGTGTTCTTTCTTTCTTTTATTTTTTTCCTCTCACCTCATTGCCTGCTTTGTGATTCTTTGATCATTTCCTACAGAGTATGCCCAACATATCTCCATTATCTTAATTTATCTGTTATTAATATCTGGTCCATTCTGCAACATATATTCTGCTGTAGTATATTTATCTGTCAATGTTACAAGATGTAATAAATGAGAACATTAGATTTTTTCCTTGGATGCTCAGCTTTCCTGTGTGATCTAATTCTTGGATGTTCTACTTTCTTGGATGTTCTACTTTCCTGGGTGATCTACTTTCTTGGATGTTCTACTTTCCTGGGGATCTCCTTCCTTAGATGTTCTAGTTTCCTGGATGATCTGCTTTCTTGGGTGATCTACTTCCTTGGATGTTCTGCTTTCTTGGGTGACCTACTTTCCTGGGTGATCTACTTACTTGGATGTTCTTCTTTCTTGGGTGACCTATTTTCCTGGGTGATCTACTTCCTTGGAAGCTTTACTTTTCCTGGATGCTGTCTTCCCCTGAATGCGCATGTATCTTTAACTGACAAACTGTTATATTTTTCAGTCTGAGAGTGAAGATGGAGACAAAGAAGGGGCTTGTCGTGTTTGTGAAGGAACAGAAAAACTCATTGTATGCTCAAAGTGCCCTGCAGCTTTCCATACACAATGTCATGATCCCCCATTGAGACATCCACCAAGGTAGGCTAACATATCACATTTTTAATATTATATATATATATATATATATATATATATATATATATATATATATTACTCTTGTACCTTTATACGTTATAGGTTAGTTTCTACTTTGATTTTTGGATGTTTGACAATTATTACTAATTTATAGTTTAAGCCACCTTGATCAGAGCACAATTTTAGACTTGAATCCAACACATAACACTTAATAATCACTTGAACAGAATTCAGCCACAACACAGTGCCAGCTGTGTGCACATCATTATGAAACCGTACACCACTACCTCTTCAGGTGCCAAACACTAGATGTTGACAGGAAGATCCTCCTTCCTCCAAGGTCAAACAAATGGAACACATTATACGGAACAAAAGAACAACTTACAAACACATGCAGATATCATTGCATTGGGTCGAATGGGCAAGAGCTCAAGTGCCGCTGGATAATTGAAGAAGATGATAGTTTAAGCTGTTTGCCTTCTTAATTCTTTTTTCTATGTCATTTAAAGAAAAGTTTCTATGTTCTTTATATCTAATTTTTGCCCGGAGCTTGCAAAGGGAGCAAAGAATAGTAATACTGCTACCTACAAGGGATGACGTAAGAGGTGACTTAGGTATGGGTCTATGGAAGCTACCTAGTAAATAAAAAACGTCACATAAATCGGATGTACTGGCCTACTTGTAGATGCGTAACTGGCGCAACATACAATCGCTCTTAGACTCAGATAATTTACAAATCACAAAGAGGGATCATTATGAAGTGTTCAAAGTAGAAGTTATCCCATTTTGACACATATAACTTTCACAATATATTTCCATGGTTTCCGTGATATGAAAATGTAATCTACAACTCAAAGGTATAACTTTCACAATATGTTTCCGTGATATGAAAATGTAATCTTCAACTCAAAGGTATAACTTTCACAATATATTTCCATGGTTTCCGTGATATGAAAATGTAATCTTCAACTCAAAGGTATAACTTTCACAATATATTTCCATGGTTTCCTTGATATGAAAATGTAATCTTCAACTCAAAGGTATAACTTTCACAATATATTTCCATGGTGTCCGTGATATGAAAATGTAATCTTCAACTCAAAGATATAACTTTCACAATATATTTCCATGGTTTCCGTGATATGAAAATGTAATCTTCAACTCAAAGGTATAACTTTCACAATATATTTCCATGGTTTCCTTGATATGAAAATGTAATCTTCAACTCAAAGGTATAACTTTCACAATATATTTCCATGGTTTCCTTGATATGAAAATGTAATCTTCAACTCAAAGGTATAACTTTCACAATATATTTTCATGGTTTCCGTGATATGAAAATGTAATCTACAACTCAAAGGTATAACTTACAATATGTTTCCAGTGATATGAAATGTAATCTTCAACTCAAAGGTATAACTTCACAATATATTTCCATGGTTTCTGGATATGAAAATGTAATCAACTCAAAGGTATAACTTTCACAATATATTTCCATGGTTTCCTTGATATGAAAATGTAATCTTCAACTCAAAGGTATAACTTTCACAATATATTTCCATGGTGTCCGTGATATGAAAATGTAATCTTCAACTCAAAGATATAACTTTCACAATATATTTCCATGGTTTCCGTGATATGAAAATGTAATCTTCAACTCAAAGGTATAACTTTCACAATATATTTCCATGGTTTCCTTGATATGAAAATGTAATCTTCAACTCAAAGGTATAACTTTCACAATATATTTCCATAGTTTCCGTGATATGAAAATGTAATCTTCAACTCAAAGGTATAACTTTCACAATATATTTCCATGGTTTCTGTGATATGAAAATATTATCTTCAACTCAAAGGTATATTTTATTATTTTCTTTTCCCAGAGGTGTATGGGAGTGTTCAGATTGTAAAAATGGTGTCAACATCAGAAAAAGAGGCAAGTTTGCTAGGAAAGGTGAGTCATTTTTTTGGGGGTAATAATTCCGAAAAGTCTTTCTGTATATTCTTATGTTTTTTTAAATAGTTACTTTATGCCGATGAATGTTGGTCCATACATAAGTTGCTATAGAGTACAAATGAATGCAAAATGAAGGCAACATTCCAGAAAATAAATAGCAAACAATAAAGGTTTCTAAGAACAGGTCACTGCAGGCTCAACCATCACATGCACAGAATAAAGACTGCATAGTGTGTATGTCAGACAGAAACACAGACTCCAGAGCATATCCTGCAGTCATGTCCATCGTACATACACAAACAAAACATGGCCTCATGAACGAAGCTTACAGATCAAGCTATGGGGAACTCTTGAGGAACTCGAACTGACATGCAGCTTCATAGAGGCAATTCATCTCATGGTTTTTACGAGTATACGAAACTGAACGCAACCATACGAAACCTTTCTGAAAGATATACGAGCAAGACAGTCACTATTTTTTTAAGTGAGTAATATATAAATTGGTGGGACAGATTAGCTAAGTGTCCATCTATTGACTCTGACTCAATCCCACACTCTGTGTTCCACACATGAGGAAAGGAATTGGCACTCTTGCACACTCATCATCATCAAATAGCTTGTCTTGGGCAGGTCTCATGCTTCTAGCAAAGTTTTTGTGTTTGGCAGATCTCATTTTCATAACAATCTCCTTCACACTGGATAGGGGTACAGATTTATAAATGTTTTCAAAGTTATCTATATGACTTTCTATTATGGCATTGGTGACATCTGCACTATCCATTGACTGTCCTTCCTCAATCACTGCTGTATCAGCCAGACGATCTGCATGTTCTGGTATAAAAATAAAGGTTCAATGTGTCATTAGGGAAGTGCTAAATTGGGCGTGTCATTCCTACCTTATATAGCAAATCTGAACTTTCTTGAGCATATTCATTGAGTCACTTAATAAACACGCATGTGTGAGTTCTTGTGTGCTCAACCACTTCATGGTTGCCGTTTTTTTCCTCTGCCTTTAGTGCATTTGGGAGTGACAAGAAATAATGATGATGGCGATGATTCCCTGCATGTGATACTAGACATAACGTATCAGTAAATCTCATCACTTTGAGTTTTCATGCGTTATTTTCTTCATTATAATGGCATCCAACGAAATGTATATTGTAGAAGTGCTAAACTGTTCAGTTTTTCTTCCTTTGTCTTAGGGGTATGGAAGGTTAAGTCGTTTGTCATACTGAATGTTGTGGGTTCGAATCCAGACCGAGACATGTGCAATTTTTTCATAAGATCTCTAGGATTGTTGCAGGCGCTGCAGAGTTTGTGCTTGCAACACTCTTGGCAGATGGCATGCCATCTCTGCCGACAGGGACAGAGCCATATGGGGAAACCCGATGGAATGAAGTCAATCCTTTGCTGTTGGACCCTTTTTTGTCATCCTGTGTCTTTTCCCAATAACTTTACCTGTTTTCACAATGTACCATAACCATCTTTTATTTATTTATATGTATTATCAGCTTCCAAACGTAGCTATAGACAAGAGACAGTGTCTAGTGAAGATGAGGAAGAGGAAGACAGTGAAGAAGAAGAAGAGCAGGAGACACATACACCTTCACGCTCAAGATCATCTAGAGCGAAAAAATCTAAAGAATTAACCGACAGCAAAAAACAGAGCTCTGGGCGAGTAGGCCGACCTCCCAAGTCGCAGAACACCATCAAGCATGACAACAGCAGTATGCTTCAAACACCGCCAGCTCGGACCTCCAGACGTGGCCCATCGGAATTATCTGTAAGCTTTTTACATTAACTTATTTGGTTTTAGTGACTGATATTAGTTCATCGTTATCATATGATGTCTTCGCATTCTTCTTCTTTGAACATGTGAGCAAAGCCTAACAGCCATTGGAAGCTGTGCCAGTTATGTGCCTACAAGTAGGCCAGCATATCCAATTTCTGCTATGCTTTTGATTTACTAGGATAGCTTCCTAGGTCCTACATCAGTCGCTTCTTAGAGCCTTGTAGAGTACACTACAAAGTAAAGGAACCCTCTAGCATGACCGCAGTGTTATACGAGCTCAATCACGTGATCAGGTCTGTAGTTTTTCATTGAACTTATCGGTTTGGTGATCTGGTTTACATCATTGCATGTCTTCGCTTCTTTCCTGAGCATGAGGTACCCATTGGGAAACTGGCAGTCACTGTGCCTCAGAGTGGAAAAATTCCTGCATGCTTTGAGTTACTAGGATAAGCTTCGACGGTTCCTAAAAACTACGTGCGCTGACTTGCCTTGTAGAGTGCAGTGGTACTATTTGTTGCTCCCCATGCAAGCTCCCGCACCACACGGGTGTTCTCCGCATTGAATGGACCTTCAACATCCAGTTTATCTCCTTTATATTGAACTCTGCTGGCTGTAACCATTTGTTATGTCTCCCTCCCACTCGTGTCACAGTCTTCTGTATGCTTGCTGTGTCTGAAAACGTGTTCAGGAAACATGGAATGTAAACTAAGAATATTGTCATATAGTGTGTTCTTTACAGAATGTTGCTATCCCTAATATCCTCCCTGTAAAGCTATTCTCAGCAAGTTCTCCTGCCTCCTCCTGTTGTCACCGTCATCTTGGTTCTCTCCTGTCTTGTCTTCCAGAAACCATACCCTCAATTACTGTTCTCTCCAAACCACTGTAATTTTTAATGGAACCAAAATATTTAAGTTACCGGAACATGATGTTGTTTATAAGCCAATGTTTAGATCTTGTAGAATGTCTATATATGTTCTATGTTATGTCCAGTGTGTTCTTTCTATATATGTTCTATGTTATGTCCAAAGTGTGTCTGTTTATAATGTCTATGTTAGTCGTGTAGTTGTCTATATATGTTCTATGTTATGTTCTGTTCTTCTATATATGTTATGTTATGTGTTCTGTCTATATATGTTCTATGTTATGTCCCATGCGTTCTGTCTATATATGTTCTATGTTATGTCCCGTGTGTTCTGTCTATATATGTTCTATGTTATGTCCAGTGTGTTCTAAGAATTTATCTTTAGCACTTTGATTTTGTTCTTTAATTTTGTGTGTTAGGCTCCATGATTTACCTTCACATGTGGGGCCATAAGTGTAGTGAGGGGAAAATTAGTGTCTGGGTTAGTGAGCTGGCACTGACCAAGACCCTTCTTTAACTCCATGTGGTGGCTCTAGAAACATGTTGCTTGACTGTAGTCTGGCAGAGTGGGTAGGGCTAGACGAGAAGCTACCCATGAGATTAAGTAGTGTAGACACATATTTGAATGGTTCGCACAATGGACAGGCAATATCAGAGTGGCTCGCCTACATCGTCTCTAGCCAACACTCAGAGATTAATAACTGACATAAGAGGCCATATGGCTGTCCAGTTCCATACACCAAAGAAAACGCCTACGGTAAAATGCCGCTGGCTGACCCAAAAACTTTGTGATACCCAAGTGGAAACTATTTGGAAGACTCAAACAGGCTGTCTGCAACATTTCAAACAACTTGAGCATCAAACAACTTTAAAATTGCTTCAGAGATGGTTCCACATTAATTAAAAGTGCACCACTTTTTGGTGAACTCTAAATGATACGATCATTGACCATGTGTAGACTTGAATCTTTCTCCCACATTATGCTATCAGTGCCAAACCTGGACGCTGACATCACATGATAGAAGAAAACTAGTCACAAGAGAGATGTCTACGCAGAATGCTAGGAGTATCAAGAAGAGACCGGTTGAGAAATGAAGACATCAAGAAAAAACAAATTAAATGGTTTGGCCACATAAGCAGATTACCAACAGACAGTACACTCAAAGAGCAATGCTACTCCGATACAGTAGATACAAAGCAAAGGTCATCCACGTAAAAGGTGGATCGAAATTACAGATGCTACCAAAAAAAAACACTGTACGAAGCGCATATAAAAGCATGTTCTAGAGATCTCTTCTTATCGTGACGCTGTGAGGTAAAGCAGGATTAGAGACATTTTTTTCTTCTTCCAACGTTTTCAGACATCAAGTTGTATACTTTTAAAGTAGTTAGTGGTCAGCCAGAGTCCATGTACATCTCCATATAGCTTGTCTTGGACTGATATGGGGATTGGCCATGTGTTTTCTCTCTGTTCCATGTATGTTGGACATTCTTGCAGTATGTGTGCTCTGTAATCTTGCTGGTGCGACATTTTTTAAAAGGGATACAAATCAAAATGGCCTATAAAATGATGGTTCTATTCTAATTCATATACGGAGACCCTCACAAGTGCTGTGGAGTGAAGAGAGAGATCGGAGCACACATGGTTATTCATCAAAGTGCAATGATGATGGCCCTAACAATCAATCAATCAATTCATATTGTCATACCTAACTCATATGTGTTATATCTTCTATTTGTCAGCTTTTTGAAGACATTGCCATTTCTAACTCATATATGTTATATCTTCTATTTGTCAGCTTTATGAAGACATTGTCATACCTAACTCATGTGTGTTATATCTTCTATTTGTCAGCTTTATGAAGACATTGTCATTCCTAACTCATATATGTTATATCTTCTATTTGTCAGCTTTATGAAGACATTGTCATTTCTAACTCATATGTGTTATATCTTCTATTTGTCAGCTTTATGAAGACATTGTCATACCTAACTCATGTGTGTTATATCTTCTATTTGTCAGCTTTATGAAGACATTGCCATTTCTAACTCATATATGTTATCTTCTATTTGTCATCTTTGTGAAGACATTGTCATTCCTAACTCATATATGTTATATCTTCTATGTTTCAGCTTTGTGAAGACATATTATACATTGTTATGAAACATAAATCTAGCTGGCCATTCCTGGAACCAGTTGATAAAAAAATGGTGAGTTCCTTTATGTTTTCTTAGTCAGTGGATTTAGCATTGTGGTCGGGGGACTGCCTAGAGTAGTTGATAGTAGCTCGGCCTGCTAGCTGTGAGACGCCTCATAGCTCGGGTTCGAACCTACTGTCCGGCATTTGTTCGAGTCCCCTGGTCTTACTCAGGACGATAACATGAGTACCTCTGAAGTTGGAGAAAATCTGCCTGTATGGCGAGGAATACTAATTACGAGTACATTGAGCACACGGCTGCCAGTGTAAGTAATTTGCAATGTGCACTTGCTGCCATTGTAAGAAATTGGGAAAACGGATTTTCACGCAAAATTCAGTTTCAGAGATGAAACTTCGTCTGAGTTGAAAGCGGACGAAAGAAAAAAAAAAAAAAGCATTGTGGTCCACAGTTTGAGCTATAGCTAGTGATACTTTATCTATCTATCTATCTGTATGAGATAGTAAGACTTAGGATGAGTTGCTTGAGGGCTTATACTCCAATCGGGGAATAAAAGGCATGAAAGCGAGAGAGAGGGATATCTTCTTTGTTTCCTGTTTGACACACAAGGCTTCCTTCCACAAAAGATTTCTATTGTTGCTGTTCTGCCGTCCTTTTACTTATTAATGTTTCCTAAGTCAGTCTACATTCTTTCAACTCTCTTTCCACCATTCTTTTCCATGTTGCCTTTAAACATCCAGGTCTTATTTTCCCACCCACTATTCATCGGAGAGCTGTCCTAATCAATTTTCCTACTGACATACATGACCAATCCACTTCTATCTTCACCTTTTAATGATGGTCTCCACTGAAGCACAGTTTGTTTTAAAAGCTCTTCATTTGCTGTTGTATTTGGCCAGGATTTGAAAAAAGAAAGAAAGAAGATTGTGTTTTTGAAATGATTGAAAAATATCACAACTCCATCTGGACCAAACGCCACACTACATCGTTTTTTACCAGAAGCCATACTAAAGGGTGTTTGTTCTAAAAAAATGACTTGTAAAAACATGGCTTTTGCCCTGGTGCACCAAGAGTTAAATTTAAAAAAACGGAACAGATCTGAAGCAATAATATATATATTACTTTTTGACGCCTGAGTGGTTACCGGGCCCAAATTTGGGGTGTAAAGAATAGAACCACTGTTACCTGCCACGCATATCGTAAGAGGCGATTAAGGAGGTTTGGCTGAAATCGGATGCACATGTAGAAGTCTATGGTCTTGGGGGCCTACCAAACCAATGTGCAATGTATACACGTTCTTGGCAAAGATCAAACATATCTCAAATGGTGATTAAAATTGGTCGTAAAGAACGAACACAAAGAAGAAGAAATTACTTTTTGTGATTTGTTTTTTTCTGTTTATCATGGCGGGGCTTTCATCTAGTACACACATGTGTTTGTTGTATTTCTAACACAGGCTTTCATCTAGTACATACAAGTGTTTGTTGTATTTCTAACACAGGCTTTCATCTAGTACATACAAGTGTTTGTTGTATGTCTAATAGAGACTTTTATCTAGTACACACATGTGTTTGTTTTATGTCTAACACAGACATTCCTCTAGTACACACGTTTGTTGTATGTCTAACACAGACTTTCGCCTAGTACACACGTGTTTGTTGTATTTCTAACACGGGCTTTCATCTAGTACACACATGTGTTTGTTGTATTTCTAACACAGACATTCCTCTAGTACACACGTTTGTTGTATTTCTAACACAGACATTCCTCTAGTACACACACATGTTTGTTATATTTCTAACACAGACATTCATCTAGTACACACACATGTTTATTGTATGTCTAACACAGACATTCCTCTAGTACACACACGTTTGTTGTATGTCTAACACAGACATTCCTCTAGTACACACATGTTTGTTGCATGTCTAACACAGGCTTTCATCTAGTACACACACGTTTGTTGTGTGTCTAACACAGGCTTTCATCTAGTACACACACATGTTTATTGTATGTCTAACACAGACATTCCTCTAGTACACACACGTTTGTTGTATGTCTAACACAGACATTCCTCTAGTACACACACGTTTGTTGTATGTCTAACACAGGCTTTCATCTAGTACACACACGTTTGTTGTGTGTCTAACACAGGCTTTCATCTAGTACACACACGTTTGTTGTGTGTCTAACACAGCTTTCATCTAGTACACACACGTTTGTTGTATGTCTAACACAGACATTCCTCTAGTACACACGTTTGTTGTATGTCTAACACAGGCTTTCATCTAGTACACACGTGTTTGTTGTATGTCTAACACAGGTACCTGACTACTACAGTTTCATTAAAAAGCCCATGGATTTCCAAACCATGCAGAAGAAATGTGCACGTCTAAGCTACGCATCCCCTCAAGAGTTTGTTGAAGATGCTGCTCTGGTATTTGAGAATGCTGAGGCTTATAATAAGGTATGTTCCAATAATGTTTAGTAGAATGCTGAGGCTTATAATAAAGTAATGCCAATATTGTTTGGTAGAATGTAGTCTTATAATAAAGTAATGCCAATATTGTTTGGCAGAATCTAGATTCTTAAGGATATGTTGTACAGTGCTAGTCAATATCAGACTCATTTGGCACTGTTCAGTGTTCCAGTTGCAACACTTGTGATGTGATCAGACGCTACGATCGTTCCTTTAGACGTTCTTATTGAATGGTTTCACATCGGTCCCGTTCTTACTATGCCATTATCTGTAAGGTGTAACTAGCATATCGATTGTACTAGTGTGAGATTAGATTCTGTCCTACGAGATGTTCAATAACTGAAGGTTAGATAGCTTCCTTAAAGATTTCCATAATTGTACACTGTTGCATATGAACTGATCAAACAAATGTCACAACAAAGTTCTGTTCTTATTGTGCTTAATTTGTTTCATTCTTCCTTCCTTTTGTCCAGTCTGACAGTGATGTGTTCACCTGCATGAGAGAAATTGAGAAAGTATTCAAAGATGCACTTCACAAACTGTTACCAGATTGGCCATACTATAGAACAGTTGTTGACAAAGAAGAAAGCTCAAGCGGAAGTGAAAATGGACGAAGACGTTCACGGAATAAATAATTGTAAACAACTCATAATTTTTCAGGCTATGTTCATGTTAACTATACGTAATTATCGTTAAATAGCTTGTCCTTAGCATAGCTTTGCCACCCTAACAGTCCTTCAAAATTTCTCTCTCTCTCATAGGCCATATGTTCGCATCTGCAGTGTCATGTTCAAATCATCCTGAATCCTTCTTATCTGTGGTTTGCCTGGATGCTTCCTTCTATAAATTCTTCTCCAACCCTTCATGTTATTTTGTATATCCAAAATACTTCGATTTTATAATTCAGACTTGTAGCATCCGCCAGTTTCCTTTGATTTTGAGTTCTTTCTGGATAAATCTCTTTCTTCTTTTCTCTGTCCATGATATACAGTAATTCTTCTGTAACACTTATATTCAAAATTTGTAATCAGATTCTGTAGATATGACATTTTGGCTTTTTTACTCCTTTTAGTTTCATTATTTGAATAGTATTTTCTATAACAATTTACACTTGTTATATTGATGTCTGTTCTGTTTCTGCGTGCGTAGCACATTATATTGTTGTTCTGTTTTTATGTGACTTATTATCGATAAAAGGGGAAGACTGCAGTAAAACTATGTAACATAGACAAAACATGTAAAAACAAAGTAATATGATTGATTGATTGATAGGACTGTCATCGTTGCACTTCAGTGGGTAACCATGTGTGCTCCGATCTCTTTCTTACACAGGAATATCTCTTGCGCGATCGTTCTTTTCGGCCATGTTTATCATTCTAATTGTGATATATACACAGCCTTTGCCAAGAACACAATTTTACATCACAACATTCAGTACCATTTGGAGCTCTATTTCTTATCCTTCGGTGAAGTGTCCGATTTAGACCAGCGTTTACTGGGTTCGCTCTCTGTTAGCCTTTTGCTGTCCCCAGCCAACCTGCAAGGCAGCAGGTTGCTATTTTCTTTTAGGGTAGCAACCCTTAGGCGACCTTACCCTCCCGGACTGAAAAGCATCATCTGCCTAGAAAACCTGTCTTTTTCTGGACTACTTGGTTTTCCTGCTGTCCAGTTTTGTGTGAGGTTTACTCCGCTAACCTCTGATTGTCCCCAATCAAACTACAAGGCAGCAGTAGTTCCATGCTGGCGGAAAGCGCGCACTGGCTTCAGTCTCTGCTGGGTCCTCACGCCTGGTGCCTGCCTCACCATCTTCGTCAGGCAGAAGCGACTCCATCCAATGTCTCCTATCCCATCCTGTTTCAATCTTCCTGAGCATACTCAGTCATAAGGGAAGACTGCAGTAAAACTATGTAACGTAGACAAAACACGTAAAAATAAAGCAATATAGCTTTTCAAAGTACAAAAACAATATACAGTGGCCTTCAACCAAAAAGGCCTTTATCAAGCAAAGGATACAAAAGAAGCGAAGAAATTTAGTTTTCTTCTATGTGACTTGGCATATTTATGTTGATGTGTGTTCTGTTTCTATGTGACTTGATAGGACTAGGAACTTGATCTTACCTACACTGAGATCAGGGATCTCTAGAAAAATATCCTGATCACAAACCAGTACCTATCTCGCTACGGAGACACAATAAAACGTAGGCCCCGTGTTCAAGTTAAGCATGTAAAAGAATCCTTGGCAGTTCAAAATGGAGAAGAATAGGCTGAAAAGCCGCTGCCCAGGCAAAATTCATTAGAATGATTAGTAAATAAAATTTCTCTGAATATTTTCACCATCTTCTTAATTACTTGGGGCCTGCCAGTGCTACGTAATTCATGCACTGTCGTTGATATCTTCCTGAGTCTTCTTCTTCTTTGCGTTCGTTCTTTCGACCAATTTTAATCACTCTTTGTGATATGATTTGATCTTTGGAAAGAACGTGTATACGTTGCACATTGGTTTGGTAGGCCCCTAACGCATAGACTTCTACACGTTTAGGACACGTGCATCAGATTTCAGCCAAACCTCCTTAGTCGCCTCTTACGACATGCGTGGCAGATAACTGGTTCTATTCTTTATACCCCAAATGTGGGCCCCGGTAACCACTCAGGCGATCTTCCTGAGTAAGAAAGAGATTGGAACACACCTGGTTACTCACTGAAGTGCAATGATGTAGGTCCTATCAATTCTATGTGACTTGGCACATTATGTTGATGTATGTTCTGTTTCTATGTAACGTAGCATATTGTGTACATATCATTTATAATTTATGTTGTTTTATCCAAGCGAGAAGAAAAGAACAGTGGATTGTTTTCTTTGGAATCAACAGGGAATTTGGTTAAATAGCAAGCAGTTAAGCTCATCACCACATATTGATGATGTTGTTCGGTATATTTATATATGGTTGTTTGTTAAGTTGCATTTTTGTGATATGAACAGCAGAACAGCAATGCAGTTGCGATTATTCTTCTCCTACATTCCCAGATGAGGAGTGTCTGGCTGAATGAATTATAAGTGTAAGTTCCCATTCGGGAGACCTGGGTTCAATCCCCGATAATAATAATTCCTCTTGTACCATTATACGTTACATAGGTCATTCAAGCCATTTCTCCATACTGCTCTATGCTGGGCAACTCGCTCAATCTCCTCCATGGAACTGAGACCTATATTTCTTTCCTCTCAGCAAAGTTCGTTTCAGGGTCTCCTTAGGCCATCCTCTCTTTCTTGAACCCTTTGCATTCCACTTCAATGCATGTTTTGATATTCGTTGATCATTTCTTCTCAAGGTATGCTGAACATATCTCCATCTTCTCCTTATAACAGTTGTTACTAGTGGTTGACCAGATGTTTCTCTGATTTCATCAGTTCTCCTGAATCCGTTCCATTTCAATCCCTGGTAAGGTCAATGAATTTTTTTTTGTATGCCGGAGGCATAAAGAAAAAATCCTAATGTTAACAATTTCGTTGTGACTGACTGCACTAGCCATGCAACCAATAAATTGCTCAGGCTCATGTCCCCCTCCCTGTACTACACCATCCTAAAAAGCTGTACACTGGCAGTAAAGATAGTTTTTTTTACACTCAGATATGTTATTGTGCACCTGTACTACACCATTCTAAAAAGCTGTACACTGGCAGTAAAGATAGTTTTTTTTACACTCAGATATGTTATTGTGCACCTGTACTACACCATTCTAAAAAGCTGTACACTGGCAGTAAAGATAGTTTTTTTTACACTCAGATATGTTATTGTGCACCTGTACTACACCATTCTAAAAAGCTGTACAACAGCAGTAAAGATAGTTTTTTTACACTCAGATATGTTATTGTGCACCTGTACTACACCATTCTAAAAAGCTGTACACTGGCAGTAAAGATAGTTTTTTTTACACTCAGATATGTTATTGTGCACCTGTACTACACCATTCTAAAAAGCTGTACACTGGCAGTAAAGATAGTTTTTTTACACTCAGATATGTTATTGTGCACCTGTACTACACCATTCTAAAAAGCTGTACACTGGCAGTAAAGATAGTTTTTTTTACACTCAGATATGTTATTGTGCACCTGTACTACACCATTCTAAAAAGCTGTACACTGGCAGTAAAGATAGTTTTTTTTACACTCAGATATGTTATTGTGCACCTGTACTACACCATTCTAAAAAGCTGTACACTGGCAGTAAAGATAGTTTTTTTTACACTCAGATATGTTATTGTGCACCTGTACTACACCATTCTAAAAAGCTGTACACTGGCAGTAAAGATAGTTTTTTTTACACTCAGATATGTTATTGTGCACCTGTACTACACCATCTAAAAGCTGTACACTGGCAGTAAAGATAGTTTTTTTTACACTCAGATATGTTATTGTGCACCTGTACTACACCATCCTAAAAAGCTGTACACTGGCAGTAAAGATAGTTTTTTTTACACTCAGATATGTTATTGTGCACCTGTACTACACCATTCTAAAAAGCTGTACACTGGCAGTAAAGATAGTTTTTTTTACACTCAGATATGTTATTGTGCACCTGTACTACACCGACATAAAAAGGTGGTAACCAACAGTCTGGGGTTTGTTTTACACATCAACTTCTTCTTTCGAACCCCAAGAATTTTCACTCTTTTTCATATAGTGCAATTGGAGGAGCACTCTAGCTTTCTTGAAAACCCAGAAATCTCCAAACAGCTTCAGATGTGTAGTGCTATGCTTAATTCTGTGGAAACTCCTACCCAGGTAGAATTCATTGGTTGTCACTGCAGTCTTCTCCCATTTCTAGTGAGCTTGGAGCTCTAATAACATCACTTATTCATCCCAGTGGGCATATGATTATAGTCCAGAGAACCACTTCTGCTCTAGAACAACCACTCTTTGTGATCTATGTGATTTCGTCAGAGAGAGTACAGAGCAACAACCTGCATGGACAGACTTTTATATTCACTCGAAATGATCAGTTTTCTGCTGTTAATTGGCTTTTTTTTTTTTTACGTCAACACAAACTGGTTTCCATCTGTATTGTATATTGATTTCATTTATTTGATCATTGTGATTAATTAACTAACATTTTGTCGAGGCTCATATTATTGTAACTGTAAGTGGGGTTTTTGTCTTCATTGTAAATATTATTTGTCTATGGATTGTTTCCATACAACAAAAATGTTTTTTATATTAACATTGCGGAATTCCATTTCATATCTTCATGTTCAATAAGTAAATAGAGATGATGATGAATACAGGTGACTGAGTTATCACATTTGTAACAATACTTAAATGGAGAGTTGAGGCATGAGGCTATATGAGGAGAGCAAACAGATAGTAGAAAATATCCTTTGTGACTAAGCTCTATGACTAGGAGTTCTAATTGACTGTCATGCCGCGCATGTGTTGTCAAGACTCACAAGGGGGGCAAAGAATAGTAACACTGACCTACAAGGCATGTCGTAAGAGGTGACTGAGGTAGGGGCCTAGGAAACCACCTAGTAAATAAAGTGTTGCAGAAATCGGATGTGCTGGCCTAATTGTAGACACATAACTGGCACAATGTACAATCGCTCTTAGGCTCAGATCACATACAAATCACATAAAGTGGTTTAACAAGTGTTCGATATTTAGCATTCAAAGAAGAAGCTCTTTGACTGATTTCCACAACTCTCAGCTCTATGACTCGAGCTCCACCACTCTCAGCTCTATAACTGACTGAGCTCCACCACTCATCTCTGACTGCAAGCTCCACCACTCTCAGCTCTATGACTGCGAGCTCCACCACTCTCAGCTCTATGACTGCGAGTTTTGTGACTTTTAGTGGAATTACACATTGTACAATCAGAACTGGATGCCTGAGAAGTGTGTTTAACCAGCGAGTCACGGGAAACAGTAGTATACATACCCTTTAACATTTGGGAAGACTGAGCACCTAGGGTATTCCCAGAGCGCTATGATGTCGGTTAAATAACCATTGTATACTAATGAAAACGTTGAACCAGTAGCACACGATGATCGATATGGTTAACATAACATCAGCTCAACAAAGATGAATATTAATTGTAACGGTCTCTTGCATTCTGAGAGAACCGCAGTAGCGTAGTTAGTGAACTCGCTTCTTTGGCGGGCTAGTGGTCTTGGTTCTATTCCAATTTTTTTCCTACCGTAACGGCTCTTAGGTCAACCCAGCCTGAATTGGGTACCAGCAAAAACACTGGGAAGTAAAGGCGGCCTACGTGATGTTGACCACATCATCCATCATGTCCTGACTGTCCCATAGTGTCCTGACTGTCCCATAGTGTCCTGACTGTCAATGAAAAATATGGGCCTAACACCGTATTAAATAATATACCTCGATGTATGAAAAAGGGTCCATCCTTGCATTCTGAATGTTGTGAGTTCGATTCGGATCACCTAATTCAGATTATATGCATTTTGTCGTGGAGATTCTTTAAGATTTTTCTTACGATCTGGAGCCACAGAGTACGTGATGTGTAACACTCTCTACAGACGGGTGACATTCCTGCAGAGAGAGACAGAGCCATATGGGGAACCCGTGCAATGAAGTCAATCCTTCAACTTTAGACATTTTATACATATTAATTGTAACATGTCTTGTATTTGCGTTGTCATTTTTATCTTATCATAAAGTTGTTTAATCAATGCTCTGTCATGAATGTGCAACAACGCAACTACACAGTTGTGTGTGAACAAAGTTGTAAGTAATATGGGCTGTTGTAGAACACACACACACACATCCAAATAAATAAATGAGTAAAATTCTTTTCCTTTCGTTCATTTGAAATATTGTCTATATATTCAATATTGTCTATTGTATCTCTCGTCATTTGAAATACTTCTATATTCATTTGTCTCTTGTATCCTTCCTTTCGTTCACTTGAAATAGTGTCTATATATTCAACGTTGTCTCTTGTATCCTTCCTTTCGTTCACTTGAAATAGTGTCTATATATTCAACGTTTCATTAGGCCTGTGAGTTAGAATTAGTAAAATGAACATGAATTCTCTAGTTGTCACTAGATGCAAATGTGATAGATAGATTAGATAGATATCAAATGAACAATCCATTATCCAAGCAGAACGTTGCCACCCTAATAGTCCTTTAAAAACTCTTTTTGTATACAAATTTGACTAATGTGTTGCCTATATTATTCATCATCATCATCCATAGCTTGTCCTGAGTAGAACGTTGCCACCCTAACAGTCCTTTGGAGTTTCTCTCTCTCATAGGCCTCTGCGGTCATCATGCTCAAATCTTCAGTCACATCTTGAATCTCATGAAAGATTTATCATTGACCAACATCATGCCGGCCGCCTTTACTTCCCAGTATAGCTAGAGTATGTTAATGTTACACCCACTGCCTTGCGGGAGGAGCTCGGGAGTAAACCCTAAAAGAAAATCCCCACTGCCTTGTGGGTCAGCAGAGGGCTAGAGGAGTAAACCATGACCAAAAATCCGGAAGGAGGGACCCTAAAGCAGTCGATGGTTATGTGTGTATTCCATCTCCTGCAAACCCTACTTGATTCCAAATGTATAGACTTTGTCTTTCCTTTGGATGAAACGTAGGGTAGAGAGGGGTTTGTTCAAAATAGGCAAGGCACATTCTCCATATCAGCTGGCTAGGTACAAATGGAGAGAACACTTCATCGATGCTTTCGGCTCGGGCACAACACAGAAAGCACCAGTTATAGATATATAGTAGAGGAAGACTTAAAATGATCAGAAATAAAACTAAGATTCTTCTGTATTCTCACTAGATACCGGTTCTGTAATAAACGCTGCCGTCTGCCTCAGATTATCAGTCAGTCCAATCAGTTTGTCTTGGGCGCTAGTGTAAGTGGGTCACCTCTTTCTTCTCAGGTCTGCATACTGGAGGGCAGTTTTGCAGCAAATGCTCTGCCATCATACTTGCCAAGCAACAGGTCATTGGTGTCTATCTTGAATCTAGTGTACAGGTGGTGTCTCATTCTGTTGTGACCCATCTGGAAGTGAAGTATGACAAGTCTGGTCCCTTCTGGACAGTTGAGAACCAAGATAATCTTCTTCGAACACTCCACGTCAACCACTCTGTGATTTGTATGTGATCTGAGCCTAAGAGCGATTCTACGTTGTGCCAGTTATGCGCCCACAAGTAGGCCAGCACATCCGATTTCTGCACTGCTTTTTATTTACTAGGATAGCATCCCTGGGCCTTCATCAGTCTCTTACATGCATTGTAGGTTGCAGTGGTACTATTTTTGCACCTTTGCGCGCACCACACGGGCGACTAAGATAATGATATTTAACTCCAATGTCAAGGCTGTCCTTATATATGGAGCGGAGACATGGAGAACAACTAGGGGAGCACCAAAAAGTTGCAGACATTCATCAACAGATCCCTACGCAGAATACTCTATATCTGTGATGGTATGACAAGATCATAAACACAGAACGGCAGGTGAAACAAGATATAAGGTGCAGAAGGTGGCGATGGATAGAATATACACTGAGGAAACCTGAAGGCATCACAAGACAGGCCCTCTGATGGAACCCCCAGAGTAATAATTTAAAAAAAAAGTAAAGAAACCCTTTCATACCTCGTATATAGGTCAATACAGTATTAGGCCTGTATTTTTCATTGACACACACGATGGGTGATGTGGTCAGCATCACGCCGGCCGCCTTTACTTTCCCAGAGCATGTCTGGTACCCAGTTGAGGCTGGGTCGACCTGAGAGCGGTCGGGAAAAATTCCACACGCATTGCTGGAGCTGAACCCAGACCACCAGCCTTGCGAAGCGAGTTAGGGTAATAGAGGTACGCAAAAATCCAGTAACACCTGGAGGCAGAGTTGGAATCCAAGAAAATGGAGAGAGACCTGGCAAAGATTTTTTATTGACCATCAGCACACGATGGGTGATGTCAACATCTTGCAGGCCGCCTTTACTTCCCAGAGCTTTTCCTGTTACCCAATTGAGGCTGGATTGACCTGAGAGCCGCTACGGTGGGATAAAATTCTACACCCATTGTAGAATTGAACTCTGACCACTAACCTTAGAAGCGAGTTGACTAACAACTACGCTACTGCATCTGAGCTAACTACTGCTTGATATCAAAGAAAACTGACTGATACTACAAATAAGAAAATTGAAGTATTTTGGACACATATACCAAGGTTTGGAAAAGACCATTATGGAAGATCCCAGGAAAGAGGAAGACCACAGAAAAGATGGATCAGGATGTGACTGAAGATTTGAGCATGATGACAGCAGAGGTTTATGAGAGAGAAACTCCAAAGGACTGTTAGGGTAGCAACGTTCTACTCGAACAAGCTATTGATGATGACTATGAATAATATAGACAAGACAGTCAATTTTGTATCGAAAAAGAGTTTTCAAAGGACTGTTAGGGTGGAAACGGTCTGCTTGGACAAGCTATGGATGATGATGAATAAAGGCAACACATTAGTCAAATTTGTATAGAAAAGAGTTTTATTTTGCATAAATATAATAATAATAACAAAAACTTGAGGGGGCTCACACAAATATACATCATGCATTTCAATCATGATTTTCAAGAGATTGCTTCAAAGGATTGAATCTGAAGTCTGCGCACGGAATGGGTGGACTGCATTAGGAGATTTCATTTCAAAGATGTCTCTGGTCGTAGAGGTTAAGTGTTCATCTCTTATGACAAAGGTATCAGGTTCGCTCCCTCGAGCTCTGTCAGGAGCCCTGATCTCAGTGTAGGTGAGATCAAGTTCCTAGTCCTATCGGAGACGGACAGTAAAACGTAGGTCATGTGTTCAAGCTGAACATGTAAACGAACCCTTGGCAGTTCAAAATCGAGAAGAGCAGACTGGAAAGTCGCTGTCTGGCAAAATTCCATTAGAAAAGATTAAAAATAAAATTCCTACAAAAATGTCAAAATGACATCGGAGACCATCGACGGTGCTACATAGTCTGTGCTTGTAACTGAGAAGTAAAAGAAAGAGATCAGAGTGCACATTACTCACAGAAGTGCAATGATAATGCTCCTATCAATCTCAAGAAAATGACTTGGCTGGAGTGCAGGGCAATGAATGTGCTGACTTTCTGGCAAACAATGCCCCGACTTAAGCTGGCAGAAGTATTGACAGAGCCGTTGTTATCAATGCGGTAAGCTCATTTAAATTATATGGAGTAGTCTCAGACACTGGAACAAATGCGAGAATTAGGAGTGAAGTTTGGACATGCCAAACAGTGTCTTCTTCGCGGTAGAGAGAGAAGATATACTAATCAACTTTTCATGGGTACGGTGGACAATGGGATGGCTGCTGCAGCAGATGGGAAAGTTGTATTGTTCCTAACTATGAATGGATGTAATCGGTGAAAAGTTTAATCGGAGGGTCCGATCAATTAATCTTAGTAATCCGATCGGACAATGAATAAGTACACTAAAAAACTGCTCACAGAAACAGTAATCCCTAAAGAAAAAGTTGATTGCACAGCATGGATAGCTTTGAAATCAAATGAGAAAATATGACAAAAAGAGCTGTACAAATATAAATTACAAGTAAAATAGACACAATCAAACTCACATAAAACATGTTTAACTCTTAGTGAACCAGGCAAAGCAAAAGCCATTGTTTTTAGAATAAAATACACCCTTTAGTATGGCTCCTGGTAAAAAAAAGATGTCATACCCAAAGCCACATAGTGTGGCATTTGTCATACCCAAAGCCACGTAGTGTGGCGTTTGTCATACCCAAAGCCACGTAGTGTGGCGTTTGTCATACCCAAAGCCACGTAGTGTGGGTTTGTCATACCCAAAGCCACGTATTGTGGCATTTGTCATACCCAAAGCCATTAGTGTGGCGTTTGTCATACCCAAAGCCACAGGTGGCATTTGTCATACCCAAAGCCACGTAGTGTGGGTTTGATCATAAAAGCACAATAGTGTGACAATTGTCACTAGGGCAAATAGGCATTGAGTATTGCTGTATACACAAACAACTATGGCTTTCTTATGATTGAGTAAAAAGGACAAAAACAATTGAATAAAAAAAACTGGAAGGCACATATAAGGGCCCATTGAAGTAGCTTTGGTCATAAATAACAATTAACTCATTCCTTCTGTAAGAAAGAGATTGAAGCACACATGGCTATTCACTGAAGTGCAATGATGATGATTCTATCAATCAATTAACTCATTAGATACCAGGTATCTATGCCAGATACTTTAACACAATGCTGGCCAACATTTTTTCTATATTGGGGCACATTTGACTAATGACTGTGGAGACACAGGCGCAGTGTGGAAGTTACAATAATATTAATAATAATGATGAAGTCATACTAACATTAATTGTTTAAAATAATAAGACAAAATCGTAATTAAGACTACGTTCCATTAAAAAAAAAAAATACTGTACTTATGGATAAAAAAACAAATCATCAATGTGTGTATCCTTTATAGGACGTTGCTCTCTTTGCAGGGCATCTGAAATTCACTACGTCGATGGTCATATTCATGGTTTCTTTAATATCTTGTAGCCATTTTCTTCTTGGTCTGCCTCTGGGACCCTGTCTTCTAATACTGTTCTCTCTAGACCATCATGACGCTTGATGTGATCAAAGTATCAATTTTTCTGTATAGTATATTGTTTATCAGCCAATTGCCTTTAACATTCAGTTCTTTCAGGACATCAACGTTCTTTCTTTTTTCTGTCCATGGTATTCATACTATTCGTACCATGGACAGAAAAACAACCTACTTATAAAATACTTTTTTTCTCTTGAAATTCAGATTAATTCTGTTAAAGTCAGCGAAGTAAATAGTGGCTAGGGTGTATCACACAGGCGTCATGTTGGACAGCACTTCATTAACCCATTTGATCAAAATCTTTAGTCTGCGTTAGATGTTTTGTTCCTTCTGAAATATTTGTTCGAAATTTATATGAAAACAATTTTAATTAGTTAATACTTTTAATTTACACAGATGGACCTTCAGCCAACTTCATGACTTCTGGACAAGTTTTTACAAATATATAAATATTTATTTGAATCAAATGTATATATATTATCTATTCTGTATGGACTGTATGGGACGTTATAATAAGTAAAGCAGACTTTCAAGCAAAAATCAGTCAGAAACGCCATAGCAGAAGCCCTGAGTATGCCTGAATACATAGCGGGCGAATGCAAGAAAATGAATATATTAAAGCTAGTTATTGAATGTTTGAAAATAATTTACAATAGCAACCAGTGACACCGCCAAAGAAAGGAGGGCTAAGTCGTTAAGTTTTTGCCTTGCATTCCGAAGGTTGTGTGTTGGAATCCAGACAGCGCAATTCTGTTCACGGTGCATTTTTTCCAGATATCATTAGGATTATTGCAGGGCTATCAGAGTTCATGCTTTGTTCAATACTCTCAGCAGATAGCTTGCCATTTTTGCGGAGAGAGATCGAGACATATGAGGTCAAACCTGGTGCAATGAAGTCAATCTTTCAGCTTTAGACCATTTAGGACTATAACACAGCCACCTGACCTCACTTCTGAACAAGCTAGTATATTGTTCCAACATGGGTGTGGGTGTCACTGTTACATGAAAGTACGGTGCTGCTTCGCTCCAAAGTACTTCTTTCCGATCACTAATTTGATGATTATACCGTTAGACACATTCTTATGATGAAGTCGACTTTTGTCTGGAGCTCATCTCTGGTGCCATGTAGTTTTGAATGTAGTGTTGAGTTGTAGGGCCAGCATTCATTTCTAGGGAGGACATACAGGGGACAGTCTTGCAGGGCAAGTTCTGTGGTTTGCTCAACGGTGCCACAGGGACACAGAGGGATGGCTCAAAAGTACTCAGTTCGCTTCCTGCATGGTACGATCAGCCTATTTTCCCAGTGATATCCGATCTCAATGTAGGTGAGGAAGAGTTCCTAGTCCTATTGGAGACGGACAATAAAACTAAGTCCCATATTCAAATTGAACGAGGAGGGAAAAAACATGGGGCCAAACAAATTAGCTAAAGAGAGATGACCGTAGAAGGAACTGTCTCCTCCACTCTTGCCTTTCAAGCCCCAGGTGGGGCATAGGCTCTCAATTAACTCATGCTAGTTCATGGTTAGCTGGATTTTGTAGCAAAAGTTTTTACGGTTTTTGTCAGCCCCAAGCCAAACCCAACAACACTAGGGGAAAGGAACTGTCCTCTATTGTCAAATGAGGCTGATTGTTGGACTTCTATTGTCAAATCTTCTTCTTCTTCAGCGATCTCTGGTCATGTGCTTAGTTTACTGTGGACCACAAACTGGGCTGTCAGCTTCAGGTCTGTCAGGTTTCCCCAAAGATTAGTTTTAAGGTCAACTGGGTGTGGCCACATGTTGCTTCTCAGTCAGAAGAGGACAGTCTTGCAGGACATGCTCTGATGTTTGTTCCACCTGCTGACACTGGCAGAGAGCTGTTTGACTTATTTCTAGTATATATAAGTGTTTGTTGAGTCTGCAGTATCCGGTACGTAGGAGAAACCCGGACTGTTCTGCTTAATTCTTCGAGGAAGGCTTTTACATAATAATATCCAGTCTTCTTTTCTCCACTCCAGTTTTGCCTTGCAGTGTCAGGATAAAGAGATGCTAGCATGCTTTTGTGTGCGGTTTACAGTGTCTTTCGTTGCCTCTGTTATCTATTCCTGAGATAAATCTCAGTTGTATTCCCACTTTCCTCTTTGATTTAAGCATTGATGAACATGTAGATATTATGAAATTTTACACACAAAATTATTGCCAATAAAAATATCAATACTTTACATTTTATTAATATAGCTTTTGTTAAAACCAGTCATGCAATTCATAAAAGCACAACAGATTAAATGGTTTGGACACCTGACAAGAATGCCCTGGTATCGCCTACCACAGACAGCCACACAGAAAAAGTATAATGAGTACAAAGCAAGAGGAAGACCACGCAAAAGATTGAGTAACGACATCAAGAACAGCCTTATGAAAATGAATATCAGCTTACAAAGTGCTTAAAACAAGCACACACAAGATCACTATGTCCCCCTCCCCCACTTCTATAAAGAGTAAATGGTGGAAGAGAAGAAGAAGCTTTTGTTATAATGCATTTTTAGTTAGGTAGACACTAAGTGAGCGTCTGTAGCTTAAGCAGTAGTGAGCTCGATCACAACCCAAGTGTACCTGGTTTAAGTGAAACGGATAGTCGGTGAAATAAATTTAGGTTGTATTTTCCCATTGCACAAATTTAGCTGCAGTTTTCTTAATTATTAACAGATTTTTATGAGTAACATACCATTTTGTAGGTAAAAGAATTTTGTTTAAGATCGTTCTAAAACAAATAAATAGTGCGCCCAGTGGCTTATAAGAGCCAATCAGTTATAAACTCCACAGCTGGCAGATTGGAAGCAAATATGTTCAAGTGGAATTTTATGAAAGGAAAAAATAGACATGCTCAGAAAGAAGTGGCAAACTACTGAACATATAAGTGATGCCTAGAAAATCAATAACTCGTTTATTGTCGTTGATGGCTAAGTCCTGTAAAATGATATGTCACGATTTTCATTTTTCAGACACTATGTTTACTCTTGATTATTAGAGACACTATGTCCATCCCGGTTAGTCACTACAACCATTTCCAGTTAGAGAGTCATTAATGAGGATTTTCTTCTTTTGAATAAACTTTCTGGCTTACCAAAACCTGGTATTATTAACCCGTTTGCCCTTCTGAGCTGATACACCGGCTCGCTGTGTTTGTTTAAGATGACACAAAGCCAATATACTGGCCAAGTCAGTTTACATTGCAATATAATTCTCCCTGGAGGTGAAAGAAAGAATGGTGAGTAAAAAGGTTAAGGAGTTGGCATAGCATTCCAGCAATGACTGGATTTGACTACAAACAATTCTCAACATTTACTGTCCTAATCTACTCATATGAAAATGGGTACTATAATTTTTCAGACTGCACTCTTTTATTTTTTAAATGAGCTTGTGAAAAAAAACCATAAAGAACCTTACTGAGGTTCAAACCCACAGTGAGTCCCACTCGCTGACCAGATTGAGAGAGATGGGTGTCAAGATTGGTGCAGCCCGTAAAGAACGGCGTACCAAATATGCAAAGAGACTGATTAAACAACATCGGACTGGTGTGTTGGGCCATGGAGCTGCTGGATTTGCTGAGGCGGAGATCGGAGCACCTATGGACATGTCCGGAGTGCTATTATGATAGTCCTCTGATAACTGATACCCACATCTTTGGGAGCGTCTGGTCGAAAGGATTGTGCCGAGGGCAAAAAGAAAATATCCCAACCTGAACAGTTTCGCAGTGACTGCACGGCGACTGTACTAGCCATGCTGCCCTTAAATTCTACAGGCTCATGTCCCTCCTGTCCTACACTGCCCTAAAAAGCAGTATTACAGGCAGCAACTACAGTTGTTTTTTTTTAAACCCACATCTTTACAATTGAGAGAGTGGTGACTAACTAGTCTGTGTCACCAACATCTCTAACATTTGATTATGCATTTTAAAGACCAGATTTACACAGCTTGATCAAAGAGTACCAGTAAATATACAAGATAATTTGTTCATCATTCCACCCGTGTGTTGCCGGGGCTCTCAAGGGGAGCAAAGAATAGTAACACTGCGATCTACACAGCATTTCGTAAGAGGCGACTGAGGTCGAGGCCTAAGAAAGCTACCCTAGTAAATAAAAAGCGTCACAGAAATCAGATGTGCTGACCTACTTTTAGGAGCATAACTGGCACAATGTACAATTGCTCAGTCTCACATCACATATAAATCACAAAGAGTGGTTAACAAGTGGTTGATATGGAGCGTTTGAAGAAGTTATTTGTATGATTTTGAATTCCAGCATGATCCTTGTCATAGCTCTGTAGCTTTGATCAAACCTAATCAAATTTCAACCCTTTATTTGGTCTATCCTTAGAACTAAATACAGTCATTGCAATTTAATTTTGATGGTAAAGTCTGATTTCATACACAAAAATGCAATCACTCATCTTGTCAACCAAACTCTGAAAGACAAACTGGAAGCATCTGGTATATAAACTTAATTCTTCAGAAAAATCAATGCACAATCTGGATGAAATAGAAATGTCTAAATGATTATGTTCTAACTTTCAGAGATGCACCACTGATTGGCTGTTTGTCAAAAAATAAACTTCGTATCATAAAAACTTGTACTAGTCCAACTGAAATCATTAACACAAGCTGCAAACATGAAAAAAAATTGACTAGAAAGAAATTAGCTTCTTGAATATTGCGATCTTTAGCTTCATGAACTCTTATTAATGTCTGAACTTGGATTGAACTTTCCAGATTTTTCTTTGACCTGTCAGTATGCCTGTAAGTAATGCCAAATGTTACTATAAAATATACCAAATTACACTTTTCAACATACATATTTGAAATATACAGCATGTAATTTCAAATTTATGATTCAAAATTTACATTTTCTTCACATTAAAATTTTCCTGCCTAAGAGAGACTAGATGATTCCAACTTTCTGTAGCTGGATGCAGAGTTAGATGAAACATACCTTGTAGTCTGCTGGATGCAGAGTTAGATGCAGAACATACCTTGTAGTCTGCTGGATGCAGAGTTAGATGCAGAACATACCTTGTAGTCTGCTGGATGCAGAGTTAGATGCAGAACATACCTTGTAGTCTGTTGGATGCAGAGTTAGATGCAGAACATACCTTGTAGTCTGCTGGATGCAGTTAGATGCAGAACATACCTTGTAGACCAATCATCATCAATTAGTAGCATGTCCCTTGTAGAACATAGCTTGCATCACAGCCTGTTTGAAAAACTCTGTCTCTAGCAAGTTCTCCTGCCTCTTCTAACACCATGTTCAAAGGTTTCTTTGGTGTCCTACTGTCACCATCATCTTGGTCTTCTGCCTCTATCCCCAGGAACCATGCCTTCCATTACTATTCTCTTCAGACCATGGTATTGTTTAACGTTACCGAAATACTTCATTTTCCGGGAGATGATGATGTTTATGAGCCAATGTTCCACAAAATGTAAGTCTTGTAGTATGTATTTGTTTTTCTCTTCTCTATCTAGGGCGTTCTAAGAATTTTTCGGCAGCACCTTATTTTGAACACTTCAATTTTGTTCCTTAACTCCTTGTGGATCAAACGCCACACTACACGGCTTTGGGTTGGACACCTTTTTACCAGGAGCCACACTAAAGGGCGTTTTAAATTCTAATAACAAATGGCTTGTCAAATCATGGCTTTTGCCCTGGTCCACTAAGAGTTAATGACTGGTTACGACCACGCTCGCAACCATATGTTGCCACAGAAAAGTCATGCGTGCAGACCAATCAGATGATTTAAAAACCAGCTTTCAGATTGATCAAGCTCAAGATTGGTAAGACAGATGTCAGAATTGGACAACCACACCACTATAGGACTCTCTGTACTGTCCAACCATTACCGATATGAAGATGTGAACAATTTGAAGCAGATGACATACTCAATGAAATGAATGTAAATCTTGACATATCCTTTACAGGATATCACAATCAACCTCAGTAAATGAGTCGGTGATTTTCAAGACATATTCAGTAGTTTGTCATTGCTTTCTGAACGGTGAGTCTATTTGTACTGTTCGTAGAAATCCACAGAAACAAATTTGCTTCCAAACTACCCACTGCCGAGCTTGAACCAGGTAATCTTGGGTTGTGATCGAGTTTACTACCGATAAGCCACAGACTCTAAAATGATATTCAAAATAGTGGTAAACGCTCCCAAGGTGGTCCAAAAAAGCGATTCAAAGACACACTCAAGAACTTGATGAAATTCTTCGACAGAGATGTCGACAACTAGGAAAATATTGCTCAGGACAGATCAGCTTGTCCCACACTTCTTCGTCACGGTTCTTCGGCCTGTGAGGCAGGTAGAACTGCATGGATGGAACAGAAACGACAAATAAAAAGGCAGTAAAGCTCCCCACAAGTGGTAGTATTCCTTGTCCACAATACAACGGAACATTTCAGACCCGCAGCAGGCTCACTAGTAATCTATGCAGACACAGACAAACATAATGCAACTACATTCTCTTGGATGAAAATGGTGGTCATCATCACATGTGATGGACGAGCATCGTCATCATATATTTGAATATTATACTGCAACAACTATATATCACTATCAGATGACAAAAAAAACCTGTGATATACATTCCTAAAACTTACCAAAAAATCGTGAACAGTCATGTCAAGCTGA
Organism: Arion vulgaris; assembly: GCA_020796225.1. Classification (NCBI taxonomy): domain Eukaryota; kingdom Metazoa; phylum Mollusca; class Gastropoda; order Stylommatophora; family Arionidae; genus Arion; species Arion vulgaris. Next base: position 14,565,194 of record CM036761.1, read on the forward strand.
TCCTCGATGTTCTCTCCTTCAAATGTGAGACTATCATCATCCTTATCATCATCATCATCCTTCCCATCCTCAACAAAAATTTCAAAATAGACAACTTTACTGGAGATTCTGCTGAAGGTGTTGTCAAAACATATTCTATAATCACCTTCGGTTGTTGTCTTGAAACTGAAATATTGTAAGAAATAGTCATCAGTCCTTGTCGCGCCCAAGGGCACATTAAAAAAAAGTAAAGGAACCTTTTTTCATACCTAGAGGTATATTGGGTAATGCGGTGTTAGGCCTGTAATTTTTCATTGACCGTCAGCACACGATGGATGATGTCCTCAACATCACACAGGCCGTCTTTACTTCCCAGTGTTTCTCCTGGTACTCAATTGAGGCTGGGTCTACCTGAGAGCCGCCACGGTTGGAAAAACAATCCCAAACCCACTGTGGAATTGAACCCAGGCCATTAGCATAAGAAGCGGGTTCATTAACAACTACGCTACTGTGTCTCTCACCAAGAGCACATAGTAAAGGAACCCTTTTTCATACCAAGAGCTATATTGGGGAATATAGTGTTCTAATAATGTAATTTTCATTGACAATCGACACACAATCTGCAAAAGGCTGATGCAATCTGTCCGCTCCATGTCCACTGAAGAAGACTGTAGTAAAATCTGTACCAGAGGCAGACGATAGGGTGGTACTATAGAGTTGGCCATGCACAATTCAAATTGTGTTCTCTCTCTCTCTTTGCCTTTACGGTTGGGGCATAGGCCCTCAACCAACTCATGCCAAGTCTTCCTATCTCTAGCTATCTCCTGCAGCTCCCTCCAGCAAAATGTGTTCTAGTGCCTATGAAAGTATCCTCCTAGTGAGAATTAGGGTGGGTAATATTGGCAGAGTGCAAAAACAACAGTTCAGTTCTCTCTCGCGAACACCACTCAAACCGATGTACCAGACCTCCCCATAAATTCTATTCAGGTGGAAATCTGATTCATGCAGCCCTAGCAATGATGTGTTTTACGTCACATCTTCAGCACCATTTGGAGCTCTGGTGCCTATCCTTTGGCGATGTGTCCGGTTTCAGCCAGCGTTTACTCGGTTCGCTCTCCGTTCTGTAGCTATCTAGTGTTTTTTACGGTGCGGGGTAGCTAGCCCCACTCCCAACCTCCTTAGTCGCCTCTTATGACATGCGTGGCAGGTAGCAGTGGTTCTATTCTTTACACCCCAATTTGGGCCCCGGTAACAATTGGGTGAGTTGAGTTCAAGCTTAATGAACCTGCTCTTACTTATTTCCCTGTATTTAGTCTCAGCATTGAAAGTCCAGGAGACAATACAAATTATCTTGTTCGACAAAATTAAAAACATCCAAAAGAGGTTGAGAATGTTTCTAATCTGGAACGACCTCAGCTAGTCAAGGAAGTTGCAAAGCATCAACATGCTCTTTGGCGTACATCATACACAAGCTCAAATAAACATATATCTTACATGTCTTGTAGGTCAAAGTGTTAATATTCTTTGCTTCACTTGCGGACACGGCAACACACTGGTAGATTTTCAGATCTAAAACTACCTTTCACATTTATTATTCTGTCACAATATATTCTACTCTCAAACACTATCAGACATAATGTTATCATACCCCACCACATTCTCGGCCTTCCGCTGATCTGTATGATAAATTCTGTTATCTGGGCCTGCAATCATCAAATCTATGTCCATATCACCTCCGTCAATCACCTGAAGATGACAAGCAATTAAGTCATAGATGATAACTTATACAAACATCGTAGGACCTGTTCTATCTGTCAAATCCTAGCCACTAGCTCAACACTGGCAAAACTACATGATGTTAAGTGATCCATAAAGTGTGACCTTTGTCCCTGACCTTCAGTGAGGGTAAGAACATAGAACAGCTTATCTACTATGTAACCTTATCAGCACTGTTTGGTTCTTGAGATAACGAGTACATATAAATCAGACATGTTTAGTTTACTAGTCAGTCACTCAGTCGGTTGATGTTAGTTTACTAGTCAGTCACTCAGTCGGTTGATGTTAGTTTACTAGTCAGTCACTCAGTCGGTTGATGTTAGTTTACAAATAGATATATCTAGAAAAGATCAGAATCAAAGAAAACTGGCTAATGCTACAAATAAGAATGAGAAAATTGAAGTATTTTGGATATATACACGAAGGGCTGGAAAGGACTATCATAGAAGAAAGCATCCCGGCAAAGAGGAAGACCACGGAAAAGATGGATTCAGGATGAAACTGATGGTTTGAGCATGACCTCTGCAGAGGCAGGACATCTGACCTATGCGAGAGATAGAAATTCCAAAGGACTTTTAAGGTGGTAAAGTTCTGAGCATGATCGTTGCAGAGACAGGACATCTGGCCTATGAGAGAGAAATTCCAAAGGACTTTTAAGGTGGCAAAGTTCTGCTCAAGACAAGCTACTTGTTGATGAGTCACTCAGTCAGTTGGCTATCACATAGGTTCTGGAAAAATATCAATGCATTCCACATGTGTTCTTAACATGTGCTTCTTAAGATACTCAGGATCGCATAGGGTGACAGAGCAACAAATTATGAGGTGTTAGAATATACTGGTATTCCTACCAGCTACTATTATCAATCAATGCCACTTAAAATGGCTATGGCATCTAAGCCAGACGGTCTATGGTCAAATTTGGGGGCCAACCCTTCCAGGCGTCTGACATAAATGCACAAGACTGCAAGAAGCTTGTCAGGGACAGGTTTTGCTGGAGACAGGATCTGAAACGGACTTTCCTTTTCTTCTTCTCCATCTAATTAGATTGAGATTTCAGATTCTCTAATAAAGGCCGCCGTCTGTCTCAGATTGTCAACCTCGTCATACAGTTTGTCTTGGATGCTGGTGTAAGTGGGCCACCTCTTTCTTCTCAGATCTGCATACTGGGGTGCAGTTCTGTAGGACATGCTTTGTCATCATACTCGCCAAGCAGCAGTGGCACAGGACGTTGGTAAATATCCTGAATTTAGTGTAAAGGTGGTGTCTAATTTTGTTGTGACTTGTCCGGAGGCGAACTATGGCAGTCTGGTTCCTTCTGGACAGTTGGTAATCTCCATCATCATTGTGTTTTGGGTGTTCTTTCTCTAACTTTGCTTTATAGTGCCCTCTGGCATGTGATGATGCAGTGCCATGTGCTCAGAATAAACAGCAACAGACTTTGCCAAGCCAATTAAGTGGATATCAATAGACAGCAGAAAGAGAATAGACAAAGAATAACTCTTAGCAGAATTCCATTTTTATATTCAATTGAACTGCTCACATTGAATAAAAAATGGATAGGATATCTTGGGGACCTGTCTTCTACATTGACATAAGGATGTGTGCAAGAGGGATATGTACAAAGCAGGCATTGATTAATAAGAGCAGAAGGCTATGGATCGAAGTGTATAGAAGGGGGAGATCAAGAGTAAGATACCTCTAAAGTTGGAGAAGGCATGCATGTATGGCGCGGATACTGATAAGGAAAGCAGGCCATCACGCAAAAATCAGATGTGCCACTTCAGCCCACACTGACTACATCTGAATTCATAGCAGGCGAGGAAAAATAAGAAGAGCTAGATTAGGAGAAAGGAACACGCATGTGTTGCGGGGCACACAAGGAGAGCAAAGAAAAGTAACACTGCGACCTACATGGTGACTGAGGTGGGGGCCTAAGGAAGCTACCCAAGTTAATAAAAAGTGTCACAGAAATTGAATGTGCTGGCCTACTTGTAGGCGCATAACTGGCACAATGTACAATCACTCTTTGTCCTCAGATCACAAGAGTAGTTTAACAGGTGGTTGATATGGAGAGTTCGAAGAAGATACAGAGCTCGTCTGTGGAAAATGCAAGATCAATTGTGAATGTTACTTTCGACCACTTTGAGTAAAAGATTGATTGATCTGTTGCCCATTTATTTATCTATATTCTCTTCATGTTTCATTTGACATATACGTGGGTTTCCACAAGATTTCCATTGTTGCCGTTCTGTTGCATTTCTAACAATTGTTTCTCACGTCTAGTCACAATCTTTTCTCTCATTTCCACAAGTTCTTCACTGTGTTTCCTTTGGACGTCCCAAACTTCTTTTTCCATCCACTATAAATGTAGATTTGTGTGAGAGAAGGTTAGCTGTCTGGATTGAGACTGTTGCAGAGAGGTGAGCTGAAACCTGAACTAGACACACCAGGGCCGAAGTGGAAATAAAGTCCCTGAAGTCTCTCACTTTCTCTCTCTAGCCTGTAACACCCTTAGCGCAACAAATGCATGCCATTCTTCTCTGTTCTTGGCTGCCCTCTGTATTGTGTTGCAATTGTAATTCATTACTTTTAGTTCCTGTTCTGCTAGTATCCTCCAGTTAGTTTTTTGGATATTCTACGTTTTTGTTTACTCTCTAGTGTCCATCTCATTGCAGTTTTTGTTACAGAGTTATACTCCATATGCAACAAATGTGCGATCCATCTCCAGCATCTCTTTTGGATGATGGTGTTCAGATTCTATTGCTGACACTGTGGTCTCTGAAATTCCATATAATTGTGGAAGACTTCAATTCATGCTTCATTACTATGGACTGCAGTTTTGACCTCTTTTGGAGAACAACTTACACACTAACATCTGTGAAACATGTAAAAACAAAGCAATGCAGTCTCACAAAGTACAAAAACAAGATACAGAGATGTTCCAATCAAAAGGCCTTTATCAAGCAAAGGATACAAAAGAAACGACAAGATTGAGATAGTTCTTATACACTAGACATCACAGATACAGTGCTAGGAAATGTAAATACACTGTATAACATAAAACTACATTACTTTGTTTTTACGTGTTTCGCCGTTGCTACATAGTTGCTACGAAGGGCTGGAGAAGACCATCATTGAAGGATGCATCCTGGCAAAGAGGAAGACCAAGGAGAAGATGGATTTAGGATGTAACTGATGGTTATCCATGTTTATTACTAGATAAACATGGATATAACTAAGGGTGACATCTGGCCCAGGAAGCAAATTAAAGCTCCCACCCCTATGCTTAACAGCAAGAGTGGACAATTAATTCCATCATCCACCTGGGAAAAGACAAAAGACTGATGGTTTGAGCATGATGGCTGCAGAGGCGGGACTTCTGACCTATGAGAGAGATTCCGAAGGACTGTTAGGGTGGGAAAGTTTGGCTCACGACGAGCTATTTGAAGATGATACAGTTTTACTGCAGATTCCCTTTTTATCACACTATCATCTGCAAAGATGGAAAAACTTTCAACCATTGTCCTTGTACTAAATTGAGTCCATATGACAACAATCAACATTAACTCCCAGTGTCTTGTCTACTAAGCTCACTATTATAAGTATTTATCGCCCGAGTGGTTACCGGGCCCAAATTTGGGGTGTAAAGAATGGAACCATTGTTACCTGCCATGCATGTCGTAAGAAGCGACTAAAGAGGTTTGGCTGAAATCGGATGCACGTGTTCTAAACTTGTAGAAGTCTATGTGTTTAGGGGCCTACCAAACCAATACACGTTCTTGGCAAAGATCAAACATATCACAAAGAGTAATTAAAATTGGCAGTAAAGAACGAAAGCAAAGAAGAAAAAGATAAGTATTTATGTTCTCTTAATTCTCTTTTAGTTAGTTAGTTAGTCTTTCCTCTTGGGCCTGTGGGCGGCGCATAGGGCAGAGGTCATAGTTCTCCATGTCTCTCGGTTCGTTGCTATCTGTTTTAGGTCTTTAATGTTTACTAGGCCCATCGTTGAGCCTTCTCTGGTGATGGTTCTACGCAGAGTCTCTCTTGGTCTTCCTCGTTTTCTTTTTCCTCTGGTGTCCATATGAGGGATTGGTAAGAGTCTTCTCTCATCCATTCTAAATCTGTGGCCGATGTAGTTCCAGCGGCGCTTTCTTATAAAATTTGATATATTTTCTTGCTTGGTCTCTTGTCTTATTTGTGTATTGGGTCTGAAATCTGACCATTTGAGGTTCAATATTCTTCTAAGACATTTATTCTCAAAGTTATCTAATTTTCTTTCTAGAGCTTTTGTTGCTTTCCAACTCTCGCATCCATTATATTATATTCTCTATTATATTATACTAAATTTGTGTGCTGCATCTCTGGATAACAAACAATGATGACAACAGAATCCTGAAACGTGACATGTCACTGACGTTTCGTTTAGTTAGTTAGTCATAATAGTTAGTCTTACTATTAGTATTACAGAAATAATTCTTCGATATCTAATTAGACTATTATATTTACTAGTCTAATTAGTAATTATTTATGTAATACTAATAGTAAGAGTCCAGTACAAACACAAACACCAGTACCATTCATTCATAGTGAGTATCAGTATCACATGCACTCGTAGCACTGTGTTAGTGATTAGTGTTTACAGAATATTGTAAAACTTGCAACTGTGCTTAACTTTAAACGAAAACAAACCATTCCAAACTATCTATCACAGAAGCATACAAGGTCACTATCCTTTAATCAAATCACAAAGTTTGCTGTTATTCGTGATGAGCTGCTGTGAGTGTCAGTGTGCGTGTTAGTCGTGTGTTGCAGTCGCGAGTAAGTAAAAGTTACACTAGTCTATACAGTACAGAACTGTTTGTAGTAAATTGTAGCTACCTGGTAATCCAATTCTATACTTGTTGCAGCTGGAAATTTCTCCCAAAAGCATTCTTGTTTGCCTGGTGAAATCTCAACAGTTAAGTCTAACTCGGTTCCACAACAACAGCTAAACAGTAAGACTATAGCAAACACTTTTAATTTCTCCATCGCGACACGGAACCAAATGCCAAATAAAAATAACTAAAAACTGGGAATCATTCTGATAGTTTCACGCAGATTGCCCCATTCCGGTAAATGGTTACAGAGTCACATATTAAGTGCTAGAATAGTTTAATTTATCCAATTTTTATACACAAAATACAAGATATTATCAATAAAGGTAAGTTCAGATAGCAATCTACATTGAAAAGGAGTAAATTGGTGCGAAGTGACCGTTTAAAAAAATCTACATTCACGTTTTAGACAATGTGCAGATATACCCAGTTCTGAAACTGATAACATAACGTTTAATGATACCAAATATATACCATTACTTGTGACCATGACCGTATTTTCACGAAATATAAAACCCGAGGTCATCAGCATTGGTAATTGTTAGATTCTGTAATTGTTAGATTCTCCTCAATGAGTTCTGTGTGTATGTTGTGGGCCTACCCGCTCCGATACAGCCATAACGAGTCTCTTTCCTTTCTTAAAAGGAGCATGCCTCGGCTAATGGGTTCTGCCCTTACATAACAAACACACTTTTGATTTAAACTCATAAAATGTCTCTACTAATGATTTTGCATCACTTACTTATCTCCAGTAGACATCGTTAAATCACGGCCTTCTCTATAATGGCCGCAGCGCGGACGGCAATATTGCCATGTGACGTCACAGGCTGAGGCGGTGTATTCTCACAGACTAACTATTGACTGTTACTATTGGGAAACGCTGATCTAGACAATACATCTTGCAGATGTTAGAAACTTGTTGTTGGATGCATGTGTGTATTACAGAAGATGTTTTCTGATAAGTAGCTATAGTTGTTGCTCTCACATACTATTTTAGTTTAATTTTATACAGAATACTTAGATTAATTTTAAATATGATAACTATTGTACTTACATCAGCTTATGGTAGTCTCTCTTCAGTTATCCATGAATAAGTAAGCTACATGTTTGCACAACACCACATCTTGATTAGCACATAAACTAACATCACTTATCAGTAATCCATGAATTAGTCAGTCACAAATTTGCACATCACCACAGCTTGATTAGCACAGAAACTAAACAGTATTACATAAATATATTTATATACTACTGAATTTTGCTACTTTCCTTTTTTGTGAAGAAGCAGTTTGCTGAACATTGCATTGATCATTCCTTATTTTTCCTTAATTGTTGAGGAAAATGTTAGCAAATGTTGGAACCGCGGACAATAAAGTTTTTCTTTTTGAGCTCCGCAGACACATGCAGTACTGTCTAATGAGAATTTTATGTAGCTGGCAGTTACAATTTGTATGACAATCTCCTTCTGGTTTGTCGTGACCAAGAACTTATCTTCATAATCAGATGATATCGGCTTTTGAACAACTATATATGATATGAAGCAGAGAACAGTGAGATCTTGTGATAGGTACTTCAGTCCACCTATCTATTAAATATGTGTAGTTAAATGAAACACCATTTTTTATTACATTATGTCGAAGGAGATTAATAGTCTACATACCAACTTTTATTACATTATGTCGAAGGAGATTAATAGTCTACATACCAACTTTAATACATTATGTCGAAGGAGATCAATAGTCTACATACCCACTTTTATTACATTATGTCGAAGGAGATCAATAGTCTACATACCAACTTTATTACATTATGTCGAATGAGATCAATAGTCTACATGACAACTTTGATACATTATATCGAAGCAGATCAATAGTCTATGTTACAACTTTTATTACATTATGTCGAATGAAATCAAGTCTACATGACAACTTTTGATACATTATGTCGAATGAAATCAAGTCTACATGACAACTTTTGATACATTATATCGAATGAAATCAAGTCTACATGACAACTTTTGATACATTATATCGAATGAAATCAAGTCTACATGACAACTTTTGATACATTATGTCCGAAGAGATCACTAGTGATACAGGATAACAAAGGAAAACAAAATGATGTGCCAATCAATTTTCACAACACTACAACTTGATTAGCACATAAACTAAACAGTATTACACAAATATATTTATCTACTACTGAATTTGCTCCTTTCCTTTTTTGTGAAAAAGCAGCTTGCTGAACATTGCATTGAACATTCCTGATTTTTATATCATTGTTGAGGAAAATGTTGGAAGACAATAAAATATTTCTTTTTTGAGCTCCGCAGACACATACAGTACTGTCTAATGAGAATTTCATGTAACTGGTAGTTACAATTTGTATGACAGTCTCCTTATGGTTTGTCGTGGCTAAGAACTTATCTCCATATCCAGATGATATGAGGACAGATCAGGTTCAATTTAATATGTCATAAATGCAAAACACTGAGTGTTATACCATTTTCTGTTATCTTTAGTTCTGACCAGATGCAACTGCTCAACTGGGAATTGGAGTGTTTTCTCTGGCACAAAACTAATACTTGTTGTGGATGATAAACTAATTGCTTCAACCAGATTATCATGTGCCATTGTCATATAATAGTCAATAGTTGGTGCTCTTCTAAATCTTTTCATGATTTGCATGGACAAGAGGTTTTCAACATGAAACCATCTCTCAATTTTTCCACTATTTGACAGCCAGTTAAAGGAACTCTTATCTATGGAAACTTTCTTTAGGTGAACAGTAAAAGACACGTCTTGATCTATTTTAATACTGAGTCCTATAGCTGGTGCTTTCAATAATTATACAATAGAATATGTTCCTTGTCTACATTTCGGTACACAACACTTTCTAGGCAGCGTTATTTTGTTGTTATGTTTATTAAAGAAGGTAATTGTTAAATTATACACATATAATTATAATCGTAATTTGATCTACATTTTGGTACACATTACTTACTAGCTAGGCATCGTTATTTTATTGTTATGTTTACAACACTGACAACAGTTAGGTTTACTGAAGAAGGTACTTGTTAAATTAACTTATATTATACATATATAATTACAATCGTAATTTGATCTACATTTTGGTACACAGCACTTACTAGGCATCGTTATTTTGTTGTTATGTTTACTAAAGAAGTCTGTTTGAGTTCGTATGTTTACTAAAATGTCCATATGTTTACTAAACACGTTTGAATAATCCGCCTCACCCTCCATCTTGACGAATAGTGCGTTTTGGCCAGTAGTAAAGTAGGTCATGGTTAAATGGTCAATGGAATTGTAGATGATTGGTATCCAATCCAGTGGGTTATTGGTCACTGAACTGACGTCATATCAGTTCTATCTCTTTCTCTATAGCCTGTGACGCCCCTGACTCTTAGTGCAACGACAGATTCACATCACTTTTCTCTATTCTCGGCCTTACTCTGTATTGTGTTCCAGTTAGCTGTGATTAATTTCTTTCAGTTCTTGTTCTACTGTTCTCTTCCATGTCGTTTTGGGTCTTCCACAATTTCGTTTACCCTCTGGTGTCCATCTCAGTGCATTTTTTCGTGATAGTTAGTCTCCATGCACATGACATGTCCAACCCATCTCCAGCATCTCTTATGTGTGATGGTGTTCATATTCTCTTTTTGACAATGTGCACGCAGTACTTATTTATGAAGCGCACACAAGGGCTCGTTCTAGAAATATTTTCTTATCCTGACGCTGTGAGGCAAAACAGGATTGGAGAAAAGAAAGAAAGAAGCACGCAGTTCTTGGCTAGAGACAGTATTTGGTCAGAACTGATAGGGCAAATTGGCGCCATTTGCCCTATCATTTGATATGCAACAAAGCAAATCAAATGATAGGGCAAATGACAATTTTAAGATCAAACACGTCACCATAAACACAAAAAGAGCAATGTTCAACACAATCTTTCTCCCACATTATGTTACCAGTGCCAAACCTGGACGCTGACAACAAACGATAGAGAAAACTAGTCACAACAGAGATGAAGTGTCTACGCAGAATGCTGGTGTAACAAGAAGAGACCGGTTGAGAAATGAAGACATCAGGAAAAAGTGGGTACAACATCAGTACTAGACTTCATCAAGAAACAACACATTAAATGGTTCGGTCACGTAAGCAGATTACCATCAGACAGTGCACCCCAAAGAGCAATGCTGCTCCGATACAATGGGTACAAAGCAAAAGGCCGGCCACGCAAAAGATGGACCTCAGAGATAACAGAGGCGACGAAAGAGACTATCTACGAAGCGCATACTAGGCCCGTTTTAGAAATCTCTTCCTGACCTGACGCTGTGAGGCATACAGGATTCGAGAAAGAAAGAAAAAGAAAGAACATGTAAGATCGTTCGCAGACAAGTTGTATTGAAGGTGAAGAGTTTTGACATATCTTGTTCTGTCATTCTCCAGCATTCTGATTCGTACAGTAAAGTTGATAGCAGACATCTGCTATTGTGCTGATTTCTAGACTGTCTGAAGGGTACTGAATGCACATCGTGTCTTACTCAGTCGGCATTTAATGTCAGATCCATCTCCTCCTTCGTCGTTGATAACACTTCCAAGATATGCACAAGCAATTGTATTTGATAGGATTGTATCTTCTAATTTGACTGGTGCTGTGGTGACCCTGTTCAGGTTCATTATTTATGTTTTCATCTGATTGATTTCCAACTCAACCATCTGGTTGTACTGGTTAAAACGGTTAGTATTTTCTTGGATATCTTCAAATATGTGAGATAGACACACGATGTCATAAACAAAGTCCATGTCTTACAGGGTGGACGTGAGAGTTCATCTGATACCTCTTGATTCCTGTGATCAAAGTCCACGTCGTACAGGGTGGACGTGAGAGTCCATCTGCTACCTCTTTTTTCCTGTGATCAAAGTCCACGTCTTACAGGGTGGACGGGGGACTGCCTAGAGTAGTTGATAGTAGCTCGGCCTGATAGCTGTGAGACGCCTCATAGCTCGGGTTCGAACCTACTGTCCGGCATTTGTTCGAGTCCCTGGTCTTACTCAGGACGATAACGTGAGTACCTCTGAAGTCGGAGAAAATCTGCCTGTATGGCGAGGGAACACTAATTACGAGTACATTGAGCACACGGCTGCCAGTGTAAAGTAATTTACAATGTGCACGCTGCTGCCATTGTAAGAAATTGGAAAAACAGATTTTACGCAAAAATCAGTTTCAGAGATGAAACTTCGTCTGAGTTGAAAGCGGACGAGAAAAAGAAAAAGAAAGAAAAAAAAAACAGGGTGGACGTGAGAGTCCATCTGCTACCTCTTGATTCCTGTGATCAAAGTCCACGTCTTACAGGGTAGACGTGATAGTCCATCTGATACCTCTTGATTCCTCTGGCTTAGGGTGGTGAACACAATCACATCCCAAAATACCTGGTTCTCTCGATCGTTCTTTTTGGCCATTTTGATCATTCTAATTATGATATATAAACAGCCTTTGCTAAAACGTTTTTACGTCACAATCTTCAGTACCATTTGGAGCTCTGGTGCTTGTCCTTCGGCGATGTTTCCGATTCCAACGTTTGCTGGGTTCGCTCTCCGTCAGCTTTTGGCTGTCCCCAGCCGACCTGCAAGGCAGCAGGTTATACCTGGTTCAAATCCGCGACGGGCAGTTTAGAAGCAAATATGTTCCAGTGAATTTTACGAACGGTAAAATTTCGGGGTGGGGTGAGGTGGGGTGGAGAAGGAGTTCCACACGAGAGGAAATAAAGTGGTCCTCATGCCTCCTGCATATTAGGATCTAGAAATGTGAAGTGACAGGCATTTCATAGCCTAAGATCTGAATAGGCTAGGCCCTAGGGACATTTGACTTGATTAGTCATACTCCTTCATAGCTCACCACCCGAGGCAGAAGGACACCGTAAGTAAGGAGACGGGAGTTGGAGACGGAATGCAAGAAAATGGAGAGCGATCTGGAAAAGATGGCCTTGGAAGGCAATGGTTCGGACTTATTCAACCACCCCCTTTCCTAGGGTCGAATGGGGAGGAAGAAAGAAGCCATACTCCGCTAGAGCCAGATAAAATAGAGTTCCGAACAATTTCCAGGAAAGCGATGTGATCACATCACGTCCAAACGCTAAGACATAGTATTGAAAATTTAGAAAGGAGATCAAACCCGAAAGGCAGTCTCAGTCCATACAGCTACTAACCTCATATCCCACAAATCCACATTTACAGCGGATGGAAAAGAAGTTCCGGACGTCAAAGGAAACACAGTGAAGAACTTGTGGAAATGAGAGAAAAGATTGTGACTAGACGTGAGAAACAATTGTTAGAAATGCAACAGAACGGCAACAATGGAAATCTTGTGGAAACCCACGTATATGTCAAATGAAACATGAAGAGAATATAGATAAATAAATGGGCAACAGATCAATCAATCATTTACTCAAAGTGGTCGAAAACAACATTCACAATTGATCTTGCATTTTTCACAGACGAGCTCTGTATAAAATAACAGATCAGTAATGAACAAACCGGACGATAATGGCTACAAATCAGTTAAACTCGCTATAATCTGAACAATTTCTCTCTTCTGAGCTGACATACTGACTTGATGTATATTTTTAAGAGAACGCAATGTCGGTATACTAACTAATTCAGTATGCATATATGGAGTTAAACTGGAGGGGAAACTGCTAAACTACGAGTATGTAACCGAAAGTCACAAGACACTACACCACCGCTGGATTTATAGGAGAGCGGACTTGGAAATATTTGCAAAGCACATAACCACTTACAATAGAAATATTAATACCCCTCCCTCCCGCAAGAAGGTCAAGAACATAACAGATGAGCTTCTTCTTCTTCCAACACTCCACTACGACCACTCATTAAACCAGTCTTTATGATTTGTATGTGATCTGAGTCTAAGGGCAATTGTACGTTGTGCCAGTTATGCACTCACAAGTAGGCCAGCACATCCAATTTCTGCGACGCTTTTTATTTACTAGGGTAGCTGCCCTACACACCTACCTCAGTCTTACGACGTGCCTTGTAGGTAACAGTGTTACTATTCTTTGCTTCCTTACAGGCCGGGCAACACACGGAATAGATAACAGGCTTGATTGGACCATCATAATTACACTTCGGTGAATAACCATGTGTGCACTGATCTCTTTCTTACACAGAAAGATCTCAGCGGCAGTGCACGAACTCCGTTTCACCTGCAATTTTTAGAAGATGGTGAAGATTTTTGATATGAATTGTATTTTACAAATTTCGAATGAATTTTGCCCGGGCAGTGGCTTTTCAGCCTGCTACTTCTCATTTTGAGCTGTCAAGGGTTCTTTTACGTGCTCAACTTGAATACCGGACCTATGTTTTATCGTTCGTCTCCGATAGGACTAGTAACTCGATCTCTTGAAGAACTCAATATCGCCAGAGTAATAACATAAACGGAACACACCACAGAAAGCAACGTAAACACCAACACAACCTCTGTAGAATGTTAGATTTAGAAAACAGATCCATAAAGCAGCAGAAGATAGAAAAAGAAAACAAAATTGGAGAGTACCAACTTGGGTAGAGATGAAAACAGACTGAACTAGCGAAGTTCTTGAATTACAACAAGAGAATAAGGCGTTTTCTTGTTTTTGAACCACAGAGGAAGCGACGGAGCCAATGAATATGATTAAAAAAATAAATTACCACACACAGGATTCGAACCACAAACCCTTATTTCCGACGGCACCCATTGCCTAGCCCTGCAATACGAGCGTTTGTAACAAATACAGGATTACAACATGTATACTAAATTCATGATAAACACCAACGATGCGTGCTCATGTGGCTAGGCCGCCAGAAATAAGGTTAAAAAATGTAATATGACTGAAACAAAAATGTGACTTCCAGACTTGCACTCAAAAGTAAATAGCACGAGGGCTAAAGGTCAAAGAGTCACGTGACAAAGATGGAGTCACCGACGAGATGCTCTCAAAATTGACACACAAGGCAAGAAAGCAACTTTATGTAATAAGTTAGACCAGCGGTTCCCAAACTTTGCATTTCAGCGGACCCCCTTTTAAATACATGCTGCCGCGGACCCACAAATCACAAACTTCGTAGCTCCGGCAACAATCCAAGGTCTCTAGAAAAAAATGCACGCGTGAACAGAACGAGCGGTCCTGATTCGAGCCCACGACCTTCGACTCGTACGGCAAGAGATTAACCACTTATCCCCCCGGTATCAGTTATTGTTTTCAACAACATGGGAATATTAATGGGAAAAACCGTAGTAATCAGAAGCCATCTAGAAGGAACACAACTAAAATTGACACAACAGAGTGGCTTCCTGCACATATCAACGAAAGATTAAATTATTTACATTGCCAAGTAGATTGAAGAAGGTAGACTTGAGAACAAGAATATGGCACAAACAAATCACATTCTAGGAGAAACTATGGTGGAACTCAAATTCTGAAACAGGCTATGTCCCAGAATCCTAAACACCAGCCTAAAACGAGTGGTGATTACATTCGAAGAATAACAGGAAGGAGAAGAAAGTTGTGAAAAATCAGATCTCACAACAAAATACTGTCAAAGTAATTAGAACACTGCGAAAAGAAATTCATAAATTTAAATACTTTGGAAGTAAACATTATATGACATTTGTACACGTAGTTCCGAAAAAAAGAACAGCAATGCCAGACAAAGACATTTCAGAAAAGCAAATGACGACAATATATGCACGAAACTGTTGTCAGTGAAAACCAGAAAGAGTTATTAAATATAGAGCAAGTATTAACATATGGAAGTCGGTCATGGAGAATAAATAAACAAATAGAAAAATATTAGAAACTCGCAGATTGTTATTTTACAAGTTTTATAGAATACTTACTGACAACCTACATATTCAACGGAGTATCAAAATTCTTGAAAGAAAAAATGTCATGGCATGGACAAATTTCAATATCGGAGCTGATAGCAGTTACTAAGGATTATGACGGACGTTTATAGAGACCCATGATCGCCTACGCCAGCCGGCATGTTATAATCATTTTACCACCTCTACCGTACATTTAGTCCAAAAGGACGATAATGAAACTGTCAATACAACTTATTATTGCATCATTTTTTTTTCAAAATTGCCTCTCGTTGATAGTTCAACAACTAAATTATTGTTTAACACTTTACAACATGTCAAGTTTGTCCACGCCATTATATCGCACAGTAAGTAAGTTTCATAAAGCTATAGAAGGAAAATGACCAGTACCAGAAATATAGGACAAGAGATGAAAACGAGGTTGCCTCGGCACACTTAATTTGCATATATTTTGTCGCAACAAGATACAATACCATATAACAATTTAATTTAAACAATTATAAAAACATTTAAAGTATCAAGCACATTAAAATTGTGATATACAATTTCAATGTTTATATATTTTTGGAAACTTAATTTCTGTAATGTTTAATGTTGGGAATAAGTGTAACTGACAATATCACTACGTACTTGAGTAATCCCATGATGCCCTTGGATGCTGTTCAGAAATAGTCAGAAATCTTTTTACAGGTGGATGATGTTTTGACAGTCGTCGTGTGCTGCTTCTATAGTAGTGCGAGACAAAATGTAGTGGAAGTTAGAGTTTGTGAATTACTTACAGACACACGATGTAGGTTTTTGATTTCATATTTTGACTGCAAAAAAATAATGAAACTATAAATTGGATTTCATAATTGGTAGATTGACACGTTGACCAGTAGAGTGTGTCCCTTGATGATGATTAGAAAGAAAGTGCTTGCTTTCGTTTTTAGATTGGGCACTTGACTGTACTGTTTAGACTTACATTTTACATGAGTCAATTTACAAAGTTTTAAAAGTAAACATAATACTTATTTATTTTTCAGATGTGACTTCATTCTTGTACTGATAACAAAATGGAACCAATATAATATCGGTGACGCATTTTCAATGCCCTCGGATCCGATATGGAACGTGCAAACAACATCCCAACAGCTGCAAGTCATAATAATCATAATGATTATGATAGAAGAAACGATGAAGAGGGAGTCGGTGAGAATGCTGTTTCGATTGTAAACAATGGGTACATGAAAGATCATGAGGGGGCAGGGCATGAAATATGTGCGAGTCAGTTGCAGACAGGAGACAACGAATACAGTTCTGCAGACATTGACACATTTATTCAAGAATGTCCTGAGACATCAGTAACTACCTTCTTGGCTGATGCAGAGTCAACTAGTTCATTTTCTTTTGAAATTGAACAAGATAGTAGTAATAATAGTAATAACATGGAGAAGTTCCAATCAGTATTGGATCAAGAGGAGGAAACGGTTGTACAGGAATGTGTCAAGAATGATGCAGTAGAGAGAAAATCCAAAGAGAAATTCAATGTTGAGTGTTTGAGTTATGAATTGCAAGTTGGTTACAGGATCTTGAGCAATTTGATGAGTGCTAGTGTTAGATGCGTTAGTAAGCTGTTTCTCTATCCAGTGGATGATACATTTCCAGAGACTGCGGATTACTATGACAAGATCCATAAGCCAATGTGGTTGTTTAAAAGTGAGTGCAGTGTTCTCTCTCTCTCTGTTGCACTTATTGGCCTGTCTATAATCTATTACTCACCCTATTTATAATTAATTTTGTGATTTAACTTTGTGCTAGATAGTAGATATCATGCTTCTTCTTTGTAATCAGTTCCATATGCTCATTCTTAGGTCAAAATTAAAAAGTGCCTGTCCAACATGCTGTAGAGGTCTAATGTTCTCAGCGTAAACCACATAGATCACAAAGAGTTTGCTAACTTGATTGATAAGAACTAGTGCAAAGAAGAAGCTATGTTGCTGGAGGTACAGAGTTTGTGCTTTATGCAATACTCTTAGCAGATGGCATGCCATCAGGGACAGAGCCATATGAGGAAACCCAGTTCAATGAAGTAAATCCTTCACTTTTAGACCTTAGATCTGCGAAGGCTGGCCCAACTCTGCTAGCCAGATGTAAGCCAGATGCCCTATTGACTGATGGTGATCCTTACACATAACACTTTCTCAAAGATAGTGGCTCAGTATCAGGGATGGTTCTGCAGACAAGAGCGCAGGGGACATCTTGTAGTCAGTGTGGAGACTGTCGGGAGCTATGGAAACTGAGCAAATACATGCTGAATCCCATTGTGCTGAGCTGAAAGATGCAAAATATCACATTTGAATTGATGTAGATTATATAACAATATGCTTATGCCGTTCAATTCTATCTCTCACGATCACCACGTAGACTGATGTACCAGATTTCCTCATAAATTCTTATCCATGTGGAAATCTGATTCATGCAGCTTTAGCATGGGTGTGTTTCATCACATCTTTAGCGCCATTTGGAGCTCTGGTGCTTATCCTTCGGCGATGTTTCTGGTTTTAGCCAGCGTTTACTGGGTTCGCTCTCCGTCAACCTTTAGCTGTCCCCAGCCGACCTGCAAGGCAGCAGGTTATGCCGTTCAATTCAAATCACAAAATTGCAGAATCCTTTATATGTGGTTTTCTAGAGCTAATGCAAATAAACCAGTACTTGCATGATAAAGGGGTTAAAGCACTGGTGTAAAGTGGTTAGGGCACTGGTGTAGTCAAGTGATTAAGGTACTGGTATAGCTAGAGGAAATGAGGTTTTAAATCAGGCCTGCAAACAAAGAAACCTTATCAAAAGAATAAGAATCCGATAATCAAGGTTCTTCTGGCATATAATGCGAGAGAAGGCTTAGAACATTTGGTCTCCTGTTGGTGCCGGGCCCGCAAGGAAGCAAAGAATAGTACCACTGCGACCTACAATGCATGTCGTAGAGGCGACTGATGTAGGCCCTAGAGATGCTACCTAGTAAATAAAAACAGCGCAGAAATCGGATATGCTGGCCTACTTGTAGGCGCTTAACTGGCACAACGTACAATTGCTCTTGGGCTCAGATCACATACAAATCGCACGGAGTGGTTGACATGTGGTCGATATGGAGCATTCGAAGAAGAAGAAGAACATGTGGTAACAACAGGTAAAATTCAGGGAAGGAGAGATCGCGGAAGGCAGAGGGAGAAGATGCTGGATGGCCTGATATCATGATTACATGCACCAAGCAGAGAGAGTTGTGGAGAGACATGATCGCCTACACTGGCAGGTATGGCACTTGATTGATTGATAGTTAGAGCACTGGTGGTGCTGTAAAATGTTTATAGCATTAGCATTCAAGTGATTAAAATGCTTGCGAAGTCAAGTAATTTAGAACACTCGCTTTTCAATTGAGATTATAATTGCTTCCCATCGCATGTAATGCCCAGTCATTCAGCTACAAATGAACAACAGGCACGAGTTAGTAAAGGAACCTCATTTTCATACCATGAGCTATATTGAGAAATACTATGTTAGGTATATATTTTTGTTGTTGTTGACCTTTGGCCCACCTGGCCGCCTTTACTTCCCAGTCCTTCTCTGGTGTCCAATTTGAGGCTGGGTTGACCTGATAGTTATTATCGTTGGAAAAAAATCCAGCCCCACTGTGGAATTGAACCATTGACCACATGCTTATGTACTAATCACTATCTTATCACGGCTCTCTCACAGAGAGTTGGAGAAAGGAATTTAGTAAGAAAAAAGAACAACTAGCCTATTTACTTGAAAATTTCTAATGCCCAATTGTTTGAGATCTTAGGAGCATCTCATACTTCTACTTTATTGTTTGTTATGTGTGAATTTGCTACCAATGACACTGTGGAAACATGTACAGTGCTATATTGAACCAATACTTATGTATGGCAGTGAATCATGGACAAGCAATCAATAAGATCTTTGGAAGCCACAGAGATGTGGTTTTACAGAAGAATGCTGAAAATGGACAGCAAAGAAAACTTCTTCAGCGATCTCTGGCCATGCACTTAGTTTTCAGTGGACCACAAACAGGGTAGTCAGCTTCAGGTTTCCCTAAGCTTTGTTTTTAGGTCAACTGGGTGTGGCCACATGTTGCTTCTCAGCTCACACAGGAGAGGACAGTCTTGTGGGACATGCTCCAATATCTGTTCCCCCTGCTGATGCTGACAGAGAGCTGTTTGACTTATTCCTAGTCTATATAAGTGTTTGGCGAAGAAAACAAGCGATGAGGCTTTAAAAGAAGCCTGCACACAAAGAAACCTTATAAAAAATACGAATTAGACAACCAAGGTTCTTCTGGCGTATGCGAAGAGGAGGCTTAGAATATTTGGTGACAACAGGTAAAATTCGAGGAAGGAGAGATTTTGGAAGACAGAGGGAGAAGATGTTGGATGGTCTGACAACTTGATTAGACAAAGACAGGCGTCAGAACTGATTAACTGCACCAAGGAGAGAGAGTTATGCAGAGACACATGATCACTTACGCCGGCAGGCATGGCACTTCATTGATGGGTTACCCCCTTTTTTATTGTCACATAAATTATTATTATTGTAAAAATTAGTGTAAATGATGTATAATATTGTGTTGTTAATTTTCTATACAGTGAAAGAGAAGTTTGAGAAACTGGAATATAACGATCTGGCGGAGTTCATGTCTGATTTCCGATTGATGATTGAGAATTGTTACCGCTACAATGGACCAGACAACTTTGTGTCAAAGAAAGCCCAGAAGTTAGAATTGATGATGAAACAAAAAGTTGCCCTTTTGTCAAGGTTAGTAAACATTGGTGAAATGCAAACAGGGCAGTCTGAACATGAAAAGTGCAAGTGTGCTACCGGGGCCCCCAAGGAAAGCAAAGAATAGTAACATTGTGATCTACAAGGCATGTCGTAAGAGACGAGACAGCTAAGGTAGGAGCCTAGAGAAGCTACTCTAGTAAATAAACAGCGTTGCAGAAATCGAATGTGCTGCGCTACTTGTAGACGAATAACTGGCACAACATTCAATCGCTCTTAGACTCGGATCACATACAAATCACATAGAGTGATATAGAGCATTCGAAGAAGAATTACTGCATCAATAAATTAAAGGGACTGCAAGAATATCAAGTGAAATGTGGTGTCGCTCATGTTGCTGGGACTCGTAAGGGAGCAAAGAATAGTTACACTGCGACCGACAATGCATGTTGTAAGAGGGACTGAGGTAGGGGCCTAGGGCAGCTACCTAGTAAATAAAAGCGTCGCAGAAATCGGATGTGCTGGTCTACTTGTAGGTGCATAACTGGCACAGCGTATAATCACTCTTAGGTTCAGATTACATACAAATCACAAGAGTGATTTAAAAGTGGTCTATATGGAGCGATTGAAGAAGAAAATAATGTGTAGCTAGATAAGAGCACTATAGTGATGGCCAAAGAAGAATACTAAAACAAGAAAGAACCAGTGTCGTTAGTTGCCACACACTGAGAGACATACTGAGGAGGAGTATAGACTAATTGGTTCGATGTGCAGCGATGGTGATTCGATGACTACACTAATAGCTGCTCTTTACATATAAATCTTCTAAGGGGGAATTAAATTCAAACCATACCATCTTCATTGATCTCTTAATTTTATTTCCCAGGGATTTGCGTCAGAAGATTGCCAGCTCTTCATCAACAAACTCAGAGGATGATATTTTAACATCAGGTAAGTTAAAATTATTATGCTGTTGGCACCCATCTCTTGCCTCATCCTTATTCTCTCCTTGATCATCTACCGATGAAGTAGTCCGTGACCATCAACTGGTAATGTAGTCAATGGTGTCGCCCATGTGGTGCCGGGGCCAGACTTGTAGGCGCACAACGTACAATCGCTCTTATGCTCAGATCACATACAAATCACACAGAGTAGTCGATATGGAGCGTTCGAAGAAGTCAATGGTGTCTACTTTCAAAGTAGTTTTGTAGTGATGTCTACCTTCATAGTAGTTCCGTTGTCGCCTGAGTGGTTACCGGGCCCAAATTTGGGGTGTAAAGAATAGAACCACTGTTAACTGACACGCATGTCGTAAGAGGCAACTAATGAGGTTTGGCTGAAATCGGATGCATGTGTTCTAAACATGTAGTCTATGGGTTTAGGGACCTACCAAACCAATGTGCAATGTATACACGTTCTTGGCAAAGATCAAACATATCACAAGAGTGATTAAAATTGGTCGTAAAGAACAAACGCAAAGAAAAAAAAGAGTTCTGTTGTGATGTCTTCCTTCATAGTAGTTCTGTTGTGATGTTTACCTTCATAGTAGTTCTGTTTGTTTTGATGTCTACCTTCATAGTAGTTCTGTTAAGTCATATTTATTCTCGTATTGAGCCCTGCATCTGTATCTATTCTCATGTTGGTTCTATCGTCATATATTCCTCATGTGAACCATGTAGTTCCATCCACAATTACACTCATATAGTATTTCATGTTTATATGTCCTTATAATGAACTGTGAAGACCAGTTCTTTTCTTGAACACTCCATATCTACCACTTGTTAACCACTCTTTATGATTTGTTTGTGATCTGAGTCTAGAGCGATTGTATGTTTTGCCAGCTATGCACCTACAAGTACATCAGATTTCTGCAACACTTTTTATTTACCTGGCTAGCTTGGCAACAGGTAAAATACATGGGAAGAGAGATAGAGACAAAGGAACAAAATTCAGGACGACTTGAAATCATGATTCGGTGACGGAGTTGATGGATTGTACCAGAGACAGACCGATGTGGAGAGACATGATCACCTAAGCCAACCGGCACGGCACTTGAATGAATGAATAGTGAACTGTGTCCCCATAGGGCAGTTCTGTAATCATTTATTCTCTTAGTAAATCTTGTATGGAGATCTAGTAACCTACTGGTTAGTACACTTGCTTCATGGATGCTTGCTCTGATGTATTTATTTACACCGAAGGTTCAATCATTTGCCAACAATGATGTTTATGAGCTTTATTAGCATGCTCAGGAGGACAAATATTAAAGAGGCCAGTGGGGCCAACATGACAACCACAAGTAGTTTGACAATGGAAGTACGGACGGTGGTGTGTTTGGCATCTCATAACTACTCTCATATTTTCATACTCAGTGACTCAGAATGAGTATGTTTCGGAGACTCGAAACCGAAATGATGAGACAAAAATAGGTGGAGGTACTGGTACAGAAAGCAGTAAAGAAATTGCCTTCCATTTTTGTCCCAAGTTATGCAGGAGTCTGGTAATTAATGAGCTGATAGATTGGCTGGCAGGTCAACAATATCAGAGAGGGTTGCTCTGGACTGAAATGAGATTCTCAACACATTGAGAGTCTGTCCACACAGAGAAGAGTTGCAGGGTTGTGAATCCCAGTCGCTGACCACATTGAGAGAGATGACTGTCAATATTATTACAGCCGAAAAGAGTGACATAGTAAATATGCAAAAAGATTGATTAATCAACATTGGACTGGTGTGTTGGGCCGCTGGACGCTGCTGGATTTGTTGAGATGGAGATTGGAGCACCTATGGACATGTCTGGAGTGCTATGATGATAGTCCTCTGATAACTGATACTTGTTCTGGGGTTCAATTCCACAGTGCAAGTATAATTTTTTCAGACTGTAATGGTTCTCAGGTGAACCCAACCTCAGTTGGGTACCCACGAAACACTGGGTAGTAAAGATGGCCGCCGGGATGTTGACCACATCATCATGTGCAGATGGTCAAAGTAACAGTATTCCCAAATATACCCCACGATATAAAAACACTCATTTTTATTTAAAAAATCTTGTATCCATGTCTAACCGTGTAGTTATTTTGTAGTCATGGTAACTCTATCTCTGAAGTAATTACAAAAATTTTGGTTTTTCAGCTGGTCTTAAAAGAAGAGTCAGAAACCCAAATGCTGTGTCAGATGATCCTTCCCAGCAGCTACTGTCCCAGCTGCGCCGGGATCGAGTGATGCAAGAAAAGGTGGGCAGACGTCAGAAAGTGGAGGATAGAAAAGCTATGGAACAAGCAAGAATACAAGAGATACAAACGTGGGAAGATCAATTGCTGGGACCAGAAGTGACAGAACAAATAAGGACCATGTGGGAGGTATGTCTCTGAGATTTCTTCTTCTACTTTGTTTGCTCTACACCAACCACTTGTTAAACCACTCTTTGTAGTTGGTACGAGATTTGCACTTCAGAACATGAGTTCATTGTCAGTTAGGTGCCTGCATATCTGTAGACCAGCACATCTGGTTTCTGCATGCTTTTTTAAAATTCAGGTTCACCTTCCAAACTGACCTAGGTGAGTTCATCCTCCTAGATGAGCCATTGCCCCGCTAGTCTTTGAATTCGCTGTCAAAGTTTCCCAGTCTACACCCCTGGAGGTGGGATTGGTTGTTTTGGGGATTTCAGAAAAGTGTTATTGGATTGATATTTGTGAGAATAATGTAACTAATGATAACAAAAAATGTGCTTCTGGTTTTAATCTTCAGCACCTCTGAGGTCGAAGAAAGCAGGACTTTACACAAAAATCAGTCAAGCATCATACCAGGCGCCCTGACTACACATGAATTTATAGCGGGCAAATACAAGAAGATGAATTTTCAGGTTATATGCAGAATTTTTTTCCCGAATCTGCAGCTGGAGTGGGTGTTTTCCCAACCACAGTAGTGCTCAGGTCGATGACTACGCCATCAATTTCTCTGGGCTCTTTGCCCTTGATGTTGATCACATCACCCATTGTGTGCTATTAAAAAAAATAATACAAACTTTTCAGTTCTCTCTGAAGAACAGGTTCTCAACAAAAAATACTCACTATTCATGTTCATCCTGCAACTTCATTTTCACATCTGCTTTAAGAAACCACCCTCTTACTCATTTCCAGCTCTATTTTTCCATGTCTTCATCTGATTTCTGTTTAGTGTGTTCAAGTACAAGTCCTACCTATACTATTTACTGGTCTTCTGATGGTCTGCCTATTGGTTACTAAACTGACATCACAGCACTCTGGGCAGACCCATAGGTGTTCAGTCTCCACCAACAGATGTCGAAGGGTATGCATACTGATGGTTCCTGTGACTTGTTGCTTAAGCACACTCCTCACTCTGCCCCTCAAACATCCAGCTCTACTTGTGCAACATGTAATAATTCCAAACTACTTAAATCACTGGATTGTTTCAACACCATCCAACAGTTGGTCGTCAAGAGGCAGAAGAGCATCCCCTTATCCATCCTAACTCCTGAACAATAAATGCTTTCGATGCATGTCTATCCACTCACTTGTTGCCGTGAACACCCGCATGCTCAGAACAGTAGACCCACATGAGTCTCTGGAGGTTGGAAACCTCTATAGATGACATCCACTCATACCGCAACCTGCCATTCTAGAACTTCAGAAGCATTGACAGTCAGAAACAACGGCCACAGTAAATTGAGTTCCAGAGAGCCAATGTATGGCAAGCATGTAGGCTTCATCCTCATATTAGAAGTAGTTGTTCTGTATGCTCTATTTCGTTCTTAAACAACTCTACCATGCACGGTGACACATGAGACTTTTGCAAGAAGGAATTCAGTCTCAAGGCCATCTTACTGTGGAATAACAGGAAATGAAACAGTAGACTGATTGGCCAAGGAAGGTGCTGCAGTAGAGTAACCGGAAGCACCAGTTACCTACCACCAAAAGAAAAGGATAATTAAATCAATCACAAAGTCACCAATTCTAGCACAATATGACTACCAAAATATGAGCATATTAGAACAAATTGTCATTCTGTGCCTCCAAACATGACAAAATCGACTCTGTAGCAACATGTATACAAAATTCAAGATTGGCAATTCAGCCATGTGTACAGACACCCCAGACTGCAGAGTTACATACTTCAAGACTACCCCAAATAAACACACAAACAAACTCACTGGTCTAGTGAAACAACACTGGAAAGAAAATTGCACAGACCTCTTTGCAAACTACAAAAGACAGTGAAGTTTATTCAAGAGTCAACATTGAATGTAAAGTCAATATTTCAAGGAAGGAAAGATTAATCAACTCAAATATATTTGCTTAATGATCCTGTGATTAAGTTTCTATAACATTTTTATAATTTTTAGATCAGCCCTGGTATATTCTCTGTCTTCTTTCAGCTGCCACAGATTGGGTTATTTGTGTACCTATGTATGGAAAGTTTGGGCCTAGAAGAAGAGGTCACCCAGTACCAGATTGAAAGAGGTCTGGCTATTCCAAGAGAATGCTCAGATTTTCAGCGTCTGATGACCTGTTTGTTGTCTACTCCGCATCAACGTAAAAGGTAGTTGTTTGAATGTAAATTTAGCTGTTTGTAAGGAGGATTTTGTGTATGGTAAAGACATTTTCAGATTTTGCGCAGGTCACAACAGACTGATGTACCATCTGTTCAACAGGTTAAAGATAGAAACTGCCGATGAGTGTCTGGCACAGACAAAATGTTAACACAAGATGTTAGCATAGGCAATCAGTTAAGTCTGACTCTTAAGTTGTAGCTTTACGTCAAACTCTATTAACTCAAAGTTGTAGCTTTAGGTCAAACTCTAAGTTGTAGCATTACATTAGACTCTAACTTTCAACTTTCTATTAACTCTAAGCTGTAGCCTTATTTCAAACTCTAACTTGTAGTTTCACATTAAACTTGTCACTTTTAACTTTCTTCTGATTCTTAAGTTGTAACTTTAGATAAAATTCTAACTTGTAACTTTCTATTAACTCTAAGCTGTAGCCTTATTTCAAACTCTAACTTGTAGTTTCACATTAAACTTGTCACTTTTAAACTTTCTTCTGATTCTTAAGTTGTAACTTTAGATAAAATTCTAACTTGTAACTTTCTATTAACTCTAAGCTGTAGCCTTATTTCAAACTCTAACTTGTAGTTTCACATTAAACTTGTCACTTTTAACTTTCTTCTGATTCTTAAGTTGTAACTTTAGATAAAATTCTAACTTGTAACTTTCTATTAACTCTAAGCTGTAGCCTTATTTCAAACTCTAACATGTAGTTTCACATTAAACTTGTCACTTTTAACTTTCTTCTGATTTTAGTTGTAACTTAGATAAAATTCAACGTAACTTTTATTAACTCTAAGCTGTAGCCTTATGTCAAACTCTAACTTGAGCTTAGGTCTAATTGTAAATTTCAATTGGGCCATATGTCAGGCTCTATCATGTAACTTTCATTAAGTTGTAGCCATATGTCAGACGCTATCATGTAACTTTCATTAAGTTGTAACCATTGTCAGGCTATCCTGTAGCTGTGAAAGACATGAGCAACATATTTAATGACCAGTACTTGCTACTTGATCCCCAGTTTGAAGACCTTCATGCCATACAATGTATGGAATACTAAACTGATGCAGAAAGTGGATTACTTCTACAAAGTGCTTTCAGACAATAATGGCAACCAGCCACAGGTTTGTCTTAACATTTTTTACAAGTTTCTTGATAATTTGTAAGATTCAATTGTACTTTATTATTTTATAATATATAAATATATATATATATATATATATATAAGTTCAAAAGTTGGACTGCAGATAAGCTATGAAAAAACAAATATAATGAAGACACCTATGGCAAGTAATGCAGATATCACACTGGAATCTAAAATGATAAAAATAACAGAGCAGTTCACCTATTTGGGTAGCAATTTTGATTGCACAGGAAATGTTAAAAAGAAATTATGATACGAATTGGCAAAGCAACATCAGCTTTTAAAAGTCTAAATAAAATATGGAACTGCAAGTTAATAGTATTAAAACTAAATTACGAATTTTCAATTCAAATGTTGTATCAATCCTAACATGTCAGCGAGAGTTGGAAAATGACTAAAGATATAGAAAGCAAGTTGAATGCATTTGAAAATAGATGTCTCGAAAAATAATGAATATAAAATGGAATGAATTCAGGAGAAGTGATGAAATCAGAGACATGTCTGGTCAACCACTAGTGACAACTGTTATAAGAAAGAGAAGATGGAGATATGTTGGGCACACCTTGAGGAGAAATGATCAAAGAATATCAAAGCAGGCATTGAAGTGGGATGCAAAGGGTTCAGGAAAGAGAGGTCGACCTACGGAGACCCTGAAGCGAACTTTGCTGAGAGAGGCAGGAAATATCGGTCTCAGTTCCATGGAGGATATTGAGCGAGTTGCCCAGGATAGAGTAGTATGGAGAAATTACTTGCAGGCCCTATGTAGCATTATAAGTCGAGAGGAATTATTATATATATATATATAGCTGCCAAAAGACATGGGTTCAAATCCGGATTGCGCCTTTCTGTTCACGGATGCATTTTTCAGAGACTTTTGCAGGAGATATGGAGTTCATGCTTTGTGCAATACTCTCAGCTGGTGGCATGTCATTTCTTTTGAGAGGGACTGAGCCATTTGGGGTAAACCCGGTACAATGAAGTTAACATGTCAGCATTAGCCCCTTTTTTGATTAGCCGAACAGGTGCAATAGTTGCTGTTATACTGGGAAGAGGGTGTTACAAAGTTTATGTTGTGCAAAGTGGGTGGTGTGCCTAACAAGTTTGGAATCTATGCTATAGACTGTTCATGCATGCCGGCACACTGAAAACATTTTCCAACATTTTGTCGAGACAAGACATGCACCAGATTAATGATGATAAAATAATACTTGTTTTTTTGTTGTCCTCAGACTTGCTTTGTACTTGGACTTGATATGAGAGCATTTCAAGTTATGGGTAAGTTATTTTCTTCCGTTTGATTGCTTTTAATATCTTCTGTTTATTGTTTGTTATTTTATTATTGATCTCTGAGATGGTTTCAGGTCCCATGTTAAGCTTTTCTTAACAAACAGGAGTTGAAACAAAAATACCAGGAGGAAGACAAAAGTTTGTTAGATCAAAGGAGGAATGGTGAAGGAAGCCAGTGGTACATTTAGTATGACAAGTAGCATGACAATGGAAGTACTGATGGTAACTAAGGCATTACTGTGGCTGGAGTCACAAAACAACTCTTATGCATACATTCTGAGTGATTCATTGAGTATGATCCTGAAGGTGGAGGCTAGTTGATGTGCAGGCAGTGGGCTGAATCACTACAAGCTGCAACAATTCGCAGAATTACATTCATCTTCGTTCCGGTGAACATGGGTATCATTGGCAATGAGAGAGCAGACAGGCTGGCTGGCTCTGCCACCATATCAGGAGGTCAGCCAATGTATAGAGTGGACAATCTGAATGCTTTCAATAGAGTGGGGCCGCAAAGAGCATCTTCATTTAAACTAATCCACATCAACTGCTAGATTGCAAGAGCTGGGATTGAAGATTGGAGTGGCCAGAAAGAACAGCACAACAGGTATATGAGTAGCCTCATCAATCAAAATCGAACTGGTACTGTTGAGTCGCTGTATGCTGTTGGAGATATTCAAGATCACAGCACTTATGGACATGTCTGAAGTGCAATGAAGATATTCCAAAATTGAAACAACAGATAGGAGGCAACCTGGTGGAGAAAAGGGGATGGATGTACAGTGTGGGTCAAACTTGAGGCACCCCACGAGGAATAGCCACACACCAAACATAGTGGAGATATTTTATTGCCCTACAGAATACATTAACAGATTAGCTCCTGAACTGAAAAACAGGTTGTCGCTGATTTAAATTTATGTCCTATTTTCCCATTGCAAGTCTATGTACAACCATTGCAACCATGTACAAATTCAACTGTAGTTTTCTTAATTATGAGCAGATTTTTATGAGTAATATACCATTTTGTAGGTAAATGAATTTTATTTAACATTTTTCTAAAACAAAATACACAGTGGCGCACCCAGCGCTTATGGAACCAATCAGTTAATGTGTGTTGTTCACTGATGACTTTATCTGCCTTATGTCCAAGAAAGGGAAGGAGACAAAGTTGTGACAGAAATATTTGGTGAAAGTCTGAAGTTTATGTAACATATACATAACATTTTGTAA
This sequence comes from Arion vulgaris, assembly GCA_020796225.1. Lineage (NCBI taxonomy): Eukaryota > Metazoa > Mollusca > Gastropoda > Stylommatophora > Arionidae > Arion > Arion vulgaris. Next base: position 14,594,720 of record CM036761.1, read on the forward strand.
TAATTCTAGTTAATATCTTTGTTGTTCATATTGTCTTCAGGGAAACACAATCCCATGTTGAAGAAACAGTTCCACCAACTAAGTTACTTAAAGCGAGTTTGGATTCTCAAGAACTTCTGTGATTTCTGTATGGTAAGTTACTTAGTTTGGTATTTATTATTATTCTTCTGCGATTAATTTCTTGTGCTCGGAAGTCTGGTTTGCCTCCATAAGGTTTTGAGGCGCAGTTGGTTCTGACGGGTGGTTCCTGTTGGCCAGATTTTTGTTATTATGCTGGTAAAACTGGGGTAATCTTACAGAGTGTGTTTCTGCACTGCACCAATGCAGGCTGTCGAGTCCGTGAGACCCATTTGATGGAGGCGTGCTCTGAGGCCACATTATCTCGTTCTAAGACTGCAGATTTTGCTCCGGGCTTGTTTCTCTTTAGTTAACATACTACTTCTGCGATCAACTTCTACTATGTGACTACTCCAGTATGTATCATAAACAGGGTGGTGCTCTTCAGGTCTGCACAGATTTCCCATAGTTTGTTCTCAAGGGTTGTTCTGATAGCATACTGAACTCTGTGCTGGGTGGTCATGCTTTGGTGAAGGGCAAGGAGAGATCAGATACTCTAGACGCCGAGTGAGTTACAAATTGGGTGTAAAGAATAGAACCACTGTTACCTGCCATGCATGTCGTAAGAGGCGACTAAGGAGGTTGTGTGTGGGGCTAGCTACCCACACTGTAAAAAACACTAGATGGCTACAGAACGGAGAGCGAACCGAGTAAATGCTGGCTAAAACTGGACACATCGCGAAGGATAAGCACCAGAGCTCCAAATGGTGCTGAAGATGTGACGTAAAACACACCAATGCTAAGGCTGCATGAATCAGATTTCCACATGAATAGAATTTATGGAGAGGTCTGGTACATCAGTCTGGGCGGTGATCGCGAGAGATACTCTAGTGGTCATGCTTTGGTGAAGGGCAAGGAGAGATCAGATACTCTGGTGGTCATGTTTTGGGGAAGGGCAAGGAGAGATGAGATACTCTGGTGGTCATGTTTTGGTGAAGGGCAAGGAGAGATGAGATACTCTGGTGGTCATGTTTTGGTGAAGGGAAAGGAGAGATGAGATACTCTGGTGGTCATGTTTTGGTGAAGGGCAAGGAGAGATGAGATACTCTGGTGGTCATGTTTTGGTGAAGGGAAAGGAGAGATGAGATACTCTGGTGGTCATGTTTTGGTGAAGGGAAAGGAGAGATGAGATACTCTGGTGGTCATGTTTTGGTGAAGGGAAAGGAGAGATGAAATACTCTGGTGGTCATGTTTTGGTGAAGGGAAAGGAGAGATGAAATACTCTGGTGGTCATGTTTTGGTGAAGGGAAAGGAGAGATGAGATACTCTGGTGGTCATGTTTTGGTGAAGGGAAAGGAGAGATGAAATACTCTGGTAGTCATGTTTTGGTGAAGGGAAAGGAGAGATGAAATACTCTGGTTGTCATGTTTTGGTGAAGGGCAAGGGGAGATGAGATACTCTGGTGGTCATGTTTTGGTGAAGGGCAAGGAGAGATGAAATACTCTGGTGGTCATGTTTTGGTGAAGGGAAAGGAGAGATGAGATACTCTGGTGGTCATGTTTTGGTGAAGGGCAAGGAGAGATGAAATACTCTGGTGGTCATGTTTTGGTGAAGGGAAAGGAGAGATGAGATACTCTGGTGGTGATGTTTTGGTGAAGGGCAAGGAGAGATGAAATACTCTGGTGGTGATGTTTTGGTGAAGGGCAAGGAGAGATGAAATACTCTGGTGGTCATGCTTTGGAGAAAGGGCAAGGAGAGATCAAATACTCGGGCAAGCAATGTTGCAATTGAGAATGGGCCTTCTATAGATAAAAGTGATATAATCAATACATTCAAGAGAAAACTTGGAACTTTTAAGATTTCTAAGAAGATAAGGGTATTCTTGTGTCTTTGATACGCAAGCTAGGCATACTGGTTGGTGGAGCAAGACATAAAAGCTATGCAAGAAACCCTAGTAGATGCAACTACCAGCATAGAACAGGAAGTGTTAGTCCAAACATGCTGAAAGACATGCTTAAGAGATCGGAACAATTATGGACATGTGCGATGAAGATGATTCTCAAATCCATCTATTTTTGCTTGATTACATACTAATTGATTGATAGAAGCATAACCATTGCACTTCTTTGAGTAACCATGTGTGCTCCGATCTCTTTCTTACACAGGAAGATCTCTTGGACAGTGCATGAACTCTGTAGCACCAGCAAGGGTCCTTTATGTAATTTAGAAGATAGTGAAAATATTTTGTTGGAATTTTATTTTTCATCTTCCGGACATAGGTTAGGTGCTCATCTCTCGTTCCAAACGTACTAGGTTCGCTTCCTCTTGGACCCATCGGGATATTTTTCTAGAGATCCCTGATATCAGTGTAGATGAGATCGAGTTTCTAGTTCTGTTGGAGACGGACGATAATACGTAGGTCCTGTGTTCAATTTGAGCATGTGAAAGAGCCCTAGGCAGTTTAAAATCGAGAAGAGCAGCCTGGAAAGCCGCTGTCTGGGCAAAATTCATTCATTAGAACATACTTATTGATCTTGTGAAACCATTCTAGAACTGAGTAAGAGACATACTTTTCTAATTTGATTAAACTTGATCCTAACAGGAAACACAGCCAGTCTTACAGAAAACTATAGAGGATATTGAGGTTGTTCGTCCGATGGATGTCAGAGAAGTACAGCTTGGTTCTGATGGTCGTGGAAACCGCTACATCAACTTTCCAATGTTCACTGGCAAAGATATACGTATATACAGACACTCCAAATATCCAGAACCAACTCGTGAATCATTGAACATGGAGGGTTGGTCAGTTGAAACTGGAAAGGTATGTCCTTGGTAATTATTAGTTATATAAGAATAGTTATGTATGTGGAGACGTTTGACCGAATGGATAAGAGCCGGGCTTCCATTCAGGAGACCGTGTTCAATCCCTGTACGGCCAGGGAGTTTCTGTCAGGGGGCATAAAGAAAAAATCTTAACCTGAACAGTTTTGCAATGGCTGCACTAGCCATGTGGCCATTCAATTCAACAGGCTCATGTACATGTCCTACACCGCCCTAAAAAGCGGGATTACACAAACAGTAAAGACAGTTTTGTAAGAATTGTTTTGCTATTCTTCTTCTTCTAACCAGGGCTGCGAGTTTTCACTCTTGGGCAGCCAATGCCAAGTTGTAGAATCTGCATGTGTTCTGTAATTGTGGAAGACTAGTGTAAAGGGTATTATGAACAGATGGGTGTGGTGGGAGGAGTTCTTGTCTAGCTTTATGTAGTCCAGGACATTCAAGCAAGATATGCTGTACTGTCTCACATGAGTGACTGCACTTTCTACAGTGTGGTAGGTGTGTGGGGTTTATTCTGTGTAGGTGGTAATTCAGTCCAACATGTCCTGTTCTTAACTGAAAGATAGTGCTTTGATCTTTTCTTTGTAGCAGATTTATATTGTCCTTGGGGTTTGGTCTATTCATCTCTGCATACATGTCCCGACCAGTCGTCCCCATAGCCCATCGGTTCAGCCAATCTTCTCTGGAGTTGTTTTTCAGAATCTGTTTTATACTTTGTATGCTAACAGGTTTGTCTATTTGTGGTTTTGATGATCCCTGTTTGGCCAGATGATCTGCCTTGTCATTTCCTGGGATATTTGTGTGCCCAGGAATCCACTGTAGAATGACCTTAATATCAAAGGAGGAAATCAGATTGTGGATGACTAATGCCAATGACTGGATCTCACTTGACTGATTCTGCTGTTCTTCTAAAGCTTGTAGTGTGGACTGTGAGTCAGTGAATACTATCATGTCTTGGACAATATTCTCTTCAAGTTCAAACTGCTGGTGGACTAGTTCTACAGCGGTCTTTATGGCTATAATCTCTGCCTCATAGTTGGAACATATATTACCACAAGGAGCACAGTAACTATAAGTAGTTCCATCTGGATATTTCAGGTATATGTCGAAGCCAGCGTAAGTAGTGGCTTTGAAAGCTGAACCATCAGTGTAGGCATGGATAGAAGAAGTTGGATAACTGTCTATTGTCTCCAGTGCACAGGTTTTTAAGATCGGTGCAAGTGTTCTTCGGTGCAACTTGATCTGGGGCCCCTGGTAGTTTCGGGCAGATATGTGGTATCCGGGTGTCACTGGATCGAACTTGGGGGGAGCACAGTTCACCGCTGCACAATCCCCGCTAGTCATAGATGCACCATGCTTGCAGGGTTTTATCACTAGCTCTGGTTCTGGGGAGAGCCGTTGTAGCGTAGTTGTTAGTGAACTCGCTCCGCAAGGCTGGTGGTCTGGGTTCAGCTCCCGCAATGTGCGTGGAATTTTCCCGACCACGACGGCTCTCAGGTCGACCCAGCCTCAACTGGGTACCAGACATGCTCTGGGAAAGTAAAGGCGGCCGGCGTGATGCTGACCACATCACCCAAACGTGTGCCGACGGTCAATGAAAAATACAGGCCTAACACTGTATTGATCTATATACCATGAGGTATGAAAGGGTTCCTTTACTTTTTTTTTTTTTTACTGGTTCTGGGCTATTCACTATGGCCGTGTCACGTCATGTGCATAGGTGTTTTGTGCATCTCCACCTATCCAGCTATTCCTTCCAACACACAGAGTCCGTCTTCACCATGGGTCCCCGCAAGCAGTGTGACCCTATCTGGCTCAGTGCAATGCCAGTGTCTTATCACCTCTTGTCGCAACTGGGAAGGAAGTGGGAAAGGGACGTAAGGGGAAAATGTGGGGGACGTGGGAGGGTTAAGCAGGATTACTCCCGCCCACTCATGTTGTTTAGCCAGTCAGCCGAGACTGTTGCCCGGGTGTGGCACGTGGAGCCAAACATGAGCTAGGTGAGAAGTGGGGACCAAATAGGATCATGACTATCCGTGGACACAACCAGGATACGGCTGTCATTTTCCGTGAGGTACTAACCCCTACCTTCTCACCCAACACCCCATTGTTTTGCTATAAAAACTGTTTGATATTGTAGACTCTGATGTCGAAGAAGGCACGCTTGTATGGCAGGAGACACCGATAAAAGGGAATGCAGACTTCTTTAAAAAATCGGTCATAAGTGCCATACCAGGTGCGCTAACTATGCCTGAACTCATAGCAGGCAAACGCAAGAAGAAGAAGAAGAAGCACATTGTAAGGACATAATAATAAAATTAACATTGGATTCAACTTAATTTTTTTTCCCCTATGACTTACACTCTGGATAGTTCTATCTGACTAGTCCTATCAGAAATCTATACATATATAAGACAGAGATGAATTACATTGTATGTCTGTCCCAATTGTTTGAAGATATCTGGGCTTCCTACGGACTTGAAATTCGACAAGAGGGTAGCTTTCATATATGGGAAGATGCAAAAATTATAAAACTGGACTATTTGTTCATTTCTATAACCATATTCAACTTAAGCAAATGCTCATCTTGCATAGAAATTGCTGAATATGTCTATCAATGTTTTCACGATCCAGTCTCATGACTTTCCATTCACGTGATCACAGCAGTTGAACATATTTGATGCTATGATGAAGTCATTACTAACGTATTTTAAACACATTTGCGTATATGAGTCTGTAGCGTAGTTGATTACATTCCAGTCAACCATGCAGTAGACCGCGCTCGATTCACGTTCGGGCCCTTTAAAAAACACACATCCCACGCCTGCCAATTTTTTATTTCTTTGTTATTTTTGTTTTTAAAACACATCGATAAGTTAATACTCTGAATAAATTAAATTTACCAATTGTTATGTGTCCACTTTCACGGGAATTCTCTTGTATCAGGTTTTACAAGCAATCGAAATGAGTGACAGTTTAATCTTATTTGGTCAACCAACAAAGTTTTCCCACCAAACATAGAGAGAAAACGTATGATCAATGCTCAATCTGGCACTGTTAAACTACATCCCACATGCTAAGAACAGGTAGAACTGCTAGATCTGCTAGCAGATGTACCAACTATAATTTGTACATCTGCATCGGGTTAATGCTGATTTTGATGTCATACGGAAGGGAAGGGGGTTGTTGTGCGATGGGCTAACTATCCATCCATTTAAAGAAAGAGCGTAGTTACCAAAAGAGAAATCAAATTGTATTTCCTACAATAGTGGTTTTAAAAAAAACTTTATAAGTGATATTATCATTCTCAAATTCTCTCAATATAACTCTAATCCTCCTCTCCTCTGAGGCCTACACCCACCATGATGAGAAACACTGGTCTATAAAAGAAATAATCAAAAATGGTGCTTTTAAATTTCAGGTGTCAGTATCCCCTTTGACATGCTCCACACCTGTCAATCAGAAGATCAAGCGTGTGATGGACACTTCATCAACATCCCAGAAAGCGAAAGCTCTACTACGGACAGTATGTATAGATAGATATGCATGTGTGACTGTGTTCATGAAATTAAATATTTCTTTGGCCTATATCATCATCAAATAGCTTGTCCTGAGTAGAACTTTGCCACCTTAACAGTCCTTCAGAATTTCTCTCTCTCATAGACCAGATGTCCCACCTCTGTAGCAGTCATGCTCAAACCATCATTTACAGATGAAGCCATCTTCTCCGTAGTCTTCCTCTTCTTCTCTTGCCGGAAACCTCCTTTAATGATGGTCTTCTCTTGCCCTTCATGTCTCTTTATATGTCCAAAATACCTCAATTTTTCTCTTTCTTATTTGTAGCATCAGCCAGTTTTCTTTGATTTTGAGTTCTCTCTGCATATATCTATTTGTTCTTATCTCTGCCCATAATATACAGAGGACTATTTTGTAACACTTATATTCAAAAGCACATATATGTTTTTCCACTGCCTTGTTATATTTGTGACCCAATCATACGATCTCGGTCGGTCCCTCTATTTTGTGCAGACAAATGTTGATGAACGCTTACAATTTATTACTTATTGTTTTAGTTCTCCCTAAAAAGAGAACTTGTACAAACAGTACCAACAGTACTTGAGAACAGTACAAAATCTAAAAAGAGAACTTGTACAAACAGTACCAACAGTACTTGAGAACAGTACAAAATCTAAAAAGAGAACTTGTACAAACAGTACCAACAGTACTTGAGAACAGTACAAAATCTAAAAAGAGAACTTGTACAAACAGTACCAACAGTACTTGAGAACAGTACAAAATCTAAAAAGAGAACTTGTACAAACAGTACCAACAGTACTTGAGAACAGTACAAAATCTAAAAAGAGAAATTCACTTGCTGTGGATTCCATCTCACTGGCATTGCAGGCAATGAGAGTGCCGATGTTTTAGCTAAGGAGGGCAGTGCCAAATAGCAAATTTACTAACCCCTGTCTTTTCAAGAGGTCAAACCCTCATGCAGAGAAAATCTGCAGTAGACTGGAATACAAACACTGGATATGATTATGGAAAAGACTTCCTCAAAGACCTAAGCAGAACAGACCAGGTCATTATATTTCGACTACATGCCGGACATTGCAGACTCAACAAACACTTATATAGACTAGAAATAAGTCAAACAGCTCTCTACCAGTGTCAGCAGGCGGAATCGACACCCGATCATATCCTGCAAGACTGTCCTCTCCTGGGTGAGCTGAGAAGCAATATGTGGCCCCATTCAGTTGACCTAAATGCAAGCTTTGGGAAAACCTGACAGACCTGAAGTTGACTGCCCAGTTTGTGGTCCACAGTAAATTAAGCGCATGATGAGAGATCGCTGAAGAAGTTCTCCCTGTTTCCGACCCATACAGCAGAACTGCCATAACATTGGAGTTAAATATTCTAATTTTGGTTCTAGATTTGATTTCTTTAGACGTACGCAAATTTTCTAGTAAGATAAAAGTTCCTTCTGTATTCTAATTCTAACATCTCTTTCTAGAATGCCCATACTAAAAGGGTATAAAGGGTTTAAAAGCCATACTAAATGATAGAGTAAGCAACTCTTTTGCATACCTCAGGGTATATTGGGTAATACAGTGTTAGGCCTGTATTTTACATTGACTGTCGGCACAGAATGGTGATGTGGTCAACATCGTGCCGACCCCCTTTACTTCCCAGTGCTTTTCCTGGTACCTAATTGAGGCTTACTTGGATCTGCTGTCCCGGGCATGTGGGTGTTTGCGGTAATGAGAGAGCGGATGGGTTTGCATCACCAGCATCGATGTTGGGGAGGTGAAGATAGATAAGGGGGATGTTCTTTGGTCTCTTCGCGACTGTCTGTTGGATGAGGACTGTTGGATGAGGACACTAAAATAAATGTTTGGAGTTACCCATTGTACTAGATGTAAGTAGAACTCGATGCCTGAGGGGCAGATTGAGGAGTGTATTTAATCAGGAGCCATCAGTATGCATGCTCTTTGATATCTTTTGGGAGTAATGAGCACCTATGGGTCTGCCCGGAGTACAATGATGTTAGTTTAGTAACCAATAACAATAATTGAGGCTGATTCCCCATAGTAGAGTTTAACATATATTCATTGCGTTATCTTTCTATATAAGTTTTATTTTTTGCTTTGTCAAATGTTTACTTATATGTTTGTTTTATATTTGTATTCCAGACAGAATCCAAAGAAGCAACTCCCACGAAGGACACACCACATTTACTGTTAGAAACTACAGAAACAAAACTTCCTGTTTCCAACAGCCTGCCTCAATTATCTAACACTGACGACATTGCTAAAGGAAAACAGACTGCCCCAAGGAAACGGAAGCGGACAAGTTTTTTCTTTAGCAAACGCAAGCGCTTCAAACCTGACAAGAAAGCTGCCGTGGAGAGTATGGATAAACTCGGGGGTGATAAAGATGAGGAGGTTGTTGCGGAAGCCAGTGTTGGTAATGATGTTGCTGAACAGAATATCACAGATGTTAGCATTGCCAGTGCATCAGGCGACAACAAGACAAAATCTTCTACACTATTCGTTGACAGTCCTTTAGCTATTTGCAATGGAACATCTTCTAGTCCTTCAGTAGACAAAGAGAAATTTTCTGTGGTGTCTAAAGCTCATTTAAAACAAGATTTCAGCAATGACCTCTCATCCATGCCAGCAGCAGCACCAGCTTTAAGTAGTGATAGAATCACATCATCTGCAACACAGAAAACGTCAGATACCCACAATTGTTCATCTCAAGATTCTTCTATCCATCATTGTCCTGACTTCCAGAATGACGAAGCTACTTCATCTATTAATAGTTCCACATCTACCAACATCAACACTTTAAAAATCTGCGGTAGCCACCCTCATAAAGATGTTTCAAATTCTGTGATAAAAGTTGAAAGTAACTACACTCATTCACCTTCAATAAACTCTCATGAAAAATCAGACAGACCACATGAAGAATCAATGAATGAAATGAATAACATTTCTAGTTCTAGCATAAAACCTGAAACTAAACCAATAAATAATGGTAAACTATCGCAAGTTAATCATGATAGCAAGACTTCCATCATTTCTTCATCTGTCAAACAGGAGGTGTGCACAGTAAACGAACATCTTTCACCAGAACACAAACACAATCTAGGAATATCTTGTAAACAAGAAACCAAGAATCAAAAGACAGGTTATAAGACTGTAGTAAAAAGTGAATTGTATAACAAATTTAATTCAAAGTGTGATGAGAAAGACAATGAGATGAAAGATTGGACAGACACTAGTAGTTGTAATGATGGATTAAGTGTTGATAAGAAAACCATTGTTTCAGATTTATCTATAAAAGTAGAGGATAGCAATGAACATACAATGGAAACTTTAGAAAATAAATTGAGCAAGTCATCATGTCAAGATGATGATATAAAAGCCATGTCTCAAGGAGTTGATGAAAAGGATAAAGATAAAGTGGTGAAGACGGAAACAGAAGATGACAGTGATGAGGAGGATGATGAAGATGTGAGTATTTTGTTGTTTTGTTTTTAAATAAGAATAGTAGCAATCATATATTGTGAATTGTTGTTGTAGAGAAATACTTCTTCTTTGCGTTCGTTCTTACGACCAATTTTAATCACTCTTTGTGATATGTTTGATCTTTGCCAAGAACGTGTATACGTTGCACATTTGGTTTGGTAGGCCTCTAAAGCGTTAGACTTCTACACGTTTAGGACATGTGCATCCGATTTCAGCCAAACCTCCTCAGTTGCCTCTTACGACATGCGTGGCAGGTAACAGTGGTTTTATTCTTGACACCCCAAATTTGGGCCCCGGTAACCACTCGGGCGAGAGAAATACTTAAGGTTTGCCTTGCGTTCCGAAAGTCTTGGGTTTGAATCCAAACCACGCCATTCTGTTCACAAGTGCATTTTTGTGTCCAGAGAACACTAGGATTGTTGCAGGTGCTGCAGAGTTCGTGCTCTTTGCAATACTCTCAGCAGGTGGCGTGCCTTTTCTGTGGAGAGAGACTGAACCGACTGCAAAAAAGTCTATCCTTCAGCTTTAGACCCTTCACACTTGTTCAAACAAAAGTTATTGTCATTGGTTACTAAACAGATGTCACCATCACGGCACTAAAAGGTTCAATCGGCACAGAGCTAAAACTGATTCTAGGAGTGTTAACAAACCCGTTCAAACGCACAGTCATACAGTCCTGCAATATAAGCATAAACAAAGAGGCAGACAGGCTAGCAAAGGGAGGAGGGTGACTGCTGTGACTGATTACAAATCAGCTATGAGGTGGCTAAAGCAACCATCAGAAGGCGATGTAGAGAGAAGTGGTCGCAAGACCACCCTCAACACAGCGACAAAGATGAATACTATGGACTGTCCCCTAGCACACAAGTTGTCATATTTCGCCTCCGTACCAGCCATAACAGACTGCGATCCCATCTTTGCAACAAATTTAAAATTGGCACAACTAGTCTGTTCCACTGCATAAAGGCGGACATGACGGCAGAGCACCTACTGCAAGACTGCCCACTGCTAGTAGGCCTGAGAAATGAAAACTGGCAGGAAAATACCGAGCTAAATGAGAAGCTATACAGAGGGACAGAGTCCCTAAAAACAACAGCAGAATTTATGGAGAAATCTGGTTCATCAGTCTAAGCGGTGATCGCGCACGACAGAGAGAGAACAGATGTCATAGCACTCCAGGCAGATCTATAGGTGCTCAGTCGACCCTAGCAGTTGTTAAAGGTATGCATACTGATGGTTCCTGGTGTTCGCAGGTTAAACAAACTTAGCTCGCTAGTTAAGCAGTGGATTATTTGGAGATGCAGTGTACCATCAACACCTTTATTCTTAGTGTACCAATAAGCTTGATCAGAAACATCAGGGTGAGTTCTGTGCGAAGTGAAGTCTGTGTTGAGTTCAGAACTGTAAAAAAGTCACCTTCATTTTCTAACCCAGACATGTGGGGGTCAGGGAAAATGAATGAACAGACAGGCTTGCGGACACATCTACTGTGGTAAGCGGTAGAGCAATAGATAGAGCTGATATGCTGAATGCCATTAGAGAAACGGGTTGGCAGAGGATTTCGGTCATGACTTTCTGTACCCATGCTCCCAACTGCAGGAACTTGGAGTTAAACATGGTGTTGATGCGAACCAAAGTTGTCAGAGTTAGAATGGGACACTGCGGTCTCAGGGCACACCTCCATTGAATATATCTCAGGGACTCATCTCTCTGCATCTGTGGAGCACTAAAGCAGTCTCAAGAGTACATCCTACAAAACTGCTCTAGTTTAAACTGGGTGAGAATAAAAATTTGACCAACAGGAATAACATTTATTCTCAAATCGCATCGCCCTGTTTATGACCCACACCGGAAAAGTTGCGTATCAGAAGTTTGTAAAAGAAGGAAAATGAACTTTTTATGAGGCGTAGGTAATATTCTTTTGTATTTGTTGAATTGTATGTACTTGAGCATTTATTACATCACTTGCATTCTCTGAAAGTTGGTTTGATCTGCATTTGGGGTCTCATGTAGAGGTTAGGGTGCTTGCTTCTTATTTCAGAGGTACTCGGTTCGCTCCTTCATGGAGCCATCGGGATATTTGACCCAGAGATCTTGGTGTAGGTGAGATTGACACCCCTAGTCTTATCGGAGACTGATGATAATAGTTGACCCAGTGTTTAAGTTGAACAGGTAAAAGAACCCTTGTGGTTCAAAAATTAAGAAAAGCACGCTGAAAATCCACGCTGCTCAGGCAAATCATTAGAAGTTAAAATAAATTCAGACAAAATATTGTCACATTTCTAAATTACATAAGATCTGTGCCATGTTACAGAGAGTTTCTGCAACTGAGATCTTCTAAATTACATAGAGGATCTGTGCCAGTGTTACAGAGTTCGTGCTCTGCAACTGAGATCTCTAAATTACATCGAGGATCTGTGCCAGCTTGGGTTAGTGCATGCAATGAGATCTTCCTGTGTAGAAACAGATGGACCAATTAATGTTGATGAAGATGGTCAGTAACTCAGTCAATGAACTTGTGAAATTCAAAGTATCTTTGTTCTATTACATTTTCAAAGAAGAGTCCAGAACTAACACTACAGTAAATCTTGTTTGTATAGACAACATTCTAAGTAGTCTTGTTTTGCATTAGACAACACAAAGTAGATCTTGTTTTGCATAGACAACACTACAGTAGATCTTGTTTTGCATAGACAACACTACAGTAGATCTTGTTTTGCATAGACAACACTACAGTAGATCTTGTTTTGTATAGACAACACTACAGTAGATCTTGTTTTGCATAGACAACACTACAGTAGATCTTGTTTTGCATAGACAACACTCCAGTAGATCTTGTTTTGCATAGACAACACTCCAGTAGATCTTGTTTTGCATAGACAACACTACAGTAGATCTTGTTTTGCATAGACAACACTCCAGTAGATCTTGTTTTGCATAACATGACAACACTACAGTAGATCTTGTTTTATGAACATAGACAACACTTCAGTAGATCTTTTTTTGCATGAACATAGACAACACTTCAGTAGATCTTGTTTTGCATGAAACATAGACAACACTACAGTAGATCTTGTTTTGCATGAAACATAGACACCACTCCAGTAGATCTTGTTTTTGCATGAAACATAGACAACACTACAGTAGATCTTGTTTTGCATGAAACATAGACAACACTTCAGTAGATCTTGTTTTGCATGAAACATAGACAACACTACAGTAGATCTTGTTTTGCATGAAACATAGACAACACTACAGTAGATCTTGTTTTGCATGAAACATAGACAACACTCCAGTAGATCTTGTTTTGCATGAAACATAGACAACACTACAGTAGATCTTGTTTTGCATAGACAACACTACAGTAGATCTGTTGCATGACAACACTACAGTAGATCTTGTTTTGCATAGACAACACTCCAGTAGATCTTGTTTTGCATGAAACATAGACAACACTCCAGTAGATCTTGTTTTGCATAGACAACACTACAGTAGATCTTGTTTTGCATAGACAACACTACAGTAGATCTTGTTTTGCATAGACAACACTCCAGTAGATCTTGTTTTGCATGAAACATAGACAACACTCCAGTAGATCTTGTTTTGCATAGACAACACTCCAGTAGATCTTGTTTTGCATAGACAACACTCCAGTAGATCTTGTTTTGTATAGACAACACTCCAGTAGATCTTGTTTTGCATAGACAACACTCCAGTAGATCTTGTTTTGCATGAAACATAGACAACACTCCAGTAGATCTTGTTTTGCATAGACAACACTCCAGTAGATCTTGTTTTGTATAGACAACACTCCAGTAGATCTTGTTTTGCATAGACAACACTCCAGTAGATCTTGTTTTGCATGAAACATAGACAACACTCCAGTAGATCTTGTTTTGCATGAAACATAGACAACACTCCAGTAGATCTTGTTTTGCATAGACAACACTCCAGTAGATCTTGTTTTGCATAGACACCACTCCAGTAGATCTTGTTTTGCATAGACAACACTACAGTAGATCTTGTTTTGCATAGACAACACTCCAGTAGATCTTGTTTTGCATAGACAACGCTACAGTAGATCTTGTTTTGCATAGACAACACTCCAGTAGATCTTGTTTTGCATAGACAACACTACAGTAGATCTTGTTTTGCATAGACAACACTACAGTAGATCTTGTTTTGCATAGACAACACTACAGTAGATCTTGTTTTGCATAGACAACACTAAAGTAGATCTTGTTTTGCATAGACAACACTCCAGTAGATCTTGTTTTGCATAGACAACACTCCAGTAGATCTTGTTTTGTATAGACAACACTCAGTAGATCTTGTTTGCATAGACAACACTCCAGTAGATCTTGTTTTGCATAGACAACACTCCAGTAGATCTTGTTTTGCATAGACAACACTCCAGTAGATCTTGTTTTGCATAGACAACACTCAGTAGATCTTGTTTTGCATAGACAACACTCAGTAGATCTTGTTTCTGAAACATAGACAACACTCCAGTAGATCTTGTTTTGCATAGACAACACTACAGTAGATCTTGTTTTGCATAGACAACACTACAGTAGATCTTGTTTTGCATAGACAACACTACAGTAGATCTTGTTTTGCATAGACAACACTACAGTAGATCTTGTTTTGCATAGACAACACTACAGTAGATCTTGTTTTGCATAGACAACACTACAGTAGATCTTGTTTTGCATAGACAACACTACAGTAGATCTTGTTTTGCATAGACAACACTACAGTAGATCTTGTTTTGCATAGACAACACTCCAGTAGATCTTGTTTTGCATAGACAACACTCCAGTAGATCTTGTTTTGCATAGACAACACTACAGTAGATCTTGTTTTGCATAGACAACACTTCAGTAGATCTTGTTTTGCATGAAACATAGACAACACTCCAGTAGATCTTGTTTTGCATAGACAACACTACAGTAGATCTTGTTTTGCATAGACAACACTACAGTAGATCTTGTTTTGCATAGACAACACTACAGTAGATCTTGTTTTGCATAGACAACACTCCAGTAGATCGTGTTTTGCATAGACAACACTACAGTAGATCTTGTTTTGCATAGACAACACTACAGTAGATCTTGTTTTGCATAGACAACACTACAGTAGATCTTGTTTTGCATAGACAACACTTCAGTAGATCTTGTTTTGCATGAAACATAGACAACACTCCAGTAGATCTTGTTTTGCATAGACAACACTACAGTAGATCTTGTTTTGCATAGACAACACTACAGTAGATCTTGTTTTGCATAGACAACACTACAGTAGATCTTGTTTTGCATAGACAACACTACAGTAGATCTTGTTTTGCATAGACAACACTCCAGTAGATCTTGTTTTGCATAGACAACACTACAGTAGATCTTGTTTTGCAGCATGAAACATGACGACAACACTCAGTAGATCTTGTTTGCATAGACAACACTACAGTAGATCTTGTTTTGCATAGACAACACTACAGTAGATCTTGTTTTGCATAGACAACACTACAGTAGATCTTGTTTTGCATAGACAACACTACAGTAGATCTTGTTTTGCATAGACAACACTACAGTAGATCTTGTTTTGCATAGACAACACTCAGTAGATCTTGTTTGCATAGACAACACTCAGTAGATCTTGTTTTGCATAGACAACACTCTCAGTAGATCTTGTTTGCATGAATACATAGACAACACTACAGTAGATCTTGTTTTGCATAGACAACACTACAGTAGATCTTGTTTTGCATAGACAACACTACAGTAGATCTTGTTTGATAACAACACACAGTAGATCTTGTTTTGCATAGACAGTACACTACAGTTTTTGATATTGTTTTGCATGAGACATTACACTCATAGCATCTTGTTTTGCATAGACAACACTACAGTAGATCTTGTTTTGCATAGACAACACTACAGTAGATCTTGTTTTGCATAGACAACACTCCAGTAGATCTTGTTTTGCATAGACAACACTCCAGTAGATCTTGTTTTGCATAGACAACACTACAGTAGATCTTGTTTTGCATGAAACATAGACAACACTACAGTAGATCTTGTTTTGCATAGACAACACTCCAGTAGATCTTGTTTTGCATAGACAACACTACAGTAGATCTTGTTTTGCATGAAACATAGACAACACTACAGTAGATCTTGTTTTGCATAGACAACACTACAGTAGATCTTGTTTTGCATAGACAACACTACAGTAGATCTTGTTTTGCATGAAACATAGACAACACTACAGTAGATCTTGTTTTGCATGAAACATAGACAACACTACAGTAGATCTTGTTTTGCATGAAACATAGACAACACTCCAGTAGATCTTGTTTTGCATGAAACATAGACAACACTACAGTAGATCTTGTTTTGCATGAAACATAGACAACACTACAGTAGATCTTGTTTTGCATGAAACATAGACAACACTACAGTAGATCTTGTTTTGCATGAAACATAGACAACACTTCAGTAGATCTTGTTTTGCATGAAACATAGACAACACTTCAGTAGATCTTGTTTTGCATGAAACATAGACAACACTACAGTAGATCTTGTTTTTGCATGAAACATAGACAACACTTCAGTAGATCTTGTTTTGCATGAAACATAGACAACACTGCAGTAGATCTTGTTTTGCATGAAACATAGACAACACTTCAGTAGATCTTGTTTTGCATGAAACATAGACAACACTACAGTAGATCTTGTTTTGCATGAAACATAGACAACACTGCAGTAGATCTTGTTTTGCATGAAACATAGACAACACTTCAGTAGATCTTGTTTTGCATGAAACATAGACAACACTACAGTAGATCTTGTTTTGCATGAAACATAGACAACACTTCAGTAGATCTTGTTTTGCATGAAACATAGACAACACTTCAGTAGATCTTGTTTTGCATGAAACATAGACAACACTTCAGTAGATCTTGTTTTGCATGAAACATAGACAACACTGCAGTAAATCTTGTTTTGCATGAAACATAGACAACACTTCAGTAGATCTTGTTTTGCATGAAACATAGACAACACTTCAGTAGATCTTGTTTTGCATGAAACATAGACAACACTTCAGTAGATCTTGTTTTGCATGAAACACAGACAACACTCCAGTACATTTAGTTTTGTCTGAACATAGACTTCTAAAAGAAGGACGGTGAATGGGAACTGAATGTCTGGATGGCTAAAAAATATATGGAGAAGAGCTATGGGAAAGTTGAAAGATTATCTTAATTGTGGTAAACAATTTATAGAAAGTTGGCAGAGCTGCAGTAATGGAGATTTCTTGTGGAAGAATTATGTGTTAAACGGAGTTGTGGACGAACATGATAACCAACACCTCCTGGTTGGCACTTGATGATGATGATAGATAGATGATAGCATGACTAACCTATTTACTTCACAGTTTCCAGATCTGGGCCAGATTGAGTTAGTGGCAGAGAGCATGGAAGAAATCAGGCAACTTATCAACAGACTGTCAAACCCTGAACCTACCAAGAAGGGAAAGAGGGTGAGTACTATCGTAGAAAGAGGGTGAATACTTTCATAGCTTTAACCCCTGGTTAAAACTGGTAATGATGAACTATCTCAACGTTATCATTACTCTTGGAAGAGAATATAGAGATTGGGGCAACATGAAGGCTGATCTCCAGTTAAGCAGCTGATAGAAGATAATGCAAGGGATGATGATGTTGTTGTATATACCGATGGGTCGGTTCAACGTGGTGAGAAATCCGGCTGGGGTTTCTTGGCTAATGCGCATGGTAGGGTTGTTGCAGAGCGAAATGGGGCATACAGGACAACTACTTCTAGTATGAGGATGGAGGTTGAGGCCGTTACTGCTGCCCTCCATTAGATTTCTGGGACTTCATTTACTGGGGCAGTTGTTGTATCTGACTCTCAGTCGATGCTTCACAAGATCCAGAAGGGCAGGTTTCGATATGAGTGGATGTCGTCTATAGAAGTTTCTAACCTCCAGCGGCTTACGTGGATATACTGTCCTGGTCATGCGGGTGTTTACGGTAATGAGAGGCGGACAGGCTTGCATCAACAGCATCGATTGTTGGGGAGTTGAAGATGGATAAGGGGATATTCTTCGGTCTCTTCGAGACTCTCTGTTGGATGAGGACACTAATATCGATGTTGAATCGATCAAGCGATTTAAGCAGTTTGGAGTTACCCGTTGTTCAAGTCGAACTGGATGCCTGAGAGGCAGAGTGAGAGGTGTGTTTAATCAGCGAGCCACAGGAACCATCAGTATGCATACTCTTCGATATCTGTTGGGGAGACTGAGCACCTATGGGTCTGCCCGGAGTGCAATGACGTCAGTTTAGTAACCAATAACCAATAACCCCTGGTACAACAGGGGCACAAATCACGTTTTTACAAGACAATTTTTACATCATACATTTTTATAACCAAGCCAAGCAAACATACAAATAGACAACACCAGAGTAAAGCAAGTTTCTGAATTCAAATATTTAGGCAGCATTTTCACAAAGGATAGAAAACTTGATAAAAATAGAGACCAGATGCCAAAAGCAAATGCAGTGACCTACCAGCTGGCATCATTACTAAGATCAAGATGGAATTGAAAATACAGATGGTAAAAGTATTTTCTACCAATACTTTACCAATTTCTAACTTGGTCTCTGACAGCAACACACCACAGAAAGTTCACTACATGTGAAATGAAATACTTGAGGAAGGCAGTGGGAGTCACCAGGAAAGATAAACTACAAAATGAGGATATCAGAAGCATAGTGGGCATAACTTCATGCACCGAGTACATTGAAAGACAACAAACGCAGTGGTTTGGACATTAATTGAGAATGGAATACAACCAACCACCAATAACAGCACACTATAAAGAGATCAGGTACTAGAGCCAGGACAAGACCAAGAAACAGATGGATAGACGATATCAAGACCACACTAAATAAACATGGATATAACGCAACAAGTGCAACTCATCTGGAACACAAATTAAAGCTCCCAACCCTACACATAACGGCAAGAGTGGACACCCAATTCCTTCATCCACATGGGGGACAGACAATAAACTGTTATTAGTTTTCTCAACTGTTATTTTTTACTATTTTTTATACATGAAATTTGTACCATAAATGAACATGTTCAGAAATGAATGCTCGATTTATTTGCATTTGTATTTATGAATAAAAAAGGAAATACAAAATGATGTTTAGTAAGGAGGAAACAATAAATTAACAATAAATTGAGAACAAAATTGTTGCATACCACTCAAATGAGTTATATTCCTGCAAGCCATAAAATGTGTTTCTGTTCATACTACATCCATATTTACACAGCCCAGGACAGTTTCATCAGTATTTATTCATAAATAACATATTTTTTTACCATTTTTAAAAAGTCAGAAATCCATTTCTTTGAAGTCTAAATTGTGTGTAAAAAAAACACAATTTACTTTGCAGATCTTATCACAGTTTACTAAACTAAAATTAAAAAAAAAGCAATATCTACATGTGAAGCTGAAAATAATGTGTGACCTTAAGTTAAATTAATAAAGGTGGACTGGAATATAAATTTACTACAACTTTGACAGCACCAAATGCACTGTAGTGTGGCGCCTGTAAAAAGGCATGCAACACAATCGCCTCATAGTGTGGCATATGGTGCTGTAAGTCAAAGAGATAGTGCTTGACTTCCACGTCAAATAATTATTGTGGCCACAGGATAAAGGTCGGTAGTGTCGTTGTTAGTAAACTTGCGTCTTATGTGTGCTGTCCTGTTTCTTCTTCAAATGCTTCATATCGGCCACTTGTTAACCACTCTGTGATTTGTATGTGATTTGAGCTCAAGAGCGATTGTACATTGTGCCAGTTATGCGCAGTAGGCCAGCACATCTGATTTCTGTGATGCTCTTTATTTACTAGTGTAGTTTCCCTAGGCCCCTACCTCAGCCACCTCTTACAACATGCCTTGTAGGTCGCAGTGTTACTATTCTTTGCTCCCTTGCGAGCCTCGGCAACACATGGGCAGTCTGGGCTCAATTTCATAGTTGGCGGGAATAATTTTCAACCATAACTGCTCTCAGGTACACATAGCTTCAATTGGGTACCAGGATAGGCACTAGGAAGTAAAATTGGCTGTGATATTAACCACATCATCCGACGTGTGCCAACAGTTAAGGAGAAATACAGGCCTAACACAGTATGCCCCAATATACCTCGAGGTTTCAAAACCTTACCTTTTTTGTTTTTTAACTTTTTTTTACAGCAGCTTTGTTTTGTTACTGATTTTACAAATTCTTTCATGTGATCAGGTTATTCCTGGTGTTGTGAAACCATGTGAAGAGGAACTTGTTGTAGAATTGTCTAGATTCTTGGAGGAATTATCCAGGTATGAGAGAAGTCTCGGCAATGCCAGATTGGAAATGCAAACCAAACTGCGCAAGGATGTTGAAAATTATGTGGAACCAAAGGAGGAAGTAAGTTAGAAATGTTACGTTATCAAATAGTGTAATATTATCATCAGTCCTCGGAGCATAAGACAAGAGACAACCATTTTTCACTCAGTTCCATCTTGTGCCTTTTTCCACCTCAAAACCCCCGTAGCATAAGGCTGTAGCTCAGATGGGAAATCAAAGATCCTGTTTAATGGTGGCTGTTTTTTGTTTGATAGATCACTGTTTTCTGCAATTTTACTCGATTCTGTGCATTCTTGGTTATTTATTGATAACAAATATTGATAATATTGATATTCCTCAGCTTTAAACTTAATTTGTAACTTAGTATAAACTTGCTTTAGCATGTTTTGTTGTTTTGACAATGAATTAGTCTATATACAACAACAATACTTGAATGCATGCATCATGCAACAGTTGTGGTCTTATCTCCTAGAAATTTTACCTCATCCTGCCGGACGTATGTTGCTGGAGGCTAGGCTCAAACATAGTACTATGCATGTCTTTCAGCTTTGTTTCAAAAGTTCTCTATGTGCCACTAGGCCTTCCTTATTTTCTGCTGTCCATGCAATGTCCACAGCATTGCATACTGTATCCACCTTTCTTTTCTCATCCGAGGACATGTCTAATCCACCCAACATCTTTTTGTATCTCGATTGTAATGTTATAATTTATTCCTTTTTCTTACTAACTTAGTGATTCCAGTTTTCGGTGGAATGACACAGCACAAAAAAGCTTAGTGACAGTTTCTGTCAATTTTTACTTGATATCTGCGAACAATTGACCATGGAGCACATTTTTTGATGACATCGTGTACTTTGTTTTTCACATTTGTTCTACATATAAAGTGTAGTGAGACTTAACAAACACCCCTGTATTTATGCCTGATTTTTGTTTCCAGGAAGCTAAAGATTGGGAGAGTGAGCATTCAGCAGAAAGCAGTAGTGACTCAAGTGATGATGAAGAGTCTGCTGAAAGTAAAGCAGATGTAGAGGTTGCTAAACAAGTCAAGAAAGTCAAGCCGAAGCCACCAAGTTCAGTACTTCTGTCCTCTGCCGTTGCTGCTGCTTCTAAATTGAACACATTAACCGGGGAGTTAAATGAAGATAGCAATGATAGTTTTGAGCTGGATATCAGCTCTAGAGGACGTCTAAGAAAACGACGTATCATCCCAAACAACACAGAAGATACTGGACTCAAACGGAGAAAAAATCTACCTAATCAGGACTCATTTTTCTCATCATCCACAGGTTCAGTAAACATCCCAATTGCAACAACTACAGAACAAGTGACTATGCCAGTTGTTAGTGTACAACAGCAGCAGCATCATCTCAGTAAGCAGGTGTTGCCTAGCGCTGTCTCGTTACTGACCTCAAACAACTCAGCGATTAAAGCACAGTTAGCTGCTCAGACTTCAGGAGCATCTGGTCAGATTGTGAGACTAATAGCCCCTACTGGTGATGGTACATTAAAAACTGTACGTATAGCGCAACCAGGCATTATCCTGTCATCTCAGGACTTGTCAAACATTTGTTTGGTCTCCAGTACAGGGGTTGTTAATGTGTCCAGAAACACTGTCCTGACCTCTTCGTCCGCACAAGTTTCACATCCTGTCATACAGCAGATGTTACTCAATCAAAATAAACCTTCACAACATTCACCCCTTACAAGTTCAGCTTTTACAGTGAGATCTTCAAATGGGGCATCAGGACTTCTATCCAAACATCTTTCTGGAACAGTCATACCAACATCCTTAGTATCTAAAGCATCTTTCGTCACCACCGCTTCATCCTCAGGGATAATGTCTTTGGTATCAAAACCTTCTGTGATAATGGTATCTCAACCAACATCCGTTGTGATCCCCCAGGTATCTACAATAGTTTCCCAAGGAGGAAAGCAAGTCCTGGATCTGGGTAGCTTGTCAGTCACTCAGTTACAGCAGCTTATGAAGAACCAGGCAGTTCAGATCAACACCGGAGCAGGAAAGCCAACAACTCTATTTTTAACAACTGGACTACAACATCAAGCATCAAATCGTATCTCAGGAATACCAAGTATCCTAGGAACAGGGGCAGCTACTCATATTAGATTACCTGTAAACCAATCAGTTCTACAACAAAAGTCAGCAACTGTCGGAACTACTTCTTTGCTAACTTTGGTCAACAACTCCCAAGCACCAGCATTATCTCAGACAGCGCCCAACAACAAGTTCAATCCTGTGATGACATTTTCCAGGCAATTACCTCTTCAGGCAGTCAGATCCCCCGCCTCCACAACACAATTCCAAACACATATAAAAATAAACACCCCAGACATTTCTCAAACTCCAAGAGCTTTACAGCATGGACTTAGTAATACATCTATTCATGCAGCACTTGCCAGAACAACTTCTCTTGTTCCGTCACTGCCTTGTACAGTACTCGTCTCATCTGCACAACTGACTTCAGTTTCAAAGAACACAAACAGCTCAGCTATTATCAATGTTGCATCACTAACCACATCTCAGAAACCTATTCCATCTTCAAGAGTCATCAGCTCATTAACTCCTGCAGGATCAGGAAGGATTACCGTAGGAGCAAGCAACACCATAATAGCACAGAGATCACCAGAACCTTATTCTGTTGCCTTAACAAATAACAACCCATGGACCGTGAATTCAGACACACTAAAATCCAGAATCATCACAGTACCCCTTGTTCATCTATCGCCTTCCAAGAAATATGCTAACAACGTCACAGTCAAAGCTTTACTTGAAAATAGAGGAACCAAGAAAAGCAGCGAGGAGGAATCCGATTCTTCTGTCTGTGACCAGCAACAATCAATACCAAATTTAACAAATGGAGTAAGCGCTGATTCATCATTCCCAATGAGCAAAGAAACCTCAAATATTGAGTTCATTAACACATGTGACATTTCGATGGATAATGATAATGAAGAATATGACAAATGTGAGCCTTTTTCCAACAGTAATATTTTTGATTTTTTTGAGAATAGCGATTCCTATGCAACAGATTCCTACATGTCTGTATCATCAATGTCTGGACAAGCTAATACCACAGTGAAAAGTATGACTTCGTCACAATTTTCCAGTAATGTTATCAACCCGTTAACACTTCCTCTTTCATTGGATATGGCTATGTCATCCATCACCGCCTCTTCAGGTAGCCCTTCAGAGATTATTCTACCAACAATGAATATGAAAGTTCCATCCCCAAAAACTCTTCCCTCAATGCATCATAATATAAATGGAACTACAATAGTTCAGTCTACGAGGGTTCCCATTCCTGTAGCAATGGAGGCTAAAACAGGTGACAGTTTGAGCCCTTCTGGGACCATTTCTTCAGCAAATATTCATCATGGTACAAGTCTTCAGGGTACCTCAGTTAGGGTTTATCCAACTGTAACAAATTTAACTGTTATGCCAGCAAATAACACATTGGTGAGAACAGTTAATTCTAACCCTGCTGTCACCGGAAACAGTTCCCAGTTGACAAGTTCAGGTTTAAAGAATATCCTTCTGAAGGTCACACCTCAGGGTGGTGGCTCAGGTCAGCTTGTTCAGGGATATGTTACATCCAGAGGTTTGGTTATACCTCAAGCAGCCCTCCTTCAGCAGAACCAACAGGTCAGCAATGCTATTCTAGGCAGTACTGCACAATCTGGAGCAATCACTCATCATCAACCAGGCCATGTGCAGATCCAACAGTCCCCAATGTTGGGCGCAGGAAAACAGCAGACTGTTCTTAACTTTAATGCATGTTCATCAGTTGGCCAGCAAATGCAGCAGAAGTTACCTCAGAATGTACTAGTAGCTGCACCTAATGTTTTATCTTCATCTAACCTATCTCAAGGTTCGAACCCCAGTTTAAAAGTTGTGTTGGTGAAAGCACCATCTCTGTCAACATCCCATCCAATAGGTTCATCTGTGACGTTATCCAACCAACCCCAGCAACAGACAACCACAACAACACCAGCTTCAGAGTTGGTCAAACAGATCATTAATAACTCTCAGTTGCAGACTGGATCTCATCAACATAAAATGATGATTGATCCTAAATCTTACAGTTCAGGAAACAGCCAACAAAATACTGTCCAACTTATGAACAACATAGTACAAGGCTCTACATTGCAGCACAGTAGCAGTGTTTCCAGTTTGCCTATCCAGAATATTGTCAATATTTCTTCAGCTATGAACCCTCAACTAGCAGCTCAGATCTTAGCCCTGCAGCAGAACAGTAAACTTCAGCAACAGTCAAACATAGTTCTTGCAGCTAAACCTCTACAGAGTCAGGGAGCATCTCAGAGCAAACAATCAGTGATAACTCTTCAGGTACAACAATTAGGGCAGCTATTATCAAATTTCAGTGGAATGACACAACTTCAAATGGGTGATGCACATCAGATACAACAGTCTCCGGTGTCTTCTATTCAACAGCAGTTGGGTTCTCGAGTAGCCCAGCCGAATCAGACCTTTCAACTGCCCAGTGGTCAACTGTCCAGTGGTCAACTGCCTAGTGGAAACAAGACTATAAATCCATCACAGATTGTTCGTGTTACAGGCCAAATGAGTCCACAACTACAAATAAGTAACCAGGGAGGGACTCAGATTCAGCCAAACAGTAACATTGTCATTCAACAGCATCCTAACCAGAATGTCATGTTTCAACCAGCTCTTGGATCCAACACTATCAGAATCCAGCCAAACAGTAATCAGTTTCAAATGGGCACATTACAGCAACAAATGTTGAAAACTCCTCAACCATCAATCCAAAGACTTCAGACCACACCAGTTGGTAAAGTTCAGTTTAGTTCAACTTCCCTGACCCAAGCCCAGCAGCTTGTCAACACATCTCAATCCCCTAACTTGCTTATGTCTCAGCTTCAAGCTCCCTCAGTCTCCGTAAGCTCAAGCAGCTTTAACCAACCACAAACTCAATTCATTATTAACCCTTCAGCCACATCGTTATCAACACTTGCCCTTGGCAACAGTGCTGGCATTCAGCATTCACTCAACAACAGTTCTGGCATGCCACATTCACTCAACAACAGTGCTGGAGTATCGCCAACACTCAACAACAGTGCTGGAGTGCCACATTCACTCAACAACAGTGCTGGAGTGCGATTCCCTCAACAATGCTGGAGTACCACCTCACTCAACAACAGTGCTGGAGTGCACATTCACTCAACAACAGTGCTGAGTACCGACTTACTCAACAACAGTGCTGGAGTCCACACTCACAACAGTACTGAGTGGTGCACTCACTCAACAGCAGTGCTGGAGTGGTGCACTCACTCAACAAATATCAGATAGGTTGCGAAACAGGAAATGGTAACATCTGTCGCGTAATCAGAGCAGATTCAACACTTATAAACCCGCAAGCTGCAGGCATTCTGGGATTTACCACACCTAACGAGCTACGCCACATAACAACTGGAGGCATTTCTTCTGTTCATGCATCCACACTAGCAACAAAACCAGGCACACATTTGACTATCTCAAACTCAAAGGCAGGCCAGGTGATTGTCTCTCCATTCAAAATTGAACCCCAGAACTCACATGAAAACAAAACAAACCCAGTCAAGTATCATACTCATAATAATTGCAGCACAGCTCCTGGGAACACATCCAACTCAGCTGCTGTGGTAAATAATCCATTATCACATACAACACTTTCCAATTTTCACAACCAAGTACCAGTCAAACCAACATTGTTTTGTTCAGGGCAACCTGGTACTGTTTCTGATAACCAGGAAGGAAAAATAGCTCAACTTCTTTTAAGTCAACCGGTTTCCAGTATCAAACCTGCACAGGTCATTGTGAATAATCATCTGACATCACTGCCAAAGTTGCAGTCCGGCAGTTCTGTCACCAAACTTGGCACAGACAACAGTTCATTAACATTTGTGTATAGAATAGGAGACCAGTATTTTTCTCCTGCAGCTAACATGGAGCATATGATCCCGCAGGTTTCCTTATCAGCTAACACACTGACAACACAAGGAATTGTAACTTCATCTTCAAAACCTGATGTTCAACTCCTTGTTCCTCCTGCGTTCATAGAAGCATCAGACCAGATCCTCAAACAGAGCATCAAATCTCAGGCAGTTCCACATCAGATGCCTTCATCTGCAACATCATTGGAAACTAATAGCATAAACTTCAATGAACATCATGTACTATCACAATTCAAAGAGAAAGATATCAGACATATTCCACATGTGATAGAACCCTCTAGAGACATTAATTATCTAAACATGGCATCAGTGAATGGAATTCACCAAGCAACAACCCAGTTTTCATTTTCCCAATCAAGTCCACTTTCCGTAGCTAATAAAGAATTAGTTAAACCTGTAGTTTCTGCAAATGGTGGTTCAGATAATGGTGCTGCAGATGGTGAACAAAGCAGTGGATCTATTCATTTACAGAGTCACAGTAGAGTTCTCAGAAATCAGAATCAGCATGCAGTAAATGTTGCTAGCCCATCCACAAGAAATATCATAGATGGAATAGTAGCCCGAAGAAACACGTTTAGTGGTAGCCTTAATGTTGCAAGTTCTCTTAAGGGAACACCACCTCTGCCGCCACAGAGACATTTATCTTCTGATGATTCCGTCCTTACCTTGCAGGAACAAGATGAGAAAGAAGCGGCCATGAACCTCTTAACCTTGGCAAATCAGCAGATTTAAAGTTATCACAAATATTGTTCATTCCATTCTGTTTATTTTTGTGAATCTGCGTAGCTTGTGAACAACACAGGATTTGTTCATCAGTGGAAAAACATGTTTGTATTCCAGTACAGTTGCATACAAATAGTACGCTTGGTTTGTTCAAAAATGGAAAAACATGTTCGTATTCTAGTACAGTTGCGTACAAATAGTACGCTTGGTTTGTTAAAAAATGGAAAAACATGTTCGAATTCCTGTACAATTGTATACAAACAGTATGCTGGATTTGTTCAACAGTGGATGTACGCGTTCATATTCCAGTACTTTGCATATAAATAGTACGCTGGATTAGTTCAACAGTGATTATGTTCGTATTGCAGTATAGTTGCATACACACAGTACGCTGGATTTGTTCAACAGTGAACATACATGTTCATATTTCGGTATAGTGCATACACATAGTAGGCTGGATTTGCTCAACAGTGGATAGACATGTTTGTATTCCAGTACAGTTGCATGCAAATAGTATGCTGGATTTGTTCAACAGTGAACGTGGTTCATATTACGGTACTGTTGACTTCCATGGAATCATCGCAAGAGCCATGGCTAAAGCTAACACTAAGAGACAGATCAGCTATAGGGATCATGCTTGTATATATGTTTATTCTATTCATTATTATATGAGTACTGCTCATTCACTTTCACTAAACACATCTTAGAGTTTTACTTATCTTAGAGTTTTACTTGTTATCTTCTCAGTTTGTATGTAAACTTAACCATACGCTGCTTAAGTCAGAAATAAGATAACGTTTGACTAGCACACGTTATCTTCTCAGTTTGTATGTAAACTTGACGATACGCTGCTCAAGTCAGAAATAAGATGAGTTTGACTAGCACACATGTTATCTTCTCAGTTTGTATGTAAACTTGACGATACGCTGCTCAAGTCAGAAATAAGATAACGTTTGACTAGCACACGTTATCTTCTCAGTTTGTATGTAAACTTGACGATACGCTGCTCAAGTCAGAAATAAGATAACGTTTGACTAGCACACATGTTATCTTCTCAGTTTGTATGTAAACTTGACGATACGCTGCTCAAGTCAGAAATAAGATACGTTTGACTAGCACACATGTTATCTTCTCAGTTTGTATGTAAACTTGACGATACGCTGCTCAAGTCAGAAATAAGATACCTTTGACTAGCACACATGTTATCTTCTCAGTTTGTATGTAAACTTGACAATACGCTGCTCAAGTCAGAAATAAGATACCTTTGACTAGCACACATGGTGGGGAGCTCTATGGCTTGGAGGTCAGATACTAACTCTACAAGTCCCCAGTTAGCTCCGTATATGGAGCAATTCTGATCTAAAGGGTCTTCTTCTCCGAACGCTCTATATCAACCACTCTGTTGATATGTATAAACACTTTGTGACTTGTATATAATCTGAGCCTAAGAGCGATTGTATGTTGTTCCAGTTATGTGCCTACAAGTTGGCCAGTAAATCTGATTTCTGTGATGCTTTTTATTTACTAGGGTAGCTTCCTAGGTCCTACATCAGTCGCCTCTTACAACATGCCTTGGAGTCGCAGTGGTACTATTATTTGCTTCTTCTTGCGGCCCCGACACCACACAGGCGGAGTAGGGAGCAAGAGGAAGACCATGCAAAAGATGGAGCGACTGCATCTAGAACAGCCTTAAGAAAATGAATAGCAGCTTACAGAATGCATTAAAATAAGCTCACACAATCCCTCCCCCAACACTTCTATAAAGAAGTAAATGACGGAATAGAAGAAGAATATCTGAGCCTGCACTGAATTAAAACATGCGACTCTATTCATTGATAATCTATTTCACATATAGTTGTTACTGCCTGAAATACAGCCTTTTAGGGTAGTGTAGGACAGGGTGGAACATGTGACTGTGGAATTTAATGACCACATTGCTAGAGCAGTCACAGCGAAACTGTTCAGGTTAAGATTTTTCTCTTTGCTGTGACAGAAAAAAAGTGAACGCTGACATCAGATGATAGAAGTAAACTAGTCACGACAGAGATGAAGTGTCTACACAGAATGCTGGGCATATCAAGAAGAGACCAGTTAAGAAATGATGATTTCAGGAAAAAAAATGTGTACAACATCAGTTCTGAACTTCAAACTTCATCAAGAAACAACAAATTAAATGGTTCGGCCACGTAAGCAGATTACCAACAGACAGTGCACCTCAAAGAGCAATGATACATTGGATACAAAGCAAAAGACCAACCACTCAAAAGGCGGACTTCAGAGATAACAGAGGCAACGTAAGACACTATTTATGAAGCGCACACAAGGGTTTGTTCTCGAAATTTCTTATCCTGGCGCCGTGAAGCAAAACATGATAGTAGCAAAGAAAAAACTCCTTGGCCTTACCATGGATTGAACCTGGGTCTCTCTCATGAGAGCCGCGTTGTAATGCATTCAGTTAGATACTCCACTTAGTTCAAGTTCATGTAGTTCAAGTATTGAAATGTTAGTATTTGATTTCTATATATTACCAAGCATAATTTATTACTTGAATGCTTTCATTAACTTTGAGATTAGACTTGATACAACTGCAAGTGCCTTGTGGTTGATTTTCTTTATTTGATGCAGATTTGATATGATGTCAAGATCATCTCATCTTGTGGTTTCTGGGGTAGTGAAGAATGGAACCACTTTCATCTTCTCTCACAGGTTGTAAAAGGTGACTAAGATGGGGTATGTTGGACCAACAATCACACACCATAAAGAAGCAAACATAAAAAAAACAGGGATAAAGCTTTGCCACAAAAAATCCCTTTTGAATCTTATCTTTTGTTTAGTATGTGTGCTTCCATCAGAGCTTCACATCGAGGACACTCTGTGGTTAAGCCCTCACCCTGCGTTCTGCAGGTTATGGGTTTCGAATCCAGACTGCGATGTTCTGTTCGCGAGTGTATTTTTTTCCAGAGACCCCTAGTATCTTGGTCTGAGCTACAGAGTTTGTGCAATACTCTTGGTAGATGGTATGCCAATTCTGCAGAGGGGGCCAAGCTATTTGGGATAAAACCCGGTGCAATGAAGTCTTCTTCTTCGAATGCTCCATGTCGAACACTTGTTAACCATGCTGTGTGATCTGAGCCTAAGAGCGATTGTATGTTGTGTCAATTATGCGCCTACAAGTAGGCCAGCACATTCCGATTTCTGCGACATTTTTTATTTACTAGGGTAATTTCCATAGGACCTACATCAGTCGCCTCTTACAACATGTTTTGTGGGTCGCAGTGGTACTATTCCTTTCTTGCTCTCCTTGAGAGCCCCGGCAACCCATGGGTGGCTACCCTAAACAAGTTTGTATTTCTTTTTTATTTGTCCAGATGATTTGATGCATTCATATTGTTTAAATGTTACAAATAGCTTGTACCAGGTGAGAAAGAGCGATCGATAACACACTTGGTGTCATATGGTAGTGTTACAAATAGCTTGTAACAGGCGAGAGAGAGATTGATCACACACTAGGTCTCATATGGTAGTGTTACAAATAGCTTGTAACAGGCGAGAGAGAGATTGATCACACACTAGGTCTCATATGGTAGTGTTACAAATAGCTTGTAACATCACACACTAGGGCTCATATGGTAGTGTTACAAATAGCTTGTAACAGGCGAGAGAGAGATCAATCACACACTAGGGCTCATATGGTAGTGTTATAAATAGCTTGTAACAAGCAGAGAGAATTGATCACACACTAGGGCTCATATGGTAGTGTTACAAATAGCTTGTAACAAGTGAGAGAGAGATTGATCACACACTAGGGCTCATATGGTAGTGTTACAAATAGCTTGTAACAGGCGAGAGAGAGAGATCGATAACACACTAGGTCTCATATGGTAGTGTTACAAATAGCTTGTAACAGGCGAGAGAGAGAGATCGATAACACACTAGGTCTCATATGGTAGTGTTACAAATAGCTTGTAACAAGTGAGAGAGAGATATCTATCACATACTAGGTCTCATATGGTAGTGTTACAAATAGCTTGTAACAGGCGAGAGAGAGAGATCGATAACACACTAGGGCTCATATGGTAGTGTTACAAATAGCTTGTAACAAGCGAGAGAGAGATTGATCACACACTAGGTCTCATATGGTAGTGTTATAAATAGCTTGTAAAGCGAGAGAGAGATCGATCACACACTAGGGCTCATATGGTAGTGTTACAAATAGCTTGTAACAGGCGAGAGACAGATCAATCACACACTAGGGCTCATATGGTAGTGTTTGTTACAAATAGCTTGTAACAGGCGAGAGACAGATCAATCACACACTAGGTCTCATATGGTAGTGTTACAAATAGCTTGTAACAATGGAGAGAGATATCTATCACACACTAGGTCTCATATGGTAGTGTTACAAATAGCTTGTAACAGGCGAGAGAGAGAGATCGATAACACACTAGGTCTCATATGGTAGTGTTACAAATAGCTTGTAACAAGTGAGAGAGAGATATCTATCACACACTAGGTCTCATGGTAGTGTTACAAATAGCTTGTAACAGGCGAGAGAGAGATCAATCACACACTAGGTCTCATATGGTGGTGTTACACATAGCTTGTAACAAGCGAGAGAGAGATTGATCACACACTAGGGCTCATATGGTAGTGTTACACATAGCTTGTAACAAGTGAGAGAGAGATATCTATCACACACTAGGTCTCATGGTAGTGTTACAAATAGCTTGTAACAGGCGAGAGAGAGATATCTATTACACACTAGGTCTCATATGGTAGTGTTACACATAGCTTGTAACAAGCGAGAGAGAGATTGATCACACACTAGGGCTCATATGGTAGTGTTACACATAGCTTGTAACAAGCGAGAGAGAGATTGATCACACACTAGGGCTCATATGGTAGTGTTACAAATAGCTTGTAACAGGCGAGAGAGAGATATCTATTACACACTAGGTCTCATATGGTAGTGTTACACATAGCTTGTAACTAGGAGAGAGATTGATCACACACTAGGGCTCATATGGTAGTGTTACACATAGCTTGTAACAAGCGAGAGAGAGATTGATCACACACTAGGGCTCATATGGTAGTGTTACAAATAGCTTGTAACAGGCGAGAGACAGATCAATCACACACTAGGGCTCATATGCTAGTGTTACAAATAGCTTGTAACAAGCGAGAGACAGATTGATCACACACTAGGGCTCATATGGTAGACACTGATAATCTCCACTTAAATGAGAAGTAGTTAAAATTTGTCTGTAGCTGTTTGGTTTTTGTACAGTGTACGGTCACTGGCCCTACATCCAGATCCCTTTTACGACATGAGAGAGGAATTGGTTGATAGGACCATCATCATTGCACTTCGGCAAGTAACCATGTGTGCTCTGATCCCGTTCTTACACAGGAAGATCTCCTTGGCAGTGCACAAACTCTAGCACCGACGAGGGACCCTGTTGTAATTTGTGAAGATTGAAAATATTTGATAGAAATTCAAATTTGTGTCTGTCATAGGAATATTGCAATGGCTGCAGTTTTCTAGCCTGCTCTTCTCAATATGAACTGCCAAGGGTTCTTTTACCTACTCAAATTTAACACAGGATCTCCTTTTTATTGTCCATCTCTGACAGGAATAGGTACTCGATCTTACTTACACTGAAATCAGGGATCACTGGAAAAATATCCCGATGGCTCCATGCAGGAGCGAACTGATTACGTTTGGAATGAGAGGTGAGCACATAGCCTCTATACCACATAAAACTCACAATGAGAGAGGATAAAGGGTTTAAAGGGTTTTAAAGCCCAAGTTGACTTCATTGCACCAGGTTTTACCCCATATGGCTCGGTCCCTCTCCATGAAATGGCACACCACCTGCCGAAGTATTGCACAAAGCACGAACTCCGTAGCTCTAAATAAAGAGAAAACTTTGTTTAATCTTCATTATCACAGAAATTACACAGGAAGAACTTGACATACTTGTCTAGTATTTATTTTTGTGTTGTTATATATTTATTTTGTCTAGTCTCAGAACTTCTCTACTGAATGTGTTTGGATTCTTGTTCTCAAAATGTGAAAACTTGAATTTGATTAACATCAACTTACGGTGATTTGAAATGTATAACCATGTTTGATTGTTTATTGCATGCATAATTTGGAAATGGAGATGACATTTTGTTTGATTGGTTGATTGATAGACCATCATCATTGCACTTCGGTGAGTAACCATATTTGCTTGGATCTCTTTCTTACACAGAAATATCCCAGCGGCAGTGCACGAACTCTGCAGTGTTTTGATCTCATTTCAGTGAGATTTGATTGTGTTTGAAATACTGATAGAAACTTGTTTTGTGTGTCTTCTCTTACATTTTGTTATTGAATGTGATAGAAATGAATCTCTCTAATACCTCTGATGTAGAAGGCACGCTTGTATGGCGGGGCACACTGATGATAAGGAAAGCAGGCCTTCAACCAAAAATTATTCAGAAGTGCCATGTCAGGTGCCCGCTTATGCCTGAATTTATAGCAAGAAGAAAAAAGAATGTTTCTTCAACTGCGTTTTGGAAATTAAAAAATAGAGGAGAGAGAAAGAGAGCTATACTGGTAAATAGAGGGAGAGAGAAAGAGAGCTATACTGGTAAATAGGAGAGAAAAAGAGAGCTATACTGGTAAATAGAGGAGAGAAAGAGCTATACTGGTAAATGAGGAGAGAAAAAGAGGCTATACTGGTAAATAGAGGAGAGAGAAGAGAGCTTTACTGGTAAATAGAGGGAGAGAGAGAGAGCTATACTGGTAAATAGAGAAAGAGAGCTATACTGGTAAATAGAGGGAGAGAGAAAGAGAGCTTTACTGGTAAATGAGGAGAGAGAGAGCTATACTGGTAAATAGAGGGAGAGAGAGAGAGAGCTATACTGGTAAATAGAGAAAAAGAGCTATACTGGTAAATAGAGGGAGAGAAGAGAGCTATACTGGTAAATAGAGGAGAGAAAGAGAGCTATACTGGTAAATAGAGGAGAGAGAAGAGAGCTATACTGGTAAATAGAGGGAAGAGAGAGAGCTATACTGGTAAATAGAGAGAGAGAAAAGAGAGCTATACTGGTAAATATAGAGAGAGAAGAGAGCTATACTGGTAAATAGAGGGAGAGAAGAGAGAGGCTATACTGGTAAATAGAGGGAGAGAGAAGAGAGCTATACTGGTAAATAGAGAAGAGAAAAGAGGCTATACTGGTAAATAGAGGGAGAGAAAGAGAGCTATACTGGTAAATAGAGGGAGAGAGAGAGAGCTATACTGGTAAATGAGAAAGAAAAGAGAGCTATACTGGTAAATAGAGAGAGACATAAAGAGGTTGAAGTAAAGTAAAATAAAAGAACATATGGTGACCCAGGTCAGGATGAGTAAATGGGGATGGATCAGGCATACCCTGCAGAAGACACTTGAATGGAAGGAAGAGTTTGCACCGAATGTACTGATGTGTATTTCTATCCAGTTGTCTGTCTCATTTCTGCCACATTTCTATACTCTCACTCACAAAATATTTCGTAGACGTTGTAAAATATTTATGACTGTACAGTAGTCTGCGGTAGTATTACAAATATGAGATGATACATTTTCTTCCTTGCTAACTTTTCAATGCCTTTAATTTAGCAAGTTCTGCATCAATTTTTCAGAGCAGTAGACGAAACAGCTGTCTGAATTGGGATCAAAGCCACCTCTGAAATTGTGGGAAAATATATTTTTCACTAATGAGTCCAGCTCATATGTAGTCCAGCTACGGTAGCATTGTTCTATATGTAATCACGCTACAGTAGCATTGTTCTATATGTAATCATGCTACGGTAGCATTGTTCTATATGTAATCATGCTGCAGTAGCATTGTTCTATATGTAATCATACTACGGTAGCATTGTTCTATATGTAATCATGCTACGGTAGCATTGTTCTATATGTAATCATGCTACGGTAGCATTGTTCTATATGTAATCATGCTACGGTAGCATTGTTCTATATGTAATCATGCTGCAGTAGCATTGTTCTATATGTAATCATACTGCAGTAGCATTGTTCTATATGTAATCATGCTACGGTAGCATTGTTCTATATGTAATCATGCTGCAGTAGCATTGTTCTATATGTAATCATGCTGCAGTAGCATTGTTCTATATGTAATCACGCTATGGTAGCATTGTTCTATATGTAATCATGCTACGGTAGCATTGTTCTATATGTAATCATGCTACGGTAGCATTGTTCTATATGTAATCATTCTTCATTCATGATTACACTTCTGATGTTTGATTACAAATACAGTTTGTGTATCAGTCTATTTGCTTGTTGGTCAACAGTGCCTTTATAGTAAGGTGCCAAGCTGTGGTGCAGCATTGCTTGGTAATGTATAGAACACTTCTTCTTTTGAATTCATATGTTCCTGCATAAGAGGTCACTAAACAAGTTTGTGTTTTTTCCATTTTTTTGTCCAGATAATTTGATGCATTCATATTAAATTTTTTAATGTTACAGATTCTTCTTTGTTCATTATTGAGAAGTTACATGTTAGTTGATTGCGATTCTGGCTGGATGCCCCGCTGCTCATCAGGAGACTACACACAAGCTGCATGTGCTTTAGTAGTCATTAACACATAGCTGACTGCTAGCATCAGGGTAAGAACAAAGCTGACCAAGACTCAACTCTGCTTCCTGTGACGGTGCCAGAAACAGACAACTACCAAGAAGTCTGACCCTCTCACCGCTTAGACTAATGTACCAGATTTCCACATAAATTCTGCTGTTGTTTTTAGGGACTCCATACAGCTTCTCATTTAGCTCGGTATTTTCCGGCCAGGTTTCGTTTCTCAGGCCTGCTAGCAGTGGGCAGTCTTGCAGTAGGTGCTCTGCCGTCATGTCCGCTTGCTTGCTGTGGCACAGGCTCTCTCTCTCTCTCTCTCTTTGCCTTTTTTTACCCGGGTTGGGGCATAGGCCCTCAACCAACTCATGCCAAGTCTTCCTATCTCTAGCTATCTCCTGCAACTCCCTCCAGCTCTTCTTTATATTGTTGATCTCCGCCTCCAAATCTCGTCTCCATGTATTTCTCGGCCTCCCTTCTTTCGCTGTCCC
Source organism: Arion vulgaris (assembly GCA_020796225.1). Lineage (NCBI taxonomy): Eukaryota > Metazoa > Mollusca > Gastropoda > Stylommatophora > Arionidae > Arion > Arion vulgaris. Next base: position 14,630,916 of record CM036761.1, read on the forward strand.
TGCGGGTTCCAGGCAAGGACCCTTCTCGTTATATTCCCCTCCGGTTTTCGCAAAGTGTGTCCTATCCAGCGCCAGCGTCTTTTTAACCTGTTCGTTCACTGGAATCTGTCTTGTTCTCTCCATAAGCTCCTCATTTGTGACCCTATCATACCATCTTATTCCCTCTATTCTGCGCAGACACCAGTTGATGAATGTTTGCAATTTATGCGCTATTGTTTTAGTTGTTCTCCTTGTTTCTGACCCATACAGTAGAACTGCTTTAACATTAGAGTTAAATATCCGAATTTTTGTTCTAGATTTGATTTCTTTGGACTTCCAAATGTTTCCCAGTGCAATGAAAGCTCCTCTTGCCTTCTGTATTCTTATTTTAACATCTCTATCTGTTCCACCCTCTTTGTCTACGTTGCTGCCCAAATATGTGTATGATTCTACCTCTTGAGTGGGATTTCCCCAGGAGAATCGAGTTGTCGTTGTTTGGTTAATTCTCAATATCTTTGTCTTTCCCTTATGAATGTTCAGCCCTAGTTGCTGGGACCTTTGATTCAATGTGTTTAGCTTATCCTGCATCTGATTTCGTGTATGTGACAGAAGGGCTATATCATCAGCGAAGTCCAGATCCTCTAGTTGCTCTGTCAGAGTCCATTGGATTCCATTTCTGGTGTTAGTTACTGTGGTCTTCATAATCCAGTCTATTGTCAGTAAGAACAACAAAGGTGATAGAAGACATCCTGCGCACTCCTGTTTCTATTCCGAAGTATCTGTTAGTTTACCTTCATGAAGAACTCTACATTTCATATCTGTATATGTTGCTTTTATTAGGTTAATAATTTTTTTGTGGGATTCCATAATGCCTCATTAATTTCCAAAGGGTTTCCCTATCAATACTGTCAAAAGCCTTCTCATAATCAACAAATCCGATATAAAGTGGGGATTTCCATTCAATACTTTGCTCTATTATTATACGTAATGTGGCTATCTGGTCAGCACAGGATCTATTTGGAAGCCTGCCTGTTCATCTCTTAGCTTTATATCGATGGCATCTCTCAGTCTCTCCAGGATGACTCTGCTAGTATTTTCCCAGGTACTGACAACAGCATTATTCCCTATAGTTTTCACACTTCTGAAGGTCCCCTTTCTTTGGTAGCTTCACCAGGTATCCTTCTCTCCAGTTTGCTGGTATTTCTTCGGTCTCCCAGATTCTGCTAAATAATTTATACAGTATTTCTGTGGATGTGTTTATGTTGGCTTTAACCGCCTCCGCTGGAATACCATCTGGACCGGCCGCTTTTCCATCTTTTAAAAGTTTAATGGCTTTACTAATCTCCTCCTTGGATGGTTTCTCACAGTTGATGTCCAAGTCAATTTCTGCCGGTTGGATATCTGGGGGTTTGTAGGTGCTGGTCTGTTCAGGAGTTCTTTGAAGTATTCCATCCATCTTTCCATTTGGTCTCTAACATTAGTGATAGTTTTCCCACTACTATTTTTGATCAACCCATTTGATGGTCTGTATTTTCCTGCTAGCTTTCTAGTGATATTGTAAAGATCCCTAAGGTTTCCTTTTCCTGCAGCTACCTCTGCTTCTCTTGCTAGATCTTCTATGTATTGTCTTTTATCTAACTTTATTTGTTTCTTCACTTTCTTGCTAGCTTCTGTGTACTTTTCCTGGCTATGGCTTTGGCAGTTCTATTTTTGCTATTATTTAAATCTGCTTTCCTCTTTTCCTTTCTTCTATTTCCTTGAGAGTTTCTGGAGTTATCCATGCCTTATGATTCGCTCCTTCTTTCCTAATACCTCTGTGCATGTTTCATTCCAAATATTTTGGCTTGCTGCCAGCATTCTTCCGCACTCACCTCATCTTCTAATTGTCGTAACACCTCATACTTATTAGAGACTGTGACCGTGAACTGTTCCTTTGTTTCTTGACTTCTGAGGTATCCTACATTATATTGGTGTCTATGTTCATGGGATGTTATGTATCGCTTAAGCTTCAGTTTAATTTTACTTATCAGCAAGTGGTGATCCGAATCTACATCTGCCCCCTTAGGACCCTTACATCTTGTAGAGATGACCTGAATTTCTTGTTTATGCATATGTGGTCAATTTGATTTTCTGTTCTGTGATCTGGTGATACCCAGGTTGCTTTATGTATTCTTTTATGTGGAAAGACACTTCCACCTATGACATATTGATTAGCTGCGAGAAATTAGTGAATAGTTCTCCATTTTCGTTCATTATTCCTAGTCCGTGTTTCCCCATGATCTCCTCGTAGCCTATGTTGTCCGAACCTATTTTGGCATTGAGGTCACCCATCAGAATTTTGATGTTCCCATTTCTCTGATTACCTATAGTATTTTGAAGTTTTATGTAAAATTCCTCTTTTACTTTTCCTCTTTATCATTGGTAGGTGCATAACACTGGGTCACATTCAAGAATACTTTCTTTTTGGTGGTTCTGAATGTTGCTGTGATTATCCTAGGACTCACTGCTTCCCATTTTATTAGTGCCTTCTCCGCTTCTTTAGATAGCATTAAAGCCACTCCTTCACTATGGGGGCATTTTCTTCCATATGGCCTGAGAACAGCATTGTTTCTCCTGTGTTTAGACGTTGTTTGCCTGCACCATTCCACCTAGTTTCACATAATCCCAAGATGCCAATCCCGTGAAATTTCATCTCGTTTACAACCTGTGCTGTCTTTCCCATTTGATACATACTTCTAACATTCCAGGTGCCAATTCTGGAGCTTTTCCTAGGTGAAAGGAAGATAATCTGCGGTGTAGACTCCTTGCGGCTTTCTCTGCATCGCTTCATACCTCTTCTAGAAGAGCTTCCTTTCCTCTTGGTTGGCACAGTTTTTATTTTATTTTTATGTGACTTGTTCATGGTTGGTTGGATTTTGTGGCTAAAATTTTCTACTGGATAGGGTAGCCAGCCCTACGCCAAACCCACCTTAGTCGCCTCTTACGACATGCCTTGTAGGTCGCAGTGCTGCTACTCTTTGCTCCTTGCGGGCCCGGCAGCACACGGCGGGCACAGGCTAGTTATGTCAATTTTAAATTTGTAGTAGAGTGGGACGAGTCTGTTATGGCAGGTACGGAGGAGGAATATGACAACTTGTTTGCTCGGGACAGACCATAGTACCCATCTTTGGCGCTGTGTTGAGGGCGGTCTTGCAACCACTTCTCTCTATACCGCCATCCGATGGTAAAAATCTGAGACTAAGATTGTAGAGGGAGAAGTTAACCAGGTACCCAAAAGGTTATAAAAGTCAGATACGTCCGATTGAAAGGTGCAGATACAACAACTCTCTCTGAAAACTGCGGAACAACGCATTGTGTTCTCTGGACTGTATTTGCTATAACCAGTGGGAGTATGAGAACATATGAGGAAGAAGTAGAATACAATTCCAGAGAGGGAGAGAGATCAAGTTTACGCTTCACTCATTCTTTCCCTGTGTTAAGCTCCTTGTAAATATTATTTGCTCAGAAAAAAGGCCACAGATGTCAAAGTGTACGCATACTGATGGTTCCTGTTGCTCGCTGATTAAACACACTCCTTACTCTGCCCCTCAGGAATCCATTTGTACAACAAGTAACTATCAATCAAGTGCCATGCCTGCCGGCGTAGGCGATCATGTCTCTACACAACTCTCTCCTTGATGTAGTTAATTAATTCTGATGTTGAACTACAATGTTGGATCATCCAACTTCACCCTCTGTCTTCCACAATATCTCCTTCCTGAATTTGACCCTAAGAACCTTGATTGTCTGGTTCTTATTCTTTTGATAAGGTTTCTTTGTGTGCATGCCTGTTTTAAAAGCTCATCATTTGTTTTCTTTGCTGAGTAACAAACTTCAACAGAAAGTGGTGTCAAATTAAAATGTTTTATTTCAAATACAAGATTCACACAACAAAAAATGACAAGACTGACAATACAACTATAAACTATTTATGAAGTAACTAATATGTTGTCACAGCTGAATATGCAACATCAGTTAGCAAGACCCCATCTACAATATGGAAGTCCTGGCATTTCAAGCATGTAAACATTGCTGAGCCTACGGTATCTTAGATGGCTGGGACCTGGGCAGATGACGTTCATCAGTCCGGGAGGGCAGGTCGTCTACGGGTCGCTGCCCTGAAAGAAAATAGCAGCCTGCTGCCTTGTGGGTTTGGCTGGGGACAGCAAAGGGCTAACGGAGAGCGAACCCAGTAAAAGCTGGTTGAAACCAAACACACCACCGAAAGATAAGCACTTGAGCTCCAATTGGTACTGAAGGCTGTGCACGTGCATCTCGTTCTTGATGTTTGGCTGTTTATATATCACAATATCACAATAGAATGATAAAAACGGCTTAAGACGATCGGCGAGAAGTGATGGCTGGGACACATGTTCCATATGAACAATGGTAGAACCCCAATGGACATTCTGAATGACCAAAACTCGCAACTAGTACTAGATAGCATGGGCACCGCAGCTTCATTGGCAAGTGTGATTGAACATCATGCAGCATAGACAAAGATAATTGGGAGCTGTTGGTCTGAAAACACCATCGCATATTGAGACAAAAGGAGAAGGCAGAGGGACCATCTTTTACATGTTTCTTGTGACTAGCTGGTTAACATACTCCTTACTCTTGACCTTCAGTTCTATTTGTACAACGAGTAACTTCAAACAGCTTAATAGCTGGATTGATTCAACATCTATTTTAGTGTCTTCGTCCAACAGGCAGTTGTGAAGCGACAGAAAAACATCCACCTTCAACTACTTGACAATCAGCGGACACTGGAGCAGTCACCAGTTCCATCTTCAACAATGATTGCCACTCCAGAACAGGCTACAACAGACAATGTGACTCAGCTTAGAACACACTATGTAGCACAAAACCTATTGTCTCCCGAGGCCAATGCTGGTGAGGTAAACGTTGTGAGATGATATTTAACACTGTGTTTACGCTGTCTTCTGTGTACACTTTTAGCTGTGAATTTGGTCGCCCGAGTGTTGCCGGGACGTGCAAGGGGAGCAAAGAATAGAAACACTATGACCTACAAGGCATGTTATAGGAGGCAACCCCAGTAAATAAAAGTTGCAGAAATCAGATGTACTGATCTACTTGTAGGTGCATAACTTGCACAATGTACAATCACTCTTAGGCTCAGATCACATACAAATCACAGAGTCGTTGATATGTAGCGTTTGAAGAAGCTGTGAATTAAAATATTTGTAAAAACAAACGCACAGGTCATTGTGGTAAAGGAACCGTTTCATACCTTGTGGTATATAGGTCAATCCTGCTTAACCCTCCCACGTCCCCCATTTTCCCCTACGTCCCTTTCCACTTCCTTCCCAGTTGCGACAAGAGGTGATAAGACACTGGCATTGCACTGAGCCAGATAAGGTCACACTGCTTGCGGGGACCCATGGTGAAGACGGACTCTGTGTGTTGGAAGGGAATAGCTGGATGGGTGGAGATGCACAAAACACCTATGCACATGACGTGACACGGCCATAGTGAATAGCCCAGAACCAGTAAAAAAAAAAAAGTAAAGGAACCCTTTCATACCTCATGGTATATAGGTCAATACAGTGTTAGGCCTGTATTTTCATTGACCGTCGGCACACGATGGGTGATGTGGTCAGCATCACGCCGGCCGACTTTACTTTCCCAGAGCATGTCTGGTACCAAGTTGAGGCTGGGTCAACCTGAGAGCCGTCGTGGTTGGAAAAATTCCCGGGAGCTGAACCCAGACCACCAGCCTTGCGAAGCGAGTTCACTAACAACTACGCTACAGCGGCTCTCAAACGGTCACAGCGGCTCTCACAGCGGTCATTGTGGTGAAGTGGTCAAACTATTTGCCTTGCGTTCCAAAGGTTGAAGTTGTTCATTTCATAAGTGCATTTTCCCCCAGAGATCCCTAGTATTGTTACTGAAGATAAGAGTTCATGCTGTGTGCTAAACTCTCAGCAGATAGCATGACATTTCTGCAGAGAGGGACCAAGCGATATACAACTACACTGTACAATATCATTGTAGTTTGTCTAAAACTGTTAACATATCCTGAGATCAGTGATAACAAAGTTGACAACATGCTGCCTGACCGACCACCGGATGTGGAAATTCCAGTGTTTGCGGCCAGCTTGTGCCAAAACAATTCTCAGTGTGTGCACACAGTATGTGATTGAACTACAAGACATACTGATCCTTTACTTGGGAATCTAAATTACAAATATCTCTTAAGTCAGAGTAAAGCTTTGAATGACAAAAACACTGGCAATAAGGAAAGCAAGCCTACACACAAAAATCAGAGGTGCCATGGCTACACTTGAATTCATAGCGGGGCAAACAAAAATGTATCTCCAAATCTGAATTTGTGCAAAAGACTAAAGCAGACAAAGAAAACAGCAGTAATTTGATAACAAGAAAATATTCACTACATGAGACATATCACTGGTTGTAAATTGACCACTGACTGGACAGTACATATCCAATATGTCCATGACACACAGACAACAGCTTCTACTGGAGAACAGTGCAGAACGCTGACAACATAAGAAAGTCGATGTAGACATTCATATTATAGACAAATCAATAGGGGAATTCTGTCAATAAAACTTTTAACATACATTCCTCTCGTATGGTTATACGTTACATAGGGCTTGCAAGTAATTTCTCCATACAGCCTTCTCCTATGCAACTCGCCCAATCCCTTCCATGGAATTGAGTCTGATATTTCTTGCCTCTCTCAACAAAGTTCGTTTCAGGGTTTCCCTATCTCTTTCTTGAACCCTTTGCCTCCCACCTCTATGCCTGCTTTGGTACTCTGATCATTTCTTCTCAAGGGTATGCCCAACATATCTCCATCTTATCCTTCTTATAACAGATGTTACTAGTGGTTGACCAGACATTTCTCTGATTTCATCACTTCTGAATTTGTTCATTTTATTATACACATACAAGTTAACTACTATAAACATACACATATAAATTGAAAACTATACATATATAAATTGAAAGAAAACTATAAACATATAAATTGAAAGAAAATTATAATCTACAAGTTGACATATGATCATTAAAATGATGGGCCATGCAGCAGCTGGCACATGCGATTATAAATCTCCATATGTATGGTATAATGATATTACATATAAAATAAATAAATACCGATATTGCACATACAATAAATGAGGTGGCATATAAAAACTGCTAGTAAGAAAAAAATCTCCCATGAGAGGCCATTATCTTGTAGTGGTGGGAGACTGAGATGCTCCGATGGTACAGTGAGCTAGAACGGTAGGAGGAGGGGGGTGTCAAAGGCGCATAGGGACAACGCAGAGCCAGGATTAATGAGCTGGCACTAATCAAGATCCTATCCCACCTCCACATGATGACCCTGGTAACAGACATTGGTTACAGTCTGGCTAAGTGGGTAGGGATCGAGGGAGAGCTACTCTGGTGTGGGTAGAGATGCAGTCACGTTGGATGGGATCCCCTCGCAACACAGATGAGCGGAATCCTAGAGTGACTATTAATGCACGTCTCTCCCGGTCAATGGACGAAAAGCTGAACAGATAACCATAAAGGGATGAGGGTGCACCAGAGAAGAGATGTGGGCTTGCGTGGAGTAAAACTTGGGCCGAGATGAGTTGCATGTGGGCCCACATAGGGTGAAACTCGGAGCCCTGAGGTGGGGGTCTGAGCTGAGCCCTGTGTCCGGACAGCCTAGAGGCATGGTAAATGTGAGCACAATGAGAACTGATGGAGATGGTGGGACAGGCACCAGGGCAGAGCGAGCAGGCATGCGGACGATGCACGAGTGGGCCCAACGGTGGGCAGACGTGCACGGTGCAGATGGTGTAGCGAAGAGAGGGTGTGGCAGTCTCAGGTGTGAGCGGACCACCCAAATGTGCAGGAAAACTGGAAGGCACAGCAGAGGTTTGAATCCAGTGGGGCGTTTCCGCTGCAGCGAACTACTGCTGCCTTGTAGTTGGACACAAAACTGGACGACAGGAAAACCAAGTAGTCCACAAAAAGACGGGTTTCCTGGGCAGATGACGCTCAACAACTCGGGAGGACAGGTCGTCTAAGGCTCGCTACCTAAAAGAAAATAGCAACCTGCTGCCTTGCAGGTCGGCCAGGGACAGTCAAAGGCTAACCCAGTAAACGCTGGTTGAAATCGGGCACTTCGCGAAGGACAAGCACTAGAGCTCCAAATGGTACTGAAGATTGTGACGTAAAACTAACATTCTTGGCAAAGGCTGTTTATTTATCACAATAAGAATGATAAAAATGGCAGAAAAAGAACGATCACGAGAGAGAACGGTAGGAAAAAACTTATGTTCCTGGCAGGGTCACCCAGGTCGATAGGTCACTGAGGAGGGGGCCAGACTAAATATGGCTTCCTGGTTCTCCAGGTTTCAATTCTGGCTTGGAACTAACTATCCTGCCAAACTTTTTATTTTATTGAATAAAGTAACGCAAAACGTTTTCTGTTGCACTGGAAATACAGTTATTTTCTGATGATGTGAATATTCCATTCTACGGTAATTAAATATTTGCTAAGAACAAACTTATTTCTAGTGTTATACATTCAACATCATAAGCACATTGGACATTGCCATGTGTGCTGCTCAGGCATTCGACAGCGTCCACAGAGACAGCCTATGGAAGATACTAAGACAATACGGCGTACCGCAGAAGCTTGTCAACATCATAGCCCTCTTCTATAAAGATTTCTCCTGCAACCTAAAGAATTCCAACAAAACATTCCCAGTAAAATCTGGTGTAAGACAGGGATACGTAATGTCCTCTCTTTTGTTTAGTATTACAATTGACTGGGTGCTAAAAATGCCATAAAACAACAAGCACCAAGAGGAATAAGATGGACCCCTTTCGAGATGCTTAAGGACCTGGACTTTGCAGATGATATAGCCCTGGTGTCACACAAATATGAACATATACAAGAGAAAAGTACAATACTTCACAGCACGGCAAAGACAGTAGGCCTCAAAACAAACACAGGAAAAACAAAAATTATGACAAACAGTGAAATCCAACAACCAGTAATGTTAGAAAATGAAACACTGGAAAGGGTTGAGCAGTTTACATATCTTGGTAGCGTACTGACACTAAATGGTGGCACAGAGGAAGATATAAAATCACGTCTAAGTAAGGCCAGAACCGCTTTGCCAGAATGAAACCAGTATGGAAGTCCAAAATCTACAATAGGACCACAAAGCTTAAACTCTATAAAAGCATTGTTTTGCCAGTTTTGCTCTACGGATCGGAGTGTTGGAGGATGACCAAAGGAGATACTAGCAGGCTGTCAGTTTTCCACCACTCTTGTCTTCGCAGAATCTTGGGAATCTTTTGGCCAGTAAAAATATCCAATAACCAACTACTCCAAGACACAAGACAAGAGGCAATGAATGACATACTCAAAAGAGAAGATGGAAATGGTTCGGACATGTTATGAGAATGAGACAAGAAATGCCTGCAAGGATAGCCCTCACTTGGACACCAGAGGGAAAGAGAAAGAAAGGCAGACCACGGACAACATGGGGCGCATGATGGAAGAGGAACTGGACACTGCATCTCTGACGTGGGGATCTGCGCTGAAGGTTGCACGGGACAGGAGAGCATGGAAAGTCCTTTCTGAAGCCCCATGTGTCACTAGGCATGACGGGATTAAGTAAGTAAGTATGTGTGCTGCTCTGTTCTGACCTGCATCAGCTATCCTAAAGTCCATCTGCTGACCGTACTTATGAGAAGTTGATTATTACATCTCTTCTCTCTACCATGTCCAGACTCAACCACTAATTCATTTTTCTGGATGTTCAGTTTCCATCTTAACCATATATTTTCCTTGAACAAACTTTTATTCTTTTTTATAATTCCCATGATATAAAATATTCAACAAACAAGGTCGCCGATTGTGAAGTTGCTAAAAATGCCACGATAGTGACCACATACTGTGGAAATTCCAGCCAAAAATTCTCGGTGTACACATGGTAAGTGGTTGGACTTGAGAAAACCCTGTTCGTTTAATTGGGGATCTAAATTACATATACATCAGAAGTTGGGGTGAAGTTCACCCAAATCGCGAGGGACACTGATGATAAGGAAAGAAAGTCTTAGTGCAAAAATCAGTAAGTCACCATATTAGGTGACTATTTATAGTGGATGAATGAAAAAATATACATCTCTTTCATGCATGAATTTTTGGGATGAATATTATTTTGTCCGCCACCTTGACTACACAGAAGAAGTACAAGTTAATTTACAACACTGGCAATAGACACACTTTCCCCAGCTAGTCCCTAGCAGTAGACTGAATGCGTCAGAGGTCATGAAACACGCATGTGTAGCTATGAAACGAACGAATAGTAGATGTCCACTACAGTGGACACTATGCCTGAAAGGGGTATATTGCACATAGAATAACATGTGATGTAGTAACGTTTAGTTACAGAACTGGGCGTGTCTATATGACGTATAACACTGGTAAATCAATAACATCAGGTAACTATAATAACAACAGATCTCCTGTCATAACAAAAGAACAAATCTAAACAATTTCAATAACATCAGATCTCATAAAAAACAAAAACATACATGCCAAAAATTGACATATTACATGAGAATTGTGACATATCCTGACAGGACGCGCACATCAACTACAGTAAAGGAGTTATTACATACAACATGAGAATTGTGACATATCTTTGACAGGACGTCGCACATCAACTACAGTAAAGGAGTTATTACATACAACATGAAATTGTGACATATCTTGACAGGAGGACGACATCAACTACAGTAAAGGAGTTATTACATACAACATGAGAATTGTGACATATCTTTGACAGGGCGTTGTACATCAACTCAATAAAGTTATTACATACAACATGAGAATTGGGTACATATCTTACAGGAGGACGCCATCAACTACAGTAAAGGAGTTGTTACATACAACATGAAAATTGTGACATATCTTTGACAGGAGGACGTTGCCATCAACTACAGTAGAGGAGTTATTACATACAACATGAGAATTGTGACATATCCTTGATAGGACGTTTCCATCAACTACAGTAAAGGAGTTATTACATACAACATGAGAATTGTGACATCTTTGACAGGACGTCGCACATCAACTACAGTAAAGGAGTTATTACATACAACATGAGAATTGTGACATATCCTTGACAGGACGTCACCATCAACTACAGTAAAGGAGTTATTACATACAACATGAGAATTGCGACATATCTTTGACAGGACGTCGCACATCAACTACAGTAAAGGAGTTATTACATACAACATGAGAATTGTGACATATCCTTGACAGGAGGACGCCATCAACTACAGTAAAGGAGTTATTACATACAACATGAGAATTGTGACACATATTTGACAGGACGTTGCACATCAACTACAGTAAAGGAGTTATTACATACAACATGAGAATTGTGACATATCCTTGACAGTAAAGGAGTTGTTACATACAAAATTCAAATAAATTTTAAACAATCATATATTGCACATATGAGAGGTCTTACATAATCTGACAGTAACAGAACTGAGTTTGTCCATAGCAACACTCTGAAGTTGGAAAAAAGCATGCCTGTATGGCAGGGCCTTCATGCAAAAATCAGCCAGATGCGCCATACAAGACACCCTGACTACACATGAATTTGTAGCGGGAGAATGCAAGAAAAGATAAAACATGAACAAAAATCTGATATTAACCCTTTGAACCCTGGCTACCCGTACCTTAACTTTTAGAATCCGGGAACTTCTACGATTTTCTCCATTCCTCTGTGTCCCTGTGGCATGTCTGATCAAACCACATAACATCTCCTGCAAGATTGTTGCCTGTATGTCCTCCCTAGAAAGGGATGCCGCCTGTGTGTTGCCAGGGCTCACAAGGGAGCAAAGAATAGTAATACTGTGACCTACAAGGCATGTTGTAAAAGGCGACTGATGTAGGGTATTTCTTGTCTTTCACATCGGATCACAGGGTTAAAACAAAGTAGCAAAAGCAAATGAAAATATCACCCATTGCTCATTTGAGGACAATCTTCATCGGACATGTCCATAATTGTTGCGATCTCCTCCCAAGCATGTATTTTAGTGTTTAGATTAACAACTCCCGTTCTGTGCTAGTTGATGTATCTACTGGGGTTTCTTTCATGGTTTTCCCGACTTGCTCTCTATCGGTATGCATAACTTGTGCAACCGAGATAGAGAATGCCCTTTATCTTCTTAAATGAAATCTTTGAAGTGCATATTTTCTCTTAGAGCATTGATGATGTTGCTTATGTCCATAGAAGACTCATTCTCAATCACAGCGTTGCTTGCCAGTGCATCTGCTGCCTCATGTGTCAACTAAATGGAACTCTTGAACGGGACACTGCGGTCTCAGAGCACAGCTTCACAGAATGGGTCTTAGGGACTCGGCTGCCTGCATTAGTGGAGCACATCATGCAAGACTGCCCCAGCTTGAGCAGTGTGAGAATGGAAATATGGCCAACAGAAACAACACTACAAAACTAACTATGGGGAACCGGTGAAGATCTCAAGTGCACCGCCTTGTTTATGACACGCACCGGAATAGTAGCACAACAGAAGTTGATCACAGAAGACAAACTAAATGGAAGATTGCACACCTAGAAAAGAACAGAACAATTTGACAGCCTTCATATTTAAGTGATATGTGATAACAATTTCTCATATTTTGCATAAATACATGCGTATCAATATATAAACAAAGTACTAATATAAATTTATTGTCAAGACTAGATGGTTGAACACTTTTGCTTCCACCCATTTTTCAACCAAGTCTGGCTCACTGTAAGACTATTTTTTTGGCCATGATTAGTTTTCAGGGTGATAATTTTCAAATATCATAAAAATAAACTAATAAACTATGAGACTACAAGATAATGTTCATATATGAATGAGTTACTGACCTGTCTATAAGTACAGTATATTCATAATCTACCTGCAACTGCTGTTCGCGTCGCTACCCATACCTATCCACAGTATGATACGCCCCCGTTGTCGAGGTGTGGTCTATCACCTACTCCTGTACCCCTAGGAATATCTACTATTGATCTATAAACATCGTCACATGAATCAAACTCCAAATTTGTATCACATCCAGAGCCCGTTTTATCACTATCACTGGCTAAGAAGTCAGAATCAGAGTCATTTTGGACCTGACTATCATCGGCTATATTGCTTATTTTGAAAATCTTTGTTTACTTACAAAAATCATGAAAAATATCATTCAAAATCGGACTTATTGTATTTTTACAGTATGTATGATAGATCCGCCATTTTGGAGAGCTCCTCTGCACAATACAGAAGTAATGCGTAATGTAATACCTGTGTATGGTCAGCGAAACTCCCCATGAAAAAAACGTATACCCTGGACGACAAAAGTCAACCATGGCAGTGAAAGGGAGTTTGTGTTTCGTAGACGTTCGTCATTCGTGGCAGCAAAAGTGTTCAAGAGTAAAAAGATATCTTAATAGTAATAGTTTGAAACTACTGCTCAAAATTATCTGTGCAGGTACATAAAAAAAAGTTATTAAACAAACCAAAAAAACCGAGGCAAAGTGTCTCAGGACAAGCCTGAAGTTACGTTAGTTCTTTTCACCTTAAGTAGTTAAAAAATCTGGCATAGTGTCAGGCTTAAAGGGTATTGTCATCACATCTGCCTTTTCTTTGTCTTATGTTAGACGTTTTAGTTAATTCCCCATCCTCCTTGTCTTCTTCAATATTCTCATCTCCGTCATCGTACGTATCATCTATGTGATCATTTGTGTTATTCACTTCTTCTTCGTTGCTCTTATCTAAACCAATTTCCTGTTCATTTTCCTGAGCCTTAGTTTTCAATTTGTCAACATCAATATTTGATGATGCATCTTTCTCATCATCTTCTGGATCTTTCTTTCCTATATCATCATCCTCAGCATTCTTTTGCTTGTTCTCTTTCTCAGTCTGCCCTTCTCTGCCTACAACCTCATAGCTTTCACTCTCAGGGCTAGCATCATTTGATGTTACCTGCAGAAGAAATAAATCACTGGATGAAATCCATGTTGTATGATGTTGACGAAATGCTGAAAGATATACTAAATGTGGATTTGGAACAAGTAAAAGAAGGATGTAGAACACAAATTATTTTCCATTGGATAACCCGTAATCCATATCGGGCAGCCATTACTGTTAGTGACATATGGGCTAAATTTAGAGTATCTATTTTAGAGTATCTATCCCAAGGAAGGTACAGAAAAAATTCTTTCAATGGACGGGATTGGGATTGAATCGGTAGCGGGCACTTTCGGCCAGACTGGGTTTAAAGGGTCAATCCCTTACAAAGCAGACACACACACAAAATAAAACGCAGGTTCCTGGTATTAGTCTATACTTGGGGGACTGCCTAGAGTAGTTGATAGTAGCTCGGCCTGATAGCTGTGAGACGCCTCATAGCTCGGGTTCGAACCTACTGTCCGGCATTTGTTCGAGTCCCTGGTCTTACTCAGGACGATAACGTGAGTACCTCTGAAGTCGGAGAAAATCTGCCTGTATGGCGAGGGAATACTAATTACCAGTACATTGAGCACACGGCTGCCAGTGTAAAGTAATTTACAATGTGCACGCTGCTGCCATTGTAAGAAATTGGAAAAACGGATTTCACGCAAAAATCAGTTTCAGAGATGAAACTCGTCTGAGTTGAAAGCGGACGAAAGAAAAAAAAAAGTCTATACTTGGAAATCTCAGAAGCATATAAATGACTTTGTATCCCGCCTGTGTGTTGTCAGAGCCTCATTGGGAGCAAAGAATAGAAACACTGCGACTTACAAGGCATGTCGTACAAGGCGACTACGGTAGGCGCCTAGTAAATAAAAAAGTGTCACAGAAATTGTAGGTGCATAACTGGCAAAACATACAATTACTTTTAGGCTCAGATCACATACAAATCACAAAGAGTGGTTTAACAAGTGGTTAATGTGGAGTGTCTAAAGATGAAGAAACGCTCTTAGGCTCAGATCACATGCAAATCACAAAGAGTAGTTTAACAAGAAGAATTCCTTGGCATACACTGATGAAATATGTAAGAAAGAAAGCCAGAGAGTTGATGTGAAACTAACCTTGGACTGTCCGATATCTGCTGGACTACTTATTGAGTCTCCCTTTGGCTGCACCGACTGCATAGATTTCAAAATTCTTGACATCTGTGCCTCTGTCTCCTCAAGACGTTTCTGCAACATCCTCATCTCGATCACGGCTGGAATAGAAAGTTGAAAAAGCATTGTTCTACATCTTACAGCCGCTGTAGCGTATTTTTATTGAACTCGCTCGCAAGGCTGGTGGTTTGGGTTCAGCTCCGAATGCGCGTGGAATTTTTCCCGACCATGACGGCTCTCAGGTCGACCCAGCCTCAACTTGGTACCAGACATGCTCTGGGAAAGTAAAGGCGGCCGGGTGATGCTGACCACATCACCCATCGTGTGCCGACGGTCAATGAAAAGTACAGGCCTAACACTGTATTGACCTATATACCACGAGGTATGAAAGGGTTCCTTTTATACATCTTACAGGTATCAGTTTTATGAGGACTATCATCAAAACACTCCGGAAATGTCCATAGGTGATTTGACCCAACCCCATGAAGAAATCCAGAAACGTCCAGCAGTCCAACATGCCAGTTTGATGCTGAATAATCAATCTTTTTTGCATATTTAATGTCGTTCTTTTCGTGCTGTACCAATATCAACACCCATCTTTCTCAATCTGGTCTGGCCTGTGTGACCCTGCCTGGAACAAAAGTTCCACCATCCTAGTTTACAGTAACATAGGAGCATGCAAGCCTCCCAATAACAAAGTAATGGAATCATAGGGTAGAATCTCTGATCTAATTGGTCTAAAAAATGTAACACTTACTGATTGGTCTAAAAATGTAACGCTTACTGATTGGCCAACACAAGAACAACCAATCACAGCAACATCTCTCTAGACAGCAAAGCCTAATAAGAACAAATCAAGAAATTTGGTAGAACAGATGGACCATGGGAGACACAAGAATAGAGAACACATGGCCAACACTAAAAAAAATATCAACCACATTACAAGAAGAGATCAGAGCACCAGTTTTAGACTGTGAACCCAACACATAGCACTTAATAATCATATAAACAGAATTCAATCACAACACACTCCAGAGTGCCAGCTTTGATCATCAAAGCATCATCATGAAACTGTTCACCATCACCTCTTCAAGTGTCAAGCACTAGATGATGTCAAGAAGATCCTTCTTCCTCCTAGGACAGATAAATGGAACACATTATACGGAATAAAAGAACAACTTACAAACACATGCAGATACCACTACATAACATTAGGTTGAAGGGCAAGAAGCTCACAAGCTCACTGCTGGATCATTGAAAGACAGAGAATAAGAGCTCGGAATTAGTTCTAAGAAATATAGCTAAGACTTACATACACATTTGTTGAAATTCAGCTTTCATGCTACAGTCGATAGTTTAAGACGGTGTTCCAGTTCCATCCTCTTTTTTTGATACTTAGTGAAACACATACGCAGACATCCCCGGTCTTCAAGAAAAAGTCAGTAGAAGGCCATGGCCCTGACATGTCGAGTCCAAACCAGGACAATAAATCTCTCACCATTTCAGATCCTCATAAAATAAATGATGCTCTCATGTGAGACAGTCAGCTAGTGACTCTTTGATTTGTTCAAACTTACCTAGTAATTAGACTGATTCTACAACTATGGATTTTCATGTCCATGTTTCATGACTCAAATTACTACTGTCACATGCAGCACATCATTATGCATAATGGTGATAGTTATCATTCTTCTTCTTCTTCTCAGACAGCTCTGCACTTTCGATTACCACTGCTAATTGTCCAACCACTCTCTGCTGTGATTGTTGTTTTTGTGTGATCTGAGCCTAAGAGCGATATATGTTGTGCCAGTTATGCATCCACAAGTAGGCCAGCACATCCGATTTCTGCACTGCTTTTTATTTACTAGGGTAGCATCCCTAGGTCCTACATCAGTTTCCTCTTACGACATGCATTGTAGGTAGCAGTGGTACTATTCTTTGTTTCCCTTGCAGACCCCGGCACCTCAAGTGCAATATGCTATCATTAACTGCAGCCACCGGCAACATACAGCCAAATAGCTCACACAGGAAATTGAAAACTCCTGTTTAATGAGGGCTGATTTTTGTATATGTTTGATAGAACACTATGTTTTTTTGTGTAATTTTAGTCAATTATATGAGTCTGTGGTTGTTTATTGATGAAAAATAATAATACTGATATTCCTTAGTGTTAAACTTAATTTGTAACATAATATAACCTTGTTTTTGCATGTTATGTTGATTTTAATATGAATTCATCTTTATCTAGCAATACTGGAATGCACAGTTGTGGTCTCATTTCCTAGAATTTTTACCTGAGCCGCGGCTGTATGTTATCGGAGGCCATGCATTAACATACAACACTATAATGGTTCTATCAATTGACAACCAACACAATATAATTGATCTATCACTGACATCATCTTCTTCTTCACCTTTCAACTCCCAGCAGAGTACAGGTCTTCAACAAACTTCTTCCAGCCCTTTCTCTCTCTTGCCATCCCTTCCAATTCTCTCCACGTCTTCCTATCCTTTTAATATCAGTCTCCAGCTCTCTTTTCCAGGTATTTCTAGACCTTCCAACTCCTTTTAATTATACAACTGTGAGTGTCTGTAGCTTTAGCTGGTAGTCTTCTTCTTCTTCTTTGCGTTCGTTCTTACGACCAATTTTAATCACTTTTTGAGATTTGTTTAATCTTTGTCAAGAACATGTATACGTTGCACATTGGTTTGGTAGCCCCTAAACGCATAGACTTCAACATGTTTAGAACATGTGCATCCGATTTAAGCCAAACCTCCTTAGTCGCCTTTTACGAAATGCATGGCAGGTAACAGTGGTTCTATTCTTTACACCCCAAATTTGGGCCCGGTAACCACTCGGGCGTAGCTGGTAGTGAACTGATCAACCCAAGCGTACCTGGTTCAAACTCTCGGCGGGCACATTTGGAAGCATATTAGTTCCTTGGATTTTACGAGCGATTAAAAATAGACCTCACCGTTCAGAAAGCAATGGCAAACTATTGAACGTATAAGTGGTGCCTAGAAAATCGCGACTCGTTACCGTTGTTGATGGCTAAGACCTGTAAAGTATATGCCATGATTTTCTTCTTTACTTATACAGAGAGCTGTGGTAGTTAGTGCACTTGTTTCGTAGGCAAGTGGTTCCAGTATCAAATCCTCTAATTCGAGAGGAAGAGGTGGACTTTGATATGGCTGTTGCAGTGGAGGACAGAGCACGCATGGGAATGCCCAATGTGCCATGATGTTGATCAGATAAAATAACTTATAAACTACTTGGTTACTCTGCAAGGAGTTAATTCTTATTATTTATGTTTGTTGGCCTGCATGCTTTCTGATCTATTTGTTTTCTAACCCCAAGGAATTATGAGAATATTTGCCGTTTTCCTATTTTGAAATAGGTGGGGGTGGGGAATACCTGGCTTTCTTGAAGACCCAGGTACCTCCAACAACTCTAGGAGTGTAGTGCTATGCTTAGTGTTGCGGAGACTCCAACACAGGTAGAGTCTATTGGTGACCACTGCAGTACTTCCTCCTTTCTAACGCTGAAGTTGCTTTTCTTCTTCTTGCATTTGTCCGCTAAGAATTCAGACATAGTCAGGCGCCTGTATGGAGCCTCTGACTGAATTTGCTGAAGGCCTGTTTTCCATTTTTACCAGTGTCCCCCGCCATACAGGGGGCTCTCGGCTTCAGAGTTGCTCTAGAAACATCACTCACTGACCACGCTGGTCAATCTGCACATGATTATAGTCTGTGGGCTACTTCCGTGACTGCTCTAGAACAACCAGCAGTTATCAACATGCTCTGTAATGGACACACATAAAAAACTTACTTTTATGTTTAAAGCGACATGCACCGGCTTAAATCTCCTACGTAACAAACAACTAAAGTTGAAGAAATCAAATATCACCTTGAATAATGTGTAGACGAGATATAAAACTATGCCAATTGCATACATGGGCAGGACCACACCCATCATTCCTCTGCCTGAACCTTGCTGTGACTGTTGCCTCTGCATCTCTGCTGCAGCTCTCATCCCTGGATGAGGTGGTCCTTGCTAAAAGAGATAAACTAATGTGAGCTTTTCAATTATTTGTAAGAGACAAGTACATATATTTAACACATTTTTTCTAATTGTCGCTGGCTATGAATTCAGACGTAGTCACGACGCCTAACATGACATCTCTGATTTTTGCGTGAAGATCTGCTTCTTTATGTATACTGAGGTGACAAAGGACAGTCATTCCCCGACCCCATGGAAGCAGTTAATAGACAAGACAGGTAGTTGATAGAGGATAGAAGAAAGGTAGACTGGGAAAGATGCACACCAAATAATGCGCACCATAGTAGGGGTATAGTGACTAGAATTAGTTGAGTTTGACATAGAAAACAACAATCACTAGGTGACAGGATAGTAACACAGAGAGACTGTTATAAGATAGGAGAGGTGAACGGATGTGTTTACCAACAATGTTTGAATAAACATACAATTTTTGCCAACTACCATTGATTGTTACAACTTGAACTGAATGGTATTGTAGGATTATTGTTGCTGTTATTATTAATTTAGTAAAGGAAGTAGAAAGGAAGAACACCCCTATAACATATATCATCAGCGTCCCTCGTCATTCCGGCGAGCCTTGTTCTGACATCTGAGGTACTTGTAATTTAGACCCACAAATAAAGGATCAGGGTTTCCTGTAGTAATACCACAAACCGTGCATACATTAAACAGTTTTGGACCATGCTGGCCTCGAACACAGAAATTCCACGGCATGTGATCACTAGTGCAGCATGTTACCAGCTTCGATATCGATGATCTCCAGCAGTCCAGTATTTTCTGTGTTTTTTTGTACTTTGCCTTTTTTCATCAAATTCTCCTGTTACATCACAATGAAAATCCATAGATACTTCTTCTTCTTCTTCTTTTGCGTTTGTTCTTTACGACCAATTTTAATCACTCTTCGTGATATGTTTAATCTTTGCCAAGAATGTGTATACGTTGCACATTGGTTTGGTAGGCCCCTAAACGCATAGACTTCAACATGTTTAGGAAACGTGCATCCGATTTCAGCCAAACCTCCTTAGTCGCCTCTTACGAAATGTGTGGCGGGTAACAGTAGTTCTATTCTTTACACCCAAATTTGGGCCCCGGTAATCACTGGGCGTATAGATACTTCTTTTTCTTCGCGATATCTGGTCATGCACTTAATCTACTATAGACCACATACTGGGCTGTCAGTTTCAGGTCTGTCAGGTTTCCCCAAAGCTTAATTTTCAGGTCGACTGGGTGTAGCCATGTTGCTTCTCAGCTCCCCTTTGAAAGGACAATCTTGCAGAACATGCTCCGGCATCTGTCTCAACTAGCGTGATGAAACTGGCAGAGAGCTGTTTAACTTATTCCTAGTCCATGAGTGTCTGTTGAGACTGTAGTGCCCAGTACATAGACGAAATATAACATCTGGTCTGTTCTGCTTAGATCTTTTAAGAAATATTTTCCCTAATCATATCCAGTGGCCCGCCTGCCTAGCGTGTTCGTAGCGCGTTGGACAACGGGTGACAAGCCCTCTGTGAGTGTGGGTTCAATTTCGCGGCCTGGCAGAAAAGCCACAGGTTCTTCAGATTTACAGTGTTCGTGGCACCGAACCGAGGGTTACGATGTCCATGGCAGCGACCCGAAAAAGCTCAAGTGCTTCTGGATCGAAAAAAAAAAAATCATATCCAATGCTAGTCTTCCAGTTTACTGCAGATTTTCACTTTACGAGGGTTATGACCTCTTGAAAAGACAGTTTTGGTAGATTTTTCTTTGGCACTGAATTCCATAACCAAGACATTGACACATTCAGTGTCGTCACAGTAAGACGGAACAAACAAACCTGAATATATTGTTGCAACAAAAAAAAAAAAAACCCAGTTTTAGTACATTCTTACACTAATATTAATTTTTTTAAAATAAGTTGGACATAATGATAGATCACGAAACATTTGTTATCAGTGCCAAACCTGGACGCTGACATCAAATTACAGAAGAGAACTAGTCACGACAGAGATGAAGTGTCTACGCAGAATGCTGGGAGTAACAAGAAGAGACCGGTTTAGACATCAGAAAAAAATGGGTACAACATCAGTACTGAACTTCATCAAGAAACAACAAATTAAATGGTTCTGCCACATAAGCAGATTACCAATAAACAGTGTGCCTCAAAGAGCTATGCTACTCCGATACAATGGATGCAAAATGTAGGCCACGCAAAAGGTGAACCTCAGAAATAACAGATGATGAAAGATACTGTTTGAAACCCTTTATAGCTTTTTCTTCTTCAAATGCTTCATATCAACCACTTGTTAACCACTCTGTGTGATTTGTATGTGATCTGAGTCTAAGAGCGATTGTACGTTGTACCAGTTATGCGCATCTGATTTCTGCAATACTTTTTTTTTATGAGGGTAGCTTCCCTAGGTCCTACATGAGTCGCCTTGTAGGTTGCAGTGTTACTATTCTTTGCTTCCCTCACAGGCCCGGCACCACACTGGCAGAAGCACATAGCAAAGTCCGTTCTATAAATCTCTTCTTACCCTGACGCTGTGAGGCTAAAGACGGTTAAAGAAAAGAAAGAAAGAAAGGATGAAACTGCGCTTCTCTCAAGTATCTTACTCTCGTATTCCTCCGAGCATCATCTGGAACATGTTGGGGTTTCGTACTACCTTGTTGCATATGTCTGTAATGTGGTGGGTACATATCTGTTGAATAAACAATGCAAATCAATCATATTATACAAATAAATGACATATTCAATGATACATGTAAAGTTCTATATGATCCAGACGGTGTCTCTGTGGCGTAGATGTTAGGTGCTAGTCTCTTGTGCCAAAGGTACCAGGTTCGCTCCTCTAGGATTTTCTAGAGATCCCTGATCTCAGTGTAGGTAAGACCGAGTTCCTAGTCCTATTGGAGACGGACGACAAAACGTAGGTTCCGTGTTCAATTTGAGCATGCAAAAGAACCCTTGGCAGTTCAAAATCAAGAAGAGCAGGCTCCAAAAAAAAGGAGCTGTTGCCTAGGCAAAAATTAATGAGACAATATTTAAAAAAATATTTTCACCATCTTCAAAATGACATCGGTACCTCGTTGGTGCTATGGAGGCCGTGCACTACAACTGAGATTTTTCTGTGTAAGAAAGAGATCGGAGCACACAATGGTTACTCACTGAAGTGCAATGGTGATGGGACCATCAATCAATGAATCAATAAAAGAGAAACAATGCAAATCAGACCAACATCCCTAACACATCTCCTTGTTATGATGACTGATCTCAGTCAGATTCAGTCATGCCCAACCATACTCATTCATGGGAAAGGCTTATGTAGTAAATAACAGATATCTAATGCAGAGTTCCTGACTGATGCAGCCGGTCATTATATTTAATGATACCCCCATAACTTCTGTAACCATAATGTTCCCATCTGAAGAAACAGTACTCCTCAAGTAATTAAAATCTGTTCTTCTTCACTTAGGGAGGCATACGTCCGCAACCAAGGTATTCCAAGCCCTCCTATACAAAGCCATCTTTTCCAGATCTCTCCCCATTTTCTTACATTCTGTTTCCAACTTCCACCTCCAGGTGTTTCTGTCTTCCTTACCTCTATTACCCTGGGGTTCCATAGGGGGCCTGTCTAGTGATGCTGTCAGGTGGTCTCATTGTGTGTCCTATCCATCACCACCTTCTGTCACTTATCTCTTGTTTCACCTGTCATTGTCCCGTTCTATCCAACAGTTCCCTGATTGTGGTCCTGTCATACCATCGTAGATAAAGTTACCTGCGTAGGCATCTATTGATGAATGTCTGCAATTTTTGTGGTTCCCCTTAGTTGTTCTCCATGTCTCCGCTCCATACAGAAGGTCAGCCTTAACATTTAAATACGACATGCATTGTAGGTTGCAGTGGTACTATTCTTTGCTTCTCTGGGCCCTGACACCACATGAGCAAAAAGTTAGTATAATAGCGAGAGAACGAAAAACTCGTGGATAGGAGAGCAGAAAATGATACATCAACAAAGCTACAGAGATAAGACATATAGTGGCATTGGTTACTAAACTGACGTCATTGCACTCCGACAGACCCATAGGTGCTCAGTCTCCCAACAGATATCGAAGAGTATGCATACTGATGGTTCCTGTGGCTCGCTGATTAAACACACCTCTCACTCTGCCTCTCAGGCATCCAGTTCGACTTGAACAACGAGTAACTCCAAACTGCCTAAATCGCTTGATCGATTCAACATCTATTTTAGTGTCCTCATCCAACAGACAGTCGCTAAGAGACCAAAGAATATCCCCCTTATCCATTTTCAACTCCCCAACAATCGATGCAAGCCTGTCCGCTCTCTCATTACTGTAAACACCCGCATGCCCAGGACAGTATATCCACGTAAGCCGCTGGAGGTTAGAAACTTCTATAGATGACATCCACTCATACCGAAACCTGCCCTTCTGGATCTTGTGAAGCATCGACTGAGAATCAGATACAACAACTGCCCCAGTAAATAAAGTCCCAGAGATCCAATGGAGGGCAGCAGTAACGGCCTCAACCTCCATCCTCATACTAGAAGTAGTTGTCCTGTATGTCCCACTTCGCTCCGCAACAACCCTACCATGCGTATTAGCCAAGAAACTCCAACCTGACTTCTCACCACGTTGAACCGACCCATCGGTATATAGTGGCATAAGACAAATAAATTAGACAGACGTCTATTCAAGACCTGTGTGCTGGGTATGGGCAAGTTAGTAAGGGCTCCATGACTCAGGTTTACTATTAATTTAAATAAACGCAACTTGTTATGAAATGTTTATAAAATAATGCAACCGATTATCCTGCTGCATTATGGTCAAGAGTTTCTGGAACCATCGGGTTAGTTATAGTTGTACGTTACTGCTAGCTGCCCTTATTTCTTCTTTCTAAGTGTAAAACTCGACTCTGAGACTCAGTTCTTTCTAATCCGAGGAAATGATTATAGAAATAAATTACAATGAGCATGAGATAACTACTTAACCTACACAAAGAGTGTGTATTCTGTAGTAGGAACTAGTGGTCTTAGCATGTGGAGATAAGGTAGGATAATTTATTAAGTATGAGTATGCCGCTGCCGCACAATCAGTAGCGAGTCAAGATTAGGAGCTAGTAGTTACCTCAGGCAACTGAACGAACTTGTCAGTCCCTCACAAAACTAGGTCATGAAAGTAATCACAATCTAGATGCAAACCGTTAAAAACTACTCACTGTTGGGTTCATTTATTGGAACTTCGTGTAAACCTAGCGTTCGCAAAACAAAAGGATGCATAAATCGTGGATAAATGACAACAAAACACGCTATCATAACACCAACAACACCAAATGCCTTAATGGGAGACATTTTGGATTACGACGACTAATCGTGATTTTCCGGATTCGTTCATTTTAAGAGTATTCTTTTGAAATGTCTAACAACGCATTGTGGCACCACATTTAAAGGAGGAACAGAGAAAAAGAGAACAGCATGGTGGAATAATGAAGTTAAAGAAGCAATAAAAATTAAAAAAGAACTATATAAGACCTGGATAAGATCACGCTCAGAAGACGATTATGATAAATACAGACTAGCAAGGCAGACATCGGCCAGAGTAATCAAGCAAGAGAAAGAAAAATCTTGGACCATGTATGGTGAAAATCTCAGTAGATTATGTGTAGAGTCCAGCAGACAATTTTATAAGGCCATAGCAAAATGAGAATAAGGGACGAACCCTTCCAGCCATCCGAATATATAAATGATAGTCAAGGTAAACCTATACATGAAGAAGTTAAGATCAGAGAAAGATGGGAAGAATACTTCAAAGACCTCTTGAATATACCAGATACTGGGAATAAAACATCATTCAAACCGAGACATGCAAACATTGAAGAACCTAAAATACTAGTAAGTGAGGTAAGAGAAGCTATTAAAAGAAGCCCAAAGAACAAGGCTGCAGGAATTGATGGAATAACAGCAAAAGCAATAAAGGCGTGTGGAGAGATTGGAGTAGCCTGGGTACATTACATCTTCAAGAAGGCATGGGAAGAAAGAACTGTCCCTTCAGATTGGCAAAAAGCTATTATAGTACCAATATGGAAGAAAAAGGTAAAAAACAAGACTGTAGTACATATAGAGGCATCTTCCTCCTAAGCCATGTGGGAAAAATGTTTGCAAGAGTTCTTGAGCAACGAATAAGACCAATTGTGGAGCCAGCACTCAGCCCACAACAGTTTGGATTTAGAAAAGGAAAAGGGTGCACAGATGCAATATTTGCTCTAAGACAAATTAGTGAAAAGACTATAGAACACAAAAATCAAATGAATATAGCCTTCATAGACCAAGAGAAGGCATTAGATAGGGTTAACAGAGACATATTATGGGATGTTCTCGAAAACTACAGAATAAAAGGAACACTGCTAGACTGTGTTAGAGCCATATATATGGAAAGTGAAAGTGCCATACGAACAAGCGCCGGACTCACAAATTGGTTTCCAGTAACATCAGGAGTATGGCAAGGATGTGTATTATCACCTCTTCTCTTTATTATATACATGGATAGTATCACCAAAATAGATGAAGCATCACTCAACGCAGACCAACAAAATGAACTGCTCTTTGCTGACGACCAGTGTATATTCCATAATAATATTGAACAGCTTCAAGAACACATAAACTTACTCAACAATAGCTGCCTCAAATACAACATGAAGATCAATATTCAAAAGACAGAAGTCATGACTATAAGTAGAGAACATAAAGATATCAACATAAAAATAAATGACCAAACGCTAAAGCAGGTGAGAGAATTCAAATACCTTGAAGTATCTTCACATCTGATAGTAGACTGGACAGAGAGATCGAAATTAGAATCCAGCAAGCCAACAACATTACATACCAACTTACCCCAATTTTGAAACACCCAGCTATTCCAGTAGTGACTAAAAGACAGATTATAAATTCAATCTTTCTACCAACACTGTGCTACCAGAGCCAAACATGGGCACTGACAAAAGAACAAGAAAGGAAAATTACCACATGCGAAATGAGATGCCTGAGGAAAACAGTAAATAAAACAAGAAGAGACCATATAAGAAATGAGGAAATTAGAAGAACAGTCGGAACAACACCTGCTATTAGATTTATTGAAAACAGAGACTCAAATGGTTTGGCCACTTGGTCAGAATGAACCCGAATACACCAGTTGCAAAAGAGAGTACAACCTGAAAATGGAATCATCAAGAGGAAGGGGCAGACCAAGAAAAGATGGGTTGATGGAGTTACAGACATCTTAAAACTCCACAATACCACACCATATCAAGCGACCGAGCGTGCATTATCTCGGAAACCGATCATCAGTTAAACCTGCTACGCCTAGCGGCAAAAAAGCAGAGAAGGACAAAAGAAAGAAAGAAAGTTCATTAGAACACAGATTCCACCTCCTCGCTGAATTTTAAACTGGTGAGTAGACCAGTCAAGAATCAATTTGAGGTTGATTTTGTTATATAATGATTTTGATATACGCACGTGCTCTAGCTATCTTGAGGCTCATTGTACACCTCCATACCTAATTCCGACGGACTTCAAGCTCTCCAGTTCTTTCTCGACAGAACTAACCCACTTGTCTCCACCTCGGCTCTCCTTCGTCTTGCAGAACTAGTTCTAACTCTCAACTCCTTTCAGTTCAATGACCAGTTCTTTGAGCAGATCAGTGGGGTCGCCATGGGTACTAAAATGGGACCCAGTTATGCTTGTCTATTCATGGGTCATCTTGAGCACCTAGTATGGAATTCCTATGATGGCCCCTTTCCGTCTGTGTATCATAGATACATTGATGATTGTATTGGCATTACCGATATGCCTGAAGCCGATTTGTCACGCTTCATTAATTTCATTAATGTCTTCAATCCGGCTATTCGGTTTACATATCACATCTCTACCTCTTGTGTCAACTTTCTTGACATCACTATCACTATCAGCCTATCCACCATCACTACATCAGTATACTACAAGCCTACTGATGCACATAGTTTTCTTCTTTATACCTCTTCCCATTCCCAGGCTTGTCGTGATTCTTTACCATTCTCTCAACTTTTGCGCCTTCGTCGCCTCTGTAGCGAGGACGACGATTTCCTCGATAGAGCTCACGAGATGCTGGATTTCTTTCGTAAGCGCTTATACCCAGATAAGGAGCTTGCTTCTGCTATGCGGCGCGTTCAGCAAATTTCTCGCCAGGAGGCTCTTTCTAACCAGCATAGAACTTCCAATTCTGACAGGGTGAAACTTGTCTTAACTTTCCACCCTCATAGTTCCCTTGTGAAGAAAGTCTTATTCCGTCATCTCTCCATTCTTCAGTCTGATCCTGAGACACGTTCAATCTTCCAACACTATCCTTGGTGGCGTACAGACGGGACAGAAGCCTTAAGGATATGTTGGTTCACAGTCGCCTCAAGCCTAACATCCAGAGTCATTTTGGCACCATCCAGTGTGGCCGTCGGCGCTGCAACACTTGTGCTTATGTAATACAGACCCACACGGTGTCTTTTCCAAAAGCCACGTTCGTTGTTGAAGACAGTTTCACGTGCGAGTCCGTAATATTATCTATGCCATTATCTGCAAGCGGTGCAACAAGGCCTATATTGGGAAACCGGCAGGAGACTCAGTGACCGATTCGCCCAACACTTGCGCGATATACGCCAATGCTCTGTGACCCCTGTAGCTACCCATTTCAATGATACTGGCCATTCAGGAGCTTGCGATGTCCAGGTCACAGCCATCCGATCATGTTCCTCTAATGATCGTAGTCGATTTGCTCTGGAGAATCGGTTGATTTCTTTGTATGGTACCTTGCGACCACGCGGCTCAACGTATTACATTCTTATGCTTCTTAGTACTTTCTCTTCCCATGCTTTGTAATCTCTATGGGTATATGTTGCATGTATTCAAGTTATATATTTACTAGATGTTTCATTGTTTCTTTTCCGTTCTATTTCTAGTTTTTATGTGTGTTTTTGTGTTACATTTATTTCGTTATTCGTTTTTATTCCAGATTTTCCTTAGATACGTTGGTATTTGGTCGTCCATTTGTGTTTCATTTTAATTTGTCACTCCTGTTTGTTCGTTTGCTTGATAAAGGCCTTGTTGGTCGAAACGTTGCTGTTTATCGTCACTGTTTATGTATTTTGTAAAACTATAGTACTTTGTTTGTACATGTTTCATTATATAAAAACTGCTTTTCTGTGAAAGCAAGGCAATTTCCCAACCATGGAGCATAGCCTCAAGATAGCTAGAGCACGTGCGTATATCAAAATAAGTTCTAAAAAGGATCACTCATTGCACCAGCTGCTCAACACCAGTGGTGGATATCGGTTAAAGTGGAGCAAGTCGTGAGTTGGCTGTGCTGCAGACATTGTCAGCTGGTATGCGGGCTCACAAATAGCGACCATGGAGTAGCATGGATACCGGTGCCTTCAATCTACGGGAACACATTTTCAACCATCATCAAATTCGACAAAGGTTGCAGAGAGAGAGGGAGGAATCCGGTGGCGTTGGATGCGGGTGTTAAAGACATCATGCAAACTGCAATGAATGTGACGTTGCGATTTACACAGATGGATCGGTAGTTCGCAACGAAAAGTCCGTATGGGCATTATCTACAAGCTTATGTGGCAGAATGGTTACGGAAGCCAATGGTGCATTTTGTATGACAACAAGCAGCATGATAATGGATATACTGGCGGGACTAGGGTACTACTCTGAATGGAGTCACAAAACTACACTCATGCTTGCATTCTGAGTGATTGATTGAGTATGATCCGAAAGGTGGAATCTGGTTCGGTGCGCAGCCAATGGACTGAATCACTACAAGCGTCAACAATTTGCAGAATCACACTTATCTTCGTTCCGGGACACATGGGTGTCGTTGGCAATGAGAGAGCAGACAGTCTGGCTGG
Organism: Arion vulgaris; assembly: GCA_020796225.1. Lineage (NCBI taxonomy): Eukaryota > Metazoa > Mollusca > Gastropoda > Stylommatophora > Arionidae > Arion > Arion vulgaris. The sequence goes on from CM036761.1 coordinate 14,660,107, forward strand.
CTCTGCCACCATATCAGAGGGCCAGCTAATGGATAGAGCTGATATTTTGAACGCCCTCAAAGAGTGTGACCGCAAAGAAGATTTTCATTTAAACCAATCCACGTCAACTACTAGATTGCAGGAGCTGGATTTGAAGATTGGAGTAGCAAGAAAAGAACAGCATAACAGGTACGTGAGTAGGCTCATCAAACAAAATCGAACTGGTACGGTCAGTTGCTGGACGCTGTTGGAGATATTGCCAATTGCGAAGGAGATCGGAGCACCTATGGACATGTCCGGAGTGCAATAAGATATTCCAAACTGAAACTGATATTACGTGCATACTCATTGCATAACTCGAGTCCTGATGATTAACATGTTTGATTTTCCAAATTTCTGCATGATTTACGGGCTATTCATATATATATATACACTATCATTGAACTCGCTTCTCAAGGCTGGTGGTCTGGGCTCAACTCCGCAGTGCGCGTGGAATTTTTCCCGACCGCGACGGCTCTCAGGTCGACCCAGCCTCAACTGGGTACCAGACATGCTCTGGAAAAGTAAAGGCGGCCGGCGTGATGCTGACCACATCACTCATCGTGTGCCGACGGTCAATGAAAAATACAGGCCTAACACTGTATTACCCTATATACCACGAGGTATGAAAGGGTTCCTTTACTTTTTACCTTTACTATCATGAGTTTTTCTGAAATCGTACACATAAATGGCCGACTGATAGGCTGTTTGATCAATAGGAAATGACTGACCGTCATCGTAAAGACGCAGTGACTCAGGACATGATGGTCTTCTTGCCTTCAACTAGTGGACTTCTTCTTGCGATCACTACTTGGATGATTATACCTTCAGTTGTGTTCTTATACTCAAGTCAACGGTTGTCTGGAGCTCTTCTCCGACGACGTGTAGTTTTCAATGTAGTGACTTAAATATGCGAGACTAGGTAGGTCGATCAACAACATACGTTTTTTTCAACCGCGTCGGACAACGCTGATCAAATGCGTTAATTAATCCTTCATCGACTCACAAAAATTTAAAAAATTATATTTCAAACAAAAATTTTTAGAATTGTATATATTAGTAACAAAATAATATATAATATATATTAATAATTAACAAAACAGTAATTTTTTAACATTACATTTATTACAATAATTTAACATTACATTTATTACAATAATTTAACATTACATTTATTACAATAATTTAACATTACATTTATTACAATAATTTAACATTACAATTATTACAATAATTTAACATTACAATTATTACAATAATTTAACATTACAATTATTACAATAATAATTAATAGCCGTCGATTGCAAGAAACGACGGCAACAGTCTCAGACGTATGTTGCTGCACCCCTCTGGTATGTGCGGAAGTGACTGTAAAGTCCAATCCTTGAACACAATTACCTACCACAGGTTGGGCATACATGATCAAGGTTGGGCATACATGATCAAGGTTGGGCATACATGATCAAGGTTGGGCATACATGATCAAGGTTGGGCATACATGATCAAGGTTGGGCATACATGATCAAGGTTGGGCATACATGATCAAGGTTGGGCATACATGATCAAGGTTGGGCATACATGATCAAGGTTGGGCATACATGATCAAGGTTGGGCATACATGATCAAGGTTGGGCATACATGATCAAGGTTGGGCATACATGATCAAGGTTGGGCATACATGATCAAGGTTGGGCATACATGATCAAGGTTGGGCATACATGATCAAGGTTGGGCATACATGATCAAGGTTGGGCATACATGATCAAGGTTGGGCATACATGATCAAGGTTGGCATACATGATCAAGGTTGGGCATACATGATCAGGTTGGGCATACATGATCAAGGTTGGGCATACATGATCAAGGTTGGGCATACATGATCAAGGTTGGGCATACATGATCAAGGTTGGGCATACATGATCAAGGTTGGGCATACATGATCAGGTTGGCATACATGATCAAGGTTGGGCATACATGATCAAGGTTGGGCATACATGATCAAGGTTGGGCATACATGATCAAGGTTGGGCATACATGATCAAGGTTGGGCATACATGATCAAGGTTGGGCATACATGATCAAGGTTGGGCATACATGATAAAGTTTGGGCATACATGATCAAGGTTGGCATACATGATCAAGGTTGGCATCATGATCAAGGTTGGGCATACATGATCAAGGTTGGGCATACATGATCAGGTTGGCATACATGATCAAGGTTGGGCATACATGATCAAGGTTGGGCATACATGATCAGGTTGGGCATGACAGTGATACAGGTTGGGCATACATGATCAAGGTTGGGCATACATGATCAGGTTGGGCATACATGATCAAGGTTGGGCATACATGATCAGGTTGGGCATACATGATCAAGGTTGGGCATACATGATCAGGTTGGGCATACATGATCAAGGTTGGGCATACATGATCAGGTTGGGCATACATGATCAAGGTTGGGCATACATGATCAGGTTGGGCATACATGATCAAGGTTGGGCATACATGATCAAGGTTGGGCATACATGATCAGGTTGGGCATACATGATCAAGGTTGGGCATACATGATCAAGGTTGGGCATACATGATCAAGGTTGGGCATACATGATCAAGGTTGGGCATACATGATCAAGGTTGGGCATACATGATCAAGGTTGGGCATACATGATCAAGGTTGGGCATACATGATCAAGGTTGGGCATACATGATCAGGTTGGGCATCATGATCAAGGTTGGGCATACATGATCAAGGTTGGGCATACATGATCAAGGTTGGGCATACATGATCAAGGTTGGGCATACATGATCAAGGTTGGGCATACATGATCAAGGTTGGGCATACATGATCAAGGTTGGGCATACTGATCAGGTTGGGCATACATGATCAAGGTTGGGCATACATGATCAGGTTGGGCATACATGATCAAGGTTGGGCATACATGATCAAGGTTGGGCATACATGATCAATGGATATTCGTGGCATACATGATCAAGGTTGGGCATACATGATCAAGGTTGGGCATACATTATCAAGGTTGGGCATACATGATCAAGGTTGGGCATACATGATCAAGGTTGGGCATACATGATCAAGGTTGGGCATACATGATCAAGGTTGGGCATACATGATCAAGGTTGGGCATGTGGCTGTTGTAATCTATCTTTTTTTTGCGCAGCTCGCTTTCTCTGTACCTCAATAGTAAGACGATTCTCAGCTATGGGAGTTCCCCTTGTGTTGTTACAACACCAAGTTTTGCGATCTTGCGCAAGGATTTCAGACGTGGTGTATATATCCAAGCATATTCGATGCATTTTAAGAGTGTCTTTAAAGCGTTTTCTCTGTCCACCAAGCAATCGTTTGTCCTCATCAAGCTCACTATACGTCAACTGTTACGTAATGCATTTATCAGGCCTCCAAGCAAAGTGACCGGCCTGTCTCACCTGGTCCTTCTGCAGCTCATTGTTGACGCTTGGAATCTTGGTTCTTATGAAGACTTCGTTATCTTGAATTTTGTCCTGCTATCTTATTTTGAGGAGTCTGTGTAGATAACTTGTGTAGAAGTGAGATAACTTGTGTGAAAGTGAGATAACGTGTGAAAGTGAGCTAACTTGTGTAGAAGTGAGATAACTTGTGTGAAAGTGAGATAACGTGTGGAAGTAAGCTAACTTGTGTGAAAGTGGGATAACTTGTGTGAAAGTGAGATAACTTGTGTGAAAGTGAGATAACGTGTGAAAGTGAGCTAACTTGTGTAGAAGTGAGATAACTTGTGTAAAGTGAGATAACTGTGGAAGTAGCTAACTTGTGTGAAAGTGGGATAACTTGTGTGAAAGTGAGATAACTTGTGTGGAAGTGAGATAACGTGTGAAAGTGAGATAACTTGTGTGGAAGTGAGATAACTTGTGTGAAAGGGAGATAACTTGTGTGGAAGTGAGCTAACTTGTGTGAAAGTGAGATAACTTGTGTGGAAGTGAGCTAACTTGTGTGAAAGTGAGATAACTTGTGTGAAAGTGAGATAACGTGTGTAAGTGAGATAACTTGTGTGTAAGTGAGATAACTTGTGTGAAAGTGAGATAACGTGTGTAAGTGAGATAACTTGTGTGTAAGTGAGATAACTTGTGTGAAAGTGAGATAACGTGTGTAAGTGAGATAACTTGTGTGTAAGTGAGATAACTTGTGTGGAAGTGAGATATAGAGCTCAAGGAAAGTTCCAGTTTCAAGATGGCGGCGAGTGGTTCTGTTCAACTGCGTTGTCGGATTATTCCGTCCTATTGCAGTGTTTTTACGATTTATTTCTCAAATTCTGCGCGCAGGATATTTATAATCATTGTGAAAATTCTGTTTTCGACTGGAGTGGAAGGGCGTCCGATGTTTTACCGCTGACCATTGCCGACATACCGTGTTCGTGTTAGCTTGAATATCGAATTAAAAGGGATGAGCCCTCTCTTCCTCTACAAATGTACTGAAGTCGGTGATACTAGGCCAGAAGGCGTACAATGTACTGAAGTCGGTGATACTAGGCCAGAAGGCGTACAATGTACTGAAGTCGGTGATACTAGGACAGAAGGCGTACAATGTACTGAAGTCGGTGATACTAGGACAGAAGGCGTACAAATGTACTGAAGTCGGTGATACTAGGACAGAAGGCATACAATAAACCCTAGTATCATGCATATCACGATTATACATGCTGCTTATACAGTAAGAACGCGTCTGAACATATAATCATCAAAATAGATATCACAAAAAGAAGAAGAAGCTCAAGGAAAGACAAGAGGCAGATGGACAGTAAATTTGTATATTAAGTAAGAGATTGAAGCCTCTTTAAACCGAGGCACGCCCGCTCAATCTACGAGCGTGTCTTTTTGGTTACATCAGTGGCCAACAAATATAAAAAAAACCCAAAACAAATAAACTCCTTGCAGAGAATCTAAGTTATACGTAAAAATATTGAGAGGCAGTCAACACGAATGACGTAATGCGATAACATGAACTCATAGCTAGCAGTCTCTGACACACAGACTTTGCTCAGTAACAAGAACTTAAGCTTCCCACAAAGTTTCATGAAGTAAATGGCTAGATAAGACTAGACAAGACGATACAGTAAAATATATAATTTACAAATAAACCCATTTAAAAAATAAATTATAAACATTTGAAATGGTCTGTAGAATTCTTGAGTAATATTGACAGTTGACTGTCTGGCCTATGGTGCCGAGACGACGTTGGAGATCACGTGACAGGAACAACCAACCGGCACTCGTTCCCACTCCAGTATATAACGGAATACGCCTGTAAAAATAAAAACAAAACAAAATGGCAGTGAGTCAGATGGAAGCAAAAGACGTCCTCATTTTTGCGGACACGTCCTCATTTCACGACTTAATATGAACTGCCAAAAACAATTTTGGAAATTTTACAAGTCCGGACAAAATGAACAGATTTTTGACTGACAAAGGTGTGCACATAGATGATTCAAAGTGATGTGATCAGTACTGCTATCTGGGGAAATCTGCATCCACATATAACAAGCAAGTAACGTAGCAAAAAAGTGGTGTCACTATAATGAAAACTTTAATAATAATAATTTCTCTCATACCGTTATACGTTACATATGGCCTGCAAACAATTTCTCCATTCAGCTCTATCCTGAGGAACTCGCTCAATCTCCTCCATGGAACTGAGACCGATATTTCTTGCCTCTCTCAGCAAAGGACGTTTCAGGGTCTCCTTAGGTCATCCTCTCTTTCTTGAACCATTTGCATCCCATTTCAATGTTTGCTTTGATATTCGTTGATAATTTCTCCTCAAGGTGTGTCCAACATATCTCCATCTTCTCCTTCTTATAACAGTTGTTACTAGTGGTTGACCAGACATGTCTCTGATTTCATCACTTCTCCTGAATTCGTTCCATTTTATATTCATTATTTTTCGCTGACATCTATTTTCAAATGCATTCAACTTGCTTTCTAAATCTTTAGGAGTAGGGAAATGTACTATGAAATCATTAAGATAGCACAGTTCTTCTTTGCTATTCCAGCACACAATGTCTCGTTTGAAAGTCTATTTTCTTACATGCCCAAATGGACTAATGAGAGAAATAGTGCTAGTGTGAATTCAGTCAAGTTAATTTCACTTGTAAAATTTAATTTCAAATATTTAACATGCAGGCAATTTTATGGACATTTGATGCAAAATAAAGACATTCTAAAGAAAAGATCAGGTCACCAGAAGTTTATACATAATTTAAATGGAAGTTAATGTTAGGATAAATGTCCTCATTTCGGAAGATCAAAATATGCCAACTCGTAGAAAAATGTCCTCATTTCGGAAGATCAAAACATTGCAACCCTAGAGAAATGTCCTCATTTCGGAAGATCAAAACATTGCAACCCTAGAGAAATGTCCTCATTTCGGAAGATCAAAACATTGAAACCCTAGAGAAATGTCCTCATTTCGGAAGATCAAAACATTGCAACCCTAGAGAAATGTTCTCATTTCGGAAGATAAAAACATTGCAACCCTAGAGAAATGTCCTCATTTCGGAAGATCAAAACATTGCAACCCTAGAGAAGTGTCATCATTTCGGAAGATAAAAATATGGCAACCCTATTTTTTTTTAACCGATCCAGAAGCAATTGAGCTTTCAGCTCTTTGGCTCGGTGCCATGGACATCGTAACCCTTCGCTTCGGTGCCACGAACACCGTGTATCTGGTGAATCTGTAGCTTTTCTGCCAGCCCGCGGAATTGAACCCGCACTCACAGGAGCTTGTCACCCGTAGTCCAACGCGCTACGAACACGCTGGGCAGACGGGCATGGCAACGCTATTAATAACCACTGAGAGAAATCATTTTAGTGTCGATTCAGTCAAGTCAATTTCACTTGTAAATTGTAATGAGCTTCTGTAGCGTAAACGACTTTGAGCTCAATCACAAGCCAAGCGTACCGATTCAAACTCCGCGGCAGGCAGTTTGGAAACAAATTCGTTTCCGTGTAATTTTTACGAAAGGTAAAATAGACCTCACCGTTCAGAAAGCAATGACAAATTACTGAACGTATAAGTGGTGTCTAGAATGTGGTGTAATGAATATGCCAAATTGTCATATCTTCTTCTTTGCGTTCGTTCTTTACGACCAATTTTAATCACTCTTTGTGATATGCCTGATCTTTGGAAAAAACGTGTATACGTTGCACATTGATTTGGTAGGCCCCTAAACGCACAGACTTCTACATGTTTAGGACATGTGATTCGATTTCAGCCAAATTCTCATATTAACAACAGTTATAGCAGCCATTGTAGGAAAACAATGCCAGATTATCATGTAATCTCTTGCTGGGATTATTGAAGACCATCATCAAGGCACTCCGGACAGGTCTATGAGGTGCTCAGATCTTCATCTCACTATTCCCATCAGTGTAAGGAAACTGTGACTCTGTGGTTAGAGGTAAAGGTGCTCAGATCTTCACTCACTATTTCCTCAGTGTAAGGAAACTGTGACTCTGATGTGTAGAGGTTAGGTGTAGATCTCATCTCACTATTCCCATCAGTGTAAGAAACTGTGACTCTGTTGGTGTAGGGTTAGTGCTCAGATCTTCATCTCACTATTCCCATCAGTGTAAGGAAACTGTGACTCTGTGGTGTAGAGGTTAGGTGCTCAGATCTTCATCTCACTATTCCCATCAGTGTAAGGAAACTGTGACTCTGTGGTGTAGAGGTTAGGTGCTCAGATCTTCATCTCACTATTCCCATCAGTGTAAGGAAACTGTGACTCTGTGGTGTAGAGGTTAGGTGCTCAGATCTTCATCTCACTATTCCCATCAGTGTAAGGAAACTGTGACTCTGTGGTGTAGAGGTTAGGTGCTCAGATCTTCATCTCACTATTCCCATCAGTGTAAGGAAACTGTGACTCTGTGGTGTAGAGGTTAGGTGCTCAGATCTTCATCTCACTATTCCCATCAGTGTAAGGAAACTGTGACTCTGTAGTGTAGAGGTTAGGTGCTCAGATCTTCATCTCACTATTCCCATCAGTGTAAGGAAACTGTGACTCTGTGGTGTAGAGGTTAGGTGCTCAGATCTTCATCTCACTATTCCCATCAGTGTAAGGAAACTGTGACTCTGTGGTGTAGAGGTTAAGTGCTCGCCTTTCGTTCCAAAGGTACTTGGTTCGTTCCCTTCTGGACCGATCGGAATATTTGTCCAGAGATCCCTGATCTCAGTGTAGGTGTAATCAAGTTCCTAGTCCTATCGGAAATGGACGATAAAACGTAGGTCTCCTGTTCAGGTTGAACACGTAAAAGAAACCTTGGCAGTTGAAAATTCGACTGGAAAATTCATTAGACAAATTCAAATAAAATATCTTCAAAATATTTTCAACATCTTAAAAATTACACAGGGGACCCACGCCGGTGCTACGGAGTTGGTGCACTACCGCTGATATCTTCCTGTGTAAGAAAGAGATCGGAGCACACATGGTTTCTCATTGAAGTGCAATGATGCTGGCTTTATCAATCAATCAGTCAAGGGGACTGATCACTCCAGTTCTGTGTTGATTAATCAAAAGTCTTGTATCACTAGCAAAGTGTTCATGTCTGGCAGTTTCCGGTAGGGCCGAAGGGCAAGAGCTTAAATGTCGCTGGATCATTGAAGAAGAAGAAGGCAATTCCCGGTTTCAGTCTCACCTCCTTCACTCTGGATAGCGATGCTGATTCATAAATTCTGTAAAAAAAATCGTCGAATAGATCTTTTACTCTCATGGTATTGATGTCTGACCTGTTCATTGTCCGTCCTTCATTGATCACTGCTGTGTCAGCCAACCGATCTGCTCGCTTTTGCCCTTCCCGCCCGCATGACCCAGTGTAACAATAAATGTTATAGGTTTCATGTATGATGTTTCAAGTGTGTTGAGCGATTCATGTCGTATGTAGTAGCCAGATTGGCATATCTCGAGCATAGTTTTTGAGTCACTAGAAGACATAAGCCTAGGGGATAGTGACTCGGTTTATTAACCTCGACGATCTCAGTTCGAATCACGCTGCGGACAGTTTGGTTGCAAATTGTTTCGCGTGGATTTTACAAAAGGACGATGGCGCCACCTGTTCAGAGAGCAATGGCAAACTACTGAACGTAATAATGCCTAGAAAAATCACAAACAGCGTTAAAAAGCTGGGGTCGATTCGCAAAGTCCTGTAAAGGATATGCAAATAACTTTTTAGAAAACATAAAAAATAATCATTTTGATACCTCGAGATATAATGGGTAAAAAATATGGTGTTAGACCCATATTTTTCATTGACAGTCGGCACACGATGGGTGATGTGGTCAACAGAACTCCAGCCGTCTTTAATTCATAGTGCTTTTCGTGGTACCAAATTGAGGCTGGATCGATCTGAAAGCCACCACGTTCGGAAATAAAATTCCACGCCTACTGTGGAATTGAACCTGGACCACTAGTCTAAGAAGAGAGTTCACTAACAACTACGACACTGCGGCTCTCATCTAGAAGATATACATGTTTGTAATTATGTGGGACAAGTCAGCTCATCGTCATTATTTCCACTGTAAGACTATTTGTTATTGTTGTTTCCAACTTCTTCTTCTTGGAAGTCCATATCAACCACTTGTTTAACCACTCTTTGTGATTTCTATGTGATCCGAGCCTAAGAGAGTTTAACCTTGTGCCAGTTATGCGCCTACAAGTAGGCCAGCACATCCGATTCCTGCGACGATTATTATTTCCTAGGGTAGCTTCTCTAGATCCCTACCTCAGTCGCCTCTTACGACATGCCTTTAGGTCACATTGGTACTATTCTTTGCGGGCCCCGGGACCACACGGGCGGTTGTGTCAAACAATATAGTCTAATAGGAAAAACATCACCTTCACTGCAACCAGATCTACGTAGTACTCTCACGCTATGGTACACTTCCTTACATCTGGTAATCCATTCAGTGGTAGTGTCTGTGCTCTCACTACAACATCTGCAATAATAACATTGATAATATTGAACACTGGACGCTGACATCATATGACATCACAAATGACATCACAAATGACATCGCATGTCACCGTCAACACTAACATAGTTTACAACAATCTTTCTCTCAACATTATGCTTTCCTTCTGACTTTTCTCCAATCCTGTCTTGTCTCACATCATCAGGATAAAAAGATATTTCTAGAACGGGTTCTCGTGTGCGCTTCATAAATAGTGTCTTTCGTCGCCTCTGTTATCTCTGAAGTCCACCTTTTTCGTGGCCTGCCTTTTGCTTTGTATCCATTGTATCGGAGCAACATCGCTTTTTTTGAAGTGCAGTCTGTTGGTAATCTACTTATGTGGATGAACCATTTCATTTGCTTTTTCTAGATGAATGTATCAACGAACATAACGTGGATAAAGTTGATAGTTTTGAATATTTTAGTTTAATTTTGCACAAGCATTGACATAAAAGAACAAATACATCTATTCAGAAAGTACTCAAGATCAAAGAAAACTGACTGATGCTACGAGCTGATAGTTTGGTTGGCATGGCTACGAAATCAGAGGGAGCTACGGTGGACCGAAATGACATTATTAACGCATTGAGAGTCTTTCTGAATAGAGGAGCTTCAGTGTTGTGAATCCGACTCGCTGACCAGATTGAGTTAGATGGGTATAAATATTGGTACAACCCGAAAAGAATCACATACCAAAAATGCAAAGAGACTGATTAATCGACATCGAACTGGCGTGTTGGGCTGCTGGACGCTGCTGGAATTGTTGAGGTGGGGATCGGAGCACATCTGGACATGTCTGGAGTGTTATGATGATAGTCCTGATTGAACTGATATAACAGAGCTGATAACTGATGTCATAGACGACTTGTGTATGATTGCGGTAGACGCCAGATACCTTAAGCAGGACAGGAAGGAATTGAGAGCTTCTGTCATGGCAAACAAGTTTCGACAAGTTAAATGATGATGGTAATGTAGATTTACATCGCTCGAAATATATTGAGAAATTCGGTGTTAGGTCCGTGTTTTTCATTGACCGTCGGCACACGATGGGTGTTGTGGTCAACATCACGCCGGCCGTCCTTACTTCTTAGTGCTTTTCCTGCTACCAAATTGAGGATGGGTCGACCCGAGAGCCGTTACGGTCGGACAACTAGTCCACGCCCATCGTTGAATTGAGCCTGGATCACTTGCCTAAGAAGCGAGTTCCCTAACAGCTACGCTACTGCCGCTAAGGAAGTTAGTGGTATGTAGTAACAAACGCAGGGTAGTTCTCCAACAACATTTTCGAACAACATTAACAACAACAACATTAAAACAACAACAATTAATCTAACCCAGACGAGCATATTGAAGAGATACTGATAACCCAGACAGCATATTGAAGAGATACTACGATAACCCAGACAGCATATTGAAGAGATACTTACATAACCCGACGACCATATTGAAGAGATCTGATAACCAGACGACCATATTGAAGAGATACTTACGATACCCAGACGAGCATATTGAAAGTCTTACGATAACGACGAGCATATTGAAGAGATACTTACGATAACCCAGACGAGCATATTGAAGAGATACTTACGATAACCCAGAGCATATTGAAGAGATACTTACGATAACCCAGACGAGCATATTGAAGAGATACTTACGATAACCCAGACGAGCATATTGAAGAGATACTTACGATAACCCAGACGAGCATATTGAAGAGATATAGATACAGACGAGATATTAAGATACTTACGATAACCCAGACGAGCATATTGAAGAGATACTTACGATAACCCAGACGAGCATATTGAAGAGATACTTACGATAACCCAGACGAACATATTGAAGAGATACTTACGATAACCCAGACGAGCATATTGAAGAGATCTGATAACAGACGACCATATGAAGAGATACTTACGAAACCCGACGGCATATTGGGACTTACGATAACCGACGACCATATTGAAGAGATACTTAGATAACAACGACCATATTGAAGAGATGCTTACGATAACCAGACGAGCATATTGAAGAGATACTTACGATAACCCAGACGAGCATATTGAAGAGATACTTACGATAACCCAGACGACATATTGAAGAGATACTCGATAACCCAGACGAGCATATTGAAGAGATACTTACGATAACCCAGACGAGCATATTGAAGAGTACTTACGATAACCCACGAGCATATTGAAGAGTACTTACGATAACCCAGACGAGCATATTGAAGAGATACTTACGATAACCCAGACGAGCATATTGAAGAGATACTTACGATAACCAGACGACCATATTGAAGAGATACTCGATAACCCAGACGAGCATATTGAAGAGATACTTACGATAACCCAGACGACCATATTGAAGAGATACTTACGATAACCCAGACGAGCATATTGAAGAGATACTTAATCTAACCCAGACGAGCATATTGAAGAGATACTTACGATAACCCAGACGAGCATATTGAAGAGATCTAATCTAACCCAGACGAGCATATTGAAGAGATACTTACGATACCCAGACGACATATTGAAGAGATACTTACGATAACCGGACGAGCATATTGAAGAGATACTTACGATAACCCAGACGAGCATATTGAAGAGATACTTACGATAACCCAGACGAGCATATTGAAGAGATACTTACGATAACCCAGACGAGCATATTGAAGAGATACTTTCGATAACCCAGACGAGCATATTGAAGAGATACTTACGATAACCCAGACGAGCATATTGAAGAGATACTTACGATAAACAGAGCATATTGAAGAGATACTTACGATAACCCAGACGACATATTGAAGAGATCTACGATAACCCAGACGAGCATATTGAAGAGATACTTACGATAACCCAGACGAGCATATTGAAGAGATACTTACGATAACCCAGACGACCATATTGAAGAGATACTTACGATAACCCAGACGAGCATATTGAAGAGATACTTACGATAACCCAGACGACCATATTGAAGAGATACTTACGATAACCCAGACGACCATATTGAAGAGATACTTACGATAACCCAGACGAGCATATTGAAGAGATACTTACGATAACCAGACGAGCATATTGAAGAGATACTTACGATAACAGACGACATATTGAAGAGATACTTACGATAACCCAGACGAGCATATTGAAGAGATACTTACGATAACCCAGACGAGCATATTGAAGAGATACTTACGATAACCCAGACGAGCATATTGAAGAATACTACGATAACCCAGACGAGCATATTGAAGAGATACTTACGATAACCCAGACGAGCATATTGAAGAGATGCTTACGATAACCCAGACGAGCATATTGAAGAGATACTTACGATAACCCAGACGAGCATATTGAAGAGATACTTACGATAACCCAGACGAGCATATTGAAGAGATACTTACGATAACCCAGACGAGCATATTGAAGAGATACTTACGATAACCCAGACGAGCATATTGAAGAGATACTTACGATAACCCAGACGAGCATATTGAAGAGATACTTACGATAACCCAGACGAGCATATTGAAGAGATACTTACGATAACCCAGACGAGCATATTGAAGAGATACTTACGATAACCCAGACGAACATATTGAAGAGATACTTACGATAACCCAGACGAGCATATTGAAGATATACTTACGATAACCCAGACGACCATATTGAAGAGATACTTACGATAACCCAGACGAGCATATTGAAGAGATACTTACGATAACCCAGACGAGCATATTGAAGAGATACTTACGATAACCCAGACGAGCATATTGAAGAGATACTTACGATAACCCAGACGACCATATTGAAGAGATACTTACGATAACCCAGACGAGCATATTGAAGAGATACTTACGATAACCCAGACGAGCATATTGAAGAGATCTTACGATAACCAGCACATTGAAGCATATTGAAGAGATACTTACGATAACCCAGACGAGCATATTGAAGAGATACTTACGATAACCCAGACGACTCATATTGAAGAGATACTTAGATAACCCAGACGAGCATATTGAAGAGATACTTACGATAACCCAGACGAGCATATTGAAGAGATACTTACGATAACCCAGACGAGCATATTGAAGAGATACTTACGATAACCCAGACGAGCATATTGAAGAGATGCTCGATAGCAGACGAGCATATTGAAGAGATACTTACGATAACCCAGACGAGCATATTGAAGAGATACTTACGATAACCCAGACGAGCATATTGAAGAGATACTTACGATAACCCAGACGAGCATATTGAAGAGATACTTACGATAACCCAGACGACCATATTGAAGAGATACTTACGATAACCCAGACGAGCATATTGAAGAGATACTTACGATAACCCAGACGACCATATTGAAGAGATACTTACGATAACCCAGACGACCATATTGAAGAGATACTTACGATAACCCGGACGAGCATATTGAAGAGATACTCGATAACCCAGACGAGCATATTGAAGAGATACTTACGATAACCCAGACGACCATATTGAAGAGATACTTACGATAACCCAGACGAGCATATTGAAGAGATACTTACGATAACCCAGACGAGCATATTGAAGAGATACTTACGATAACCCAGACGAGCATATTGAAGAGATACTTACGATAACCCAGACGAGCATATTGAAGAGATACTTACGATAACCCAGACGACCATATTGAAGAGATACTTACGATAAGCCAGACGAGCATATTGAAGAGATACGCGATACCCAGACGAGCATATTGAAGAGATACTTACGATAACCCAGACGAGCATATTGAAGAGATACTTACGATAACCCAGACGAGCATATTGAAGAGATACTTACGATACCCAGACGAGGCATATTGAAGAGATACTTACGATAACCCAGACGAGCATATTGAAGAGATACTTACGATAACCAGACGAGCATATTGAAGAGATACTTACGATAACCCAGACGAGCATATTGAAGAGATACTTACGATAACCCAGACGACATATTGAAGAGATACTACGATAACCCAGACGAGCATATTGAAGAGATACTTACGATAACCCAGACGACCATATTGAAGAGATACTTACGATAACCCAGACGACCATATTGAAGAGATACTTACGATAACCCAGACGAGCATATTGAAGAGATACTTACGATAACCCAGACGAGCATATTGAAGAGATACTTACGATAACCCAGACGACCATATTGAAGAGATACTTACGATAACCCAGACGAGCATATTGAAGAGATACTTACGATAGCAGACGAGCATATTGAAGAGATACTTACGATAACCCAGACGAGCATATTGAAGAGATACTTACGATAACCCAGACGAGCATATTGAAGAGATACTTACGATAACCCAGACGAGCATATTGAAGAGATACTTACGATAACCCAGACGACCATATTGAAGATCTCCAGATAAACTTACGATAACCCAGACGAGCATATTGAAGAGATACTTACGATAACCAGACGAGCCATATTGAAGAGATACTTACGATAACCCAGACGAGCATATTGAAGAGATACTTACGATAACCCAGACGAGCATATTGAAGAGATACTTACGATAACCCAGACGAGCATATTGAAGAGATACTTACGATAACCCAGACGAGCATATTGAAGAGATACTTACGATAACCCAGACGACCATATTGAAGAGATACTTACGATACCTAGACGAGCATATTGAAGAGATACTTACGATAACCCAGACGACCATATTGAAGAGATCTTACGATAACCTAGACGAGCATATTGAAGAGATACTTACGATAACCCAGACGAGCATATTGAAGAGTACTGTACGATAACCCAGACGAGCATATTGAAGAGATACTTACGATAGCCAGACGACCATATTGAAGAGATACTTACGATAACCCAGACGACCATATTGAAGTTAGATCCACTGATAACGCAGACGACCATATTGAAGAGATACTTACGATAACCCAGACGACCATATTGAAGAGATACTTACGATAACCCAGACGACCATATTGAAGAGATACTACGATAACTCAGACGACCATATTGAAGAGATACTACGATAACCCAGACGAGCATATTGAAGAGATACTTACGATAACCCAGACGACCATATTGAAGAGATACTTACGATAACCCAGACGAGCATATAGTTGAAGCAGATATTACGATAACCCAGACGAGCATATTGAAGAGATACTTCGATAACCCAGACATGCATATTGAAGAGATACTTACGATAACCAGACGACCATATTGAAGATAGATACTATTACGATAACCCAGACGACCATATTGAAGAGATACTTACGATAACCCAGACGACCATATTGAAGAGATACTTACGATAACCCAGACGACCATATTGAAGAGATACTTACGATAACCCAGACGAGCATATTGAAGAGATACTTACGATAACCCAGACGAGCATATTGAAGAGATACTACGATAACCCAGACGAGCATATTGAAGAGATACTTACGATAACCCAGACGAGCATATTGAAGAGATACTTACGATAACCAGACGAGCATATTGAAGAGATACTTACGATAACCCAGACGAGCATATTGAAGAGATACTTACGATAACCCAGACGACCATATTGAAGAGATACTTACGATAACCCAGACGAGCATATTGAAGAGATACTTAATCTAACCCAGACGAGGCATATTGAAGAGATACTACGATAACCCAGACGAGCATATTGAAGAGATACTTACGATAACAGACGAGCATATTCAGAGATACTTACGATAACCCGAACGAGCATATTGAAGAGATACTTACGATAACCCAGACGAGCATATTGAAGAGATACTTAATCTAACCCAGACGAGCATATTGAAGAGATACTTACGATAACCCAGACGAGCATATTGAAGAGATACTTACGATAGCAGACGAGCATATTGAAGAGATACTTACGATAACCCAGACGAGCATATTGAAGAGATACTTACGATAACCCCGACGAGCATATTGAAGAGATACTTACGATAACCCAGACGAGCATATTGAAGAGATAGTTACGATAACCCAGACGAGCATATTGAAGAGATACTTAATCTAACCCAGACGAGCATATTGAAGAGATACTTACGATAACCCAGACGAGCATATTGAAGAGATACTTACGATAACCCAGACGAGCATATTGAAGAGATACTTAATCTAACCCAGACGAGCATATTGAAGAGATACTTACGATAACCCAGACGAGCATATTGAAGAGATACTTTCGATAACCCAGACGACCATATTGAAGAGATACTTACGATAACCCAGACGACCATATTGAAGAGATACGATAACCCAGACGACCATATTGAAGAGATATTGACACGATAACCCAGACGACCATATTGAAGAGATACTTCGATAACCAGACGAGCATATTGAAGAGATGCTTACGATAACCAGACGAGCATATTGAAGAGATACTTACGATAACCCAGACGACCATATTGAAGAGATACTACGATAACTCAGACGAGCATATTGAAGAGATACTTACGATAACCCAGACGAGCATATTGAAGAGATACTTACGATAACCCAGACGAGCATATTGAAGAGATACTTAATCTAACCCAGACGAGCATATTGAAGAGATACTTACGATAACCCAGACGAGCATATTGAAGAGATACTTAATCTAACCCAGACGAGCATATTGAAGAGATACTTACGATAACCCAGACGAGCATATTGAAGAGATACTTACGATAACCCAGACGAGCATATTGAAGAGATACTTAATCTAACCCAGACGAGCATATTGAAGAGATACTTACGATAACCCAGACGAGCATATTGAAGAGATACTTACGATAACCCAGACGAGCATATTGAAGAGATACTACGATAACCCAGACGAGCATATTGAAGAGATACTTACGATAACCCAGACGAGCATATTGAAGAGATACTTACGATAACCCAGACGAGCATATTGAAGAGATACTTACGATAACCGCAGACGAGCATATTGAAGAGATACTTACGATAACGCAGACGAGCATATTGAAGAGATACTTACGATAACCCAGACGAGCATATTGAAGAGATACTTAATCTAACCCAGACGAGCATATTGAAGAGATACTTACGATAACCCAGACGAGCATATTGAAGAGATACTTACGATAACCCAGACGAGCATATTCACGAGATACTTACGATAACCCAGACGAGCATATTGAAGAGATACTTAATCTAACCCAGACGAGCATATTGAAGAGATACTTACGATAACCCAGACGAGCATATTGAAGAGATACTTACGATAACCCAGACGAGCATATTGAAGAGATACTTAATCTAACAGACGAGCATATTGAAGAGATACTTACGATAACCCAGACGAACATATTGAAGAGATACTTACGATAACCCAGACGAGCATATTGAAGAGATACTTACGATAACCCAGACGAGCATATTGAAGAGATACTTACGATAACCCGACGAGCATATTGAAGAGATACTCGATAACCCAGACGAGCATATTGAAGAGATACTTACGATAAACCAGACGACCATATTGAAGAGATACTTACGATAACCCAGACGAGCATATTGAAGAGATACTTACGATAACCCAGACGAGCATATTGAAGAGATACTTACGATAACCCAGACGAGCATATTGAAGAGATACTTACGATAACCCAGACGAGCATATTGAAGAGATACTTACGATAACCCAGACGAGCATATTGAAGAGATACTTACGATAACCCAGACGACCATATTGAAGAGATACTTACGATAACCCGGACGAGCATATTGAAGAGATACTTACGATAACCCAGACGACCATATTGAAGAGAATTACGATAACCCAGACGAGCATATTGAAGATATACTTACGATAACCCAGACGAGCATATTGAAGAGATACTTATAACCAGACGAGCATATTGAGAGATTACGATAACCCAGACGAGCATATTGAAGAGATACTTACGATAACCCAGACGACCATATTGAAGAGATACTTACGATAACCCAGACGAGCATATTGAAGAGATACTTACGATAACCCATACGACCATATTGAAGAGATACTTACGATAACCCAGACGAGCATATTGAAGAGATACTACGATAACCCAGACGAGCATATTGAAGAGATACTTACGATAACCCAGACGACCATATTGAAGAGATACTTACGATAACCCAGACGACCATATTGAAGAGATACTTACGATAACCAGACGAGCATATTGAAGAGATACTTACGATAACAGACGAGCATATTGAAGAGATACTTACGATAACCCAGACGAGCATATTGAAGAGATACTTACGATAACCCAGACGAGCATATTGGAGAGATACTTACGATAACCCAGACGACCATATTGAAGAGATCTTACGATAACCCAGACGAGCATATTGAAGAGATACTTACGATAACCCAGACGAGCATATTGAAGAGATACTTACGATAACCCAGACGAGCATATTGAAGAGATACTTACGATAGCCAGACGACCATATTGAAGAGATACTTACGATAACCCAGACGAGCATATTGAAGAGATACTTACGATAAACCAGACGACCATATTGAAGAGATACTTACGATAACCCAGACGAGCATATTGAAGAGATACTACGATAACCCAGACGAGCATATTGAAGAATACTTACGATAACTGACGAGCATATTGAAGATATACTTACGATAACCCAGACGACCATATTGAAGAGATACTACGATAACCCAGACGAGCATATTGAAGAGATACTTACGATAACCCAGACGACCATATTGAAGAGATACTTACGATAACCCAGACGAGCATATTGAAGAGATACTACGATAACCCAGACGAGCATATTGAAGAGATACTTACGATAACCAGACGAGCATATTGAAGAGATGCTTACGATAACCCAGACGAGCATATTGAAGAGATACTTACGATAACCCAGACGAGCATATTGAAGAGATACTTACGATAACCCAGACGAGCATATTGAAGAGATACTTACGATAACCCAGACGACCATATTGAAGAGATACTTACGATAACCCAGACGAGCATATTGAAGAGACTACGATAACCCAGACGAGCATATTGAAGAGATACTTACGATAACCCAGACGACCATATTGAAGAGATACTTACGATAACCCAGACGAGCATATTGAAGAGATACTTACGATAACCCAGACGACCATATTGAAGAGATACTTACGATAACCCAGACGACCATATTGAAGAGATACTTACGATAACCCAGACGACCATATTGAAGAGATACTTACGATAACCCAGACGAGCATATTGAAGAGATACTTACGATAACCCAGACGAGCATATTGAAGAGATACTACGATAACCCAGACGAGCATATTGAAGAGATACTTACGATAACCCAGACGAGCATATTGAAGAGATACTTACGATAACCCAGACGAGCATATTGAAGAGATCTCACGATAACCCAGACGAGCATATTGAAAGATACTTACGATAACCAGACGACCATATTGAAGAGATACTACGATAACCCAGACGAGCATATTGAAGAGATACTTACGATAACCCAGACGACCATATTGAAGAGATACTTACGATAACCAGACGAGCATATTGAAGAGATACTTACGATAGCCAGACGAGCATATTGAGAGATCTACGATAACCCAGACGAGCATATTGAAGAGATACTTACGATAACCCAGACGACCATATTGAAGAGATACTTACGATAACCCAGACGACCATATTGAAGAGATACTCGATAACCCAGACGAGCATATTGAAGAGACTACGATAACCCAGACGAGCATATTGAAGAGATACTTACGATAACCCAGACGAGCATATTGAAGAGATACTTACGATAACCAGACGAGCATATTGAAGAGATACTTACGATAACCCAGACGAGCATATTGAAGAGATACTTACGATAACCCAGACGAGCATATTGAAGAGATACTACGATAACCCAGACGAGCATATTGAAGAGATACTTACGAGGATTGAACCAGTGCCTTAGGTATTCTAGTAACATCAAAGTTGAGTTCTTGACGTACTGGACAGTTACATGTTCTAGAATGTCCATAGCTGTTGTGACATGTATCGTTAATGGTAGTAACTATCACTTGTTGATGTTGATTGTTTGATGTATAAGGTTCCTCCTGTAGAGAGATTTTAATGTGTTTACTAAAAGATAAACGTATGTCACATGTATATGGTTCTTCCTGTAGAGAGATTTTAATGTAGTTACTAAAAGATAAACGTATGTCACATGTATATGGTTCTTCCTGTAGAAATTTTAATGTAGTTACTAAAAGATAAACGTATGTCACATGTATATGGTTCTTCCTGTAGAGAGATTTTAATGTAGTTACTAAAAGATAAACGTATGTCACATGTATATGGTTCTTCCTGTAGAGAGATTTTAATGTAGTTACTAAAAGATAAACGTATGTCACATGTGTGTGGTTCCTCCTGTAGAGAGATTTTAATGTAGTTACTAAAAGATAAACGTATGTCACATGTATATGGTTCTTCCTGTAGAGAGATTTTAATGTAGTTACTAAAAGATAAACGTATGTCACATGTATATGGTTCTTCCTGTAGAGAGATTTTAATGTAGTTACTAAAAGATAAACGTATGTCACATGTATATGGTTCTTCCTGTAGAGAGATTTTAATGTAGTTACTAAAAGATAAACGTATGTCACATGTATATGGTTCTTCCTGTAGAGAGATTTTAATGTAGTTACTAAAAGATAAACGTATGTCACATGTGTGTGGTTCCTCCTGTAGAGAGATTTTAATGTAGTTACTAAAAGATAAACGTATGTCACATGTATATGGTTCTTCCTGTAGAGAGATTTTAATGTAGTTACTAAAAGATAAACGTATGTCACATGTATATGGTTCTTCCTGTAGAGAGATTTTAATGTAGTTACTAAAAGATAAACGTATGTCACATGTGTGTGGTTCCTCCTGTAGAGAGATTTTAATGTGGTTACTAAAAGATAAACGTATGTCACATGTGTGTGGTTCCTCCTGTAGAGAGATGTTAATGTAGTTACTAAAATATAAACGTATGTCACATGTATATGGTTCTTCCTGTAGAGAGATTTTAATGTGGTTACTAAAAGATAAACGTATGTTACATGTATATGGTTCCTCCTGTAGAGAGATTTTAATGTAGTTACTAAAAGATAAACGTATGTCACATGTATAAGGTTCCTCCTGTAGAGAGATTTTAATGTAGTTACTAAAAGATAAACGTATGTTACATGTATAAGGTTCTTCCTGTAGAGAGATTTTAATGTAGTTACTAAAAGATAAACGTATGTTACATGTATATGGTTCCTCCTGTAGAGAGATTTTAATGTGGTTACTAAAAGATAAACGTATGTTACATGTATAAGGTTCTTCCTGTAGAGAGATTTTAATGTAGTTACTAAAAGATAAACGTATGTCACATGTATATGGTTCTTCCTGTAGAGAGATTTTAATGTAGTTACTAAACGATAAACGTATGTCACATGTATATGGTTCTTCCTGTAGAGAGATTTTAATGTAGTTACTAAACGATAAACGTATGTCACATGTATAAGGTTCTTCCTGTGAGAGATTTTAATGTAGTTACTAAACGATAAACGTATGTCACATGTATAAGGTTCTTCCTGTAGAGAGATTTTAATGTAGTTACTAAAATATAAACGTATGTCACATGTATATGGTTCTTCCTGTAGAGAGATTTTAATGTAGTTACTAAACGATAAACGTATGTCACATGTATAAGGTTCTTCCTGTAGAGAGATTTTAATGTAGTTACTAAACGATAAACGTATGTTACATGTATATGGTTCTTCCTGTAGAGAGATTTTAATGTAGTTACTAAAATATAAACGTATGTCACATGTATAAGGTTCTTCCTGTAGAGAGATTTTAATGTAGTTACTAAACGATAAACGTATGTCACATGTATATGGTTCCTCCTGTGAGAGATTTTAATGTAGTTACTAAAAGATAAACGTATGTCACATGTATAAGGTTCTTCCTGTAGAGAGATTTTAATGTAGTTACTAAACGATAAACGTATGTCACATGTATAAGGTTCTTCCTGTAGAGAGATTTTAATGTAGTTACTAAACGATAAACGTATGTCACATGTATAAGGTTCTTCCTGTAGAGAGATTTTAATGTAGTTACTAAACGATAAACGTATGTCACATGTATATGGTTCTTCCTGTAGAGAGATTTTAATGTAGTTACTAAAAGATAAACGTATGTCACATGTATATGGTTCCTCCTGTAGATAGATTTTAATGTAGTTACTAAAAGATAAACGTATGTTACATGTATATGGTTCTTCCTGTAGAGAGATTTTAATGTAGTTACTAAACGATAAACGTATGTCACATGTATAAGGTTCTTCCTGTAGAGAGATTTTAATGTAGTTACTAAAATATAAACGTATGTCACATGTATATGGTTCTTCCTGTAGAGAGATTTTAATGTAGTTACTAAACGATAAACGTATGTCACATGTATAAGGTTCTTCCTGTAGAGAGATTTTAATGTAGTTACTAAACGATAAACGTATGTTACATGTATATGATTCTTCCTGTAGAGAGATTTTAATGTAGTTACTAAAATATAAACGTATGTCACATGTATAAGGTTCTTCCTGTAGAGAGATTTTAATGTAGTTACTAAACGATAAACGTATGTCACATGTATATGGTTCCTCCTGTGAGAGATTTTAATGTAGTTACTAAAAGATAAACGTATGTCACATGTATAAGGTTCTTCCTGTAGAGAGATTTTAATGTAGTTACTAAACGATAAACGTATGTTACATGTATATGGTTCTTCCTGTAGAGAGATTTTAATGTAGTTACTAAAATATAAACGTATGTCACATGTATAAGGTTCTTCCTGTAGAGAGATTTTAATGTAGTTACTAAACGATAAACGTATGTCACATGTATAAGGTTCTTCCTGTAGAGAGATTTTAATGTAGTTACTAAACGATAAACGTATGTCACATGTATATGGTTCTTCCTGTAGAGAGATTTTAATGTAGTTACTAAACGATAAACGTATGTCACATGTATATGGTTCCTCCTGTGAGAGATTTTAATGTAGTTACTAAAAGATAAACGTATGTCACATGTATATGGTTCCTCCTGTAGAGAGATTTTAATGTAGTTACTAAAAGATAAACGTATGTTACATGTATATGGTTCTTCCTGTAGAGAGATTTTAATGTAGTTACTAAAAGATAAACGTATGTCACATGTATATGGTTCCTCCTGTAGAGAGATTTTAATGTAGTTACTAAAAGATAAACGTATGTCACATGTATATGGTTCTTCCTGTAGAGAGATTTTAATGTAGTTACTAAAAGATAAACGTATGTTACATGTATATGGTTCTTCCTGTAGAGAGATGTTAATGTAGTTACTAAAAGATAAACGTATGTCACATGTATATGGTTCCTCCTGTAGAGAGATTTTAATGTGGTTACTAAAAGATAAACGTATGTCACATGTATATGGTTCTTCCTGTAGAGAGATTTTAATGTAGTTACTAAACGATAAACGTATGTCACATGTATATGGTTCCTCCTGTGAGAGATTTTAATGTAGTTACTAAACGATAAACGTATGTCACATGTATATGGTTCCTCCTGTGAGAGATTTTAATGTAGTTACTAAAAGATAAACGTATGTCACATGTATAAGGTTCTTCCTGTAGAGAGATTTTAATGTAGTTACTAAACGATAAACGTATGTCACATGTATATGGTTCTTCCTGTAGAGAGATTTTAATGTAGTTACTAAACGATAAACGTATGTCACATGTATATGGTTCTTCCTGTAGATAGATTTTAATGTAGTTACTAAAAGATAAACGTATGTCACATGTATATGGTTCCTCCTGTAGATAGATTTTAATGTAGTTACTAAACGATAAACGTATGTCACATGTATAAGGTTCTTCCTGTAGAGAGATGTTAATGTAGTTACTAAAAGATAAACGTATGTCACATGTATATGGTTCTTCCTGTAGAGAGATTTTAATGTAGTTACTAAAAGATAAACGTATGTTACATGTATATGGTTCCTCCTGTAGATAGATTTTAATGTAGTTACTAAACGATAAACGTATGTTACATGTATAAGGTTCTTCCTGTAGAGAGATTTTAATGTAGTTACTAAAAGATAAACGTATGTCACATGTATAAGGTTCTTCCTGTAGAGAGATTTTAATGTAGTTACTAAAAGATAAACGTGTGTCACATGTATATGGTTCCTCCTGTAGATAGATTTTAATGTAGTTACTAAAAGATAAACGTATGTTACATGTATAAGGTTCTTCCTGTAGATAGATTTTAATGTAGTTACTAAAAGATAAACGTATGTTACATGTATAAGGTTCTTCCTGTAGAGAGATTTTAATGTAGTTACTAAAAGATAAACGTATGTCACATGTATATGGTTCCTCCTGTAGATAGATTTTAATGTAGTTACTAAAAGATAAACGTATGTTACATGTATAAGGTTCTTCCTGTAGAGAGATTTTAATGTAGTTACTAAAAGATAAACGTATGTCACATGTATATGGTTCCTCCTGTGAGAGATGTTAATGTAGTTACTAAAAGATAAACGTATGTCACATGTATATGGTTCTTCCTGTAGAGAGATTTTAATGTAGTTACTAAACGATAAACGTATGTCACATGTATATGGTTCTTCCTGTAGAGAGATTTTAATGTAGTTACTAAACGATAAACGTATGTCACATGTATATGGTTCTTCCTGTAGAGAGATTTTAATGTAGTTACTAAACGATAAACGTATGTCACATGTATATGGTTCTTCCTGTAGAGAGATTTTAATGTAGTTACTAAACGATAAACGTATGTCACATGCATATGGTTCCTCCTGTAGAGAGATTTTAATGTAGTTACTAAACGATAAACGTATGTCACATGTATATGGTTCTTCCTGTAGAGAGATTTTAATGTAGTTACTAAAAGATAAACTGAGAGCCGCGGTTTCGTAGTTGTTAGTGAACTCGCTTCTCAAGGCTGGTGGTCCGGGTTCAACTCCCGCAGTGTGCGTGGAATTTTCCCAACCGCGACGGCTCTCAGGTCGACCCAGCCTCAACTGGGTACCAAACATGCTCTGAGAAAGTCGGTGTGATGCTGACCACATCACCCATCGTGTGCCGACGGTCAATGAAAAATACAAGTCTAACACTGTATTGCCCTATATACCACAAGGTATGAAAGGGTTCCTTTACTTACTTTTACTTTAAAAGATAAACGTATGTCACATGTGTATGGTAGACAGCAGCATCAATAACGTCACCAGCTTCTTCACTTTCCTACACTTCTCATGTACAAATGGCACCAATTTTGAAATACAAACATATGACCATGAACACTAAAAGAGCATTGTTTAACACAATCTTTCTCCCAACATTATACTATCAGTGCCAAACCTGGACGCTGACATCAAAGGATAGATAAAACCTAGTCACGACAGAGATGAAGTGTCTACGCAGAATGCTGGGAGTTTCAAGAAATGACCAGTTTAGAAATGAAGACAGGGGGAAAATAGTGAGTACAACATCAGAACTGAACTTCATCAAGAAACAACAAATTAAATGGTTCGACTACATAAGCAGATTAACAACAAACAGTCTGCCTCAAAGTGCAATATTACTCCGATAGAGTGGATACAAGCAAAAGGACATCCACGTAAAATGTGGATCTCAGAGATAACAGAGGCAGTGAAAAACACCTGTTTATAAAGCGGACGCGAAAGAATGTTCTAGAAATCTCTTCTAATCCTGACGCTGAGAGAAAAACAGGATTATAGAAATGAAAGAATTATATTACTTAACATACCTGGGAAATGGCAGCAGTCTTAATAGCATTAGATCTCAAAACTCTATACATTTCTGTGACATTTGTTGGTTCTCTGCATAGCAACATCGAGCTACTTGGTTGCTGACAGAAACTAACAACAAGATGGCTGGCTACAGCACACATTAAATAGAACAGCTTCATCTGAAATTTAAAAAAATGATTAATAAACAGATTAAAAATGTTGATTGATTGATAGAATCATCATCACTGCATTTTCGTGAACAGCCATGTGTGCTCCGATCTCTTTCTTACGAAGAAAGAACTTCGCCAGCGTCTCCTCCGTAGTTCTTTTCCCACTGGTATCTATTTAGTTCTTTCTCTGAGTTCATCGTTCGTAATCTTATCATACCATCTCAATCCCTCTATTCTACGTAGTTAGTAGTGCCAGACATTATACAAATTTTAGAATTACCTTAACGATTAGAAACGACTGTAAGTTTGTGTCCTTCAGTGCCGATATAGCAGCAGATCAGCGTAACAAGACTATTGTGTGACTCCTAAATAAGAATCACAAATTAATGATTGTAAGATTCAGATCGTCTGACTAGAACCATCTTGTGTTATATAGTCTGCAAATTCCATTCACAAGTTTATGTGGGAATATCAAAACGACCCGGATGTCACTGACCTTTGTTCCCGTGAACTTACTATTATGACGTCACATGCACGTTGCCAGTTGTGGGAAAAATTATCTAAGACTGTCAATGACAATACTACTAGAAAATGTTCTAACGCAGCGTTTCCCAAACTGGGGCCAGCGGACCCTCAATCGTCCGCGAGGTACTCACAGGGGGTCCTCAAGCGCTTGAAGAAATATTATGATATTTGTCATTTCAAACAGAAAAATAAATTTTGAAAAAATATGTATAAAAACAGTGATAAACTAGTTTCACTGCGAAATCAAAGGACCGGGACCAGACCGGAGTCTAAATATCTGACATGACAAAATGAAAGATCATTTAAAGTTTTCCACTGTCTGAGAAATTGGAGCCAGCTTAATTGTTAGTGGTGTAATAATAACTCCATCGCTAGAAGAATGAAATTTAAGTAAGTAATTAGCTGAACCGATCTTGGGAAAGATAGGATAAATTACGTTGACATGCATTAAATTTTGCTATAATACATTTTGGCTGAGCTTCAGGATGGATCTCTGGCTGAAATTGAAACGGAAATGTACTGATGAGGCTAATGATGTCGCGTCTTGTTCAAGGCAAAAGGAAACATCTTCCTGTTTATTAAAATGTTAAATTGCAGACATTGTTTACTATTGTAACACACAGATCGGCAAACATAGATTCTGAGGTCCACAATAGGATATCCAAAGCCAGTGCTGCGTTCGGAAGGTTACGTGTCACTGTGTGGGAACGGAAGGGATAAGCATAGTCACAAAGCTGAAAGTTTACCAGGCCATAGTGCTAACAACGCTGCTGTACGCAAGCGAGACATGGACAGTGTATAGCAGACACGCAAGAAAATTAAACCATTTCCACACAAGCTGTCTACGCAGAATACTAAAAATAAACTGGCAGGACAAAATTCCAGACAGCGAAGTCCTCACAAGAGCAAAGATCCCAAGCGTCAACACCCTGTTGCAGAAGGCCCAACTGAGATGGGTCGGTCACGTTGCTCGAATGCCTGATAAACGCATCCCAAAACAGTTGATGTATGGCGAGCTTGAAGGGGCAGACGTCTAGCAGGTGGACAGAAAAACGTTTTAAAGACACTCTTAAAGTGTCTCTGAAATGCTTCGATATAGACAATACGTGCTGGGAATCCTTGCGCAAGATCGCCAAATGTGGCGCTGTAACAACAAAGAGGAACCCGAATAGCTGAGAATCATCGTATCGTTGAGTCACAGAGAAAACGAGCAGCGCGAAAGACAGAGCACACAACACGCACATGTCTAACCTTGATCATGTATGCCCCACCTGTGGTCGGGGATTCTGTTCTAGGATTGACTCTACAGTCACCTCCGCACACACCAGAGAGGTGCAACAGTACACGTCTGAGATTGTTGTCATCATCGCTTGCGATGGACGGCTATTATAACACACAGATAATTCATTCTTGTCCATTTTAATATATAGAAACTTTTGAGATTCGTGGCAGCAAAATGTATTTATAAGGGTCCCATGGTAATGCAAAGTTTGGGTACCGCTGTCCTAGCGGAATCCGAATATTTCAAGAAAATAAATTTGTTATTGTCCTTAAACGTTGAAGTGGGTTTTTTTTTTTTTTTTTGGTGTGAATAATTTAAAAAGGGACTAAAAATAGTAACCACTATGTCATATGAGCGCAAAGAATGGAGTTTTCTGTGTTTTTGTAAATATGATTTGTGTAGTTATGGTGGGCGTGGCTGTGTAATCATGGGGAAAGGGTGACATTTGGGAACGGATTGTATTGTAGGGTGGAAGTTTTTCTGTTTTTTCTTCTGTTTGGGTAAAGTGTGCAGGAATAAGGTGTGTTGGTTGTTTCTTCCGTTTGGAGAAAGTGTGCAGGAATAAGGTGTGTTGGTTTTTCTTCTGTTTGGGTAAAGTGTGCATGATAAGGTGTGTTGGTTGTTTCTTCCGTTTGGGGAAAGTGTGCAGGAATAAGGTGTGTTGGTTGTTTCTTCCGTTTGGGTAAAGTGTGCAGGAATAAGATGTGTTGGTTGTTTCTTCCGTTTGGGGAAAGTGTGCAGGAATAAGGTGTGTTGGTTGTTTCTTCCGTTTGGAGAAAGTGTGCAGGAATAAGGTGTGTTGGTTGTTTCTTCCGTTTGGGTAAAGTGTGCAGGAATAAGGTGTGTTGGTTGTTTCTTCCGTTTGGGGAAAGTGTGCAGGAATAAGGTGTGTTGGTTGTTTCTTCCGTTTGGGTAAAGTGTGCAGGAATAAGGTGTGTTGGTTGTTTCTTCCGTTTGGAGAAAGTGTGCAGGAATAAGGTGTGTTGGTTGTTTCTTCCGTTTGGAGAAAGTGTGCAGGAATAAGGTGTGTTGGTTGTTTCTTCCGTTTGGAGAAAGTGTGCAGGAATAAGGTGTGTTGGTTGTTTCTTCCGTTTGGGGAAAGTGTGTAGGAATAAGGTGTGTTGGTTTTGTTGTTGCTGGTTTATTTTAGAATGATGCCGTAGTCTTCTTCTTTTTCTTCTTCTTCTAGCGCTCCATATCGACTACTTGTTAAACCACTCTTTGTGATTTGTATGTGATCTGAGTCTAAGAGCGATTATACGGTGTGTCAGTTATGCGCCTACAAGTCGACCAACACATTCGATTTCTGCGACACTTTTATAGTTCATAGTTCATAAGTACGGTTCCAACTTCACTGCAACGGGTCACCCCATAATTGCTCCGTTCCTGTGCCAATGAAAATCACACGAAATGCTAACAACTGTGAAATGTTTCCTGTGTGAACTAATTCCAGAATGAAACAGTCGCGTGCCGCCACAAGAAGAAACCGCCACCGCATAAAATGCATATGGCCGTCGCTAATGTAGCAACACCAAACTGTTCATCACTTGAATTGCAATTCTTGTCGAAGGAACATCAATCATGACAAAATCCACTTTTCTGCACTGCAATATAACTGCATACGGCAGATTGAGCTTGTTTGTCATAACCGCTGTCCGCCATTTTCTGAATACACACAACAAACGCACCGTTGACACAGCAAAAGCATTCCATGTAACAGTCATAGCTCACAGCGTTGCTCAAGCACTAACTCAGTAGCTCGGCAAACGAAACCGGAAAATACCCGACCAAACATGGCGAAAATGCACTAGAAAGTCGTGTTCAGAATCAAACAGTTCTGACTCTGAATGGCCCTCCCGCATTCCGCCATTGCTGGCGACACTTTTATTTACTAGGTAGCATTCCTAGACCCCTACATCAGTCGTCTCTTACGACATGCCTTGTAGGTCGCAGTGGTACTATTCTTTGCTTCCTTGCGGGTCCCAGCACCTTACAGGCGTGTAGATCGCTGATATATTTATGCTATTAGATCTTCTTATTTTCTCTAACCCTGTTTTGTCTCACGCAATCAGTATAAAAGATTTATAGAAAGGGTTTTTTTGTGTGCATCATAAACATTGTTTTTCGTCACCTCTGTTATCTATAAGGTCCAACATTTGCGTGGATAGCCGTTTGGAGAGAATGGTAATGGAAGCCATGGTTTCTAGAGTACAAGGCAGGGGGCGACCAAGACGAAGGTGGCAGCAGGGCATCAAAGAAACATGTAACTTGACGCTAGAAGAGGCCGGAGAACTTGCTAGAAACAGTTTTTCTGTCGGGCTGTGGTGAAAGCGGCGTTTCGCAAAGTGACATGCTACTACTTGACTTGGCCGTTTGTTGTTATATTGGTGACCTAATCATGATATTACATCAGTGTTGTAGTCAGGTCATATGTGTATGACGCCCGAGTGGTTACCGGGGCCCAAATTTGGGGTGTAAAGAATAGAACCACTGTTACCAGCCACGCATGTCGTAAGAGACGACTAAGGAAGTTTGAATGAAATCGGATGCACATGTCCTAAACGTGTAGAAGTCTATGCTTTTAGGGCCTACCAAACCAATGTGCAACGTATACACATTCTTGGCAAAGATCAAACATATCACCAAGAGTGATTAAAATTGGTCGTAAAGAACGAACGCAAAGAAGAAGAAGGGCATATGTGATAGCCACATATCACAGCCACATATCACAGCCACATATCATAACCACATATCACTGCCACATAGAATAGCCACATTTCATAAATACATATCACTGTCACATAGAATAGCCACATTTCATAAATACATATCACTGCCACATAGAATAGCCACATAGCACAGTCACATATCACAGCGACAAATCCCCACAACAAATTACCACCAACTATCATAGCCACATATCACTACCACATACCCACGTCGATCTTATTACCAAGATCACTGGTCCATTGGTCCACCAATTAAATATTTTTGTTAAATGTTGTCTAAAAATGGCAATCATCATCATCAATGTGCTTTATAGGACGTTGCTCTCTTTGCAGCACATCTGAAATTCACTCTGTCTCTAGCCAGTTCACCTACTTCGTTGATGGTCATATTCATGGTTTTTTTAATATCTTGTAGCCATCTTATTTTTGGTCTGCGTCCTGGGACCCTGCCCTCTAGTATTGTTCTTTCCAGGCCATCGTGACGCTTGATAAAATTGGCAATAAAAACACTTTATTTTGATGCCAACAACACGTTCTACACAGTTTACGTTTTCTTTGCTTCTAGTTCCAGTATGAGGATGAAGGTTGAGACCGTTACTGCTGCCCTACATTGCCTCTCTGGGACTACGATTACTTGTGTCGTTATTGTTTCTGACTCTCAGTCGATGCTTCGGAAGTTCTAGAATTGTAAGTTGCGGTATGAGTGGATGTCATCTATAGAGGTTTCCAAACTATAGAGACTCAAGTGGATCTACTGTCATGGGCATGCGGGTGTTCGCGACAACGAGAGAGTGGACATGCTTGTATCGCAAGCATCGATAGTTGGGGTGTTAGGATGGATGAGGGGATTGTTCTTCAGTCTCTTGGTGACCTACTGTTGGATGAGGGGATGTTCTTCAGTCTCTTGGTGACCTACTGTTGGATGAGGGGATGTTCTTCAGTCTCTTGGTGACCTACTGTTGGATGAGGGGATGTTCTTCAGTCTCTTGGTGACCTACTGTTGGATGAGGGGATTGTTCTTAAGTCTCTTGGTGACCTACTGTTGGACGAGGGGGTTGTTCTTCAGTCTCTTGGTGACTTACTGTTGGATGAGGGGATTGTTCTTCAGTCTCTTGGTGACCTACTGTTGGATGAGGACACTAAAATTAACTTTGAATAAATCCAGTGATTTTAGTAGTTTGGAATTACCCGTTGTACAAGTAGAATTGGATGCTTGTTGGGCAGAGAGAGAGAGAGAGAGAGAGAGAGAGAGCAGGTATACATACACTTCGAAATATGTTGGAAGAGACTGAGCACCTATAGGTCTGTCGGAAGTGTTGGCACGTCAGTTCAGATACCAGTAACAAATACACCATATACACCATATACACACGTTGACCGTATCACCAAGACCTCGGAGCACACATGGTTACTCACCGAAGTGCAGTGATGATGGTCCTAACAATCAAACCAAGGTCACTGTTCTATAAAAAGTGTCGTTAAAAAACACTGTCACTACTGCCTGTGGTACGCTTTTTAGGGCGGTGTAGGACTGATGGAGTCAAGGTTCTTCGGGCATATAATGCGAATAGAAGATTTAGAATATTTGGTGACAACAGGTAAAATTCCGGGAAGGAGAGATTGTGAAAGACAGAGGGAGAAGATGTTGGAAGGCCTGACATCATGGTTCGACACAAGATCGATGTCAGAACTGATTACATTCACCAAACAGAGAGAGTTGTGGAGAGACATGATCGTCTACGCCGGCAGGCATGTCACTTGATTGAGAACAGGTGAGACGAGAGACTGATGAATTTAAGGGTCGCATGGCTATTTTTTTTATACTTCAGTTGCCGCGAAGCTGTTCAGGTTAGGTTTTTTATTTATGTCCACAACAGAAAAAATTCCTTGACATGGGTGAGAGCCACGCTCTAATCCAATCGGCCAGACTCTTCTCTATCTATGACATGGCTTATTTCTCTCCACTCCTCGTGGAGCATAGGGCTTCAACAGTTGTTCGCCACTCTTCTCGGTCTCTCACTGTTTTCTTTATGGTCTCTCAGGACAGTCGAGCAATCTTCAGTTTCTCAAGAAGACTTCGTATCCAGGTCTGTTTAGGGCGTCCTCTTTTTCGTTTTTCTTGCGGGTTCCACTCAAGTGCTTGTTTCTCTATCTACACCACCTACTAAATATTTTTTAAAAATATTGTCTAAAAGACAATAAAAACAGTTTATTTTTATGTAGAAACCCCTGCCCCCCTACTCCCCAAAAAAACCGCTCTATGCTGTTCTAATTTTTGTTGCAGACATGGAGGGGTTCTCTGCGGGGCCGGATCCAAAGTATATACACCCTGAATTTGAGTTGGGGGCTGGATTTTATATATGTTTGATAGAACACTGCAAGATTTTTGCAATTTTACTCAATTCTGTGAGTTTATGGTAATTTATTGGTGAAAAATATTTATATTATTGATATTCCTTATTGTTAAACTTAACTTGTTGCATAATATAACTTTGATTTAGCATTTTGTGTTGATTTTAACATGAATTAGTCTATATACAACAATACTGGAATGTGAGGTCATGTGACGGTTGTGGTCTTATTTTCTAGAATTGCCCCCTGCCCAGCGTGTTCGTAACGCGGTGGACGACGGGTGACAAGCCCCCTGTGTGTGCGGTTTAATTCTGCGGGCTGGCAGACAAGCCACATTTTCTCCAGATTTACGGTGTTCGTGGCACCGAACCGCAAGTTCTTCTTGATGGAAAAAACTAAAAAACAAACCAATCTGTAGAATTGTTACCTGAGCCCGCTGGCCGTATGAGTTTATAGTTGGCTTGATACAACCAAAGAGGAACAAGATTCGTTACATTGCGCACCATCACAACACATCACAACACCTCCTAACAACACAATTGTGTAACAATGTGTGCTAGTAGTTTAGATAAATTATTTACGTAAGAGCTAGCGTTTGACCTTATTGATATCTTCTTCTACTATATTATATTATATTATATTTTATTTTATATATATAAAAATGTATGTATGTATGTATGTATGTATGTTTGTTACCTATAGACTCCGAAACTACTGAACAGATGTAGCTGAAATTTACAGGATATGTTTGTTTTGATGCCGGGATGCTACCTGTCACAGTTTGAAATAGGTAGCGCTGAAGCTTTCGAAAAAATCTAAAAATAATAACACGCTCATTTCATCGAGAGTTTCTAACCAAATTGCCATTAACGTTTCCGGAAGGCTACGGTGTACGTATTAGTATTTACACATCAGATTTAGCTGAAATTTACAGGATATGTTTGTTTATTTTTTTGTTTTGATGTCGGAATGCTACCTGTCATAGTTTTAAATATGTAGCGCTTACAATTTTAGAGAAAATCTTTAAAAATCGAAAACGCAAATTTCATCGAGAGTTTCTTCCGGAAGTTTACGGTATGCGCATCTACACGATTCGATGACGTATGATTCAAGTCAATTTTTAAAATACGCAATCCAGGTTTGTTTCTAATCATGATCATAGATACTGCAAATCATATTTTAAGTTCCATCTATCCCATCAATGTTTGTTAGCTATTTTGGCAAAAATTGCTCTATATTCGATTAAACCAAACAAAACTACGATCCGAGGAATATGTTCATTTGAGGGAAGCTATTGGCCGGCATTTCTATAAATGGCAAGATGGTTATTTTGCCATCAACGTTTACCTGATGTACACGTTATATGTATGAATATTACCCAATATTAGATTACACGACAGAAACGGGGTTACCATTTATTATTTTGTAAATCAATCCACGCTATAGCGGCGTGCAATTCTAAATTAGTACAACCATTTCGCAATAGGTGGCGCGTGAGTAGTTTCGACAAATGATTCATACAGTTTACAAACATTTTTCAAAACATTTTACGCGAAGTTTCTATGCATTTTCTAATAGAATTTAATCAAATGCTAATTTTTTTTATTTATTCCAGGGAAACATCAACAGTGATATTTGATTCCGTGTGTGAAGACAAACAAGCTGCAGTTATTTCCACACGCTCTTCACGAATTTTCCACACATTTGCAATTATTATGCCTGAATATTACCCAATATTAGATTACATGACAGAAACGGGGTGACCATTTAATATTTTGTAAATCAATCCATACCATTGACCGCTATAGCGGCGTGCAATTCTAAATTAGTACAACCATTTCGCAATAGGTGGCGGTGAGTAGTTTCGACAAATGATTCATACAGTTTTCCTGATTTTTCAAAACATTTTACTCGCAGTTTCTATGCATTTCCTAATAAAATTTAATCAAATGCTAATTTTTTTTATTTATTCCAGTGAAACATCAACAGTGATATTTAATTCCGTGTGTGAAGACGAACAAGATGCAGTTATTTCCACTAGCTCTTCACGAATTTTCCACACATTTTCAATTATGCCTCCCAAACAAAAAGCTATTGGCCCATCTACACCTAGAGCACGAAAGAGAAAGGCATTACTAGCTTCAGAAACAGATGAGCAACAGAAAGCAAGACTGCAAACTGTTCGAGTACGCACTGCTGAAGCCCGTTCGTCCTGAAACAGACGAGCATCGTGAGGCAAGACTAAGAACCAATCGAGTACGCACTGCTCAAGTCCGTTTAGCTGAAACAATCGAGCAACGGGAAGCAAGACTGCAAACTGTTCGAGTACGCACTACTCTATCCAGACTAACACTGCACGCTGATTTAAATCTAGGTGCTTTCCATTACAATACTAATTATGATTACAGTCTTCATCCAAATGTGGTTATTGGAAAATGGATAGATTATGCATGTATTGCTACAGTTTTAATCAAAATCCTGACATTCGTTGTTCATCATCTGTTTGTCTCGATCAAGTACATTCGATCGAGTATTGCAATTCGGTGAAATCGATTAAGTACATTTGCAAATATGTCAACAAAGGAAGCAATATGGCAGTTTTTGGAGTGGCAAATATAACTGCATCCATCGATGAAATCGAGCATTATCAACTGGGACGTTACATTAGTAGCAATGAAGCAGTATGGCGCATTTTATAATTTCCAATCCATGAACGACATCCAACAGTTGTTCATTTGGCAATGCACCTTGAAAATGGACAGCGCGTGTACTTCACAACAGAAAATGCACATGCACGAGCATTGTCACCATTGCCAACAACGTTAACTGCATTTTTCTCATTGTGTAGAGATGATATATTTGCAAAGACGCTACTTTACTCTGAACTGCCAACATACTACACATGGAATGCAGTAGCGAAAAAGTTTCAACGTCGCAAACAAGGTAAAACAGTTGAAGAACATTCCAATTTATATTCGACCAACACGTTAGGCCGTTTGTACACTGTTCATCCAAACAATGCAGAATGCTTTACTTGCGATTACTGTTAATCAACAAACGTGACCAACATCCTTCCAGAATTGAGAACAGTTAATGGTCACGTATGTCTATTTTCGTGAAGCTTGCCAAGAATTAAATCTTCTTGAAAACGATGCGCATTGGGACACTTCACTCGCTGATGCATCCAATACTGACGACACAGCAAATACGCACATTATTTGCAGTAATTTTAACAACATGCTTCCCATCCAATCCAAAAGAACTTTGGGAAAAATACAAAGACTACATGAGTGAAGACATCCTACATCGCTTGCGTGCGACGAATCAAAATCCTGACATTCAATTCACACCAAACGTATATAATGAGGTATTGGTTTCAATTGAGGACATATGTTTGGCAATCACTAATAAAGCACTGGTGCAATTGGGAATGGTTGCGCCAGAACGATCTGCAAACAACCTTTTCGATTGTGAGTTGGAACAGAAACACTTTGATATCAACGAATTGAGTACTTTGTTCAAACGAATCTTCCAAAATTGATTCCAGAACAACGTATAGCATATGACAGAATTATGCATGCAATTACCAGCCAAAATGGTGGATTGTATTTCATAGATGCGCCCGGAGGCCAGGCAAAAGTTTTCTCATTTCACTTATTTTGGCAACCATGCGATCACGAAATAATATTGCACTGGCAATCACATCTTCTGGAATTGAGGCAACTTTTTTAGATGGTGGCCGAACAGCGCATTCAGCGCTGAAATTGTCGTTGAATATGCAAATCACTGAGACACCAACATGCAATATCAACACAAATTCTGCAATGGGTAAAGTACTCCAATTATGTCAACTCATTATATGGAATGAATGTACTATGGCGCACAAAAAGCATTAGAAGCGCTTCATCGTACACTAAAATATTTGAGAGGAAATGACCAGCTCTTCGGTGGCGCACTCATTTTATTGTCTCAGATTTCCGGCAAACTCTACCAGTTATACCAAGATCAACACCCGCTGATGAACTTAATGCATGCCTGAAATCATTAGTTTTATGGCGACACATACAGAAATTGACTTTGAAGACCAATATGCGTATACAACTACAACATGATGAAACCGCTGAACGTTTCGTAAAACAATTGTTGGATATTCGGAATGGGAAAATGTCAATCGATGATTCCACACGATGTTTCACATTGCCAACAAACTTCTGTAACATCATAGCGTCCACAGACGAATTGATTCATAAAGTTTTCCCAAATATTGCACATAATTACAAAGATCATCAGTGGCTCAGTGCACGTGCAATATTAGCAGCAAAAAAAAACAAGGATGTATATGCCATGAATTTGAGCATTCAAAACAAAATACCAGGCGAAGTGATAACGTATAAGTCCATCGATACTGTAATGAATCAAGACGAAGTTGTCAATTATCCAACTGAATTCTTGAATTCACTTGATTTTCCAGGCATGCCACCACGTTATTAACATTGAAAATTGGCGTGCCTATCATTCTTCTCAGAAACATCAATCCACCACAACTTTGCAACGGTACCAGGCTTTTAGTGAAAAATATGATGAACAATATCATCGAAGGTACAATTTTAAATGGAAAATTTAAAGAAGATATACTATTGCCACGCATCCCAATGATTCCAGCCGACATGCCATTCGAATTCAAACGCTTGCAGTTTCCGGTGCGACTCGCCTTTGCAATGACCATATGCATCAACAAATCACAAGGACAATCGCTACAAGTGTGTAGACTACATTTGGAAAATCCAAGCTTTTCACATGGACAGCTATATGTGGCCTGTTCACTCGTCAGAAAACCTTCTGATTTATTCGTGTACGCACCAGACGGAAAAAACAAAGAATATTGTATATCAAAGAGCACTTCAATAAACAGAATAAAAATGAAACGTTAAATTGTAAGGTTTTTTTCCAAGAAAATGAACAAAAGGACAATGATCCAAAATAATTATTAAATATTGTTTTACCGAGTTTCCTTTAAATTCAATTTCTTTTGGAGGCGTATCAACGCGCGCAGGGTACAGCTAGTAGCCAGTGCCGGATTAGCTGCGCGGGCCCGTAGCAAATTTTAGCGCGGGGCCCTAGGTTTTGTATGATAATAAAATAAAACACAACTTTTACAGACAAACTTTTCTTGATTTAATGTGAGCAAATTTAGAGATAATACTAGACAAATCAATTTCTATAAGTAAATTACATTCAATGTTCATTTAGGTGAGGTTATTTAGACGATCTTGTCCCATCATGTTCCTTAACTCACTTTTATACACTTTAATGTTGAAAAGAACGTTCTCCGCTGCAGTTAGTAATCATTAAAAACTAGTAAATTCGTAAGACTATTTCTACATTTGGGAAACACGACTCTAATAAATTTTCCATTATAAGTTTATAAAATTGCAGTTCTAGAGCCTCATGCTTTTCGTTGCAAATAGCAGCAGCTACATTAGTTTTAAGAAGTTCAGTGAACTGCATAAGTTCGTCGCCTAGGCTTTCTTCCAAATTCTCTTGGTAAGAGCTGACAATATTTGGAGTTCTTTTCAAGATCTCTTCCTCTGTAATAGATTTTAACTGCCGGAGTATTCCAAATACACCAGTCACTCTATGGTACAGCCTAAATCAATAACTTTTCAAACAAAACAGAACAGTTGTCCTTTAGTTTCTGTATAACACAACCAATCTTTCACGTGAGTTTTGTTTGTTGGTGTATGTGTGTATGTGAAAAACGACTTTCGACAAAATCGTGGATTGTTTGAAGTTGTTTGGCCATTCACCAATATCGTTGGAGTACATTTTACTTTCGTTGTGTTTTTGGCTTGTAGATGATGTTGCTACATTAGAAGCATGTGCTGTGCTTTCTGCCTCTCTTTGGCTTGAAGATGATATGGCTAAATTGGGAGGACTTGTTGTACATTCGATTTCAGTTTGTCTTGTGAAAAATGTGGCTAAATCGTGAAGAGTTGCTGATCTTAATGGTAATATTGGTAATGATGATTCTTCTATAGCACTGCCTTCATCTACTACACAGTGAGACACGTCTTCTGTATTTTCTGCTTCGATTTCGTTGGATTCAGCACCATCGCACACGACATTTAAAAATTCAGACAGCTTGCGTGTTTTTGATATAACATCTGGTTATTTTTTCCATTTTCATCTGTCACATAGGCGGGGCCCCTAGAAGCGCGGGCCCGTAGCATTTGCTACTTCTGCTACTAGGCTAATCCGGCTCTGCTAGTAGCAAATAAAAAGAATTCTTTTCCCAGCACGCATTATATTTTCCAGTCTTTGTCGCTAGCTTTTGTTTGTTATATTCACGAGAACTGACTTTCCTTAACTCATTCCATACCAGTAATACTATAAC
Organism: Arion vulgaris; assembly: GCA_020796225.1. Lineage (NCBI taxonomy): Eukaryota > Metazoa > Mollusca > Gastropoda > Stylommatophora > Arionidae > Arion > Arion vulgaris. Next base: position 14,700,482 of record CM036761.1, read on the forward strand.
AGCGTACACATGTGAGTCAATCACACCACTATATCTACTTTAGTGGCTTTGCTTTAGATAACAATCTTTTACCCGACTTGACGTGTAGGTCAGGAAATCCAGTTTCTGTGGGCTATTTTTAATTCGTGTTTGCCTCCCTATGTATCTTCTTCTTCTTTTGTCCTCAAACTGTTACCTGGTTGTTGCCCGGTGTCGTGGTTTTCTGTTTTTGTCTTGCGCTGTTCTGGTAGCTTGAGTGATTGTTATTTTTGCTCTTTGACAGGCTTCTGCTATGCCATCTAACCATCTTTTACGTGGTCTGATTCTCCCCTTCTTTCCTGATGTTCTGTTGTTGGAGACTTTGTATTCAGTGTAGTTTGGATGCATTCTTATTAAGTTTGCCAAACCACTTCATTCTTTGTTTCTCCATGTAATTCAAGCAAGGTTCTGTTCCAACGTTCTTCCTTATGCTGATGTTGGTGACTCTGTCTTTTCTGATGTTGTTGGTAACTTTTCGCAGGCAACGCATTTCACATGTAGTTATTTTTGTGACTGCGCTTTGCTCATTGTCCATGTTTGGCTCTGTTAACACAGAGATGTTGTGAAAACAGTGTTGCTCATCTGTTGTTTAGCTTCCCCCTCCCCCAAAAAAACCTTTTCTAGGAGAGTCCACTTTAGGCAAACCAGAGCCACGTTAGCCTTTGATCTCGCGGTTAAAGCTTCCCGGTTTACACCATTGGCAGAATGTATACCTTATGTGTTCTACGGGTCATCAACAGGATAATAATTTTCACTTTTCGCCCTTTCTAAGAAAGACTAGCCGACCCCAACTTAGTTGCATGTAAAACCTAGTGCTAAATACACCTTGCAGACGAATTGTTACTTTCCCTCACTTATTTTAATAAAATAAAAACTGAACCGATTTCCAAACTTTGCCGCAGCTACATCCGTAAGGAACAACAAAGTACTATTTCCATGCTGGGTGCGATTCCAGATTTTGCTACTTACAAAAAAATCCACTATTGTTGAAAATTGAAAGTGTCGTGAAAATGGCCACTAATACACGCAATCACATTTTTCTTGTGGGGAAAATCCCTTTCTGCGGAAGCTTCTTTTGTGGAAAATCTTTCCGGAGATCGAAACGTTTCTGAAATGTCCAAAATTGAATTGTCTTGAACATTTCTAAAGACATTCAAAAAGAGATTAAATCTCATGCTTGAAGGAATATTCTGAAGAACTTTCGTTTCAGGATATCATGCATTCATGTCATATTCTTAGATTTTTTAACATTACCTAGTAAATTTCACGACATATGAAATGAAATGCTTGAGGAAGGCGGAGATTGTCACCAGGAAAGATAGACTACGGAACGATGACATCAGAAGCAGAGTCGCTCATGTGGTGTCAGGCCCACAAGGAAGCAAAGAATAGTACCACTGCAATCTACAAGGCATGTCGTAAGAGGCAACTGATGTAGGATCTAGGGAAGCTACCTTAGTAACTAAAAAGCATAGCAGTAATCGAAAGTGCTGGCCTACTTGTAGATCCCATAACTAGCACAACGTACAATCGCTCTTAGGCTCAGATCACATGCAAATCACACAGTGATTAACAAGTGGTCGGTATGGAGCGTTCACAGAAGAAAAAAGAAGCAGAATGACCAAGGGAAGTTACTCTAGTAAATAAAAAACATCGCAGAAATCGGGGCAGCACAACATGTGTATAAGTAGGCTTCTTAATCATCATCAAACTGAAACTGTTAGTCTATAGATACTGTTAGAGATATTGTATAGGGATATTTAACTCTAATGTTAAAGAAGTTCTGATGTATGGGTCAGAAACATGGACAACGACTAAACTAATAACGTATAAATTGCAAACATTTATCAACTGGTGTCTGCGAGGGGAGTAGACGGACTGAGCTGGTATGATAGGGTCATAATGGAGGAACTTATGGAGAGAACAAGACAGAATAGACGGACTGAGCTGGTATGATAGGGTCATAATGGAGGAACGTATGGAGAGGTCAAGACAGAATAGACAGACTGAGCTGGTATGATAGGGTCACAAAGGAGGAACTTATGGAGAGAACAAGACAGAATAGACAGACTGAGCTGGTATCATAGGGTCACAAAGGAGGAACGTATGGAGAGAACAAGACAGATTCCAGTGAACTAAGACGTTAATAAAAGACACTGGCGCTGGATAGGACACACTTTGCGAAAACATGAGGGAAACATAACAAGAAGGGTCTTTCCTGGAATCCACAAAGACAGCGAAAGAAGGGGAAGACGAAAATACATGGAGACGAGATTTGGAGGCAGAGATCAACAATATAAAGAAGAGCTGGAGGAGCTGCAGGAGATAGCTAGAGATAGGAAGACTTGGCATGAGTTGGTTGAGGGTCTATGCCCCAGTCCGGTTTAAAAATCAGAGAGAAAAGAGAGAGAGAGAGAGAGAGAGAGAGAGAGAGAGAGAGAGAAAGAGATCGAAGCACCAATGGACGTGTTGGACTTGTAATGAAGATATTAAAAATAAGGAATAACAAAAATCAACAACAGAATCATATACATATTCTTCTTTATTAGAAAACAGTAGACAGAAAATGGCAATGAGAACACAACAAATCAGTACAAAAATAAGTAATAGGACATATTTTACATTTTGTAACATAATTAAAAAAAAAGTAAGAAAGATGGAGGAATGAAAATATGTTCACTGGATTTTAAATTGGCAATTATCAAATCTTAGGTAGAGATGTATGTACACTAGATTCAAGATATGCACCATCGACCTGTATCCCTGTGGCTTGGCGAGTATGACAACAGAGTATATCCTACAGAACTACCCCCAGCATGCAGACCTGATAAGAAAGATATGGTCCACTTACACCAGCATCCAAGACAAACTGTATGGCGTGGCTGATAATCTGAGACAGACGGCTGCCTTTATTAGAGAATCTGAAATCCCAATCTATTGAGAATGCAGAAGCTAGAAATGTCAGAATATATTGATTGATTTATTGATAGATAGGAACATCATCTTTGCACTTCGGTGAGTAACCATGTATGCTCTGATCTCTTTCTTACACAGGAAGATCTCAGTTGCAATGTATGAACTCCGTAGCACCTGCGAGGACACCCAATGTAATTTTGAAGATATTTTTTAGGAATTTTATTTTTTATCTTTTCCTTTTGCATTTTGCCCGGACAGCGGCTTTCCAGCCTGCTCTTCTCGATTTTGAAATGCCAAGGGTTCTTTAACGTGCTCAAACGCCCGTGTGTCCAGCGTGTTCGTAGCGCGTTGAACTACGGGTGACAAGTCCTCTGTATGTGCGGGTTCAACTCCGCGGACTGGCAGAAAAGCTACAGGTTCCCCAGATTTACGGGGCTCATGGCACCGAACCGAAGGGTTACGATGTCCATGACACCGAGCCGAAGAGCTTTCAGCTCAAGTGCTTCTGGATTTTAAAAAAAAAAAAAAAAAAAACGTGCTCAAATTGAACACGGAATCTACGTTTCAGTGTCTGTCTCGGATAGGACTAGGAACTCGATCTCACCTACAATGAGATCAGAGATCTCTGGAAAAATATCTCTATGGCTTTACATAGAAGCGAACCGTGTACCTTTGGCACGAGAGGCGAGCACATAACCTCTTCGTCACAGAGACCCCATGTATGAATACGAATACAGAAAACAAGATCAGTTTGTATCCAACTAGAAGTGCTAATGATTTTTGAAGAAATCTAAAGAAATCAAATCTAGAACCAAAATTGGAATATTTAACTCCAACACTCAATCTCTTCCATGGAATTGAGTCCGATTATCGCCCGAGTGGTTACGGGGCCCAAATTTGGGTGTAAAGAATAGAACCACTGTTACCTGCCTGCCATGCATGTCGTAAGTGGCGACTAAGGAGGTTTGGCTGAAATCGGATGCATGTGTCCTAAACGTATAGAAGTCTTATGCGTTTAGGAGCCTACAAACCAATGTGCAACGTATACACGTTCTTGGTAAAGATCAAACATATCACAAAGAGTGATTAAAATTGGTCGTAAAGAATGAACGCAAAGAAGAAGAAGAAGAAGTCCGATTATGGAGTTTAATGTCAGGAAAATATTATAACTTCTGCGACAGGAAGAAATTATTTATAAGTAAAAGTATGTCGCAGTTAAGGTGCCACCTTTGAAGTCGAAGAAGACACTCCTGTATGGCCGGTGACATTTATTATAAGGAAAGCATGCCTTCACGCAAAAATCAGTCAGAAGCGCCAAACCTAGCGCCCTGACAACGCTGAATTCATAGCCTGCGAACACAGAAGAAGAAGTTACGGTGCGATAATTTGTGTCTTTAAGCACATCATATCTAATTTCAGCTTGCGTTTGTTCGATATCATCCCTTCTCAACCAGCCATTGACAATCTCTACACTAACTACATGAGAGAATAAAGTTTAAAGAACTCCAGGGAAGCATCGAAGCCAATGAATATGTAAGAACCCCAGGGAAGCATCGAAGCCAATGAATATGTAAGAACCCCAGGGAAGCATCGAAGCCAATGATTATGATCAATAAATAGACAGTGCACAAATATTGTGGGCTTCCGGAAAAATTACCAAGAGCAGGATTCGAACCACACGCCTTTTTTCTGACAGCGGATGTTGTCGAGTTCTAAAGACGAGTGTTTTATAAGAACATAACCAGCTAGATCTTCAAAACACAATAGCTATACCAAGTAGTGTCTTTCACAATAGCTATACCATGTAGTGTCTTTCACAATAGCTATACCAAGTAGTGTCTTTCACAATAGCTATACCATGTAGTGTCTTTCACAATAGCTATACCAAGTAGTGTCTTTCACAATAGCTATACCAAGTAGTGTCTTTCACAATAGCTATACCATGTAGTGTCTTTCACAATAGCTATACCAAGTAGTGTCTTTCACAATAGCTATACCAAGTAGTGTCTTTCACAATAGATATACCATGTAGTGTCTTTCACAATAGCTATACCAAGTAGTGTCTTTCACAATAGCTATACCAAGTAGTGTCTTTCACAATAGCTATACCAAGTAGTGTCTTTCACAATAGCTATACCATGTAGTGTCTTTCACAATAGCTATACCAAGTAGTATCTTTCACAATAGCTATACCAAGTAGTGTCTTTCACAATAGCTATACCAAGTAGTGTCTTTCACAATAGCTATACCAAGTAGTGTCTTTCACAATAGCTATACCAAGTAGTGTCTTTCACAATAGATATACCATGTAGTGTCTTTCACAATAGCTATACCAAGTAGTGTCTTTCACAATAGCTATACCATGTAGTGTCTTTCACAATAGCTATACCATGTAGTGTCTTTTACAATGGCTATACCAAGTAGTGTCTTTCACAATAGCTATACCATGTAGTGTCTTTCACAATAGCTATACCAAGTAGTGTCTTTCACAATAGAACGGTAAGTATAAGGCCAAATGTATGTCTGATGAACTACCGAGCTGAGGCAGAGACAATCAAAAAGGCGGCCGAAATGATCTTGGAGAGAAGAAACACTACACGCAACAAGGTCGTGATATTCACCGATGCTCTATCGGTCATCACGGCACTCAAATGCGTCGGCAAAACTGAGATGAATGAGCTCAAAACGTCCCTCGCTGAACTAACGAGTTCACTCAAACGCACTGTCATCCAGTGGATACCGTCACACTGCAACATTAGAGGAAACGAAGCGGCCGACAAGCTAGCCAAAGAGGGCGGGCGACTACCCCAGACTGATCTCGAGATCAGCTGAGAAGTCAAAACAACCATCGGTTCGCACTATCGAAGCAAGTGGTCAAAAGACCACCCGCAGTACACAGACAGTGACGGTTACTATGGTCTCTCGCGCTGTGAACAAGTTACCATATTTCGCCTCCGTACCGGTCACAACAAGCTCAGAGCCCACATGTTCCATAAATTTAAAATTGGCACAACTAGCCTGTGCCCATGCAATATGGCAGACATGACGGCAGAACACGTCTTGCAAGACTGTCCACGTTTAGCAGGTATACGAAAAGAGTACTGGCCACAACACACAGAGCTTCGCGAAAAGCTGTACGGAGGAACGGAGTCCCAAAAACAACAGTTAAATTCATGATAGAAGTTGGTCCATCAGGCTAGGCCGGGAACGCAAGAGAGAGAGAGTATGTCTGATGTATCCCAGTCCCATCTAGTCCCAAGACCCTTCAGCTCAAAAAGGAATTCTCGGCAATCAGATCACTCCCGTCATGTGACCCTAATATTTTATTATTTGTATATAAAGACGAATTCATATTTAACAAATATAACATGTGAAAACAGGGTTACATTGTGTCACAAATTAAATTTAACGCTAGGGATATCAGAAGTGTTCACATTTGTCATCAATAAATAACAAATGAGACAGGGAGAATTGGGTAACATTATAATAAAGCTTACAGTATTCTATCAAATATATATATATAAGTCAGTCCACTTCAACGGGAATTCCCTGTTCCCGACTGAGCTGAACAACTTATGTTAACGAAGGCCACTGGTAGAACAATGTAAAGAACAAAGAATCTTGTCGATATCTTACAGAAACCTTAGATGCAGAAGTAACATCTGATCCTTATCAGATATATATATATATAACATTTAGTATTTGTGATGTAGCATTTCAACAAAATCAGATGTCTAGGCATGTGAGAAGAATGGATAATAACCACATACCACATCAAGTGTTATTCTGTGAATTTTCTGAGGAAGAAGCGCCGGGCAGACCACTACTCAGATATAAGGATGTCTGCGTCAATAAATAGCTTTTCTACCAGTCTCAACAAATGGGAATAAAAAGAGGATGACAGAGTTATGTAAAAAGTAACATTACGCAAAGGTGCATAATCTTTTGAAAAGAGACTTAGGGATGAGCTGAAAGGCACGAGAGACAAGCGCAAACTCAGAAGTTTTCACAGTAAAACACTTGTCAATTGACCGTCTGTTAAGACCAAAAAAAGCTACATACATATATTTCTTTAACATTCAACTCTTGTAAAAAATATTTCAGTTCTCTTTGGTTTCTAACTGTAGGTTCACCCTGTTGTTCCAATGAGACATTATTAGTCATATGCCAGGAATAAACCTGCCAGATTGTCGTTTAATGACCAACATCTATATACCAGTTCATCATGTAGTGTTACAAAGTGCCAGAAATGGGGACGTGTTGGTGGTTTTTCTGAAGAATATCGTTGGTATAGTATCTTCCACCGTGTGTATATCCGTTAACTAAGTCGTGTGTATATCCGTTGACTAAGTCGTGTACATATGGTCTTCTGGATTCTTTAAGAGAAGGACTTGGTGGATTTGGGGTAGAAAGATCTATTTCATCGTTATTTTTCTGCTGCACCGTTTTTGGAGGTCTCCGGCTTTGTCCTCTTTTTCGTCCACTGCTGGTTCCACGACGCTTTCCGTCAGATGACTGGAGCTGCAGCTGATCTTGCCATCTCTGGAATAGAGATAATAGAGAATATATCAATCAGAATGTCAATCATCAGTCATTTAATCAAATAAGCAATCATTCAATCAATACTTTATATCAACGAATCGATTGATTGATTGATAGGACCATTAAGATTGATAGGACCATCATCATTTCACTCCGGTGAGTAACCATGTATGCTCCGATGTCTTTATAAAACACGGAAAGATCTCAGCTGCAGTGCACGAACTCCGTAGTACCGGCGAGTGATATATAGAGAGAGTTGAATGCATTTGAAAATAGATATCTGCGAAAAAAATGAACATAAAATGGAACGAATTCAGGAGAAATTGTGAAATCAGAGAAATGTCTGGTCAACCACTGGTAGCAACTGTTATAAGAAGGAGAAGATGGAGATATGTTGGACACACCTTGAAAAGAAATGATCAAAGAATATCAAAGCAGGCATTGAAGTGGGATACAAGGGGTTCAAGAAAGAGAGGACAAGGAGACCATGAAATAAACTTTGCCGAGAAAGGCAAGAAATATCGGCTTCAGTTCCATGGAGTTGCCCAGGATAGAGCGGTATGGGAAATTTATTGCAGGCCATAAGCAACGTTTAACGGGACGATAGAAGTTATTAATTTTTTTTTTTAGGAATTATTAGAATGATAATGCCGTTGTCTGGCTCAGGAATGGGGCTAGTGACCAAGTTAAATAATAAGATTCATCCCTTTCTCAACGGATGTCTTCTACGGAATATTAGACTTGAGATGGTATGACAGAAGTGACAAGCACACACCTGGGAGTAAGGTCTGGACAAGAATCCATGATGACCCAGGTCGGAAGAAAAAATACCGGCGAGTAACGTATACCCGTTAGAAGACACAGTCAAGCGTCAGTAAACAGACCCTTGAATGGAACCCGCAAGGAGAACGAAACAAGGATAAATGTTTGCGATTGAGTATCGACTCGTTATTTGACAGGCGTCAAAGCCAAGGTTACCAAATGTAAATCAGATTTAGATGCTAGATTTTAGAAAAAAAATAAATGCTAGAAAATATTTCAGACCAAAATCTCTCAGTAATTGTAATATCAGTAAAGTTAACCAAATGTCTGCTGTTGTATTGAATCTCAATTGTCTTCATACCAAAATCTCTCAGTAATTGTACTATCAGTAAAGTTAACCAAATGTCTGCTGTTGTATTAGATCTCAATTGATGACTTCATTTCTTCATCGAAATGAAATAATTATAGCAATAAGTTTCTTAATATGTGTCAATGTATTTTGTACTGAGAACAAGCTTATATTCTTCAAAATATGAATGTTTTCTGACAGCATTATTTTATGTTATGTTATGTTATATTCATCAAAATATGTTATGTTATGCGATCGACGTCATGGCACATTGGGCATTCCCATTCGTGCTTTGTCCTCCGCTGCAGCAGCCACCACAACGTCCATTTGCTCACCGTACCCAGAAGTTGATTACTATATCTTCTCTCTCTACCACGAAGACGACACTGTCTGTCATGTCCAAACTTAACGCCTAATTCTCGAACTCGTTCCAGTGTCTGAGACTTGCCCATGTCACATAATTGAGAGCGTACCGCATTGATGGTACCGGTTCTGTCCATATTTCTGCCAGCTTGAGTCGGGACATTGTTTGCAAGAAAGTCAGCGCGCTCGTTACCCTGCACTCCAGCATATCCAGGTGTTTACAGCCAAGTCATTTTCTTGAGATGTGATCTTTAAATGATCTCCACCCATTCCACATGTATACTTCCAGATTCAATCATTTGAAGCATATTCATCGAGTCTGATATGATAATCGTATGGGTAACCTGTTGCTCAGCCACCCATGACAGAGCTCTGGAGGCAGCGGTGATCTCCATAGTCATGCTCGATGTTGTTGTCTCGAATGTGCCGCAGTCCTCATGAAGTGTGCGACCGTTTCGTTGTGCTGAATAAGCCCATGATGATCTGGTTCCGCGTCTAACAGAGCCATCGATGTAGATAATTATATCACCTGGATGGGAGTGCTCATCCACGAGTGCAAGAATCTCCGCATTTACGGCGCCTGGGGCCCATTCTCTACAGCAGCGTCCAAGTGTACTGACAACCCTGGTGTAAACACTCATATCCTCTGATATATGCATCCATTCTTCCCCATACATCAGCTCTTCTAAAGTACAGACCTGTTTAATAACATCCTCTGCCTTGGCCATCCAGGTTCGGCCTCTCTTCAATCGCCTGACCTTGTTTTCATTATGAATTTGTGCAGAAGATGATTTGTGTCCGCAGAAACTCTCAGATAAGCCTTTACCTGTGCGACTTTGTGTCTGATGGACATCGTTGGCAATCCAAGGACATAGAGCACTGCCTCACATGAAGTGTCACGTGTGCAACCAAGTATAAGCCTCATCGCTTCATTTTGGATCCTGTCTAACTTATCCAGCTATGTTCTACTTACTGTCAGAAGACCAAGACCATAGTCCACCACGCTCTGCACTAGTCCCTGATAAAGAAGAAGCAGACGTTGTTCAATATCCGCCTCCGCCATAACTTTGAGGGCGGTTAGCCCCTTTCTTGCCTTTAGGATTACGTTCTCAACATGGCTCTTAAATGACATGCTTCTGTCAACTGTTATTTCAAAATATTGTAGTGTTTCGCTTCTGTCAATGTCTTTGTTACACATGCTGACAACTGGAGTAGTCAGGCCATCGTAAATAATGTATAATATAAATTATTTACAATGGCCATGGATAGTGTCTTTACTATGTGAGTGTTAAGAGAGAACCATGTCAGAGAAGCCTTTGCTGGGTTCACATTCGCTTCGAATTCATTGCACCAGTCACCAATCCTATTCAGTTCACACTGTAATGCAGATGCGATCTCACCTCTGTCCCTGCCCATGCGATACACCAGAATGTCATTGGCGTACGACATTGTTCTGCCAAGTCCGACACACTGTGTGCTGGCCACCCCGACTATGTATACATTGAACAGGACTAGCGAGAGTGGTGATCCCTGAGGAAGGCTAATTAGGATTTGTTGTGGTTGTGATGCCCATGATCAAAATGTTTTATGCCCTTTTCCGGATGTGAGTTACTTGAGAAGCTTGAATCATCAATTTTGCTAATCATCTCTTCCACAAGCCTTTTCTCAGATCTATAACATCTAAGGTCCCATACTTAGAGGAAGAAATTCATTATTCTGATCTCGCTGTAGTAAATTTTCTGTGCATGTCCGTCTTGCGTTTGTCGATTTTCTGATTCATGGACCAAACTAAAATAAATATATAAAAATGTTAATTTTGTTTTAATTCTGATTTTCCTGCTAAATGCTAAATCCAAATTTGGCTAAATCGAGAAAAATAATGCTAAAGCTAGCATTAATTAAAAATGCTAAATTGGCAACCTTGGTCATAGGACTCATGTCCCAACATAAATATACTTGCCTGAATTTTGGTAGTCCAGAAATTCTTCCACTGGACAGCTACCGATAGTGGTGTGGTCATCAGTTTGTTCGCCTTGCTGTCTTCATGTCCGAGAATCAAATACTCTCTTCCTTTACGCAACTTTGGACATGCACAAGTTGAGTTGACCCAGAGTATGACCTCAGTGTTCAAAGTAAGTTTAACCTCTCCAGAGAAGATTATCTGTGTGACCTTGACCGTGTATAGTAGCTCCGTGCTGTTGTTGTTCTGTTTCTTCATAATGATGGCGCGTATTGCTGGGGGATTAATTGAAAGTAGTAGGTTAGTCACTGCTAACAACAGATGGAAATAGGATGAAGGAAATTTAAAGAAGAACAGACTTGACTTTACAAATAATTAAACAACTAAAAACAGTATGGAACGGAACTGAAAAGAAAACAAATATCAGAATACTAAGAGCATGCATATTTCCCGTGGCAACGTATGGGTATGAAGCATGGACATTTAATAAAGCAGTGGAAAACATATATGTGTTTTCGAATATAAGTGTTACAGAAGAGTCATCAGTATATATCGGACAGAGAAGAGAACAAATAAATCTATCCAGAAAGAACTCAAAATCAAAGAAAACTGGATGCTACAAATAAGAAAGAGAAAATTGAGATATTTTGGACACATAAAAAGACATGAAGGACTGGAGAAGACCATCATGGAAGGAGGCATACCGACAGAGAGAAGAAGAGGAAGACCACAGAGAAGATGGATTCAGGATGTATCTGATGAACATGACGGCTGCAGAGGCAGGACATCTGGTCTATGAGAGGGAGAAACTCCGGAGAACTGTTGGGGTGGCAAAGTTCTGCTCAAGACAAGCTATTTAATGATGATAATGATGATGAGTAGGTTAGTCAAGATATTTGAGAAGAAGTTATACAATCCTAGAGTTAATGGACGTTATAAATTGTTAGTTATAAATATGTATGTATGACTTTTTCATCTTTACAGACGGTCAATTGGCAAGTGTTTTACTGGGATAACTTCTGAGTTTTTGCTTGTCTCTCTTGTCTTTCAGCTCATACATAAGTCTCTTCTCAAAAGACTCTGCTCCCTTGCGCAATATCGCTATCCACACAACTCTGTCATCAGCTAGTCCCTCCCATGTACTGGGACCTATAGAAAAGTTCTTCATTGAGGCTTTGCAGACATCTTTATATCTGAGCAGTGGTCTGCCCTCCTTCCTCTTCCATTCCGAAAGTTCACAGAACAACATTTGTTTTGGTATGCGACAAGTTTCCATTCTTCTCACATGACCCAGCCATCTTAGTCGTCTAGTGATACTGTGAACAGTGATAATCTACAGAAGGACAGTGGTCATCTATAGATATGAGTGGACATTGGTTATCAATAGATATGAGTGGACATTGGTCATCTATAGATATAAGTGGAGAGTGGTCATCTATAGATATGAGTGTACAATGGTCATATATATATATAAGTGGACAGTGGTCACCCATAGATATGAGTGGGCAGTGGTCATCTATAGATAAGAGTGAACAATGGTTATCTATAGATATGAGTGGACAGTGGCCATCAATATATATCTTTAGATATGAATGTGCTTACAATAGGTCAAAGTTCAGTAACACACGTTAAAACTGAAGGTTCAAAGTGCAACTATAGAAGATGTAAAAAAAAAAACTGTCTAATAATAGAACATAAATCATGCAATGTTATCTTTGGTCAATATTTCTTCTTCTCTTCCACCATTTACTTCTCTTAATGTAGTGATCTTGTGTATGCTTCTTCTAAGGCACCATGTTCGCTATTATTCATTGTCCTGTTCTTGCTGCTGTCGCTACATATTTTGCGTGGTCTTCCTCTTGCTCTGTACTCATTATACTTTTTCAGTGTGGCTCTGTGTGGGAGACGATACCAGATCATTCTTGTCAGGTGTCCAAACCATTTAATCTGTTGTTCTTTTATGAATTGCATGACTGGTTTCACATCCAGTCTTCTTCTGATTTCTTCATTTCTAATTTTGTCTCTTATTATCACACCTGCATCTCATCTCCGTCGTTATGATCTTCCGCTCATTAGCTGCTGTTATTGGCCATGTTTGGCCCTGGTAGCAAGTGTTGACCAAAATTCGTTCTTAAAAGATCTTGGTAACCTCAATGTTAGAAATATAATTTTTGCAAGATAAATATCACAGATTGGAAAGAAGAAAAAAAAGTAATAAAAACTGAAGTCTTACCGTAATCATATCTGTATTTTTTAAAAACCCGAAACGATGGTTTCCTCCCCTTGCACACACATCCTGTTGATGATATAAATAGAATGTTATACGAACTGCTTTACATAGCAAACAAACAAACAAATAACGAAACAAATAAACACACAAAGAAACAAACATATTGTAAAACGAATTCTTAGTAAAGTGTTAGTTTGGGTTTTTGAGGCTAGCCTACACATCCTGATATAACCAATAAAAGATATGTTCTTAGGTTGAAAGCGGGTGCATCATGTTAAATATGCTGTAATACCCTTAAAAAACTTCTTGTTCCTCTTGTACTCTAGTAGTGTCCATGTGAAGTATAGACCGCGGAAGAGAGTCCTCTATTGCGATTCATATATATATATATGTTGAGGGTCTCCGCTATTACATCAGTTTGCATTGCTGACCTCTCCCTTGTTTCCGTTTACTTTGTTTAAAAGTTAATTGCATATCCTTTACAGAACTTTGCGAACCAATCGCAACTTTTTAACGCTGTTTGTGATTTTCTAGGCATTATTACGTTCAGTAGTTTGCCATTGCTTTCTGAAAATCGTTCTTTTGTAAAAATCCACGCGAAACAATTTGCAACCAAAATATCCGCAGCGTGATTCGAACTCAGAACGTCGGGTTAGTAGACCGAGTCACTATCCCTAATGTATAAAAAACCTAAAAATGTCGTTACTGCCTGTAATATCGCTTTTTGGGAGGTGTAGAACAGGGGGGACATGAGCCTGTGAAATTTAATGACTGCATGGCTAGCACAGTCGTCACGAAACTGTTCAGGTTAGGATGTTTAGTTTGTGCCCTCGACAGAAACAAACTCCTTGGCTGTACAGTGGATTAAACCTGGGTCTCCCTGAGAGTCATGCTCTAATCCGTTCAGCCAGATACTCTACATCCTTGTATGTTGTGGTATATTATTTGAAAGCAATTGTGTTATGTGAACCATTTAGCCTGTTGGGTATTCCTTGAGAAGAAATAAACAAAGAAAAACATAGCAGTCATTGAAGTGGGAGGTAAAGTGATCAAGAAAGAGAGGGCGTCCTAGGAAAACCCTGAAATGAACTTCACTGAGAGAGGCGAGAAATATCGAAGTTAATTCCGTGGAAGAGATTGAGCCGAGTTGCCGGGACAGAGCGGTATAGAGAAATTACTTGCAGGTTCTACATAATGTATAACGGTACGAGATGAATTTATATAGAAACTATCAGTATACCGTTCTTCGACAGGAATTTTGTTTAAATCTATTTGTAAAGTCCCTTAAAGAAACATGTCATGTTGGCTTCAAAATCGCTTCTTCCCCATTAAAAACAATACGTTTTCTCTCCATGCATCGACCAGTAAAACCTGATAGAACAGAATTTCCGTTCCCGTGAAAGTTGTAAAATTTCAAATGGCAAATTAAATTTATCCAGATTATTAACTTATCGATGTGTTTTTAAAAAAAAACCATTGGCCTCGAACGTGAATCGAGCGCATATAGCGACATTTTATGTCTACTGCATTCTAGGCATAACATAAACAAATGTGTTTAAAATACGTTATAATAATAGTGACGTTATCATAGCATTATATGACCACATGACTTGAGCGGAAAGTAATGATCTTTGTCAAAGTCTGTATGTAGTGTGCTGTGACATTCGTCACCTTGTTGAATTGTTTGCTTGATAAAGGTTTTGTTGGTCGAAACGTTGCTGTGTATTGTCATTGTTTTTGTTTTTGTATTTAGTAAAACTACCGTACTTTGTGATTATTGGTTTTCGCCGAAAATAACAACATGATCACGTGACTGGGAACGTCGTGAAATCATGGATTTTCAATTTCGCGATTTGTACTCAGAAAGACCATGCGTAAATTGGGAATATGGTTATAGAAAGGAGCAAATAGTTCAGTTTGATAATTTTTTCCTCTTCGTATCCATGAAAGACACATTCTTGCCAAATTTCAAGTTCGTAGGATGTCCAGATATCTTCAAACAATTGGGACAGACATACAATTCCATTCATCTTTCTTATATATATAAGATATATATATATGGCCTGTTGCCTCAGGATGAGTTCTCCTGGTACTTTTACATCGGTGTCTCAGAGGCATAGAGGTTAGGTGATCGCCTTTCGTTTCAAAGGTACTTGGTTTGCTCCCTCGTGGAGCGAGGTTTGATCGCAGTGTAGGTGAGATCGAGTTCCTATTCAACAAGTTGAACACGTAAAAAAAAACCGTTAACAATCAACTGATCGTCTGTCCTCTTCAAGCTGAAGGAGAAGGACCCATGTACATTTCTTGTTAGAGTTCTGTTACTAACAGCCCAGTTATGCTGACCACAATTAAATGACCGGAAATCACCAGGAGGCGCTGTCAATCATTAAGTAGAGCGTCCGGAATTCAAAACCAGAAGTGAGAAAGAAGAGCTTGCAACCTTAACGGTCATTTTGGAATTTGGTACGCTATCAAAAATATCCTATTACAATGTGACCGGGCTATTAATCTGTATAAAATACTGGACAAGACACGGAATGTGAAATCACAGTTGGAATGTAAACACCGGTCATTGATATTGGTTACTTTGTTGAAATCAATCGGCGCTGACCAGAAGGTCAAAGGTTTTATTTGACGTTTGATGGGAAATTTGTGTTCGGGTCTAGTATCCAAGCGTCTATCATCCCATTTACGAAAAATGGTAACAAAGGACATTCAACACCGCTTGTGGTATTGTGGTAGTGTGGTATTGTGGTATTGTGGTAGTGTGGTATTGTGGTATTGTGTTAGTGTGGTAGTGTGGTATTGTGGTAGTGTGGTATTGTGGTAGTGTGGTAGTGTGGTATTATGGTAGTGTGGTATTGTGGTAGTGTGGTATTGTGGTAGTGTGGTATTGTGGTATTGTGGTATTGTGGTAGTGTGGTATTGTGGTATTATGGTAGTGTGGTATTGTGGTAGTTGTGGTAGTGTGGTATTGTGGTATGTGGTAGTGTGGTAGTGTGGTATGTGTGGTAGTGTGGTAGTGTGGTAGTGTGGTATTGTGGTATTGTGGTATTCGGATTCTGTACAACATGTTAATTCTTATGTTTTGTTTGTTGACTTACACGCAATGATAGTTTTAAAAAAAAAGTCTCGTTGCTATGTTTAAGTGCGTACGTGTACTTGAGAAGTGTAAAGCAATTAGGGAGTTTCCTATATAGTATTGATGGTCCTATCAAATCAATTATCAATCAATCAATCAATCAATTATCAATCAATCAATCAATCAATCAATTATCAATCAGTCAATCAATTATCAATCAATCAATCAATTATCAATCAATCAATTATCAATCAATCAATCAAAGTTAATAAACTTTCCCACCTGTGCGTTGCTGGGGCTTGCAAAGGAGCCCCAGTGGTTACCAGGGCCCAAATTTGGGGTGTAAAGAATAGAACTACTGTTACCTGCCACGCATGTCATAAGAGGCGACTAAGGAGGTTTGAATGAAATCGGATGCATGTGTCCTAAACGTGTAGAAGTCTATGCGTTTAGGGGCCTACCAAACCAATGTGCAACGTATACACGTTCTTGGCAAAGATCAAACATATCATAAAGAGTGATTAAAATTGATCGTAAAGAACGAACGCAAAGAAGAAGAAGGAGTAGCACGACGACCTACAAGGCGTGTCGTAAGAGGCGACTGAGGTAGAGGCCTAGGGAAGCTACCCTAGTAAATAAAAATCCTCGCAGAAATAGAATGTGCTGGTCTACTTGTAGGCGCATAACTGACACGACATGCAATCGCTCTTAGGCTCAGATCACATGCGCACCACAAAGAGTGGTTAACAAGTGGTCGATATGGAGCCGTTCGATGAGGAAAGTTATAGCAGAGTATGTAGACCAATAAACAAGAAAAATAAGAAGTAACTCGTTTCATTGAATCCAAGTTGAAACTAACGTCGTTCTAACGTCTACCTTTCTATCGTCGTTCTAACGTCTACCTTTCTATCGTCGTTCTAACGTCTACCTTTCTATCGTCGTTCTAACGTCTACCTTTCTATCGTCGTCCTAACGTCTACCTTTCTATCGTCGTTCTAACGTCTACCTTTCTATCGTCGTTCTAACGTCTACCTTTCTATCGTCGTTCTAACGTCTACCTTTCTATCGTCGTCCTAACGTCTACATTTCTATCGTCGTTCTAACGTCTACCTTTCTATCGTCGTTCTAACGTCTACCTTTCTATCGTCATTCTAACGTCTACCTTTCTATCGTCGTTCTAACGTCTACCTTTCTATCGTCATTCTAACGTCTACCTTTCTATCGTCGTTCTAACGTCTACCTTTCTATCGTCGTTCTAACGTCTATATTTCTATCGTCGTTCTAACGTCTACCTTTCTATCGTATCGTGGTTGTGAACTTTTTATCTGTTCTGTCAAGACAGGGTAAGTTATAATGTACTTATTTGAGTAACAAAATCTATCTAGGGATCTGATGGACCTTCTTTGATGTCCGGTCACTGACTAATACGACCTGTCACTCTCACTTAAAGCAGTCAAGGTGGTCCCAGTTGCGCGTGGCACAAAAAATACTAGAATTGCTTGACCTGACTCAGAAGTAAAATTGAATGAGGGCGTGGGAGTGGGGGGTTCCCGCGGCGAAGTGGTCAAGTAGTTTGCCGTGCGTTCTGAAAGTCGTAAGTTCTAATTGGAAAACTGTAGTTTATGAGTGCATTTTATTCCCAGAGATTCCGAGAATTGTTGACGTAATTTACCTCCGGCGTTTATGTTCTGTACAATACTCTCGTAAGGGAAGCAGGGAAGGGGGAGTGGGATACTCTCGTAAGGGAAGCAGGGAAGGGGAGTGGGATACTCTCGTAAGGGAAGGAGGAAGGGGAGTGGGATACTCTCGTAAGGGAAGCAGGGAAGGGGGAGTACAATACTCTCGTAAGGGAAGCAGGGAAGGGGAGTGGGATACTCTCGTGAGGAAAGCAGGGAAGGGGAGTGGGATACTCTCGTGAGGGAAGCAGGAAGGGGAGTGGGATACTCTCGTAAGGGAAGCAGGGAAGGGGGAGTGGGATACTCTCGTAAGGGAAGCAGGGAAGGGGGAGTGGGATACTCTCGTGAGGGAAGCAGGGAAGGGGGAGTGTAATGTGTGAGAGACAGAGCAATATGGGAAAACCAGGTGAAATCAAGTAGCCTCTTAGTATTTTTCTTTTTCTTCGAACGCTCCACATCGACCACTTGTTAACCACTCTTTGTGATTTGTATGTCATCTGAGCCTAAGAGCGATTGTACGTTATACCAGTTATGTGCCTACAAGTAGGCCAGCACATCCGATTTCTGCGATGCTTGTTATTTACTAGGGTAGTTTCCCTAGGCCCCTACCTCAATCGTCTCTTACGACATAGGTCCCAGTGTTTCTGTTCTTTGCTCCCCTTGTGAGCCCTGCCAACACACTGGCGCCTTAACTTTTAAATGTCGTTATTGTTTTAATGAACTGACGTCACAGTACTCCGGACAGACCAATAGGTGCTCAGTCTTCGCTAACAGATGTCTAAGGGTATGTATACTGATGGTTCCTGTAGCCTGCTGATTAAACCCACTTCTCTCTCTGCTCCTCAGGCATCCAGTTCTACTTGTACAATGTGTAATTCCAAACTCCTTAAGTCGCTCTATTGAATTCAACGTCTATTCTAGTACTTTCATCCAACAATAGGTCGTCAAGAAATCTAAGCACGTCTCCCTTATCCTTCCTAAACTCTCCAACAATCGATGCTTTCGATGCAAGCATGTCCGCTCTCTTGTTGCCGCGAACACCCGAGGTTTAAATGTTATGTTATGTTATGCGATCGACGTCACGGCACATTGGGCATTCCCATGCATGCTCTGTCCTCCGCTGCAGCAGCTATCCTTAAGTCCATTTGCTCACCGTACCCATGAGAAGTTGATTACTATATCTTCTCTCTCTATCACGAAGACGACACTGTCTGGCATGTCCACACTTAACGCCTAATTCTCGAACTCATTCCAGTTACTGAGACTTGCCCATGTCACATAATTGAGAGCGTACCGCATTGATGATATCGGCTCTGTCCATACTTCTGCCCGTTTGAGTCAGGGCATTGTTTGCAAGAAAGTCTGCACGCTCGTTACCCTGCACTCCAGCATGTCCAGGTATGTACAGCCAAGCCATTTTCTTGAGATGTGATCTCTGAATGCTGTCCACCCATTCCACACGCATACTTCCAGATTCTTCCTTCCTTTGCGTTCCCGGCCTAGCCTGATGGACCAACTTCTATCATGAATTTAACTGTTGTTTTTGGGACTCCGTTCCTCCACTTCCAGATTCAATCAGTTGAAGCATATTCATCGTGTCTGATATGATGATCGTATGGGTAACCTGTTGCTCAGCTACCCATGACAGAAGCCCGAGGTTTAAATGTCGTCAAATGTTCCTCTTCTTCGAACGCTCCATATCGACCACTTGTCAACCACTCTTTGTGATTTGTATGTGATCTGAGTCTAAGAGCGATTGTACGTTGTGCCAGTTATGCGCCTACAAGTAGGCTAGCACATCCGATTTCTGCGCTGCTTTTTATTTACTAGGTAGCATCCCTAGTGCCTACATTACTCGCCTCTTACGACATGCATTGTAGGTTGCAGTGGTACTATTATTTGCTTCCCTTGCGGGCCCCGGCACTACACGGGGCGGTTAAAGATTGTTAAACATCGTTAGAAGTCCAAAGAGGGAGATTCATAGAGGAAGGGGGAGTATATTTGTCGATTTGTGTAAGAGTCTCGCTTATAGCTCCAGAGGTACTTGCTTCGTCCCCCGAGTGTAGTAAGTAAGAGTCTCGCTTATAGCTCCAGAGGTACTTGCTTCGTCCCCCGAGTGTAGTAAGTAAGAGTCTCGCTTATAGCTCCAGAGGTACTTGCTTCGTCCCCCGAGTGTAGTAATAAGGATATTTTTCCCAGAAAACCAAGATCGCAATCTAGATTAGATCGAGTTCTGATTTCTCTCGGAGACGGACGATAAAATGTAGGTTCTGTGTTTAAGTTGAACACGTAAAAGAACACTTACCTGTCTGCCCAGCGTGTTCGTAGAGCGTTAGACGACGGGTGACAAGCCCTATGTGAGTGTGGGCTCTATTCTGCGGGCTGGTAGAAAAGCTACAGGTTCTCCAGATTTATGAGGTTCGTGGCACCGAACCGAAGGGTTACGATGTCTATGGCACCGAGCCGAAGAGCTGAAAGCTCAAGTGCTTCTGGATCGGAAAAAAGAACACTGCTCTTTTTTCTCTTTCACAATTCACTTCTTTATAGTAGTGTTGTGGAAGGGGGTGGTGGAGTGATCTTGATGTGTGCTTGTTCTAATGCACTTTGTAAGCTGTTGTTCATTTTTAAGCCCGTTTTTGACGACGCCACTCCATTATTTGCTCTGTATATTTTTTCAGTGTGGTTCTCTGTGGTATACTTCTTCTTCTTCTTCTTCAGCGATCTCTGGTCATGCGCTTAATTTACTGTGGACCACAAACTGGGCAGACAGCTTCAGGTCTGTCAGGTTTCCCAAAGCTTAGTTTTCAGGTCGACTGGGTGTGGCCACATGTTGCTTCTCAGCTCACACAGAAGAGGACAGTCTTGCAGGATATGCTCTGGTGTCTGTTCTGCCTGCTGACACTGGCAGAGAGCTGTTTGACTTATTCCTAGTCTATAAGTGTTTGTTGAGTCTGCAGTGTCCGGTGCGTAGTCGAAATATAATGACCTGGTCTGTTCTGCTTAGGTCTTTGAGGGAGTCTTTTCCATAATCATATCCAGTGTTTGTCTTCCAGTCTACTGCAGATTTTCTCTGTATGAGGGTTTTGACCTCTTGAAAAGACAAGGGTTGGTAAATTTGCTCTTTGGCACTGCCCTCCTTAGCTAAGACATCAGCACTCTCATTGCCTGCAATGCCACAGTGAGATGGAATCCACTGCAAGTGAATTTCTGCCTTTTCTGAAAGCTGAACAGCTAGTATAATGTGGTATACGATACCAGGGAATTCTTGTCAGATGTTCAAACCATTTAATCTGTTGTTCTGTTATGAATTGCAGGACTGGTTTCACGTCCAGCCTTCTGGTTTCTTAATTTCTAATTGTGTCTCTTATTGTCACTCCTGCAGCTCTTCTTCTTCTTCTTCTTTCGACCGTTCTACAGCCATTTTTATCAATTGTGATATATAAACAGCCAAACATCAGAACGTAATGTACGTGCACCAACCTATTGGAGCACAGTTGCTTGTCCTTAGGTGGGGTGTTCGATTTCAGCCAGCGTTTGTGTGCGGTACGCTTTTTGCTAGCCTTTGGCTGTCCCCAGCCGAAAACCTACAAGGCAGCGGGTTGCCATTTTCTTTCAGCGACCCTTAGACGGCCTCCCGGGCTTATGAACGCCATCTGTCCAGCAAAACCGATCGTTTTAGTGAACACCTTGGTTTGCCGCTGCAGTTCTTCTAAGACACCTCATCTCTGTCGTTATGATTTCCCGCCCATTAGTTGCTGTTATTGGCCATGTTTGACACTGGTAACATAGTGTTGGCCAGAAAATCGTTCTTATAAGCTGATAACCTATAAGAGTAGCCTGTAAAGACACAGACATAGAACGTCTCCGATAAGACTAGAAACTCGATCTGACCTACACTGAGATTAGGGAACTCTGGAAACATATTCAGATCGCTCAACGAGGGAGCGAACCAAGTAACTTTGGAATGAGAGTAGAACACCTAACATCTGCGCCACAGATAAAGAAACGTCTTCGAAAGTTATGCAAAATTCACGCTAACTTCTCACCGTCAACCGTAAATGTTAGAGACCCCATAGCCATATTAGATTTTTGTTGATTATCTCCCGTGTGAATGCTCTCCCTTCTCTAGTTCAACAATAGTATTGATAACTATAGTCACAGCAAGGGGCCGTCACTCAGTTGGTATTGAAGGGGGTCTAATCTCCCTTTGATGTCTGTTATCCGTGACACTATGCCTCTACCAGCTGTCAGATCAGAGCAAGACTTGAATGTCTGGGAACAAGGTAGAGAAAGAATGATGGAAGAACAGAAAACAAACTCTGCCGGAATGAGTTTCTTAACCTGTAATTTTAAGTTTGTATTATTATTTTTGCTTCTTGGCTTATTTTCTGACAGGCTGTCAACACTATTCTTCATTTGTTATTTTAGCTCTGTAATATTTTAACATCACATTGATATCGCTACTAGACATTCTGACTTAGATCAAAGTGTTGTGTCCTTGATCAAGGCCAAAGGGAGGTAGTCTTCACTAAACGCCAAATGTCACAATAAAACTCACTTAAACAAACTCCGAGCAGTTTTCGTTCGAAAGAATGATGACGCTTGGAGTTTACAATTTCAATCCTACTAGGACTACCGTTGTTGCACTTCCAAGTAGGACACAATTTTAAAAAAAAAAAAGATACCCCATTAATACGACTGATTAAGTTCCGGACGACAGTTGTAAAACGAGACAAAGATTGAAAAAAAACAAGGGTCTTTGTGGGGAGGAAGTAAGGCGATCTCCTCTCGCTTCAAATGTAAACTGTTCGTTCGCCGCGTGGAACGATAGGGATATTTTCCCCGTAGCTCCATCAACAATGCTAAAGAATCTCCGCAATCATATGCACTCGTAAACCAAACACATTCAAGAGTTGAACCAATGACTTTCAGAATGCAAGTCACACTGCTTTCCCACTTTGCAACAGAAATCCACCAGTATATTTAGAAAATAAAAAAATTAACAAACAATCAATTGGAAGTTACAGTGATGTGGTTTTACAGAAGATTGCTGAAAATTCTATGGACAAATGATGAGGTTTTAAACCAGGCCTGCCTGCACACAATGAAACCTTCTCAAAAGAATAAGAATCAGACAATCAAGATTCTTCGGGCATATAATATGAAGAGGAGGTTTATAACATTTAGTGACAACAGGTAACATTCAGGGAAGAAGAAATCGGGAAGAAACAGGAGAAGATGATGGATGGCCTGACATCATAGTTCGACAAAAGATCGACTCGGACTCAAGAGTGTGGTGGGTTTAATCCCACACTCGACGTTTTAGACGTGAGGAAAGGAATTGGTCCCCCTACTTCCTGTATATTAGGGCTTAAGACAGGCACTTCATACCCTAAAAAGGCAACGCAAATGTAATGTATATCTATAGCGTAATGCATAGTTGCATTGTTTTATTTTTCTTCTTGCTTCAACTAGTACTTTAGTTTTATCATGTCATATAGTAGTTAGCTGATGGCATCTCCTTCAACTAGTACTTTAGTTTTATCATGTCATATAGTAGTTAGCTGTTGGCATCTCCTTCAACTAGTACTTTAGTTTTATCATGTCATATAGTAGTTAGCTGTTGGCATCTCCTTCAACTAGTACTTTAGTTTTATCATGTCATATAGTAGTTAGCTGTTGGTATCTCCTTCAACTAGTACTTTAGTTTTATCATGTCATATAGTAGTTAGCTGTTGGCATCTCCTTCAACTAGTACTTTAGTTTTATCATGTCATATAGTAGTTAGCTGATGGTATCTCCTTCAACTAGTACTTTAGTTTTATCATGTCATATAGTAGTTAGCTGTTGGCATCTCCTTCAACTAGTACTTTAGTTTTATCATGTCATATAGTAGTTAGCTGTTGGCATCTCCTTCCACTAGTACTTTAGTTTTATCATGTCATATAGTAGTTAGCTGTTGGCATCTCCTTCCACTAGTACTTTAGTTTTATCATGTCATATAGTAGTTAGCTGTTGGCATCTCCTTCAACTAGTACTTTAGTTTTATCATTTCATATAGTGGTTAGCTGATGGCATCTCCTTCCACTAGTACTTTAGTTTTATCATGTCATATAGTAGTTAGCTGATGTCATCTCCTTCCACTAGTACTTTAGTTTTATCATGTCATATAGTGGTTAGCTGATGGCATCTCCTTCCACTAGTACTTTAGTTTTATCATGTCATATAGTAGTTAGCTGTTGGCATCTCCTTCAACTAGTACTTTAGTTTTATCATGTCATATAGTAGTTAGCTGTTGGCATCTCCTTCAACTAGTACTTTAGTTTTATCATGTCATATAGTAGTTAGCTGTTGGTATCTCCTTCAACTAGTACTTTAGTTTTATCATGTCATATAGTAGTTAGCTGTTGGCATCTCCTTCAACTAGTACTTTAGTTTTATCATGTCATATAGTAGTTAGCTGATGGTATCTCCTTCAACTAGTACTTTAGTTTTATCATGTCATATAGTAGTTAGCTGTTGGCATCTCCTTCAACTAGTACTTTAGTTTTATCATGTCATATAGTAGTTAGCTGTTGGCATCTCCTTCCACTAGTACTTTAGTTTTATCATGTCATATAGTAGTTAGCTGTTGGCATCTCCTTCCACTAGTACTTTAGTTTTATCATGTCATATAGTAGTTAGCTGTTGGCATCTCCTTCAACTAGTACTTTAGTTTTATCATGTCATATAGTAGTTAGCTGTTGGCATCTCCTTCAACTAGTACTTTAGTTTTATCATGTCATATAGTAGTTAGCTGTTGGCATCTCCTTCAACTAGTACTTTAGTTTTATCATGTCATATAGTAGTTAGCTGTTGGCATCTCCTTCAACTAGTACTTTAGTTTTATCATGTCATATAGTAGTTAGCTGTTGGCATCTCCTTCAACTAGTACTTTAGTTTTATCATGTCATATAGTGGTTAGCTGATGGCATCTCCTTCCACTAGTACTTTAGTTTTATCATGTCATATAGTAGTTAGCTGTTGGCATTTCCTTCCCCATGTACCCGTTTCACTATCTCGGGGAGCCATCACAGACGGCCAAAGATACCTGATCACAGTGTAGGTGAGATCAAGTTTTATAGTTCTATCGGAGACGGACGATAAAAACGTAGATTCCTTGTTCAAGTTGATCACGTAGAGGAACCCTTGACATTACAAAATCGACGCGAGAAGGCTGGAAAGCCGCTGCCCTGGCAAAATTCATTAGACAATTAAAAAATAACACATTCCTACAACACATTTCCTTATCTTCTAAATGACATCGTGGACCCTTGCTGGTGCTACGAAGTTCGTGCACTGTCGCAGAGTTCTTACTGTTTAAGAAAGAGATCGGAGCACACATGGTTACTCACCGAAGTGCAATGATGATGGACTTTGATGGTACATTCAATCAATCAATAGAGGGATTTAAAAGTAACACAAAATGTTACTTTAGTTCTCGACATTACGGGCATGCCCAGTATCCATTAGAATCTGATACAGTTCCTCATCTGCATGTCATACCACCTACCACTGAAACGATTCCTCTATGGCAAGCTTAAGAATTGAAAATGGTAAAAAAACGCTTCAATGAGAAATCAATGAATGAAAATCAGGCATATCCTAAAGGACGTAGCCATCAACCACAGTAAACAAGTCGTTGATTTTCTAGGCACCACTTATACGTTCAGTAGTTTGCCATTGCTTTCTGAACGGGTGGCGCCATCGTCCTTTGTTAAAATCAACGGAAACAATTTGCAAGCAAACTGTCCGCAGCGTGATTCGAACTCAGAACGTCGGGGTTAATAGACCGAGTCACTAACCCTAGGCCACAGACGCCACTAAAAAGAAATCAATACTTGAGTAAAAGAGTCACCAGTGTCTTGCCGAGGCTTGCAAGGGAGCAAAGAATAGTAACACTGCAACTTACAAGGCATGTCGTAAGAGGCAACTGAGGTAAGAGCCTAGGAAGCTACCTAGTAAATAAAAAAACATCACATGAATCGGATGTGCTGGCATACTTGTAGGCGCATTACTGGAACAACGTACAATTGCTCTTAGGCTCAGATCACATACAAATCACACAGAGTGGTTAATAAGCTGTCGATATGGAGCGCTCGTAGAAGAAGAAGAAAAAGTTTGGAATTGCACGTTGTACAAGTAGAACTGGATACTTGAGGGACAGAGAGAGAGAGAGAGAGAGAGAGAGAGAGAGAGAGAGACAGACAGAGAGAGACACAGAGAGAGAGAGAGGAAAGAGAGACAGACAGAGAGAGACAGAGAGAGACAGAGAGACAGACAGAGAGAGAGACAGACAGTGAAAGAGAGAGAGAGAGAGAAAGGGGCATGGGTGTCTATTGGCAAGCAAGAATAATCTCAAATTAATGAAAATAGATTTTCTAGTTTATTTTTAAAATGGTAAATTAGTTTTTTTCTTACTAGCGTCTACATTTGATATGATAACTGGTAATATATGATTGTCTGTTTGCTAACATGATAACTGGTAATATATGATTGTCTGTTTGCTAACATGATAACTGGTAATATATGATTGTCTGTTTGCTAACATGATAACTGGTAATATATGATTGTCTGTTTGCTAACATGATAACTGGTAATATATGATTGTCTGTTTGCTAATTAGCTTTGGTTGAACACATTTATAAGAAGTTTATATTTCGATACATGGAGCTCGGTAATCAAAATCTGATCTAAATCTGATCTTCTCTATTTCCACGTAGTAAGCTACTACCTAATTTTTTTTTTTCATTTGTCCCCCCCCACTACCTTCACCCCTGGAAAATTTTATGCGGACGCCCATAGGGTAAGGGGTGTGTTTAACCAGCGAGCTACGGGAACCATCAGTATACATACATATCGACATCTGTTCGGGAGACTGCGCACCTATGGGTCTGCCAAGAGTGTTATGACATCAAGTAGTATATAGCCGTCCATCGCAAGCGATGATGACAACAATCTCAGACGTGTGCTGCTGTACCTCTCTGGTGTGTGCGGAGGTGACAGTAGAGTCCAATCCTAGAACAGAATCCCCTACCACAGGTGAGGCATACATGATCAAGGTTAGACATGTGGGTGTTGTGTGCTCTGTCTTTTCATGCAGCTCTGTGCCTCAATAACACAAAGATTTTCAGCTATGCGGGTTCCTCTTTTGTTGTTACATCGCCACATTTGGCGATCCTGCAAGGATTCCCAGAACGTGGTGTCTATATCGAAGCATTTCAGAGACACTTTAAGAGTGTCTTTAAAGCGTTTTTCTGTCCACCAGCTAAACGTCTGCCCCCTTGAAGTTCGCCATACATGAACTGTTTTGGAATGCGTTTATCAGGCATCTGAGCAACGTGTCCGGTCCATCTCACTTGGGCCTTCTGCAACAGGGTGTTGACGCTTGGGATCTTTGCTCTTGTGAGGACTTAGTAGCACGTCCTTGCGGAGCGTTGCATTTATCATAGCCCACTTGAAAGCTCTTGTCTCTTGCAAGTTCTCCGGCCTCTTCTAACATCATGTTCAAGGTTTCTTTGATGTCCTGCTGCCACCTTCGTCTTGGTCTACCCCTGCCTCGTTTTCCAGGTCCCATGCCTTTCATTACCTTTCTCTCCAGGCCGTTGTGGCGTTTAATGTGTCCAAAATATTTCATCTTTCGGGACATAATGTTATTTATGAACCAATGCGAGAACCATCAGTATGCATACTCTTCGATATCTGTTGGGGAGACTGAGCACCTATGGGTCTGCCCCGAGTGCAATGACGTCAGTTTAGTAACCAATAACCAATAACTATGAGTCAATGCTTCTTGATATGAATGTCTTTGTTTCTTCTCTTCTCTGTCCAGGATGTTCTAAGGCCCATGTATTTTGACATCGGTTCAGTTCTTTCCTTCCTTACTTTCGTTCGCTTGAAATATTGTCTATATATTCAGTGTTGTCTCTTATGTAAACTTTACTGTCTTTTGTAGCTCACACAGAGGTCCGTGTAGTTTTCTGTCCAGTGTTTTTTCGTTAGGCCAGTGAGTTTGCCTCAGTATATCGTATTGGGGACAATCTTGAAGTATGTGCTCTGCAGTCTGATGTACCTGTCCACGTGTACACATGGTTGAATTGCCAATCTTGAAGATATGTTCTGCAGTTCGATGTACTGCCACGTGTACACATGGTTGAATTGTCAATCTTGAAGTGTGTGCTCTGCAGTCTGATGTGTCTGTCTACGTGTACACATGGCTGAATTGCCAATATCGATTCGAGTAAATAATAAACATGCTACAAGAAGAGCAAGAACAAACATACATAACAATATAGAACAAACATACATAACAGCATAGAAAAAACATACATAACAGCATAGAACAAACATACATAACAGCATAGAACAAACATACATAACAATATAGAACAAACATACATAACAGCATAGAACAAACATACATAACAGCATAGAACAAACATACATAACAGCATAGAACAAACATACATAACAGCATAGAACAAACATACATAACAGCATAGAACAAACATACATAACAGCATAGAACAAACATATATAACAGCATAGAACAAACATACATAACAGCATAGAACAAACATAGAACAAACATAGAACAAACATAGAACAAACCTAGAACAAACATACACAACAACATAGAACAAACATACATAACAGCATAGAGCAAACATACATAACAACATAGAACAAACATACATAACAGCATAGAACAAACATAGAACAAACATAGAACAAACATACATAACAGCATTGAACAAACATACATAACAACATAGAACAAACAGAACAAACATATAACAAACATAGAACAAACACAGAACAAACATATAACAAACATATAACAAACATATAACAAACACAGAACAAACATAGAACAAACATATAACAAACATAGAACAAACATATAACAAACATATAACAAACATAGAACAAACACAGAACAAACATATTAACAATATTAAACAATTATTTACTCACGTGTATTCTTTGTAGGTTTCACGAATGCCTCTGGACTCACACATACACCTCGCTCGTATCTTGGTAACTTTGAACAATCCAGGGAATCCGGCCATGGTACCTTATAAGCGTTCATTAGTGGCTCACATCCAGCTTTAGCTTTCTCGCATACACTTCTACACGGCGGAATTGCTTCAGGCTGGAGAGAAACAGCGCAGATGGGAACATAGATGGAGCAAAGAAGAAACAGAAGAACATCGCTGCAGTGCTGGTCAATAAGAATCTCGAACTTCTGGAAGACTAGTCGAGCGTTTTCTTGTGTGTTGTGATGTAACAGATTCGGCATTTGAGTCATGTTATACGGCATAGAACGACACCGGGGGATTTCTATAGGCTCACATTGATCTAGTCGAGTAATATACGCCTCTGATAGCACCCCCAACAAGAAAATGCTAAAATAGATAGATGACAACGTCTTAGGTGGCGAGGCTTTCATTTTCGACTTACATAGAGATTCACACTTTGAAGAATAGTTGGAAAATTGATAACAATAAAAACGGGTTTTCCCACAAATTTTTTGTTTACAATTATATTAAAAATAACAAATAACGAAAGTAGAAGTAATTAATGTTTTGTCTCATCAAATTATCAAATGTTTACAAACTTAGGCACTGAAAAGAAAATAGTATTAATTCACTTCTAACTTGCTTGAAATATATTCCGATTTCAGCTTATTTTTCATTAATAAATATATATAGATAGGTTTTTTGTAATATATCGTTCCTTGTAAAATATTTTGTAGGCGTCAAATACAGACGTAGAATCCGTTGAATGAAAAAGTTCAGAATGGAAGAATTTGGTGCAACATGATGATAGTCATTAACAAATTATGAATGCAGAATTGTATCTACCCTCTCATGTGAGTTTACATAGAGACGGCTTATTGGTGGATTACTAATACAGTGTTTGGCAAGTGTATTTAGATTTGGTCCGATTGTTGTGAGCCGATCCAAGAATACGATAGTTTTAATAAGAGTCCACAGAACTATCACAAGGAAATCAGTACTTTCATGTAATGTTGCCGAATCAACCAGGCTAACAAAAGAACGTTATCAGAATGGAACACTTCAAAACGTGCAACATCAAACGTCCACATCATTGGCAACATCGTTGTGGAAGCGTTACAATAAAAGGTATTACTGGTTCTTATTACACGCCTGTAATTAAAAGAAGATTATCCCAGCGACCTGGTGGTTCCTGTAGAATGACGCCTAGTCTCAGAATCACGATATTTGTACTATCACCCCCACACCTGTGACCTATGAGTACAGGTACAGCTACAGGTGAGACATGAAAGGAAATATTAAGGAAAAAGCCCGGAAAAATTTCACATATTTTCTCACAAAAATGTGTTCACGCCCATTATTTTCTGTTTTGGGAGAAACTTCTAAAGACACTATCTTCTCCTTTCATGTCAATTTCCTTATCTCCGCCCATTTGTTAGACATTTGAAACCAAATAACTCCTCCTCCTTAAATGGTGTAATTCTTCGACTACAACCGTTTTGTCGAGTTTGTAGTGATGTCTGTCGAGTAGATGCTGGTGTTTGTTGAGACACCATTCTATCCATGGGCGTCCACAACAATATTTTTCAGGAGGGAACAAAATGAATTGTTAAAAATGTTAGTTTACTGTAGTGAATGTAGAGGTGTTGAATGAGACCAAGACACAGAGCAAGTTTATTATCAATATAAGGTAAAGGTAATCAGCATTTTCAGACATGTGATGAGGAGGAGGCTTAGAGCACACACTGTGACAACTGGAAAATCGAGGGAGACGTGACAGAGAGACAAAGAGAGACAATTTTAGACAGCCTAACTTCATGACACGGAAGAGCGACAACATCTGAGATGATAGCAAACACAAGAGACATATATTTGAGGAGATCTTTGATCACCTACGCCAGCCGACACGACACCTGATGATGAGTTTACTACGTATAAATTGAGCAGATCGAATACATTTGTGCTATAAAAATGTAAGTTTTCAAGGGTGACACTTGCTCCCCCTCCTTGCATTAACGTGGAGACGCCCATGATTATGTCACTGTAACAGCATTAGTTATATATAATCTTTGGTGCGTAAGACTGGAAAACTTCCAATAATGTATGCATCTATACCTATGCTATTTTATCATCATCCTTATCATCACCATTGGTAGTCGACGATAACTAACATGCTGCCGTTGAAATTCCAGGTTTCGAGGTCAGAAATTCCAGAGTTCGAGACTAGAAATTCCAGGGTTCAAGACTAGAAATTCCAGGGTTCGAGGTCAGAAATTCAAGGGTTCGAGGTCAGAATTTCCAGGGTTCGAGGTCAGAAATTCCAGAGTTCGAGACTAGAAATTCCAGGGTTCGAGGCCAGAAATTCTAGGGTTCGAGACTAAAAATTCAAGGGTTCGGGGTAAGAAATTTCAGGGTTCGAGGCCAGAAATTCCAGGGTTCGAGGTCAGAAATTCCAGAGTTCTAGACTAGAAATTCCAGGGATCGAGGCCAGAAATTCCAGGGTTCGATACCAGAAATTCCAGAGTTCGAGACTAGAAATTCCAGGGTTCGATGCCATAAATTCCAGGGTTCGAGGTCAGAAATTCCAGGGTTCAAGATTGAAATTCAGGTTCGAGGTCAGAAATTCCAGGGTTCGAGACTAGAAATTGCAGGGTTCGAGACCAGAAATTCCAGGGTTTGAGACCAGAAATTCCAGGGTTCAAGGCCATAAATTCCAGGGTTAAAGGCCAGAAATTCCAGGGTTCAAGGCTAGAAATTCCCGGGTTCAAGGCCAGACGTTCTCGGTGTACACACAGTACGTGGATGGACTACAGGAAAGCATGATCCTTTACTTCACCCGTGTGTTGCGGGGTAATCAACCTGTCTTATCTAGAACCTGGACAAGTATATATTCTCATTACACGGTTTGCAAAGCTGACCTCCGTGTGTTGCGGAGCTCTCACGGGAGCAAAGAATAGTAACACTGCGACCTACAAGGCATGTCGTAAGAGGCGTTTAAGGTAGGGGCCTAGGTAAGCTACCTTAGTAAATAACAAGCATCACAGAAATCGGATGTGCTGGCCTACTTGTAGACACATAACTGACACAACGTACAATCGCTCTTAGGCTTAGATCACATACAAATCACAGAGAGTTGTTTTATAGGTGGTAGTTATGGAGCGTTCGAAGAAGAAGATCCTTTACTTGTGGATCTACATTACAAGTACCTCTTAAGTCGAAGTAAGACTCACCTGAATAGCGAAGGAACTGGGTATAACGAAAGTAATCCTTCACCCAAAAATGCCATTGTAGGCACCATGACTAGGCCTAAATTCATAGAGGGCAAACTTAAAAAAAAATATCACCACCACCATCATTATCAGAATCTTTATCATCATAATAGTCACTACATCACCCATCGTGTGCCGACGGTCAATGGAAAAATACGTGTCTGACACTGTATAACCCAAAACAGTTGATGTATGGCGAGCTTGAAGGGGCAGACGTTTAGCTGGTGGACAGAAAAAACACCTTTAAAGACACTCTTAAAGTGTCTCTGAAATGCTTCGATATAGACAATACGTGCTGGGAATCCCTTGCTCAAGATCGCCAAATGTGGCGCTGTAACAACAAAGAGGAACCCGAATAGCTGAGAATCATCGTATTGTTGAGTCACAGAGAAAACGAGCAGCGCGAAAAGACAGAGCACACAACACGCACATGTCTAACCTTGATCATGTATGCCCCACCTGTGGTCGGGGATTCTGTTCTAGGATTGGACTCTACAGTCACCTCCGCACACACCAGAGAGGTGCAACAGTACACGTCTGAGATTGTTGTCATCATCGCTTGCGATGGACGGCTATTATATATAACCCCATATAGCACATAGTATAGAAGGGTTCCTTTAGTATTTTTACTTCATCCATATATCGAAATCGAAAATCGTAGCATATCCTTTACAGGACGTAGCCATCAACCATAGCATACTAGGCACCACTTATACGTTCAGTAGTTTGCCATTGCTTTCTGAACAGAGGCCTACTTTTACCGTTCGTATGAAATCCAAGGAAATAAATTACTTTCATACTTGTCCATCGCGGAGTTTGAACTAGGTACGCCTGGGTTGTGTTCAAGCTTACTACCACTGAAGCTACAGACGCTCACTATGTGTACATCTATCTATATATATATATATATTAACAGGACCATCATCATCATCATCATCAAATAGCTTGTCCTGAGCAGAACTTTGCCACCCCAACAGTTCTCTGGAATTTCTCTCTCTCTCATATACCAGATGTCCTGCCTCTGCAGCCGTCATGTTCTCTCTCTCTCGATCGTTTTTAGACCGTTTTTATCATTCAAATGTGATATATAAACAACTTAATACCAAGAACGGGTATACGTTCACAACCTTCAGTACCAATTGGAGCTCGGTGCTTATCTTTCGGCGGTGTGTTCGATTTCATCCAGCGTTTACTGGGTTCGCTCTCTGTTAATCCTTTGCTGTCCCCACCCAAACGTACAAGGCAGCAGGTTGCTATTTTCTTTTAGGGCCTACCCTCAGAACAGGCTGGAAAGCCGCTGCCAGGGTAAAATTCATTAGAATAGATTAAATAATAACATCCCTAAAAGTATTTTCCCCATTTTCTAAATTACACCGTGAATGGAACCACATTTACTACCATCACGTGTCTATAATAATTGACACTTAGGGCGCAGAACACGAGGCAGGCCAAGAACACGCTGGATAGATAGCATCTCAGAGTCCCTACGAAAGAATGGACTGACAACGTCAAGCGCAACACGCCTGGCACAAGATAGAAAACTAACTCTCCCCACGACGCTTCACGCAAATGTGGTTAAGATAAGATAAGATCTAAATTACACCAGGAACCCTTACCGATGCGACTGAGCATCTTCTTGTATAAGAAAGAAATCGGAGCACACATTGTTATTCACCAAAGTGCAGCGATGATGGTCCCATCTATGAATCTATGAATGAATGAATCAATCAATCAATCAATTACATGTTGTGGAAACATGTTCTCTACTTAACTTTTATTCTCCTTTCCTATCATCCCCCATTTCTACTTCTCACAGACTGTCATTGGGACGTCTCAAGACACATCACACAGCCTCTAATATCAACCTCGTTCTTTCTGAGTTAAATAGCTTGGCCATCCTTGAGTTCCACATGTCGCTCGTTAGCTGTAGTACAAATCTGGTACTCAGCCCTCTTGTAGTTCTCACCAATTCATTGAGGCTTTATCGAGGGTTCATGTTTTGAAGAGGGATTACATTTGAACAAATTTCTGAAGTTGCCACACATTCTGCTGTTTAAGTGTTAAGTAATACTCTCTCGCCGAACCACACTGTGTCAACGCATACACCATCCCACATTCTTAGTGTGGGGGGCCCTCATGGACCACCCAGACAATCATTTCACGGATTACGCATTTATCTGCGCCGCGTGCGGCCAGTTTGAATATAACTATTTTTTTTTAATAACTACCTGTTGAACTTGAGTATCATCATCAGGTTCCGTCTCGGAACCGAAGGTTGGCTGCAATGAAGCTCACATTCGTCTTCTTGAGTTCGCCCGCTATGAATTCAGACGTAGTCAGGGCGCATGATATGACGATTCTGACAGATTTTTGCGTGAAGGCCTACTTTCCTTTTATCAGTGTTCCCTGTTCTACAGACGTACTTTCTCCTACTGAAGCTCTAAGATTCCCCGTCTCTCGTCTTTATGCTGCCCTCTTTCCCTGGCTGTCATTTGTTCATCACTTGATGTTTCCTTCCCACTTATGTCGTCTCGGTCTTCCTCTGTGGCTAATGCGTTAAGCCCGTGCCATGAGTCGAAGGTCGTGGGTTCGAATCCGGACCGCGCCGTTCTGTTCACGCGCGCATTTTTTTCCAGAGACCTCTAGGATTGTTGCCAGAGCTAGAGAGTTCGTGTTTTGTGCAATACTTTTGGCAGGTGGCGTGCTATTTCACGTGTGAGTCCCGCAATATCATCTATGCCATCACCTGCAAACGATGCAACAAGTCCTATATTGGCGAAACCGGTAAGAGACTCAGTGACCGATTCGCCCAACACTTACGCGATATTCGCCAATGCTCTGTGACTCCTGTGGCCACTCATTTCAACGATACTGGCCATTCAGGAGTTAACGATGTCCAGGTCACAGCCATCCGATCATGTTCCTCCGATGATCGCAGTTGATTCGCCCTGGAGAACCGTTTTATTTCATTCTATGGCACTTTGCGACCTCTTGGACTCAACGCATTACATTCCTATGCTTCTTAGTACTGTCTTATCTCGTGCCTTGTTATCTATATGTGTGTTTGCTCCATATATGTGTCATTTATCCACTATATTGTTTATTGTTTCTCTTCTTTTCCACTTTCGGTTTTTGTGTTGCACTCATTTCGTTGTTCGTTTTTATTCCCAGATTTTCATTAGATAGGTTTATGTTTCCCCATGTAATCGTCCATTTGTAGTGTTCCTCGAAATTCGTCATTCTTGTTGTGTTGTTTGCTTGATAAAGGCCTTTTGGTCGAAACGTTGCTGTTTATCGTCACTGTTTATGTATTTTGTAAAACTGTAGTACTTTGTGTTTACGTGTTTAGCTATTTTTCAAAGTTTTACTGCAGCCTCCACCTTTTTTCGATATTTCTACGGAGAAGGACAGAGTCATATGGGGTAAAACCCGGTGCAATGAAGTCAATCCTTTGACTTAAAATCCCTTTATACGATAGGGAACACTGAGAAATGAATCACACAAGTTGGAGGCATTCCAAAATGCCTGTTTAAGATGAATTATGCACATTTTCAGGGGTTTTTCCCGCCTGATCCAGAAGCACTTGAGCTTTCAGTTCTTCGGCTCTGTGCCATGGACATGGTAACTCTTCGGTTCGGTGCCACAAACACCGTAAATCTGGAGAACCTGTGGCTTTTCTGCTAGTCCACGAAATTGAGCCCGCACTCACAGAACACGCTGGGCAGACGGGCAAATTTCCAGGTTAAATACGATATCAAATAAAGAGATTTTCAAACGAATACATTGTGCTTTATTGTAGACCATTATTCAAAGACGAAGATGGCGGTGGATGGGCATGTATGTCGTATGTCAGTAGGTGCGGGGTATAGGCTAGGACAACTCTCCACTGGACAGCGGATGAGAAGGGAAGGAAGTCATACGCTTTCAACTGAGACAGAGAAGAACAGTGGAGCAAGAGTCGAAAGATTGTGGGCCTGGCATGGCAAATAATTAAATGAAAAGGGTGGCAGAACGTCAGCAATGTAAATCTCTTGTGGTACACTGTGTAAAACGGGTCATAATATGGCATCTCTTGTTGTGATTTTTTCGTGAAGGCATGCTTTCCTTGTCGCCAATGTCTCTTTGCAATTCACGTGAGCTTGACTCCGAATTCAGAGGTTTTGATAATATAGATCCCCAAGTAAAGGTTCATAGTTTCATGTAGACTAACCATGTACCGTTGTCCACCGAGAACTTTTTTGGCAGGTAGTCACTGTAGCAGCGTGCTACCAACTTCGCTATCGGCGACACTACAGAAGTGATGACGTCGACAACAATAAGACCTCATCCTCTCCCTCCCCTTCTATTGCTTGCAATCTACGGGAAGCTCGTGAGTCAATTAGCTAAAGACTTGTAAATGGCGTCTGCTTATAATGTAAGTATTCTGGGTTTCGGACACATCAAAAGGGCATGAGTGCCTAGAGAAGATAATTTTGGAGGGAATGGTGCCTGGAAGAAGAAAGAGAGGAAGACCTAGAAGACGATGGGTGCAAAATTTCATTGTCGATCTGAGAATGACTGCTGCTGACGCAGGTCAGCTTACACAGAACATATCGTTTTTTTTCAGGACTGATGTCATGGGAGCCAGGTTCCGGAATGCACAAGCTACTTGATGATGATGAATTAGGGTTATGGCGCCCATACATGAATAAAAGAGGTCATGTCCCCTCCCTCTTTCTCCTCCTGAAAAATGCCTTTTTGATTAAAAAGTTTTATGCAAATCAGGTATTCTCCATTTCCGCACAGTTCACTACCAACTAAAATTTATTTAAAATCTGTTTTGCTCTCCTCTCCCTCAATCTTTTGAAAAATCTATATTGACGCCTATGATCAAGGCTTTTAACGGCAAAGATTGTATTTCAAGTGTACTTGCTTGTTACAGTAACCCATTGAAAAGTATGTACACGAATACGTTCTGCCGATTACAGAGATGAAACAAACAGAGAAGAAAGTGAAGATTGTGTAAATGCCCAACTGACAAATTGAAACAGTAGACCTGTTTTATATAGACACTACTTAAGAACAAATAGCAGCAGAAGATCAAAAGTTACAACGTGAAGAAATTACATCAAAATGAAATAGAAACGAGTCGTTGTATGCACAGTAGTACTTCTTCTTCTTCTTCTTTGCGTTCATTCTTTACGACCAATTTTAAACACTCTTTGTGATATGTTTGATCTTTGCCAAGAACTTGTATACATTACATATTGGTTTGGTAATTCCTAAACGCATATACTTCTACACGCTTAGGACATGTGCATCCGATTTCAGCCAACCTCCTTAGTCGCCTCTTACGACATGCGTGGCAGGTAACAGTGGTTCTATTCTTTACATCCCAAATTTGGGCCCCGGTAACCACTCGGGTGGAACAGTAGTACGATGTACGGAGACATACAAATCTGAGGTTGTCAGACCGGATCAGATCAGATCTGGAGAAAAACGTGGGGAGTCTGCGATAATACTGAGGTAAACGGGTGGGTTTGACGTGGTCAAGTAAATTACAGAATACTGGCCGAATGGATTAGATCTCGGCTCCCATGCGGAAGACCCGGACTCAATCCACAGTAAGGCCAAGGAGTTTTTCTGTCGAAGGCATAAAGACAACATACTAACCTGAACAGTTTCGCGGCGATTGCTCTGGCCACGTGCTCATTAAATTGCACAGTTTCATGTCCCTCCTGTCCTACATTGACATAAAAACGCGGTATTACAAACAGTAACCATAGTACATAAGACGGGGGAACAATACATAAATTATTAACAAATTATATACGCTCAAGTGGTTACCGGGGCCCAAATTTGGGGTGTAAAGAATAGAACCACTGTTACCTGCCACGCATGTCGTAAGAGGCGAGTAAGGAGGTGTGGCTGAAATCGGATGCACATGTCCTAAATGTGTAGAAGTCTATGCGTTTAGGGGCCTACCAAACCAATGTGCAACGTATACACGTTCTTGTCAAAGATTAAATATATCACAAAGAGTGATTAAAATTGGTCGTAAAGAACGTACGCAAAGAAGAAGAGCAAATTATATTTAATATTTCATTTTTAATTTCCTACTTAATTCTGTAATTCTTTTGTCCACGGGAAATCTCCCCATTCGTTAGATTTATGGGCCTTCTATACGTTCAGACAAGGAGGGACAAGTGGATCATCCCCTTTCCTGTCTGGAAAAATATCCTGATCCCGATGGCTCCACGAGGGAGCGAACAGACTACCTTTGGCACGAGAGGTGAGCACCTAGTCTCTACGCCACAATAGAACCCTGATCTCAGTGTAGGTGAGATCGAGTTCTTAGTCTTATCGGAGACGGACGATAAAACGTAGGTCATGTATTGAAGTTGAGCACATAAAAGAACCCTAGGGAGTTCAAAATCGAGAAGAGCAGGCTGCAAAGCCGCTGCCCAGGCAATAGTCATTAGAAAAGATTAAAAATAAACATCCTACAAAATATCTACACCATCTTCAAAGTCCTCGTCCTCATGCAATGCAACTGAGATCTTCATGTGTAAGAAAGAGATCGGATCACACATGGTTACTCACTGAAGTGTAATGATGATGGTTCATTCAATCAATCAATCTCTCTCTCGCGATCACCACCCAGACCGATGTATCAGATCTCCCCATAAATTCTATTCATGTGGAAATCTAATTCATGCATCCTTAACATTGGTGTGTTTTACGTCACATCTTCAGCATCATTTGGAGCTCTGGTTGTTATCCTTCGGCGATGTGTCTGGTTTCAGCCAGCGTTTACTCGGTTCGCTCTCCGTTCTGCAGCCATCTTGTGTTTTTTACGGTGTGGGGTAGCTATCCTCACCCCAACCTCCTTATTCGCCTCTTACGACATGCGTGGCAGGTAACAGTAGTTCTATTCTTTACACCCCAATTTGGACCCCGTAACCACTCGGGCGAATCAATCAATCAATCAATCAATCAATCAATCAATCAATCAATCAATCAATCAATCAATCAATACCGTTTACCTCACAACAATCAGCAACCATGAAGCAATGAGAGGATAGGATTGGTAAAAGTTGACCTAGTTGAAAATATTTCTGCGTGTGGGGTTGCAGTAGAAACTTGACGGTGCTGAACGTATCAATAGAAACAAAGAAAATGGCTGCACCTTACTAGGGAGAGAACTCTTGTTACCAGTTTAAAATCTGCGAATTATTTCCCCTTGCTCTACAATTAAAAAAACCAAAGGTTTCTGCTTGTATTTGAGACAGTTATTCAAATAATCATCATTGGTTGTTATAATTGTCGGAAGTAGGAAATCTTAATGATGTCAAACTTAACAATGAATATAATAGACAAGCCTGCAACTTACTTTTTATCAAGGACACTTAAGTATGTTGAAAAAGTTCTTAAGACCGGAAGCGTTCTCTGAATGATTTCAATTCCCAGAGTCCTTGAGAACCGGAAGTATGTGTGTTAGTTGTAAGTCTTCTTCTTCTTCTTCTAACGCTCCATATCGACCACCTGTTAACCATTCTATGTGATTTGTATGGGATCTGAGCCTACGTTGTGCCAGTTATACGCCTACAAGTAGGCCAAAACATACGACGCTTTTTCCTTGACGCTTTTTATTTACTAGGGTAGCTTCCTTAGGTTCTACATCAGTCGCCTCTTAGACATGCCTTGTAGGTCGCAGTGGTACTATTCTTTGCTTCCCTTGCGGACCCTAGCACCACACGGGCGAGTTGTAAGTCAATAACTTCTTCTTCTTTGCGCGCGCACGCTGTGAGTTCATGAGTAATCATAGCGTTTGGTATGGCACTTCTGACGGATTTTTGCGTGAAGGCCTGCATTTATTGTTATCAGTGTCTGCCGCCATATAGGCATGTCTTCTCCGACTTTAGGGCAAAGTCAGTAACATTTCTTCTTCTTCTTCTTCTTCTTTATCTATTGTGTTGAAGTCTATGGTCCTGTTTGGTCTTCGAGACAATGTCATCAGGTCAAAGTTTATTGACTTTTATTGATGTTTGCTTGATTAGTTTTTGCAAACATTCTTCGATGAAATCCGACCTGATTATTATGTATTCAACAGACGACGTTGTTTATGGAAGACACGACTTAGTGAAGCTCTTTGTTTGGAGATCTAGCTGGTTGTGTTCTTAAAAACGCCCGTCTGTATGGTTAGACAGTGGATGTCGTCAGGAATAAAGGTTTGTGGTTCAAATCTTGTGATTAATCATTTGTTTTTTCCCAGAAGCCCTTAATACTTTGTTCATTGTCTATTTATTGATCATATTAGCTGGTTCTCATGCTTCACCTGGGGGTTTCTTAGATCATATTCGCTGGTTCTCGTGCTTCACCTGGGGGTTTCTTAGATCATATTCGCTGGTTCTCATGCTTCACCTGGGGGTTTCTTAGATCATATTCGCTGGTTCTCGTGCTTCACCTTGGGGTTTCTTAGATCATATTCGCTGTTTCTCATGCTTCACCTGGGGGTTTCTTAGATCATATTCGCTGGTTCTCATGCTTCACCTGGGGTTTCTTAGATCATATTCGCTGTTTCTCATGCTTCACCTGGGGTTTCTTACAACTTCTTATTCTCTTGATTGATTGATAGCATCATCATCACTGCACTATCATCACTGCACCATTATCACTGCATCATCATCACTGCACTGCATCATCATCATCACTGCACCATCATCACTGGACCATCATCACTGCACCATCATCACTGCACCATCATCACTGCACCATCATCACTGCACTGCATCATCATCACTGCACCATCATCACTGCACCATCATCACTGCACCATTATCACTGCACCATCATCATCAGTGCACCATCATCACTGCACCATCATCACTGCACTGCATCATCATCACTGCATCATCATCACTGCACCATCATCACTGCACCATTATCACTGCACCATCATCAATGAACTTTGGGAAATTTATTTTTGTCTGTCCGTCCGCTATTAATTCAGGCGTAGTCACATCGCCTAATATAACACTTCTGATTTATTTTTGCGTAAAGTCTTGCTTTCATTATCACCAGTATCACGCGACATACACGCGATCCTTATTCCGGCTTCAAAGATGCTTGTAAGTTAGACTCCCAAGTAAAGGGATCAGGGTTTCGTGTAGTCTAACAGTGCAGCTTGTGGATCTCAACAACTTTTGCTCAAAGCGGGGTCTCGAACAC
Source organism: Arion vulgaris (assembly GCA_020796225.1). Lineage (NCBI taxonomy): Eukaryota > Metazoa > Mollusca > Gastropoda > Stylommatophora > Arionidae > Arion > Arion vulgaris. The sequence goes on from CM036761.1 coordinate 14,741,919, forward strand.
CATCATTTTCATTGCCAGTGGTCACTAATGCAGAGTGTTAGCAACTCCCCTATCAACGACTCCTACTTCAGGGATTAGCCATGTATGCTTCGATTTCTTTCTTGCATATGAATTTCCTAGCGGCATGTGAGACGTGAAAAGAATTTCTAGAAATATATTCCCATTACTATACGGAGGTAAGGAAGCGAGTACCATTGAAGAGAGAGGCGAGCACCTTACTTCCACGCAACAGAGACCCACAACTGGGTCTGACTATTCATGGGGAAAAACAAAGATCATGAGATTAAATGCTAATTCCAGAGACCCGATCATAGTGAGAGGATCACCACTAAAGGAGGTGGACACATTTACATATCTGGGAAGTGTTATCAACATTCAAAGTGGCTCAGATGAAGATGTTAGGGTTAGAATACAAAAGGCAAGATCAGCCTTTGCCATTCTGAAGAAGATATGGAGTTCAAGAATGATCAGGAATAAAACTAAGATAATGATATTTAACTCAAATGTACCAACCCTTGTCTTTTCAAGAGGTTAAAACCCTCATACAGAGAAAATCTGCAGTAGACTGGAAGACAAACACTGGATATGATTATGGAAAAGACTCCCTCAAAGACCTAAGCAGAACAGACTAGGTCATTATATTTCGACTACGCACAGGACACTGCAGACTCAACAGACACTATATATTCTCTCTCTTTGCCTTTTTATCCCGGGTTGGGGCATAGGCCCTCAACCAACTCATGGCAAGTCTTCCTATCTCTAGCCATCTCCTGCAGCTCCCTCCAGCTCTTCTTTATATTGTTGATCTCCGCCTTCAAATCTCGTCTCGATGTATTTCTCGGCCTCCCCTTCTTTCGCTATCCCTGCGGGTTCCAGGCAAGGACCCTTCTTGTTATATTCCCCTCCGGTTTTCGCAAAGTGTGTCCTATCCAGCGCCAGCGTCTTTTTAACCTGTTCGTTCACTGGAATCTGTCTTGTTCTCTCCATAAGTTCCTCATTTGTGACCCTATCATACCATCTTATTCCCTCTATTCTGCGCAGACACCAGTTGATGAATGTTTACAATTTATGCGCTATTGTTTTAGTTGTTCTCCATGTTTCTGACCCATACAGTAGAACTGCTTTAACATTAGAGTTAAATATCGAATTTTTGTTCTAGATTTGATTTCTTTGGACTTCCAAATGTTTCCCAGTGCAATGAAAGCTCCTCTTGCCTTCTGTATTCTTATTTTAACATCTCTATCTGTTCCACCCTCTTTGTCTAAGTTGCTGCCCAAATATGTGTATGATTCTACCTCTTGAAGTGGGGTTTCCCCAGACACTTATATAGACTAGGAATAAGTCAAACAGTTCTCTGCCAGTGTCAGCAGGCGGAACAGACATCAGAGCATATCCTGCAAGACTGTCCTCTCCTGTGTGAGCTGAGAAGCAACATGTGGCCACACCCAGTCGACCTGAAAACTAAGCTTTAGGAAACCTGACAGACCTGAAGCTGACTGCCCAGTTTGTGGTCCACAGTAAAATTAAGCGCATGACCAGAGATCGCTGAAGAAGAAGATAACTCAAATGTCAAGGCTGTCCTTCTATATGAAGCGGAGACATGGAGAAAAACTAATGGGAGCACCAACAAGTTGCAGACACTCATCAATAGATGCCTGAGCGGGATGGTATGACATGACTACAAACAGGGAACTCTGGGATAGAACAGAACAACGACAGGTGGAACAAGAGATAAGGAGCAGAAGGTGGCGATGGATAGGACACACATTGAGGAAACCCCTAACAGCATCACAAGACAAGCTCTCCGATGGAACCCCCAGGGCAATAGAGGTAGGGGAAGGCCCAGGAACACCTGGAGACGGGAGTTGGAGACAGAATGCAAGAAAATGAGGAGAGAATGGAGAGATCTGGAAAAGATGGCATTGGATAGACGGGCTTGGAAGGCCTTGGTAGCAGACCTATGCTTCCCTAGGGGCGAAGGGTGAAGACAGAGACCCACCGTGGCCGGCAACAGAAGGTCGACTAGCTCAGACGGGAAATCGAAAATACTTTTTAATGGGGGCTGGTTTTTGTATATGTTGGATAGAACACTCAGTTTTTTTTTATTTTACTCAATTCTATGTCTCCATGGTTATTTATAGATGAAAAATATTCATAATACTGATATTCCTTATTGTTAAACTTAACTTGTTACATAATATAACCTTGATTTAGCATGTTGTGTTGATTTTAAACTGAATTAGTTTATATACAACAATACTGGAATGCGAGGATCACGCGACGGTTGTGGTCTTATTTCTTAGAATTTTTACCTGAGCCCGCTGGCCGTTTGTTATCGGAGGCCACTTGCCCGCATGGCTAATTAGTTATGGGAGGAAAGGGGGGTCAACATACCCCTCCCTTCCTTTCACCAAAAAAATCATTAATTGCCTCACTTGCGCAGTATTTCATTTATTTTTCCATTTTTATGGGGTAACCATCTGAATCTACTTCGCGCCCAAACTGCAGTCTGCATTAGAATAGATATGTACAGATTCAGGTATCAGACTTCAATGAGAGGATAGAAAGAAACTCTATCGAGTGTCTACTTCTTTTCTGTTCCATTTCTAAAGATCTATATTGTAAAGACGCCGGACAAAAAGTTCAACATCAAGAGTATTGGTTTGTCGAGGACGCCGGCCGCCCCGCTGTAACGTTAGTCTTCCAGGGAATTCTAAACGGTTATTGTAGGTCCGTTCGGTGTTCTCGGGTTAGGTGGGATATCACTGGCTCGTGCTGAAGGGCACTTCATTCACAAAAGCGCGGTTGAGAGTAATTAGCTTCGTTTTGTTTGTTTACTCCGCGCGGGGATGTTTGATCAGAGACCCTTCCAGACGGCGGCGTAAGATACGTTTATTTGTTCCATTTTTAAAAATAAAGATGTTTCCATGTTTTTTGGAGAGACATGAATGAAATTATGAAATTGTATGTTAGAGAAGGTAGGGTTTTCGGAGACGTAGGAGACAGAAAAGAGAGAGAGAGAGAGAGAGAGACAGAGAGCAACCTGTAGTAATGAAAGGCAAGGGTTGGGGAAAGAGACAAGCCACAAATGTTGTAAGAAAAGGTAGGAGGGAGGAGAGAAACAGAGAGAGAGGGAGAGAGAGAGACGAACCTACGAGTAACGAAAGGCCGGGGTTGGAAAAGAAACAAGTGCCGAGTGTCGTAAGAAAATATAGGAGGGTAAAAGAGAGAGAGAGAGAGAGAGAGAGAGAGGGAGAGAGATAGAGACCAAACTGCAGGTAACGAAAGACAGGGGTTGGGGAAAGAAATAATTGTCGAGTGTCATAAGAAAAGATAGGAGGGTAAGAGTGAGAGAAACAGAGAGAGAGAGACAGAGAGAGACAAAAGAGAGAAGACAGAGAGAGACGAGAGAGAGAGAGGTAGCGGTTCTAAGGATCTCATGAAAAAATTGCCCATGTAACTCGGTCCAGATTCTAACGCACAACTTTCAGAACGACAGGCAAACATCTTAACCACTTCACCATATAGACCAGGGGCGGTTCGTCATGAATGGCCAGTGGGGCCCGGCCCAACCAATAATCAAAAGGGGGAAATGAATTCAGTCCTTGCCTTTAGAGCCACACCTTTATTTTAGAAATTGACAGAAGATCAGACACATTCAAACGGAGACACATTCAGACTGAAACAGAGATTAATATAGACAGATCCAGACAGGAGAACAGAGATGAATATAGACAGATCCAGACAGGAGAACAGAGATTAATATAGACAGAGCCAGACAGGAGAACAGAGATTAATATAGACAGATCCAGACAGGAGAACAGAGATGAATATAGACAGATCCAGACAGGAGAACAGAGATTGATATAGACAGATCCAGACAGGAGAACAGAGATTGATATAGACAGATCCAGACAGGAGAACAGAGATTGATATAGACAGATCCAGACAGGAGAACAGAGATGAATATAGACAGATCCAGACAGGAGAACAGAGATTGATATAGACAGATCCAGACAGGAGAACAGAGATTGATATAGACAGAACCAGACAGGAGAACAGAGATTGATATAGACAGATCCAGACAGGAGAACAGAGATTAATATAGATGAGGCCAGACAGGAGAACAGAGATTAATATAGACAGATCCAGACAGGAGAACAGAGATTAATATAGACAGAGCCAGACAGGAGAACAGAGATTAATATAGACAGAGCCAGACAGGAGAACAGAGAAAATCGAGAATAAAATTAAGAAAGGTAGGCGGAGCCAGGGACATATTCAGAGAAACTATGCCTTAGAAATTTACAAAAGACATATTCTGAATCATTCTAAAATATCTTCCCTACCCGAAATTGTAAAACGTATTTGCGGACACCTGAATCAGGTTCACCCAAAAAAGCAAAAAATCGTTTGAAGACGGGGTAAATTATTCAGCCATCCTTCGCCAATTTTTAATTGCGCCATGGGATACTCCTGAGTTCTGATAGTGTACACACCAGAAGTGGACGTATCTTCACAATTTGAGACGCCTTCAAACGGTTGTCGTCAGGGGAAGCATCAAAGAGATCACGAACGGATGATGTTGTAACATTTGGTAGGCAAACACCCTATTCACAGTTCGTAACAACGGTTGGCGTGAAGATCAGAATAGACTTAACGCACTCGTGGGCCTCTTCCTGGCCGTCACATCACAAAGGGGGTGACTTTTAATTGGTAGACTGGAACACTTCTCATCAAAGCTCAAGTGTTAGACTCTCTCGGCTTTATATTACAGAAGTCTGATTATTTTCCTTCACTCAGTCTTAGATTTGAATAAGGTATACATGTGAGAGTCTGTAGCTTAAGTGATAGTCAGCTCAATCACAACCAAGCGTACCTGCTTCAAACTCCGAGGTGGGCAAGTTTGGAAGCAAATTAATTTCCTTGGATTTTTACGAACTGTAAAAATAGACCTCACCGTTCAAAAAGCAATGGCAAACTATTGAATGTATAAGTGGTGTCTAGAAAAATCGACGACTCGTTTACTGTTGTTGATGGCTAAGTCCTGTAAAATATACGCCACGATTTTGTTCATTTATATTCAAGTGTAAGAGGATCTATGTGGCGTAGCGGTTAGTTGCTCGCCTCTGTTTCAAACCCACTCGGTTCGTTCCCTCGTAGATCCATCGATATATTTTCCCAGAGAATCCTGATCTAACTGTAGGTGAGATGGAACTCCTAGTACTATCAGAGAAGAATGATAAAACTGAGGTCCCGTATTCAATTTGAGCACCTAAAAGAACCCATGATTTTAAAATCTATCCATCTTTTTCTTAGTCTACCCTTGGATCTAGTACCTGACTTTTTAAAAATTGCATGCTGTTATTGGTGGTTGGTTATATTCCATTCTCATTAAATGTCCAAACCACTATATTTGTTGTATTTCAATGTATTCGGTGCATGAGGACATGCTTACTCCGCTTCTTAGTCTCGTTTTTTTAGTCTATCTTTCCTGGTGACTCCCACCGACTTCCTCAAGCATTTAATTTCACATGTGGTGCGCTTTCTGTGATGCGTTGATGTCAGTGACCAAGTTTGACACTGGTGGTTAGAAAGTATTGGTAGAAAAATGGGCTTTTTGTCCTCTGTATTTTTACTTCCATCGTGATCTTTGGGTGTTGTAGTAATGGTGCCATCTGATAGGTCATTGCTTTTACTTTCTGGCATCTATTAGAACCAGTGGCGGCTCGTAATCATTTTTCTCGGTGGGACCAGACACAAATTTTCGGAAAAATCATGGTTTTGGAGTATTTTCTATTATTTGTCTATTCCGGGAAGTTATTCCCCCTTTTGATTTATGGTGGATCAATGCCCCACTGGCCCTTAATGACGAGCCGCCCCTGATTAGAACTATAAAATAAAATAAAAACATTGTTTTTTTGTGGTGCTATATGTGAAATAACTGCAGAAACTTATGTCACATGAAGTTTAAATACAGCTAATTTTTGCATATTCTCTCGTGGATACTCTATGGCGAAATGGTTTAGCAGTTTGTCTTGTATTTTGAAGGTCCTAGGTTTGTAGCTCTAGCGGTAGTGAGCTCGATCATGAACCCAAGCGTACCTGGCTCAAACCCCACGGTGGGCAAGTTTCGAAACAAATTTGTTTCCGTGGGATTTTACAAAAGTAAAATAGACTTCACCGTTCAGAAAGCAATAGCAAACTACTGAACGTATAAGTGGTGCCTACAAAATCGACCACTCGTTTACTGTGGTTGATGGCTACGTCCTTTAGGATATGCCACGATTTTCATTTCAGATTCGAACCTGGACTCCGCCGTTCTATTTACGAGTGCAATTTTTAAAGAGCGCCATAAGGTTTGTTGGAGTTACGGAGTTCGTGTTTTGTGCAATATTATCTCCCCCCCTCTTCTCTCTCTCTCTCTCTATGTTGTATATATCATTGAAGAACTATGTTAAATGTCAAGTATTATTTATCTTGTATACATCATCAAGTTGTCACAGTAAAATACTTGCCAATAGACCGACTGTAGGGACGAAGAAGGTTATATATATATATATATATATATATATATGTTGTGGTATGAGACGGGTTTCTTTACGCTTCATTTTACAATTGTGTAGCATGTCTTTGTAGAAGGTGACTCTCATTCCAGCCTGCATTTATTATGATGTCTCCCTGTTTGTAGAAGGTGACTCTCATTCCAGCCTGCATTTATTATGATGTCTCCCTGTTTGTAGAAGGTGACTCTCATTCCAGCCTGCATTTATTATGATGTCTCCCTGTTTGTAGAAGGTGACTCTCATCCCAGCCTGCATTTATTATGATGTCTCCCTGTTCTGAGTGATTTCTTCTAGTTTTCTTCTCTTCTTCTTTAACGCTCCATATGACACTGTCACCACTCTGTGTGATTTGTATGTGATCTGAGCCTAAGCGCGATTGTACGTTGTGCCAGTTATGCGTCTACAAATAGGCCAGCACATCCGATTTCTGCCCTGCTTTTTATTTACTAGGGTAGCATCCCTAGTGCCTACATTAGTCGTTGCTTACGACATGCATTGTAGGTGCATGGTACTATTCTTTGCTTTCCTTGTGGCCTGGCACTCATGGGTGACTAGTCTACTAACCTTGTCATATTCAACCTTCGTTCACTTGCCCGCTGAAACCGTCAGTAGACGACCGGTGGGAACTCTGCAGTAGCGATACTAACATCGGCGTATACATACATTTTTCTAAGGTTGGGTTTGGGGATGGGAAGGGAGGGGTTGACAAAATGAATACAAATAATTTTAGTCGGTAGTTTGAAGGAAAATCGTGGCCTATCATTTACAGGAAGAACCACCAAAAACAGGGGAAAAGAGTTGTTGATTTTCTAGGCACCAATTATACGTTCAGCAGTTTGCCATTGCTTTCTGAACGGTGAGGTCTATTTTTAACTTTCGTAAAAATCCTACGGAAACGAATTTTCTTCCAAATTGCCCGCCGCGGTGTTTGTACCAGGTACGCTTGGGTTGTGACTGAGCTCACAATCGTTTAAGCTACAGTCGCCCACATGCAGTTTACTATGCTGAAATGAAGAAGACCAGAATAGTTGAAACAGTTTTTATCAAAAGTCATTTTCCAGGAGTAGCACCCCCTTCTTTCTCTACTGTAACCTATAAACGCCCATGGATACTATACGCCTTCATAGACCTGTCACCATCACAGTTCCCACCCTACCACCCACGCAGACAACATAAGCATTCATTGAAACCACCAGAAACCACCAACATTTGGTTCCTGCACTCCCTTCATATTTGATGAACATTCATTTAGTAAGGGGAAATAATTCCTCCCGCTGAGAGTTCACGAGTAATTGTCCTTGATGATCTGAAGTAGGAAATTGCTCCTCATTATACTAAACATCTTCTTTACATTTCGGTTGTCCCCCGTGGACATATTTCAGCTCTTCAGTCTCTAGTTCAAATGGAGTTACCGTTCTTTAATATCATTGAGACATTTTTGATTTTTCATTCAAGGGGCTCTGTCTAAGGTTTGCGTGTGTATGTGTGTGTGTGTGTGTGTGTGTGTGTGTGTGTGTGTGTGTGCGTGTGTGTGTGCGTGTTAAAATTCGTCAGTCGTCTGAAGTTCTTTTAGGGAATAATGTGAATTGTGGAAGAATCGTAGTGAGAAAGCTGAACAGGAAAAAAAGAGTGTGCAGATTGAAGTAAGTTTTGCTTGAAGGAATCTGTCAGGTTGATGGACTTGCGTGAATCTGTCAGGTTGATGAACTTGCGTGGATCTGTCAGGTTGATGAACTTGCGTGGATCTGTCATATACGCTAGTGTGGTGCCGGAGCCCGCAAGGGAAGCAACAAATAGTACTACTGTACTACAAGGCATGTCGTAAGAAGCGACTGATGTAGGACCTAGGAAGCTACCCTAGTAAATAAAAAGCATCTCAGAAATCGGATATGCTGATCTACTTGTAGGCGCATGAATGACACAACATACAATCACTCATAGGCTCAGATCACATACAAATCACACAGAGTAGTTAACAAGTGGTCGATATGAAGCGTTAGAAGCAGAAGAAGAATCTGTCATATTCGATATGTCAATCCTGTTAGCTAATTGGGATATGTGCAGTGACAGGAAGAAACAAACGAGAGACAAGTTCTTAACCTCTACACCACAGTGACTTTGTCGTGGAGCCATCATGATAATTTTTAAGGAGATCCCTGATTGCAGTGTAGGTAAGATCGAGTTTCTAGTCCTATCAGAGACGGACGATAAAACGTAGGTCTCGTGTTTAAGTTAAGCACGTAAAAGAAACCTTCTTCTTCTTTCTTCTTCTTTGCGTTCGTTCTTTACGACCAATTTAATCACTCTCTGTGATATGTTTGATCTTTGTCAAGAACGTGTCTACGTTGCACATTGTTTTGGTAGGCCCCTAAACACAAAGACATCTGCACGTTTAGGACACATACATCCGATTTCAGCAAAACCTCCTTAGTCGCCTCTTACGACATGCGTGGCAGGCAACAGTGGTTCTATTCTTTACACCCCAAATTTGGGTCCCCGGTAACCACTCGGGCCCCTTAGCAGTTCAAAATCGAGAAGATCAGACTGGAAAGCTGCTGCCTGGGTAAAATTCATTCGAAGGATTCAACAAATAAAATATCTACCAAATCTTTTCACCATCTTTAAATTTACATCGGGACTCTGCTGTTGCTATGTTCCATGCATTGTCACAGACATCTGCCGGTGTAAGAAAGATAAAATATCTACCAAATCTTTTCACCATCTTTAAATTACATCGGGGACTCTCGCTGTTGCTATGTTCCGTGCATTGTCACAGACATATGCCGGTGTAAGAAAGAGATTGGAGCACACATGGTTACTTATCGAAGTGAAATGGTCATATCAATCAATAAATTAATTCATTTTCAGTGGCTGACTGGCTAGGCTGCCGATATGATTGATATCAAATTTGCGGCTGATGAAGTGGGTCCCCTTTGGCCTTGGGTAATATGTTAAAAATAATTTGAGAAAGTTCAAATATTATTGATTGATTGATAGGACCATCATCATTGCACTTCGGTGAGTAACCATGTGTGCTCGATCTCTTTCTACACAGAAAAAGATCTCAGCTGCAGAACATGAACTCTGTAGCACTGGCAAAGGTCCTTGATATAATTTTGAATATCTTTTCTGTATGAATTTTATTTTTAATCTTTTCTAATGAATTTTGTCAGGGCACTCGCTCTTCTCGATTTTGAACTGCCAAGGGTTCTTTTACGTGCTCAAAGTGAACACGGTACGTACGTTTTATCTTCCGTCTCCGATATAACTAGGAACTCGATCTCACCTACACTGAGATCAGGAATCTCTGGAAACTATTATTACTGTGAGCTATTAAAATGTATATATTCATATTGTACCGTTATACGTTACATAGTGCAAGCAAGAAAATTGTCCGTACCGTTCTATCATGGACAACTCGTTTAATCCTCCCTATGGATTTTAGTCCCATATTTCTCGTCTCTTTCAGCAAAGTTCGTTTCAGGGTTTCCCTAGTCGTCCTCTCTTTCTTTAACAATTTGCCTCCCACTCCAATGCTTACTTTAATATTCTTTGATCATTTTTTCTCAAGGTGTGTCCAACATATCCCCATCTCTTTCTTATAACAGTTGTCACTAGTGGTTGACCAGACATGTCTCTGATTTCATCACTTCTCCTGAATTCGTTCCATTTTATATTCATGATTGTTCGCTGACATCTAATATATGCATATAGACATCTAATATATGCATATATACATTTAATATATGCATATAGACATCTAATATATGCATATAGACATCTAATATATGCATATAGACATCTAATATATGCATATAGACATCTAATATATGCATATAGACATCTAATATATGCATATCGACATTTAATATATGCATATAGACATCTAATATATGCATATAGACATCTAATATATGCATATAGACATTTAATATATGCATATAGACATTTAATATATGCATATATACATCTAATATATGCATATAGACATCTAATATATGCATATAGACATCTAATATATGCATATAGACATCTAATATATGCATATAGACATCTAATATATGCATATAGACATCTAATATATGCATATAGACATCTAATATATGCATATAGACATCTAATATATGCATATAGACATCTAATATATGCATATAGACATCTAATATATGCATATATACATTTAATATATGCATATAGACATTTAATATATGCATATAGACATTTAATATATGCATATAGACATTTAATATATGCATATATACCTCTAATATATGCATATAGACATTTAATATATGCATATAGACATTTAATATATGTATATAGACATTTAATATATGTATATAGACATTTAATATATGCATATAGACATTTAATATATGCATATAGACATTTAATATATGCATATAGACATCTAATATATGCATATAGACATTTAATATATGCATATAGACATTTAATATATGTATATAGACATTTAATATATGCATATAGACATCTAATATATGCATATAGACATTTAATATATGCATATAGACATCTAATATATGCATATAGACATTTAATATATGCATATAGACATTTAATATATGCATATAGACATTTAATATATGCATATAGACATCTAATATATGCATATAGACATTTAATATATGCATATAGACATTTAATATATGTATATAGACATTTAATATATGCATATAGACATCTAATATATGCATATAGACATTTAATATATGCATATAGACATCTAATATATGCATATAGACATTTAATATATGCATATAGACATTTAATATATGTATATAGACAAGTATATACATCTTCATCTTTGAACGCTACATATGTTAAACCACTCTTTGTGATCTGTAAGTAATCTGAGCCTAAGAGGGTTGTACGTTGTGCCAGTTATACCACACAGTAGGCCCTCACATGTAATTTCTGCGACGCTTTTTATTTACTAGGATAGCTTCCCTAGGCCTCTACCTCAGTCGTCTCTTACAACATGTCTTGTAGGTCACAGTGTTACTTTTATTTTCTCCCCTTACGACTCTCGGCAACACACAGGCGAAAAGTATATATAAATGTATTTTAATTTTTTTTATTAGTACCATAATATTTATTATACACATAATTTAGGTGGCAATTCCAAGGAAGAGATTAAGCGAGTTGCCCAGAATAGAGCGGTATGGAGAAATTACTTGCATGCTACGTTCTCTGGCGAAAATCCCACAACGGCCACATAGAGTGGTCAACTGAAGATTGTCCTAGAGCAGTCACAGAAGCAGTCCTAGAACTATAATCTCACATAGAGTGGTCAACTGAAGGTTGTTCTAGAGCAGTCACAGAAGCAGTCCTTGGACTATAATCTCACATAGAGTGGTCAACTGAAGGTTGTTCTAGAGCAGTCACAGAAGCAGTCCTTGGACTATAATCTCACATAGAGTGGTCAACTGAAGGTTGTTCTAGAGCAGTCACAGAAGCAGTCATAGGACTATAATCTCACATAGAGTGGTCAACTGAAGGTTGTTCTAGAGCAGTCACAGAAGCAGTTATAGGACTATAATCTCACATAGAGTGGTCAACTGAAGGTTGTTCTAGAGCAGACACAGAAGCAGTCATAGGACTATAATCTCACATTGAGTGGTCAACTGAAGATTGTTCTAGAGCAGTCACAGAAGCAGTCCTAGGACTATAATCTCACATTGAGTGGTCAACTGAAGGTTGTTCTAGAGCAGACACAGAAGCAGTCCTAGGACTATAATCTCACATAGAGTGGTCAACTGAAGGTTGTTCTAGAGCAGTCACAGAAGCAGTCATAGGACTATAATCTCACATTGAGTGGTCAACTGAAGGTTGTTCTAGAGCAGTCACAGAAGCAGTCCTAGGACTATAATCTCACATTGAGTGGTCAACTGAAGATTGTTCTAGAGCAGTCACAGAAGCAGTCCTAGGACTATAATCTCACATTGAGTGGTCAACTGAAGGTTGTTCTAGAGCAGTCACAGAAGCAGTCCTAGAACTATAATCTCACATAGAGTGGTCAACTGAAGGTTGTTCTAGAGCAATCACAGAAGCAGTCCTAGGACTATAATCTCACATAGAGTGGTCAACTGAAGGTTGTTCTAGAGCAGTCACAGAAGCAGTCCTTGGACTATAATCTCACATAGAGTGGTCAACTGAAGATTGTTCTAGAGCAGTCACAGAAGCAGTCCTAGGACTATAATCTCACATAGAGTGGTCAACTGAAGGTTGTTCTAGAGCAGTCACAGAAGCAGTCCTAGGACTATAATCTCACATTGAGTGGTCAACTGAAGGTTGTTCTAGAGCAGTCACAGAAGCAGTCCTAGGACTATAATCTCACATAGAGTGGTCAACTGAAGGTTGTTCTAGAGCAGTCACAGAAGCAGTCCTAGGACTATAATCTCACATAGAGTGGTCAACTGAAGGTTGTTCTAGAGCAGTTACAGAAGCAGTCCTAGGATTATAATCTCACATAGAGTGGTCAACTGAAGGTTGTCCTAGAACAGTCACAGAAGCAGTCCTAGGACTATAATCTCACATAGAGTGGTCAACTGAAGGTTGTTCTAGAGCAGTCACAGAAGCAGTCCTAGGACTATAATCTCACATAGAGTGGTCAACTGAAGATTGTTCTAGAGCAGTCACAGAAGCAGTCCTAGGACTATAATCTCACATAGAGTGGTCAACTGAAGGTTGTTCTAGAGCAGTCACAGAAACAGTCCTAGGACTATAATCTCACATTGAGATTGACTAGCGTGGTCAATAAGTGACACTTATAGAGCAACTTCAGCGCTAGTAATCAGGAAGTAATACTGTGGTTACCAATAGACTCTACCTGTGTAGAAGTCTCCGCAACACTAAGCATAGTACTACACGCCTAGAGTTGTTGGAGGTTTCCTGGATCTTAAAGAAAGCCATTGTCCGCCTGCCCAGCGTGTTCGTAACGCGTTGGACTACGGGTGACTAGCCCTATGTGAGTACGGGTTCAATTCCGTGGGCTGGCAGAAAAACCACAGGTTCTCCAGATTCACGGTGTTCGTGGCACCGAAACGAAGGTTTACTATGACCATGGCACCGAACCGAGGAGCTAAAAGCTCAAGTGGATCGGAAAAAGAAAGCCAGGAACCCCCTTTTCTCTCCCCCTTTCTCCCCCTTTCTCCCCCATTCAAACAGTAAAAAGGTAATATAACTCTTAATTCCTGGTTGTTAGAAAATAATAAATAACAACATGTTATATATAACGGTACGAGAGAGGAATTATTATAATAATATTGATTGATTCTTCTAAATATTGATTGATTCTTCTAAATATTGATCAAACTATCGAGTTTATATTGTTCATATCTTCGTCTACACTCAATTTGAAACGTTTATTGTTTCTTGAAGAAATCTAATTTTTTAGTTGCTGTCTATTTCTGGATTAGTAGTCTCTGCTTTTATTATTTGTTTTTCAAGATTTATAAAGACGTTTCAACAACCGCACGACGCATTGACACGCGCGCGAATTTTTGAAATCAATAAATGAAAATAGGGCCAAGTTTGTACGCATGCTCGTTTATCAAATCTACAACCAAACCAAAATGTTTTTTTTCTATTCTTGTCCCTGCGCTCATCTTCTACATGTATATCCATCCACCTGCTTATTACAATAATGTGTCCATTGTTCCCAGCGTTTTCATTATTTGTGAAGATAAAAATATTAGGCGTCTGCCTAATGTAGAAATGTTTGTTTGAAATTTTTTTAACGGTCAAGGGATATAACTGTGGAATATTCTGTGTCATCATTAGGGTTGTCTCCCATTAAGGAAATATCAATAAGGGGAGAGTAATGAGGAAATGACCGAATCTATTTCTCGGGAGGTAACTTTTTTTTTGACAGTTCTCTACCTTTTATAACATTGGTTGCCAAGTAACGCTTTCGTTTCTATGGCAAGGAAAAAAATAACAATACGTTTTCTTTTCTTTGTTTAAATATACAACGATTCTTCTTCTACTTTTCTGTTATCCTGTTTTGCCTGACAACATCAGAATAAGAAGAGATTTCTTAAATGAGCTTTTGTGTGTACTCCATAAACATCGTTTTTCGTCATCTGTTTTTTATAAGATCCACCTTTTGCGTGGCTGGCCTTTTGATTGGACCCACTGTGTCAGGTACTATTGGGTTGTGATCGAGTTCACTAACGCTTAAGCTACAAACGCCCACTAGGGAAGGTATTCACAATATATATATGAAACTGCAGTAAAACTATTTGATTGGCAAAACACGTAATCACAAAGTACTGTAATTTTACAAATTACAAAAACAATGACAAAATACAACAACGTTTCTACTAACAAGGCCTTTATCAAGCAAACGAACAAACAGGAGTGACAAATTTAAAAAAACAAATGGGCGACCAAATACAAACGTTTCTAATGAAAATCAGGGAATAAAAACGAATAACGAAATAAATGTAACACAAAAACACACATAAAAACTAGAAATAGAACGGAAGAGAAATAGTGAAAAATCTAGTAAATATATAACTTGAATACATGCAACATACACCCATATAGATTACAAGGCATGGGAAGAGAAAGTACTAAGAAGCATAGGAATGTAATACGTTGAGCCCACGTGGACGCAAGGTACCATACAAAGAAATCAACCGATTCTCCAGAGCAAATCGACTGCGATCATCCGAGGAACATGATCGGATGGCTGTGACCTGGACATCGTGAGCTCCTAAATGGCCAGTATCATTGAAATGAGTGGCTACAAGGGTCACAGAGCATTGGCGTATGTCGCGCAAGTGTTGGGCGAATCTGTCACTGAGCCTCTTGCCTGTCTCGCCGATATAAGCCTTGTTACACCGCTTACAGATAATGGCATATATAAGATTACGGACTCGCATGTGAAACCATCGTCAATAAGAAACGTGGCTAAAGGAAAAGATGCAGTACGCGTCTGTATCACATAAGCACACGTGTTGCAACGCCGATGGCCACACTGGACAGTGCCAAAATGAGTCTGGATATTGGACTTAAGGCGACTGTGTATCAACATATCCTTAAGAATTCTGTCCCGTCTGTAAGCCACCAAAGGATAGTTGGGGAAGAAAGAACGGGTCTCAGGATCTGACTTAAGGATAGACAGATGACGGAATAAAACTTTTTTCACCAGTGAGCTATGGGGGTGGAAAGTTAAGATAAGTTTTACTCTGTCAGAGTTAGTAGTCCTATGCTGGCTGGTAAGGACCTGTGGCGAGTGATTTTCTGAATTCGATGCGTAGCCGAGACAAGCACCCTCTCCGGGTAAAGGCGCCTGCGAAAGAAATCAAGCATCTCGCGAGCTCTCTCAAGAAAATCATCGTCCTCGCTGCAAAGGCGCCGAAGGCGCAAGAGCTGCGAGAATGGCAAAGCGTCACGACAAGAATGGGAAGAAGTATCGGGAAGGTACCATAGTAAATAAAAATCGTCATTGAAATAGGATTGCTGGCCTACTGGTAGACGAAAAACGGACACAACGTAGAATCGCTCTGAAGTTCAGATCACATACAAATCCCAAAGTGGGGTTTAACAATTGGTTGATATTAAGCGTTCAAAGAAGAAGAAGAAGAGGAAGTTATACATATCTTTTATCTAGTGCGTACACGGAGACCAGACGTTATACAGATAAATCGTACGGGATCGCAATTAAACATGCCAGAAAATGTCACACAAAAATCCATTAAAAAACACTAAGATTAGTATATATGTCAATGGAATATAACGTGAGAACGCTCACGACATCATTGGCTTTTCTTTCCTATTTGTCACACAGGTTATTTTGTTTATGACAAATTTATATTTATTTGTCATTTGCATTTTGTATTGTCTAAAGTCACGGACAAAGACGGGTAGATCGTAATGTAGGATTTGTCGTGTACGCTGCTTGTGTATAACTCTTCTATATTTATTCATGTATTTATTACCTACCAGATAGCTCTTCTGGATACGGAAATGAAAGAAAGTAGTAGCGTATCTTAGCAACTGTTACTAGTGTAAACAATAGAAAAATAGGAGAACGATGTTTGCACAGCTAATTAATAACATAATACTTTCTTAGTTTTTCTTATTACTTTTTCTCTTTATTTCTACCTTTCTCCATGGGCGTACACATACATTCTTACGAGGGTGGGGCAGAATGAGTAAAACAATGTTTATTTGGTAGTTTACTACGGGGGAAAAGGAGAAGAACAGATACAGATCAGATTTCGCCCCTGTGTTTCCAGGACTCTCAAGGGGAGCAAAGAATAGTAACACTGCGATATACAAAGGCATATCATAAGAGGCGACAAGGTAGGGGCTGGAAGCTACTCTAGCAAATAAAAAGCGTCGCAGAAATCGGATGTGCTGATCTACTTGTAGGCGCATAACTGGCACAACGTACAACCACATTTAATGATCACATACCAACCACAAAGAGTGGTTGAACAAGTGGTGGTCGATATGAAGCGCTGGAAGAAGAAGAAGATCAGATTTTGATCTCGACCGAGTGGTTACTGGGGCCCATATTTGGGGTGTAAAGAATAGAACCACTGTTACCTGCCACGCATGTCGTTAGAGGCGACTAAGGAGGTTTGGCTGAAATCGGATGCACGTGTCCTAAACCTGTAGAAGTCTATGCGTTTAGGGGCCTACAAACCAATGTACAACGTATACACGTTCTTGACAAAGATCAAACATATCACAAAGAGTGATTAAAATTGGTCGTAAAGAACGAATGCAAAGAAGAAGAAGATTTTGATTACCGTGCTCCATGTATAGAAATATCAACTTCTTATAAATGTGCTAGTAGCCAAAGCTTATTTAGTAACAGACAATCGCATATTACCAACTATTATATCAACTGCAGGTGCTTGTAACAAACACAAGTAAGTAAACAACCCATTTTCCATAAACTTGAAAAAAGAGCTATTTTCCAGGAAGGACAGGGGGTGGGGAAGAAGTGTCTTTACCTTATCGTATGGACGCCTATGTCTCTCTTTCTACCTCCCCCTTTCTCTCTTTCTATATCTCTCTTTCTTTCCACCACTTTCTTCTCTTTCTATCCCTCACTTTCTCTACTCTTTCTACCCCCAATTTACATCTTTTTCCCTCTTTCTCTCTATCACTTTCTGCCCATCTCACTCTCTCTCTCTTTCTACTCCTCTCTCTATTTCTTTCTCTCTCTTTCCCCTACTCTTTCTACCTCTCCCTCTTACTATCTCTCTCTTCTTTTCTACCTCCTCTCTCTTTCTACCTCCCTCTCTCTTTTCTACCTCCTCTCTCTCTCTTTTCTACCTCCCTCTCTTCTTTTTCTACCTCCCTCTCTCTTTTTCTACCTCCCTCTCTCTCTTTTCTACCTCCCCTCTCTCTTTTCTACCTCCTCCTCTCTTTTTCTACCTCCTCTCTCTCTTTTTCTACCTCCTCTCTCTCTTTTCTACCTCCCTCTCTCTTTTCTACCCCTCTCTCTCTCTTTTTCTACCTCCTTCTCTCTTTTTCTACCTCCTCCTCTCTTTTTCTACCTCCTCTCTTTTTCTACCTCCCTCTCTCTCTTTTTCTACCTCCTCCTCTCTTTTTCTACCTCCCTCTCTCTCTCTCTTTCTACCTCCTCCTCTCTTTTTCTACCTCCTCCTCTCTTTTTCTACCTCCCTCTTTCTCTCTCTTTTTCTACCTCCTCCTCTCTTTTTCTACTCTCCTCTCTTTTTCTACCTCCTCCTCTCTCTTTTACCTCCCCCTCTTCTCTCTTTCTACATCTCTCTTTTTCCACCTCCTTTCTCTTTTCTCCTACCCTCAATTCTTTTTCTCTTTCTCTCTATCACTTTCTACCCCTCTCTTCTCTCTTTTTACCCCCTCTCTCTTCTTCTACCTCCTCTCTCTCTCTTTTCTCTCTCTCTCCTCTTACCTCCTCTCTCTTTTCTACCCTCCTTTTCTTCTTTTTCTACCTCCTCTCTCTCTTCTACCTCTTTCTCTCTTTTCTACCTCTTTCTTTCTTTATCTACCTCTTCTCTTTATCTACCTGTCATACTCTCTCTTAGCCCCTACTTTTTTAGACTCTATCTTTTATTATTTAATTTTTAATCTTTCTCTATCCCTCTTTTCTTTCTATCTACCTCTTTCTTTCTTTTCTACCTCTCTTCTTTTCTACCTCTTCTCATCTACTCTTCTTTCTATCTCCTCTTTCTTTCTACCTCTTCTCTTCTACCTCTTTCTTCTACTCTTCTCATCTACCTCTTCTTTCTTATCTACCTCTTCTCTATCTACCTCTTCTCTTCTCCTCTTCTCTATCTTCTTTCTCATCTACCTCTTCTTTTCACTCTCTTCTTCTTTTCTACTCTTCTCTATCTACTCTTTCTTTCTTATCTACCTCTTCTCATCTACCCTTCTCTATCTCCTCTTTCACTACCTCTCTCTATCTACTTTCTTCTTTATCTACCTCTCTCTTCTACCTCTTTCTCTTCTACCTCTTTCTCTATCTACCTCTTTCTCTATCTACCTCTTTCTTCTTTATCTACCTCTTTCTCTATCTACCTCTTCTCTATCTACCCTTTATCTACCTCTTTCTATCTACCTCTTTCTTTATCTACCCTTTCATCTACCTCTTCTTCTTTTCTACCTCTTTCTATCTACCTCTTTCTTTTTTATCTACCTCTTTCTCTATCTAAATATTTCCTATCTATCCCCCTCGCGTCTCTCTCCTTCTCCCCCTACCCCTCCTCTCGCCTCTCCCCTCTTCCTCTCTCTCTGTCTTGTCCGCTGACTAAACAATCCAGAAATAAGTAATGTATATATTAAATCGATGACAGAAGGTATCACAATTTGATAGAGAATTATTATAGCGAGAGAATCGATCACGATCATCAATTCGATCGTAGCCCAGTACTAGTGTATGAAATGTATATTCTTATTCATACATTTCTTCTTTTTCCATTTGTTCCATATCGACCACTTGTTAACCACTCTGTGTGATTTGTATGTCATCTGAGTCTAAGAGCGATTGTACGTTGTACCAGTTACGCGCTTTTAAGTATGCTAGCACATACGATTTCTGCGATGCTTTTTTTTAAAACTATGGTAGCTTCCCTAGGGCCTACATCAGTCGCTTCTTAAGACATGCCTTGTAGGTTGCAGTGGTACTGTTCTTTACTTCCCTTGCGGGCCCAGGCACCACACGGGGGTATCAGTGTGAGTGACTCATTTCACACATACCATTTCTTGTTTCTAATATGTCTTGTCGAATGTTTTTCTTGATAAAGACCTTGTGGTAGAAATGCTGAATTAGTCTATTGTAGTGTGGAAGGCTAGAAGATTACGTTGTGGTTTGAGATCAAATCTCAAGAAGATACTGTAGTTAGAATATAAAGCCTTATGTGAGCTCTTCTTACTGTTCTTTCTTAAATCATACATTCATTCCTTTAGTTATGAATTAGTTTCTTCCTCCTCCCTCACTCCTCCCTTTCTTCTCCCTCCCTCCCTCCCTCCCTTCCTTCCTCCCTCCCTCCCTCCCTCCTTCCTTCCTTCCTTCCTTACTTCCTCACTGCCTCCTTCTTTCCTTCCTCACTTCCTTCCTTCCTCCCTCCCTCCCTTCCTTCCTCACTTCCTCCTTCCTTCTCCTTCTCTTCCTCTTCCTTCCTCCTCCTTCCTTCCTTCCTTCCTCTTTTTTCCTCCTTCCTTCCTTCTCTTCCTTTCCTCTCCTCTACTTCCTCTTCCCTTCCCTTCCTTCCTCTTCCTCCTCCTCCTTCCTTCCTTCCTTCCTTCCTTCCTTCCTTCCCTTCCTTCCTTCTCCTTTCCTTCCTTCCCTTCCTTCCTTTCCTTCTCCTTCCTTCCTTTTTCCTTCCTCCTTCCTTTCTTCCTTCCTCACTTCTTCTTCTTCCTCCTTCCTTCCTCCTTCCTTCCTTCCTTCCTCCTCCTTCCTTCCTTTCATCTTCTCCTTCCTTCCTTCCTTTTTCCTTTCCTTCCTTCCTCCTCCTCCTTCCTTTCTTCTTCCTTCCTTCCTTCCTCCTTCCTTCTTTCTTCCTTCCTTCCTTCTTTCATTATTCCTTCATGCCTTCCTTCCTCCACTTCCTTCCTTCATCCCTTCCTTCCTTTCTTAATTTATTCCTACCTTCATCGCTTCCTTCATTCCTTCCTTCCTTCTTCCTTCTTTCCTTTTCTTTCTTCCTTCCCCCTACCTCCTCCCTTTTTTCCTTGTCCTTCCTCCTTTTCTTCCTTCCTTCTCTTCTTTCTTTCTTTCTTTCTTCCTTCCTCCCTTCCCTCCCTTCCTACCTACTTCCTTCATTCCTTCCTTTCCTTCCTTCCTTCCTCTCCCTTCCTTCTTCCTGCCTTCCTTCCTTCCTTCCTTCATTTCTTCCTTCCTTCCTTTATTCCTTCCTCCCTTTCATTTGTTCCTTTCCTTGCTTCCTTCCCTACCTTTCTTTCTTCTTTCCTTTCTTCCTTCTTCCCTTCCTTCCTTCCTTCATCCTTCCTATCGTTCATGTCTTTCAATTTCTTCCTTCTTTTTCCTTCCTGCCTTCCTTCCTTTCTTTCCACCCTCCCTTCCTGCATTTTTACCTTCCTTCCTTCTTTCTTCCTTCTTTCCTTCCTTCCTCCATTTCTTCCTCCATTCTTTTTCTTCCCTCATTCATTCCTTCCTATATTTTCCTTCCTTCCTTCCTTCATTTCTTCCTTCATCCATGTCTTTCATTACTCCTTCCTTCATGCCTTCCTTCCTTTTCCTTTTTTCCTTTTCCTTCCTCCCATTTCCGTCCTTCCTTTCTTTCTTCTTACACTCCCTCCCTCACTCACTCCCTCCCTCCCTATCTTCCTTCCTTCATGTCTTTTTGCCTTCCTTTTCCTTTCTTCATTCCGTTCCTCTCTCCCTCCCTCCCCACCTTTTTGCCTTCCTGCATTCCTTCCTGCTTTCCTGCATTCCTTCCTGCCTTCCTACCTACCTACCTACCTTCCTTCCTTCATTCATTCATTCCGTCGTTCATTTATCATTTCTTCATTTCGAGGTTTCTCTTCCATATTACCTTCATTCAACCATCCCTTCATTCCTTCATGAAATCATTAATTTACTAATTCATTAATTAAGTCCTTCCTTTCCTAATATCTTCCTTCCTTCATTTCTTCCTTCTTTCCTCACTTCATTTCTACCTTACTTACTCCCTTCCTACCTCTTTACCTCCCTTACTCTCTTCCTTCCTTCCTCTCTTTCTTTCTTCTTTTCTTCCTTCCTTCCTTTCCCCTTTTCTTTTTTCCCTCCTTCATCCATTTATACCCTAATTACTTCCTTCATTCACTCATTCATCCCCTCAATCAGTAAACTATCCCTCATGAAATATCTCTCTTGTTGTGACAACTTCCGCTAAATACCTGCCTCTATCTTAGACAGAAGTGCCCACACCTGATGAATCCATTTGCAATTTGTTTATCATATTTTATATCCATCATTTCCCTGACATTCTTATCTTCCTCTTTCCTGCATGATATCTACCCAAGAGAGTCTCTGTGACGTAGAGGTTGGGTACTCGTCTCTCGTGCTAAATGTTCTAGGTTCGCTCCTCGTGGTTCCAGCTGGATATTTTCCAGAGATCCCTGATCACAGTGTAGGTGAGATCGAGTTCCTAGTCATATCGGAAACGGATGATAAAACGTAGGTCCGTTTTCAGTTTGAGCACGTGAAAGAAACATTGACAGTTCAAAATCGAGAAGAGCAGGCTGGAAAGTTGCTGCCCGGGCAAAATTCATCAGAAAAGATTAAAAATAAAATTAATACAAAATATCTTCACCATCTTCAAAATTATATCGGGGACTCTCGCCGGTGCTACGGAGTTCTTGCACTGCAGCCGAGATCTTCCTGTGTAAGAAAGAGAATGGAGCTCATTTCGTTACTCACCGAAGTACAACGATGATGGTTCTATCAATCAATCAAGCAATCAATCAATCAATCTACCCTTCCTTGATTGTCTTCTTCAAGTCTTCATGACATTTTATACAATTAAAATTGTGTCATACCCCTTACAGAACTTCGCCACCAAGAACACTAAACTAGTCGTCGATTTTCTACTCACCACTTATACGTTCAGTAGTTTGCCATAGCTTTCTGAACAGTGAGATCTATTTTTCATCACCATTAGTAAGTAGCTTGTCGATTCTGGAACTTGGCTTAAATGACAGTAGTTCTGAAAAACTCTCTATTCTGTGCAAGTTGACCAGCATCAGCAACAGTCATTCTCAAATCGTCAATGACATCTTACACCCATCATCTTCTAGGTCTTCCTCTCATTGTTCTTCCGGGCACTATTCCCTCCAAAATTATCTTCTCTGTGCACTCATGACGTTTGATGTGTACGAAATATTTAATTTTCCTTGATTTTATGCGTTTTAATAGCCAACTCTCTTTAAAATCAAGCTGTTGCAGAAGCATTTTTTTGTCCATAATATTTTAAGTACTGTTCGGTAGCATTTGCATTCAAAAATCTATTTTTACCGTTCGTAAAAATCCATGCCGAACAAATTTACTTCCAAATTGTTGGCCGTGTGCTTGAACCAGGTACGCTTGGGATCGCGAGAAAGAAGAGAGAGAGAACCAGGTACGCTTGGGATCGAGAAAGAAAGAAAAGAGAAGAACCAGGTACGCTGGGATCCGAGAAAGAGAGAGAGAACCAGGACGCTTGGATCGGAGAAAAGAGAGAGAGAACCAGGTACGCTTGGGATCGCGAGAAAGAAAGAGAGAGAGAGAGAGAACCAGGTACGCTTGGGATCGCGAGAAAGAAAGAGAGAGAGAGAGAACCAGGTACGCTTGGGATCGCGAGAAAGAAAGAGAGAGAGAGAACCAGGTACGCTTGGGATCGCGAGAAAGAAAGAGAGAGAGAGAACCAGGTACGCTTGGGATCGCGAGAAAGAAAGAGAGAGAGAGAACCAGGTACGCTTGGGATCGCGAGAAAGAAAGAGAGAGAGAGAACCAGGTACGCTTGGGATCGCGAGAAAGAAAGAGAGAGAGAGAGAACCAGGTACGCTTGGGATCGAGAGAAGAGAGAAGACCAGAGCATGGGATCGCGAGAAGAAGAGAGAAGAACCAGGTACGCTTAGGATCTAGACCTCGTTAGTCTCATCTACCGCTTAAGCTACAGACGCCCACTAACATTTTATAAGGGGCCAAATTTAAATTTTAATCTACTTAATTCGTTTTTTTAACTGTCAACCGTCGTTCCTGTTTTATCTGTTGCTCCAACTGTCAACCGTCGTTCCTGTTTTATCTTTTCTCCAACTGTCAACCGTCGTTCCTGTTTTATCTTTGTTCAACGTCAACGTCGTTTCTTTACTTTGCTCAACCACCGTCGTTCCTGTTTAATTATTTTTTTGGATAAATTTGTAGGTTATTTTTAAATTAATTTATTTGTTTTTCTATGCGTCCGTGACATATTAGCCTTTTTTGTGTAGACCTTGATTGATTGATTGATTGATTCATTGTTTGGGTTGATTCCATGATTGATTATTGATTCATTGATTGATTGATTGATTGATTATCATCGATTGATTGATTATTGATTGATTGATTCATTGATTGATTGATTGATTGATTCATTGATTGATTCATTCATTGATTGATTGATTCATTGATTATTGATTATTGATTCATCGATTGATTATTGATTCATTGATTGATTCATTGATTGATTGATTGATTCATTGATTGATTGATTCATTCATTGATTGATTGATTCATTGATTCATTGATTATTGATTCATCTTGATTGATTGATTCATTGTTTGGGTTGATTCATTGATTGATTGATTGATTCATTCATTCATTCATTGATTGAGATGGCCATCATCATTGCTCTTCGGGGAATATACATGCGTGCTGCAATACCTTTCTTACACAGGAAGATTTCAGCGGCAGTTTGCGAACTGTAGTACACGAACTCCGTAGCACCGTTAAAGGTCGACAATGTAAATTTGACGACGGTGGCAATTTTTTTGTGTAGGAATACTTTAAATAGTTTTAAATTACTGTGGGACGCCTCATAGCTCGGGTTCGAACCTACTGTCCGGCATTTGTTCGAGTCCCCTGGTCTTACTCAGGACGATAACGTGAGTACCTCTGAAGTCGGAGAAAATCTGCCTGTATGGCGAGGGAATACTAATTACGAGTACATTGAGTACACGGCTGCCAGTGTAAAGTAATTTACAATGTGCACGCTGCTGCCATTGTAAGAAATTGGGAAAAAGGATTTTCACGCAAAAATCAGTTTCAGAGATGAAACTTCGTCTGAGTTGAAAGCGGACGAAAGAAAAAAAAAAAAAAAAACATTGCAACGGGGTTTACATCATATGGCTGGGTCTCTTTCCGCAGAAATGTCACGCCCCAAAGCATGAGCTCCGTATCTCCAACAACAATACTAGGAAGCTCCAGAAACATGCATTAGTGAACAGAACGTTGTGATCCGGGTTCGAACTCATGGCCTTCTGATCACAATTCAACGGCGTAACTACCATGCTACAGAGACGACAAAATGTGTATGGTAATAGCCGTCCATCGCAAGCGATGATGACAACAATCTCAGACGTGTACTGTTGCACCTCTCTGGTGTGTGCGGAGGTGACTGTAGAGTCAATCCTAGAACAGAATCCCCGACCACAGGTGGGGCATACATGATCAAGGTTAGACATGTGCGTGTTGTGTGCTCTGTCTTTCGCGCTGCTCGTTTTCTCTGTGACTCAACAATACGATGATTCTCAGCTATTCGGGTTCCTCTTTGTTGTTACAGCGCCACATTTGGCGATCTTGCGCAAGGATTCCCAGCACGTATTGTCTATATCGAAGCATTTCAGAGACACTTTAAGAGTGTCTTTAAAGCGTTTTTCTGTCCACCAGCTAAACGTCTGCCCCTTCAAGCTCGCCATACATCAACTGTTTTGGAATGCGTTTATCAGGCATTCGAGCAACGTGACCGACCCATCTCAGTTGGGCCTTCTGCAACAGGGTGTTGACGCTTGGGATCTTTGCTCTTGTGAGGACTTCGCTGTCTGGAATTTTGTCCTGCCAGTTTATTTTTAGTATTCTGCGTAGACAGCTTGTGTGGAAATGGTTTAATTTTCTTGCGTATCTGCTATACACTGTCCATGTCTCGCTTGCGTACAGCAGCGTGGTTAGCACTATGGCCTGGTAAACTTTCAGCTTTGTGACTTTGCTTATCCCCTTCCGTTCCCACACAGTGACACGTAACCTTCCGAACGCAGCACTGGCTTTGGATATCCTATTGTGGACCTCAGAATCTATGTTTGCCGATCTGGATAGGAGGCTGCCAAGATAAGCAAAGTTGTCCCTTGACTGGAGACGCTGGAGCTGGTTAGCTAAATCTTACTGTCTCCCGTTCATCATCATCCTGTTCCATCTCGACTGCGTAGGCGATCACGATTCACAAACATATTGACCTTCAGAAAACCCATATAAAATTGTCCTTCAGAAAACCTGTATAATATTGCACTTCAGAAAACCTGTATAAAATTGCCCTTCAGAAAACGTATAATATTGTCCTTGAAAACAGTATAAAATTCTCTTTGAAAACGTATAATTGTCTTTAAAAACGTCATATTTGTCTTCATAGCAATTCTTAACTTGCAGAAGACTACGACAATTACTGGATACAGTTGGAGCAGAAATCTCCCACACATACAATACAGTTGGAGTAGAAGTCTCCCACACATACAATACAGTTGGAGTAGAAGTCTCCCACACATACAATACAGTTGGAGCAGAAGTCTCCCACACATACAATACAGTTGGACAGAAATCTCCACACATACAATACAGTTGGAGTAGAAGTCTCCCACACATACAATATAGTTGGAGCAGAAGTCTCCCACACATACAATACAGTTGGAGCAGAAATCTCCCACACATACAATACAGTTTTGGCATCAGTCTCCCTCACATACAAATGGCTACAGAAGACAGCTTCATCGTTCTTTACTTTCTCTCTCTCTTTCTCTCTCTTTCTCTCTCTTTCTCTGGATATACTCACTAACATTTGTGGGCGTGGTAAAGATATAAACAACAATACTAAATAAGATGGTTACGATCAAAGAAGTAGAAAGACATCGAAAGAGTGAGGGATTGTTAAATTGTTAAGCACAGTCCAACATCTGGTCAGACTTAATTGGATGACTTAAGAGACCAACAAATCAATGTGTATGTGTGGTTGTGAGTACACATATGTTTGTATGTGTGTAGCACGCGTATTGTGTCTGTGAACCAGTATATACTATTTAGCCCATCCCAAGCAGCTTTTTCAAGTTTATTAGAGACTGTTTAAGAAGAGTCCTGTACTGGAACCCGCAGGGACAGCGAAAGAGGGGGAGGTCGAGAAATAAATACATGGAGGCAGAGATCAACAATATAAAGAAAAGCTGGAGGGAGCAGCAGGAGATAGCATGCGTTGGTTGAGGTCCTATGCCCTTAGTAACAGGCGACTAAGGTAGGGCCTAGGAAGTTACCCTAGTAAATAAAAGCGTCGCAGAAATCGGATGTGCTGGTCTACTTGTAGGCGCATAACTGACACAAGGTACACTCGCTCTGAGGCTCGGATCACATACAACTCACAAAGTGTAGTAACAAGTGGTCTTATTTTTCTTTGAACGCTTCATATCGACCACTTGATAATCACTCTGGGCGATTTATATTGATCTGAGCCTAAGAGCGATTGTATGTTGTGCCAGTTATGCGTCTGCAAGTAGGCCAGCACATCCGATTTCTGCGATGCTTTTTATTTACTAGGTAACTTCCCTGGTCCTGAATCATTCGCCTCTTACGACAATCCTTGTCTTTCATAGAGGTACCATTCTTTGCTTCTCTTGTGGGCCCCGGTACCACACGAGCATGAGTGGCAAGTGGTCGATATGGTACCACACGAGAAACTGAAGTGGGGCAAGTTGTCGATATGGTAAAAATGCTCCACACGGCATGAGTGGCAAGTTGTCGATATGGTACCACACGAGCATGAGTGGCAAGTGGTCGATATGGTACCACACGGGCATGAGTGGCAAGTTGTCGATATGGTACCACACGAGCATGAGTGGCAAGGTGGTCGATCGATGGTACCACACGAGCATGAGTGGCAAGTGGTCGATATGGTACCACACGAGCATGAGTGGCAAGTGGTCGATATGGTACCACACGAGCATGAGTGGCAAGTTGTCGATATGGTACCACACGAGCATGAGTGGCAAGTTGTCGATATGGTACCACACGAGCATGAGTGGCAAGTTGTCGATATGGTACCACACGAGCATGAGTGGCAAGTTGTCGATATGGTACCACACGAGCATGAGTGGCAAGTTGTCGATATGGTACCACACGAGCATGAGTGGCAAGTTGTCGATATGGTACCACACGAGCATGAGTGGCAAGTTGTCGATATGGTACCACACGAGCATGAGTGGCAAGTTGTCGATATGGTACCACACGAGCATGAGTGGCAAGTTGTCGATATGGTACCACACGAGCATGAGTGGCAAGTTGTCGATATGGTACCACACGAGCATGAGTGGCAAGTTGTCGTTAAATATGAGATACCACACGAGCATGGTGGCAAGTGGTCGATATGGTACCACAGACGGTGGAAGTTGTCGATATGGTACCACACGAGCATGAGTGGCAAGTGGTCGATATGGTACCACACGGGCATGAGTGGCAAGTTGTCGATATGGTACCACACGAGCATGAGTGGCAAGTTGTCGATATGGCACCACACGAGCATGAGTGGCAAGTTGTCGATATGGTACCACACGGGCATGAGTGGCAAGTGTCGATATGGACCACACGAGCATGAGTGGCAAGTTGTCGATATGGCACCACACGGGCATGAGTGGCAAGTTGTCGATATGGTACCACACGAGCATGAGTGGCAAGTTGTCGATATGGTACCACACGAGCATGAGTGGCAAGTTGTCGATATGGTACCACACGAGCATGAGTGGCAAGTTGTCGATATGGCACCACACGAGCATGAGTGGCAAGTTGTCGATATGGCACCACACGAGCATGAGTGGCAAGTTGTCGATATGGTACCACACGAGCATGAGTGGCAAGTTGTCGATATGGACCACAGAGCATGGAGTGGCAAGTTGTCGATATGGAGGCCGTGGTCGAGGAAGAAGAAGAAGTTGGCCTAAGCACTAGAGCTGTCAATTCTAGAGAGGGAGAGAAGAGAGAAGAGTTAGAGACAGAACAGAGAGACAGAGAGAGAGAGACAGAGAGAATGAGAGAGAGAATGAGAGGACTGTCTCCTTGTTAGAGAACATATCCGTTGTTACATCTCTTCTATTTACTCTTGTCAACCCTCATATGTTATTGTTGCTAATTCATTCCATCATACAGCTTGCATTATTTATTGCTTAGAAATGGTAACCAAGCGCTAAAACAAACACAGAAACTACGAGATCTATTAGTTATGTTCGGGTATTTTTTATTTCCGAGTTCTACCACAACTGTCTCTCTCGGTACTTCTTCGATTTGTTTTGTTATTAATCTAATTATGAGGCCAGCAAGTTTGTGGGCTTGGGTTAGAGTGACTAGATAAAGAATGTGTATACTGGTAAATAAGTGGGCGTTACGTGGGCTTGGGTTAGGATGACTAGATAAAGAATGTGTAAACTGGTAAATAAGTGGGCGTTACGTGGGCTTGGGTTAGGGTGACCAGATAAAGAATATGTAAACTGGTAAATAAGTGGGCGTTACGTGGGCTTGGGTTAAGGTGACTAGATAAAGAATGTGTAAACTGGTAAATAAGTGGGCGTTACGTGGGCTTGTTAGGTGACTAGATAAAGAATGTAAACTGGTAAATAAGTGGTACGTGGACTTGGGAAAATAAGTTAGAAACAAGTAACAAGATGGAAACAATTAAGAAGTTGTAAAAAAAGTAACAAGTTCAAACAAATGGTATGTATAGTTGTGTCTCTTTATGCCCCCGACAGAAAACATGCATTGGTCTAACCGGGGATTGAACCTGGATCTCCCGAATGTGAGCCCACGCTCAATCCATTGACCAGACGCTCCTCCACAGCAGTATGAATATATTAGAATGAATGAAAATCGTAGCATATCCGTTACAGGACGTAGCCATCAACCACAGTAAACGAGTCTTTGATGTTCTAGGCACCACTTATACGTTCAGTAGTTTGCAATTGCTTTCTGAACGGTGAGGTATATTTTTACCTTTTATAAAAATCCCACGGAAACGAATTTGCTTCCAAACTTGCCCACCGTGGGGTTTGAACCAAGTACGCTTGGGTTTGTGATCGAGCTCACTACCGCTTGAGCTACAGACACAGTTTGCCTTGCTTTCTGTAGGTTGTGACTTCGAATCCAGACCATGTCGTTGGATTCACCAGTGCATTGTTTTAAAAAACTAGATATTCATAGCATTGTTGATTAAACAACGAAGTTCGTTCTCTGTGCAATACTCTCCACAGGTGGTATGCAATTTTTACAGGAAATGCACAATACTCTCCACAGGTAGTAAAAAAGTAAAGGAACCCTTTCATACCTTGTGGTATATAGGGCAATACAGTGTTGTAGGGCTGTATTTTTCATTGACCGTCGGCACACGATGGGGGGTGTGGTCAGCATCACGCCGGCCGCCTTTACTTTCCCAGAGCATGTCTGGTACCCAGTTGAGGCTGGGTCGACCTGAGAGCCGTCGCGGTCGAGAAAAATTCCACGCACACTGCGGGAGTTGAATCCAGACCACCAGCCTTGAGAAGCGAGTTCACTAACAACTACGCTACCGCGGCTCTCACAGGTGGTATGCAATTTTTGCAGAATGCACCAAGCCGTGTTTGGACAGTGTACAATTAATACAAGTATTAGGAGCTTCCGCAAAAAAAAACCCCACAAATTACCAAATACAGGATTCGAATAACTTACAATAATTTCTTAAAGCACGCATTACCTAGCCTAGCAATACGAGCGTTCTTACGAACACAACAAGCAAGTGGTTCGAATCATGTGTTTAGTAATTTGTTTTTTCGGAAGCTCCTAACACTTGTGCGCTATCTATTTATAGATCATATTCATTGCTTCCGTTGCTTCCCCTGTGGTTCTTACAAAAAAAACTCTTTGTTCTCATCAAGTCATATTTGGAAACTTAGTGTAATAAAGTCAATCATTCACCTTTAACCTTTAACAAGATGGACACCAGGACACCATCTACATCATTAACAAGCCCAAATCTTGATTTAACAATATTTTAAATCTTGTCTGTACATGTTTATGTATACATAATTTTGAAAGATTATAATTAAGAAGGCAAGAAGAAGCTTGGCTTCCAACTCCACAAATAAAATTCAGAATGAAATACCCCAGCACAACGTAGCATATTTTACAGGTTTGAAATATAAATTTATTTCCCCTTCTTCTTCATCTATGTCTTTTATTGAGTGTATTATCTAACGTGTGATTACTGATCATATGTCGTCTGTAACGTTCCATTTATTCTCATGTAATTCTATTATATGTCAATTGTATCTTACTTTATTTTCAATGTATCTCTGTTTCTCTGATGTTTGATCGTTTCTGTTTTAAAGTGGCGCTTAAAGGTCATGGATTGACTTAATTGTACCAGATTTTCCAATATGGCTCAGGTTCTCGACGTAGCTATGGCAACAGATGTAGGGATCACCTGAAATAGCACTCGTGAACAGAATGGTTTCGGTCCGGATTCGACCTCACGACATTCCGAATACGCGTAACCACTTAGCTTCTGTTTAAAATTGACGCTTTAAGGCCAACAGACCAACCAGAACTTTCCAGTAGTGTAGAGCAGGAAATAAAATTAAAAAAATTAAATAGGTCAGTGTGATAATTTATTATTATATTTCTCCCTTGTTGTTATAGTGACATGAGGCCCGCAAGTAATTTCTTCATACCACTCTATCCTGTGCAACTCCCTCAATCTCCTCTATGAAATTGAACCCGACATGGCTCATCTCCCTCAGTCAATTGTGTTTCATGGTTTCCCACGGGCACCCTTTTTCTTCTTGAGTCCTTTGTCTCCCATTTCAATGCCTGCTTTGTATTCTTTGAGAATTTCTTTTCAGAGTATGTCCAACATATCGCCATCTTCTCTTTCTTATAACAGTGGTTGTGCAGACATTTCTCTGATATCAACATTTTTCCTGAATTCGTCCCTTTTTATGCAGCTTCTCAACTAACTGCATGGTGCAAATTTGGACTAGTCCAGATTTTAGACCTGTTATGTTTGACTCCGTAGTGCCAAAGATATCGTTGCACGCCACTTGATTTGCATATACAGACAGTAACACAATATGTCCGTTACCGAAAAAGCTGTACTGATAAACTTGAATGGACAGGTTCCATTGTTAGTATCTTTTTTTATGTGGAAGTTTGAGATCAAACAAGAAGAAAGAAACATCATTATTGTTAGCTCTGAATAAATAAACTGTTATTTTGCAGCTTACACGGAAACGCTCTACCAGAGATACAATCTGGCATATTCATCATTTATTTATTTGGCCACAAAATGGACAGAAAACTGTTTATAGCGTAATTTGGTAGTGATGGTAAACTATTGATGTTTTGATTGTCCCAATATATGATGAAGATTAATTGATTGATAGGAACATTATAATTATACTTTTAGGGGTC
This sequence comes from Arion vulgaris, assembly GCA_020796225.1. Lineage (NCBI taxonomy): Eukaryota > Metazoa > Mollusca > Gastropoda > Stylommatophora > Arionidae > Arion > Arion vulgaris. The sequence continues at coordinate 14,774,160 of CM036761.1, forward strand.
TCTGTGGTCTAGAGGTAACGTACTCGCATCTCGTTCCAAAAGTAATCGGTTCGCTTCCTTGTGGAGTCATCGGGATATTTTTTCAGAGATCTCTGATCTCACTTTACGTGGGATCGAGTTCCTAGTCCTGTCGGAAACGGACGACAAAACGAAGGTTCCACGTTCAAGTTGAGCACGTAAGAGAACTCTTGGCAGTTCAAAATCGATAAGAGCAGGCTGGAAAGCCTCTGAAATGAAATCCGAGAGGCAAGAGGGTTAGGATAAGACCTAAGAGACGTGGAGACGAACTGGAAACAAAAAAGAAAAGACGAGTAAAACTTGGAATGAACTAAGCTGGCTTGCTCAAGACAGATCTGGTTGGAGGAAATTTGTTTGTGCCTTATATTTCAAGAAGAGATACGAGAAGAAGAGAACACATCAATTTTAATACACCCACATCCTGTTACTAAATTTAGCAACCAATAAGAAATCGAAACATGAACCAAACGTCTGAAGTTGAAAGAAATTACAAATACAATCTTCGGTGTCAAAAAGATCATGTCTGTTGTCAGATTTCAATATTTCCAGGAACAGACCAAGACTAGAAGTCTTAGTAATACTGGTTCCTAATCCCAAACTTGATACAGGAACCAAGCATTGTACGTTCAAAGTACAGACATTTTTCATAATTAAGATGTCGGGTTCTAGTTTGTTCCCAGGGGGATGTGACTACACTTCTCTGTCGCGTCTTCTTGATGCCGTTAATTATCTTTTATTGTGATGGAGTGAGACGGTCAGAGTGAAGGATACATAATGGAAGAATGATGGCTAACAAGGAAAGAAAGAAATGTATTCAAGAAAGTATATAATTAATTGAATTTGAAAGTACAAAACAGTAGTTTGTCCTTTGTCAAATGGTATTTGAAGACAAAAGTAGTAGCAGGTAAAACAAAGTAAAACACACACATACACACACACACACTCACACACACACACACACACACACACACACACATAGAGATAGATAGAGAGAGAGAGAGAAAGAATCAAGGCAAAATGGGATTTCCAAAGACAAAGTTAAGATGCTCGCTTCTCGTCCCAACGATAATGGGTTTGGTCCCCACGTTAAGCGATCAAGATATATCACTGAAGTATCCATGATGTCAGTGTCATTGAGACCGAGTTCCTACAAGATATATCACTGAAGGATCCATGATGTCAGTGTCATTGAGACCGAGTTCCTACAAGATATATCACTGAAGGATCCATGATGTCAGTGTCATTGAGACCCAGTTCCTACAAGATATATCACTGAAGGATCCATGATGTCAGTGTCATTGAGACCGAGTTCCTACAAGATATATCACTGAAGGATCCATGATGTCAGTGTCATTGAGACCGAGTTCCTACAAGATATATCACTGAAGGATCCATGATGTCAGTGTCATTGAGACCGAGTTCCTACAAGATATATCACTGAAGTATCCATGATGTCAGTGTCATTGAGACCGAGTTCCTACAAGATATATCACTGAAGTATCCATGATGTCAGTGTCATTGAGACCCAGTTCCTACAAGATATATCACTGAAGGATCCATGATGTCAGTGTCATTGAGACCGAGTTCCTACAAGATATATCACTGAAGGATCCATGATGTCAGTGTCATTGAGACCCAGTTCCTACAAGATATATCACTGAAGTATCCATGATGTCAGTGTCATTGAGACCCAGTTCCTACAAGATATATCACTGAAGTATCCATGATGTCAGTGTCATTGAGACCGAGTTCCTACAAGATATATCACTGAAGGATCCATGATGTCAGTGTCATTGAGACCCAGTTCCTACAAGATATATCACTGAAGGATCCATGATGTCAGTGTCATTGAGACCGAGTTCCTACAAGATATATCACTGAAGGATCCATGATGTCAGTGTCATTGAGACCGAGTTCCTACAAGATATATCACT